>JAUPMV010000002.1:24188353-25388353 GCA_030848855.1 Branchinecta sandiegonensis | reverse complement strand
TGTTTAGGGTGGCAGCTTCATGCAGCGCTCCAGTAGTAGAGAAAATATTTGCAAAAATAAAAGTCAAAATGAACCTAGAAAGGCCTTAACTTGAGCAGCTAGGCTACTATACTGAATAATTATCAAAACAATCCACAAGACCGACCTAGAAGTGCCAGTACCTGACCTGACCTGGACTGCACCAGCTGTGCAACACAGCTATAGGCTATGTAGTCAAATCCTAGGCTAGCCTACTCAAACCAACATGAAGTTTTTTACTTTTTTCTATCAGACTAGTTGCGATAGTTTCGATACCGCGATACTCGACACATCTGATGTATCGTATCGTTGCATTGTCCTGTTTTACCCCGGTGTTTCGCAAACGAGATATTGAACTTCCCGAACGTTCTATTGAACTCGGAAATTTTTCGCTTGGCGTGTAAAAACTGTGATTTTTCAATGAAAGTTTCGCAAAATTTAATATCTCTCGTGTCATTCCAACGGGAAATTTGAAAATTCAATGAAACGTCTGCGAATTCAATATAATTTCTGGGAACTTCAATGAAAGCTCTGTCAGTTGAACATAAGTCTTGGGAATTCAATACAACCTTTGGGAATTCAATATAAATTTGGGAACCCAATATAACTTTTGGGAATTCAATACAAGTTTCGGGAACCCAATATAACTTTTGTGAAGGTGTATAGTCCACTTTTGCCCCTTCGTACACATCCGAGTGTTATTTGAGATCGTTCAATCCCTATTTTACCCATCATTTTAACTCTGTTTGATTTTACATTGATTAGATCAGATTTTGTTTCTTCGACAACGGTTAGATGCTGAATTTGTCAACCCATCGAGGTTTTAAAAATGGTACGTTCCAATCCAGGAAGAATGTTTTTCTGAACTGATGACACATTCTGTAATCACATGGTTCTCCCTCAGCGTTGAAAAAAACAACAGAAAATGGGAAGTAAGGACCAATTTGACTTTGCAGCCAGTTGAACTTATTATCCTTTTCAATCTTAGACAACGTGACTGGTGAAACTTGCTTTTAACTCATGCATTGTTTTATCTATGGTCGAAAATCCTAGCGCTTATCCTGACCCAATTGACATTTTAACACGAGTAAATTGTATATGATGTATGTGTTAGTATTATTTTGTTTCGATGGAAGTTTTTATGAAATGAAACTGTATTTAAATCGTAAAAAGTATTACGTAAATAAAAAAAAGTACTATGTACTCGAGTGTATCTCTGTGACTATGTTGACATTTCCGATGCTATTTTTCTTAACGAAGAATTTTTGGAAAAATAAAGCGAACTGAACTGAAAAAAAAAAACGTAACGAGTGAACAGGCCCGTATCCAGGAAGTTATTTCGGGGGGGAGGGAAGTACAAAAAAGACATAGATCAGAGGGAAAAGCCTGAAAAAATGATTATTTTTGTATGTTCAACACCCTAACCCCCCCCCCCTGGATACGGCCTTGTGAGTGAATGTGCCAACTCGATGGCCAATCTGCATGTTAAAAGAATGTAGAATGGGCAGTGCTTCCTGCGCATGTACAACAGCCGATGGGGAACTCAGCACTCTAGAGCCAAGTACCCACAGAAATCGCGATTGACAGGGAGGAGAGCCACATATGGGATTTTATTTGCTTCGTAGATGAATATTCCTTGAGCCCAAGCTGACTTTGAAACATATATTCAAATATTGCATAAAACGGATACGTCAGCTACGATGCTTTAGCAGCGATATTTCGGTCCTTCTTTGCAAGGGTCCTCGAGGATTTCCGGGGGTCATTTAACCACGTTTTCCATATGTGCCATGGTAATCCAACTTGCGATCTTTGGCCATTTCGTGTTTCTTTGGAATTTAACCACTCTCGTCAAAGACATCTATTAGTAAGAAACTCAATTTTTTATTCGAACGTGCATTCCGGAACAAATGAAGATTATGAAATAACAATGATAGGTTTAGGAGCTGCCTCGAACCTTATAGTCACTTCTGTAAAATGAAAAGGACACCTGCGCTGCGGGGTATGGAGGATGCGTCACTTAGTATATTTATTATAACGAAAATTCATCTTCTGCAAGGCTATTTATTTATTTATTTGTGACCCACTTTTTGGATAATATAGCGGAGTATGAGTATCGGGGATGTTATAAAAAAATTGAAAAAAAAAATTGTCCAAAAGTTTGAAAAAAAACAACATCCAAGTTTTTCACAGAACCCAAAATACTTGCTGTCCTACCTAAACTCCGGAAAAGATAAAGTCCCAAATCAGTACCAAAGAGGCATTTATTCAATACCTTGTGATTGCGGAAAGCGTTACGTAGGAAGGACAGAGAGAACTTTCGGAAAACGACTTGCAGAGCATGAGCAAGAAATTGACCACGCCCTCTCCAATGGACACCGTCATAACTATACTTTCAAATCTGCACTTGCAGAACATATTTTCGAAAACCCATCCCATTCAGTATATTTTGAAAAAGCTGAAATTCTTGCAACGTGCACCGGACTCCATCAAACCATTCGAGAAGCCGTTGAGATAAAGAAAAACCGAGCAGGCATTAACCGAGATACAGGCGAGTACTCCCTACCGGAAACGTGGAACGGGGTTATTAAGGGAAGAAAATTTAAGCCTCAGTCCCTTATTAACAACAAAACCGAAGTTGATCAAAATGCAGAAAAAATGTTTCTTGCCGTCGCCCCAATCGTGCAGCAAAAACAGCAGCCGTGTCAAAAATTAAATCTCAGCACTAGTTTTTCCGTGCAGTCATTATTCAAAGTAATAGATACAGACGAGTACTCGATAATAGAAACGTAGAACGAGGTTATTAATAAAATAATATTAGTAAATAATATAGTTGACCAAAATGCAGAAAAAAACATTTCCTGTCATCGCCCCAATCGTCCAGCAAAAACAGCGTCCAAATCACAGGACTAGTTTTTTCATTATAGTGGTATTTGAAGATAACTTACTTTAATAAGATATTTATACTCGGTAGAAGCTTCAGTTATTTATTACAGGTTTGTTTCCTTCCCCGAAGTTGAACCAGAGGATTGACAGCCTGACGAGGACCCTTGCCAAAAAGGGCCGAAATATCGCTGATGAAGAATCATAGCTGACGTACCCGTTGTAAACATTGTTTGAATAAGTGTTTCAAACTCAGCTTGGGCTCAAAGAATATTTATGTTATCAGAGATGGGCGAATACGATCATGAAAGGATTCAAATCCGAATTCGAATCCACCTTTTCACGCTGAGGATTCGAATCCGGAATCGAATCCGATCATAACAAAATCGAATCGTGTAAATAGGCTTCAATTTAAAAATCAGAGGTAACAACAAAGCACTGATCCCTAAGGCAAATGAGACGGTTAACTGGACGATGTAAAACATATTTCTAGGTTTCCGTGTGTGCTTGTTATAGTTTGAGCTTCCTCTCGGCAACAGGGAATGGGCTAGTTAAGAAAAATATTATGCCTTAAAGACCTAAGTCAACCATTCTGTTTACCTTCTCTTACTGATCGCAAGACATAGTTTATTTAGATTTGAGCTTGATTGCCGGGTTGCTGTTTTGGCTCGAGAAAAAACCCACGCAGAACGTCTTCTTTTCCAGATGACGAAATTTTCAAAAAAAAAATTCTGATTATTTTTTTGTTTCTTCAGGAGTACCACACTGGTCTTGTTTTTTTTTTTTTTATTTGTATTTGTAATAGACAGTTGGGGCATTAGTTGGAAATTATTATTTTGATCCTTGGCTCCCTACGTACCATAACGGCTGTCCCGGATAATCGGCTGAGATTTAGTCCAGACCGAATTATTTCAAACCTACGATATTTGGTGTATTTTTTGGTTTGTCCATTGTTTGACGGTGTTTTTGTGGTTTTGAACATTCATAGTGGCAGTAGGGATGATTATCATTGCGCGTGTGTGGCAGAAAGACCATTTTTTGCGGTCCGCTTTAAGCACAATGTGTACAAATTGGGAAAAGATTAGAACTTGGAGCGGATTCGTAACATTCAGGATTTGGAATCCTCTGACAAGCAGAAGATTCGAAACCGGCCAAAAGGACAAATCCGGGATTCGATTCCGGATTCGCCCATCTCTGCGGCGAACGTATCTAATCAATTAACCAGAAACTCTATTTCTTTTTGCGGAAGTGCATTCTGGAACAGCTGAAGATTTTGAAGTAACAATCTTAGTTTAGGAGCTGCCTAGAACTTTATAGTCACTTTCGTAAAAAGGACACATGTTAGGCTGGGCTGATACGTCTCTGTATATAACGAAAAAAAAATCATCTTTCCACAAGGCTATACTGGACCCCAGGCGTTACTAAGCAAAATGTTTGGGGGGGGGGGGGGGGGGGCAAGGTATTTACCGACAGACTGGTCGTTTTTACCAAATATTTTAACAGAAAAAACGACTGTTTTTAAGAAAAAAACTGACTGTCTTAACGATAAACCGACTATTTTTACGAAAGATCGACTGTTCCCAAGAAAAAAAATATCGACTATTTTTACGAAAAAACGCGGCGCTTTTCGTAGACTCGGCTACTTTTTAACGAATGGCCGACAACATTGGGGGGGGGGGGCGTCCCCCCCTTCCCGCCCGTACGTGACGCCTCTATAATGGACATCTTGAGCAAATTCCTCCTGCCTACAGAGACGTGAAGTAAATCCAGAAAAAAATACCTCTTCTTGAACTGTTCCAGTCGGTCCGGTGTTTGGGCTCCCATCGGCTTGCTAAGATCTCGAAACGTGGCAGGATCAGTCAAGTCCAGTTCTGGACTGTCATAATCTGCTAGGACCCATGGGAAAACAGGATACTGCATTAAGTCGTTGTAGCTTCTTCCAGCAAGGGTGTTCAAGTACATAAGGTACTGGAAGTTGCTGATTTCACCCCGGACCCAGCGTTGGGTGACCGAGGTCTCTCCCATGAAGGTGGAGAGGAGACCGCTCGTCTGTTCAACACTCGCTGTGCGCTTCTGTCCTGCGACTGATTGCTGCGCATTATCGGAAATACTTGTAGCCATAGCAAGAAAACGCTGGTACACTTTGTTCCGCGTAACCCGCGGGAAGGCCAGGAGATAGTTTCGGCCATCGGTGGAAAACAGCTCCAGAGCGTTTGGCTGAAGGAGATATTTCCTTATGTGGACTTCCCTACAAGAGTATAGCATTTAGGACACAGATAGTAAATCAATGAAAACCAAAAATACAAAATATACACAACTGTGTAATCTGTTTTTCAGCGCCGCTTTTTGCAACTATGAAACAAATGATGCAAAAACGACAAATGAACCCAGATTGGGCCTGGCTTCTTTTCCATGTAGCAATTCTTTAAATATCAGGCACTTTTGTCCATATGTATTTACGCCGTCCCCCCCCCCCCCAGTCGTCCCACTACAATAAACATATACGTATATGCTTTAACGATGATCCCTACAACCATGACGAAAACACTTAAATTATCGGTTAAATCTGTGTTAAAACGTTAGAGAAACCCTTACGATTCCAGGCTTCCTTACTTATGTCGCGAATTATTTGATCAACTCCAATTTAGCTGTTTTAACTCTCTATTCAACTTACCCCCCCCCCTCCCTTCCTACAAACATATAAGTATGGACCCCCCCCCCCCTTCTCTCTCTCTCTTCATCAATTTCCGTCCGTAATTCTGCTTTTCTTCCCCAGGGCGTAACCAGAGACACGGGCTACAGAGGACCAGCAGGCATCCCAGGCAAACCGGGTGTGCGCGGTGATGTAGGTGATTTTTATAAGTAGTGAACTGATAGACAAAAATTCTCCTCAGCCAAGATTTGAACCCAGGACCCTCTGCTTACAAGGCAGTCGCTCTACCAACTGAGCTACCGAGGGGCTTGTGAACAGAGTTCGCAAACCACTACAATAGTCTGGTAGAAGCCGGCCATAGGAACAGTGATCCCGCCCGAAGGCAAATTCATCTAACCAGTTCACATCCCCATGTCACGGAAATTTATAATAATACATAGATGGCACTTTAGACAAGGGACTTGTAACGTGACCAATAAACCATAAACATTTTTCGAATATAATTTAGAAGTCTAGGACTCCATTGTCGGAGCCACGTAGACATACCAGGACCCACAAGACGGGGTCTCATGGTGAAAACCAGATAAAATGGCACTTTAGACAAGTAGGTGATGTCGGGCTTATGGGACCCCAGGGCATTACGGGACAGAATGCTCAAAAGGGAGAACCAGGATTGAACGGCTTTCCAGGACACCGTGGACTCTTTGCTGCTCCCGGCCAGAAAGGTCTTCCCCATAGTCCTCTCCCCCAACACACAACTTCAGTTCCATGCTTGTCGCGAATTATTTGATCAACTCCAATTTAGTTGTTTAAACTCTCTATTCAATTTGCCCCCCCCCCCCTTCCCATAAACATATAAGTATGGAGTGTAGCAACCTGTCAACGGTTGCTAAAAAGAACGATGCGTGTTACATTATGTCGGCATGCTTTATGACACTCACGAGCAATATAGTACCGATTTATAGCCCTAAAACGTCGTCATAACGGTAGAGTCTGCACATAGAGGAGGTAAAATTCGGACGACGCTTGTCCAATGCTATTGAACTTAAGGATGGGCGGATAGATTTTTGACAGATTTCTGATTTGGCCTTGCCCGATGCTTGGATCTATTATTTCACCTTAATAGGATCAATGTTCCTTTTCCATTTCATCTTGATTTGGTTTTTAAATTTAGGAACGTCAGAAATATTGTGTTGGAATATATTAGGAAAACAAAACGTTTGGATTTGGAATTATGATTTGATTTAAAAGTAGGTATGTGCTTTTTTGTGTTTGATAATGGAATTCACAGTGTGTATTATTTAGGTGTTTTTTTTTTATTAGTTGTTTGTACAAAATTGTGTGATTTGTAGTTTATTTTAGATGTTTAGTTTAGTTCCTTTGTTAGCTGTGAAATGCCGTAAGGCTAAATCACTTAATAAATTCATTCAAGTGTTACGAAAAAGTAGCATGGAGTACGAACTGATGCTACAACATGCTTCTATGTCAGGGTTACCGTGTTACTGCATTCTACTGCATACTACTGTTAGCAAGACTGGATGCTACTATAGCAAGACAGGATGCTACTGTATACTGCTGCTTAAGATTGGCCCAGTCTCAGGCACACTAAATGATAGTATTCTTTACTCTTACATATCAATACATGCAACTTTTTCGTACAACTATCAAACAACTACGCAGGCTACAAATTTTTCATCTGGTGGTGCTGCTTGCAGATCTATATTAGTTTCCAGCACGATCGAATATAATAATGTCCGACGGCAAAATCGATACAAATTTCTTAATGGGTGGATGCACGATTTCCTGAAGACCCGACAGGAAACAAGTGTTGAAGCACTGAAAGAATAAGCTAGAATATTTTTGGGAATGCACAGGCTTTAGCCTGGAAGCTTACAAGTTCAGGCTAACGGTGATTTCTGCCATTGCCATACCACATTCAGACAACCTGCGAACATTCAAGGCCATGATAAAAACAAGACCAAAGGTGTCGATGGGACCCCACAAATCTAATATTTGATTCAGATAATAGGGTCTTGTCTTCGCCAGGCTAATCATCAGAGAAAACCAAGTTCAGATATACCTCTATAAGCCATATCTATTTCGATACTGACCGAGACTTCCTGGTTTAATTCTGCCAAGTTTCCGGATTCGCCCGAATTCCGAGCAAACTACTAGTCCAGCAAACAAAGAAAATTCAGAAACAAATCCAACGTCAAATCCCTATAAAGAACATCTAATCAACTTTGAATAAAACTTTGACTTGTCCGGACTAATTATATGTCCGGGTAAAGAATGATTGTCATATACAGACCCAGCCTCTCTTCTTACCCCTTAATCTGTCATCTAATCAAACTTCTGCTTTTAACAAATTTTCCGGTTTTGGCCGGATTCCGGGCGAACTAGTTGTCCGGCGAGAAAATGGTTTTCACCATCGTGTTCAGCATGCCTTCTTATCGACCATTTAATCAACTTCAAATAAAACTGTTCCTTTCAACCAACTTTCCGGTTTCTGCCGGATTCCGGACGAGCTACTTGTCCGGCGAGAAATTTACACCATAATCGACAATCACATTAGCTGTTTAAAAATATTTTGTTTGTCCCTTAATTTGAACGCCCTCCCCCACCCCTAAATGTAGGGCTACAGAGTCCATCTACGAACTTGACCTTACCCTTGATCCAATGAATCCTCACACCAAGTTTCATCCAAATACCTCATTCCCTTCGAGAGTTATAGCGCGCACAGACGGACAGACAGACGGACAACTTTTGCGATGTCATAGGTATCCCTCCACTAACGTTTTGGGCCCAAAAACAACAACAGAATAACTGTCAGGGTCCCATGAATCGATCTAGTTTTTATACTCACTTGATATCAGCATATGCAATTTTAGAACAAAGCCTTGGGGCAAGGAGAGCTACGGCTGTTTGGAATGTGTTGAGAGGAGCATTAGTAGGTGGAATGATTGGTTCATGGAGGCCTGGTGGGAGGCTTTGGATGTCCATGACTTCCCGAGATCGCAACAGAGTATAGCCATCGACAACGTAGCAATGCTCTCTGCCAAATAGCACAAGCCCTTCGACGGTGTCGAGACCTTGGACGCGGGCACATCGGAACATGTGAGATATCTGGAATAAAGGATAAACCATTGAATCCTTCCCACTGGTCAGCTGCTGGAACGCCGTTCGCCATCTCAAGTCCAGCAACGATTGGTTCTACGAAATACGAAAACTTAAGAAGCGTTCTTAAATAAATATAATAAAGAACAAATAAGCCAATAGAACCTCCGTCTTTGTGCCGCGCCTATGGATACCCCGACAAAACTGAGCTGAGCTAGAGGTACTTCCTGAGCTTTGAGTTGATGCCCGTCTACTTCCCTCTTCGTCGCTGCGCATGTCAGAGGAAATAGTACAGGACGCGTGCTGACCCGCTCTGCAGCACATGTGGCGTCACAATGATAGACAACCAATATGTTTTTACTTGTTTTCTTTTTACTGTTTGTAAAGGTAACGAATTGTGATGTTCCGCCTAGCTTCTGCCGTCCGCTCGTTTGCATCGGGTAGGGTACAGGTTATTTCGATCGAGGTTATTTCGGGTGTATTCGACTCCGCATGATCGTATTACACAGATGGGGATTCTGGTGCTTATTTTTTCTTGATATATTCTTTAGTTCTATAATAGGTTAATAAAATTTGGCTAGCAGAGGATCGTCATGACCAGAGGCGTCACGTTTGGGAGGGGGGATCCCCCCCCCCATCAATGTTATCGGCCAGAACGTAAAAAATAACCGAGTACGCGCCGCAAATTTTCGTATAAACAGTCGATTTTTTTTCCTGGTAATCGTCGGTTTTCGTAAAAGTAGTTTTCTTAAAACATTCGGTTTTGCTGTGAATCAGTCAATTTTTCGCCAAAGCAGTCATTTTTTCTTAAAAACAGTCCATTTTTCTGCAAAAACGGTCGGTAAAAATGACCAGCCAGTCGTTAAATACCTCCCCCCCCCCAACCATTTTGGCTAGTAACGCCTCTGGTTACGACACAATACTTGCCAAAGAAATGACCTACAATATGTACAGTGAATGATATCCAATACTTTTAATCCGAAAAGAAACCATTTTCTAACACTAAAACAAAACAAAATAAATAATCAATAATCAACCGCATCCGTCGGGTTCTTACATTTTTACCCAGGCCTATACAATATAATACAACCACCAACAGTTAAAATGGGAAATAAAATACGAATGTTATATTTGACAAGTCTTTATTATATCCAAACTAGTGTAGAATTATCTTTTTTATATAATTAGTGTTAATATGGACAAGAACCACCAAATCGGCTTGACCGTTGTATCGATTTTGAAAATAAACTGAATTGAAAAACTGAACTGAATCCTCCCCTAAAAATAACTGTAGCACCACATACCTTTTCACCCTCATCCAGGAGAGCTAGCAGAGTCTGGTGTGCCGAGCACTGTTCCGGAGCTAGGTCAGTGACAGAGGCAGAAGAAGCATCAACACCGATGTCAATATCGAGGCCGTCAAAGTCTTCTTCAGTGTCGGAAGTTGACTTGTTCCCTGACTTCTTAAGGAGAGAGGGGAGTTCCGACAGACCTAAAAAGACACGTCGTACCTATAATACCAATACAGCGTACTTCCGTGATCCAATTAAATAATCCCTGAAGGACCTGTCTTACCAATAATGCTAACGCAACATACTTCCATAATCACTCCATATATTTCTACACCCGAAGATCCCAATTTCGCACGGTACGTTCTAACCCCTTTAACAAAACCTTGCTGATTTTCTCACTTGCCGTGTTTTGCCACCTTCGATGTGTACCGCGCTGTCGACGATTGTCTGCGAGAAGTAATAGTAATAGAGTTAATGGTAATAGTAGTAATAATAGTAATAGTAATATATAATAATAATAATAGTATAATAGTATAATATATAATAGTAATATAATGTATAGTAACACTTATAGTAATAGAGTTGATCCCACAATTTGGAAATCTGACACAGTGAAACACGGTAAGGCACAGTCCCGACATTGTCCAGTGCAACCGAGGTGCCAGGGAGCCTCTAACTGGGTCTCTAGTTCACGTAATTCAGAGTCAAGTGCATATAACCGAAGCTTCACTGCAAGAAGGGTTTTGATTAAATGAACTCTAATTGTTTGACCTGCGGGCTGAGTATCCCCTTCGAAAAGACTAGGTACGGAGACCCAAATAAGACAGTTGACAGATTATCATGCTCGCCCGTTACACCACCACAGCTTAATATTGCTACTTTCAGGGCAATATACCAAAATAATTTTCGAAAATAATAACAATTATAACATATTTAAGCACTAATTATGCTTTATTTTCAAAAAATGCCTTACAAATAAAAATTTCCGACTTAGCGTAGCGATTCCGCAATAAGCCGTTTTTTGTTATCGCTCGTCTCACTACCAGAGATGGGCGAATCCGATCACGAAAGGGAAGTGCCCGAACTAGCAAAACCCGGACCGACCGACCGACGGAACAGAAATTGCGATCGCTATATGGCACTTGGCCATAAAAAACGGTACGATACACATGCAAAAATTAGGCGTTTAGGAATCGACTGACTTCTAATGAACCCTAATATTGCAATCTAGGGGGTGGTAATATCACATTATGATAGTTTCATGTGCCTATTGTAATTCAAAAGCCCTATGTTACTGATCTAGGTCTTGAATCCAAGACGTATCAGTACAGGGGAAAAGAAAATCTCCAAGAGATTATGCTAGGCCTTTGTACAAAACTACTGACTCACCCAAATCAGTCCTTTCTTCAAACGTCACTCCTGTCTCCTCCGCCACCGGTTTTATCTCAGCCGCTCCATTCCACGACGAATCAGCCACGTCCCCAGACGGAACGTCATCCGACAACTTCTTCGCCGAATCTGCTTCCTTCTGATCAAAGAGAAGAGCTTTGCACCTGTTGTGGTAGAGTTGGTAGTAAGGTTTGCTGTCAAAGCTAACTGCTACTTTGTACTTCACTTGTCGATCGCCGGATTCGCTCTCGGGTCGGTAGGGGTACTGATGGTAGAAGAGGTCGTTTCGAATCAGTTTCTTGCGCATCCGACAGGGGCCTTCAGTGACGTCAAGCATCCACTTGTCGAGACTGTAATAGCAAAGAAAAACATAAACATTATCGGTACTGTAAGTACTTTTTGGGATTTCAAAACGTAAGTGGAGGGATAACTATGACATCGCAAAAGTTGTCCGTCCGTCTGTAATCACGATAACTCTCGAAGGGAATGAGATATTTTGATGAAACTTGGTGTGAGGATTTTTTGGGACAAGAGTAAGGTCGAGTTTGTAGATGGGCTTTGTAGCCCTATATTTAGGGGTGGAGGAGGGGTTTAAATTAAGGGGCAAGCAGGATATTTTTAAACAGCTAATGGGACAGTCGATTATGGGGTAAGACGACATGTTGAACACGATGGTGGGAGCCATTTTCTCGCCCGACAAGTAGTTCGCCCGGAATCCGGCCAAAACCGGAAGGTTTGTTAAAAATAAAAGCTTTATTTGAAGTTGATTGGATGTTCGATTTAGGGGTAAGAAGACATGCTGATCACGACGGTGAAAACCATTTTTTCGCTGGACAAGTAGTTAGCCCGGAATCCGGCCAAAACCGGAAAATTGTTAGAAGTATTTGTAGTTGATTAGATATCCGATTTAGGGGTAAGAAGAGATGCTGAATTCGTGAATGATAGTCATTTTGTACCCGGACGTATAGTTCACCCGAATCCGGCTGGAACCGGAAAATTTGTTTTAAGTTAAATTTTAATTTGAAGTTGATTATATAAATGTTCGATATAGGGGAAAGAAGATACGCAAGGTTCGATTTTAGCTTCTTTTTTTTTGCCGGACAGGTAGTTCCGAAATTCGGTCGAAACCGGGAAATTCGCAGATATGACTGGGTAAACACAAAAATGCTGAATCCATATCTGAACCTGGTTTTCTCAGATCATTAGCTTATTGGCCTTAATCTGTTTCTGAATTTTAATAGTAAACATGTTCAAGGAGTCTGGCGAAGACTGGATCTGGCGTAGACAAGACCCAATTGTCTGGATCAAATACTGAATTTCTGGGATCCCATCGAAACCTTTGGTCTTGTTACTTCTTCCTTGGACGTGTTGGAATCGGCGAATTGTCCGAAAGTTACGTGTTTGCCAAACTCGGGGAGCTTGACAAAACATTACCTGTTCGAGCTTATGAAGGGCTGTCTTAGCTGGTCTAGTTTTAGTTTGTATGTTGATTTTCGCTTGCTCTTGGATACAACACGTTAAAATCAACTGCTGACGTTTTAAATAAACCGAAAAGACCGAGGTGAGAAGAATGCAACTTGTTTTGCATTTAAAATGTGAACCTTTTTAAACTTTTAATTTTTTATTCTCTTCGTTTCCACCAACGAAGTCTCGTCTAAGAACAAGGAAGTAAGAACACAATCAGTCTCAACTTTGTTCCTTCATTGGTCTCTATAGTCCAGTGATTCCCAACCGGCGGTACGCGTACCCTAAGGGGTACACGAGACACTTGCAAGGGGTACGCGAAGGAACCGAAATTGATTGAGTCTGTAGCTTCAAAACCTCGTCTCACTCATTTACAATTGCCGAAAGCCTAATATTACCATCAGAGGATCACCAGGCAAAATGTATCTTAAGGGGCAAGACATTTTTACTGACCGGCATTTTTTTTATATTTTATTAATAATTGCTTTTACTAAAAATCGGGTGCTTCGCGCAGACTCTTTTCTTCTTAATCGTCTGGCCGACCTTTATGGGGGGAGGGATGTTGTCAACCTGTGCGTGACGCCTCTGATTACAAGGCCTAGTGAAAGTCAGTGAAATAATGTTAATTCCAAAACAGCTAGTCTACTGCCGTAAAATCTGTTCCTGTGTCAAACAATATTGTTTCAAGAAGAATCGAAGACATTGCAAGTGATATTTGTCACTCAGGTTGCGAATTCAGCCAATGCAAAAGTTTGCTATGCAGCTTAATGAAAGCACGGAGAATATCAAAACCAAACACAGAAACAGGCTGACTGTAAAAAATATTGCAGTTAATGACGTCGAGCCGAGATTCGACAACATTTTAGCTACAAAGCAAACTCTAGTGATTGCCTCATTGATTTCGTATATATTTCTACACACGTATGCCTTTTCATTTGTGATAATAACTACGTCTTTTTCACGTTCTGAAAAAGGGGGTACGCTTTCTTTTCGAACCTTGATTAGGGGTACGCGATACGGAAAAGGTTGGGAACCACTGTTCTATCCGAATTCTACCACTTTCTCCATCATATTATTAATCTGGTCGTAATCTGAGCTAAACTGGACATTAAAGTTTAAACGAAAAGGGCTGGGATAGGAAAAACTAGTTACCCACACTTATTCACTTAAATTGGCTTGAAGACCCGCTGAAAATGCGTTACTTCGTTGTTCCGCTATTCACGAATAACTGATTTTCAAATAGTGGAACTTCCGTGTGATTTGGGGTGCATCTATGCGCCTGTATTTTTGTTGTATGCCTTTCCCTTTAAAGAATTATGTTTTTTTTTTGTTGAGGCATGAAGCAATCTTCACCAATCTCACCACTGCCCACTGAAAAGCCGCACTTGTGTTCAGATTAAAATTTCCCGCGTCATAGCAGAATGTACGCAGTGGGGATGGCCGCAGGTATTCTGAACGTCACAACTAAGGCAGATAGTGGAAAATAAAAAAAATCCCTTTGCAGAATCCAAATAATTCAGTGTATTCAGTTAAATGACACAAAAATAAGTTGGCTTTTCAGTTAAACTTTAAAGAAAGAACAGAACACCTAATCGATCTGGTTAAGAGGTTGATTAAGGAAAAAAATAACAGATTACGGGACATCACGAAAACCGAAAGTCTTCCATACCTATTTGCCTGGATCTAGAAGTCCAGTGTTCTTTGAGATCCCATTGAAACAGTTGGTCTGGTTTCTTCCCTGGGGCGTAAGTAGGGTAGTATTCCTGTCGCACTTGTTAAAAAGAACTACAAAAATTGTAAAGCAAATCTTCCTGAACTACTTATCGATCCCGGTTCCTAACGGTAATTGCCGCATTTAGTCCAACCCCCGACCCAAATAAAAATTAAGTGGCGAATGACCCCCCCCCCCCCGCAAAAAATAAAATAAAAGAGAGAAGCAACCTTTTCCGAGTTAGGTTGTTACTCAGCTCCTAGCATGGTTTTGACTTAACACCTGCACACGTCCGAGAAAGGGGGGTGGGTGGGGGGGGGGGTGGTCCTGACACTACCCTGACCTTACCTGCTAGGAATATCTGAACCCCAAAGCCCACGCTCCCGTAGCAGCTCCTTTTCCGTTAAGTTCCATTCATCAAGGATATACTTCTGGACATGTTGATAATTCTGAAAAAAAGCGACTTAATTGGAATAGGCTACGTGAAATCCAAATACTGCTTAAACTCTAAAACTTATCACAGCATTATTTTGTAATTCCCTTTTCTTCGTCGTCTTCTCTTCTCTCGGTCCCGTAAACCGTCACCAGAATTCCAATTCGTCTTCTTTGTATTTTACCACTATACCTAATATATATATGTGTGTGCAATATTACAGACTATTTATCTATCTATGATCAGTTAGTTGATTCTGCTTGTTGTTTAATTAATACTGGTTATTTCCCTGCCTTAGCCAAGCACTCCTTTTGTGCTTTCCTGGCAGGAATGTAAATTGTGTATTTTTTTGTCTTTAAATATAGTTCAATGAAACTGAAAACTATCTATTCCAAAATATATGTATTTATTCGTAAATTAATGGTCGAAATCTTCCAACCCCACTGTAAACATCAGTCCGTGACCCCTTCAATACACGTCATACAAATAATATTTCTACTTTGATGAGACCGACCATGCTCCTTACCACAAATAATAATTTTAAGGAAAACCTGAAATTTGACTTTATCGTAAACCAAAAAAAATGACGCACTGCGTTAATCTAACCGTATACCAATCTTCGCTAGTCGTGGATACTCGTCCCGAAAAGTTGCTAGACTATGTTTCGTTTTTTTCGCTTCGTCGAAAATTTGACCTTATAGTCAACAAAAAATGACGCACTGCTTAATCTAACCGTGTAGCAATCTTGCTAGTCATGGAGAACTCGTCCCGAAAAAAAAAGTTGCTAGACTATGTTTCGTTTTTTTCGCTTCGTCGCGAAATTTGACCTTATCGTTAACAACAAGACCAAACTTTTCGATGGGATCCCAAAAATTCAATATCTGATCCAGACAACTGGATCTTGTCTTAGCCAGATCCAGTCATCGCCAGAATCCTTGAACATTCTTACAATTAAAATTCAGAAACAGATTAAGGCCAAATAGCTAATCATCTGAGAAAACCAAGTTCAGATATGGATTCAGCATGTGTGTTTACCCGTATAAGCCATATCTGTTTTGACGAAAAGTTCCTGCCACTTCTGCCAATTTCCCGGTTTCGGCCGAACTCTAGAACTACTTGTCCGGCGAAAAAAGAAAGCTCAAAAACGAACTCAGGGTATCTTCCTTCCCCAATAATGAACATCTAATCAACTTCAAATAAAAATTTAACTTATAACAAATTTTCCGACTCCAGCCGGATTCCGGTCGAACTATATGTCCGGGTAAAATATGATTGTCACACACGGATTCAGCGTCTCTTCTTACCCCTAAACCGGTTATATAATCAGCTAGAAATAAAACTTTAACTTCTAACAATTTTCCGGTTTGGGCCGGATTCCGGGCGAACTACATGTCCGGGAAGAAAATTGTTTTCACATAAAAGTTCAGCATGTCTTCTTGCCCTAAATCGGACATCTGATCAACTCCAAATAAAACTTTTAATTTTAACAAACTTTCCGGTTTGAGCCGGATTCCGGGCGAACTACTTGTCCGTTGAGAAAATGGTTTTCACCATCGTCTTCAGCATGTCTTCCTACCTCTAAATCAAACATCTAATCAACTTCAAATAAAACTTTTACTTTTAACAAACGTTCCGGTTTTGGCCGGATTCTGGGCGAACTACTTGTCCGATTACAAAATGGTTTTCACCATCGTGTTCAGCATGTCTTCTTACCCCATAATCGACTATCACATTAGCTGTTTCAAAATATTTTGTTTGCCCCTTAATTTGAACCCCCTCCCCCACCCCTAAATGTAGGGCTACAAAGCCCATTTACGAACTTGACTGGTCCGCCGACCCAACGAATCCTCACACCAAGTTTCATCAAAATACCTCATTCTCTTCGAGAGTTATCGTGCTTACAGACGGACGGACGGACAGACGGACAACTTTTGCGATGTCATAGGTATCCCTCAACTTACGTTTTGGGATCCCAAAAAATGATGCACTGCTCAATCTAACCGTGTAGCAATGTTGCTAGTCATGGATAACTCGTCACGAAAAAAATAGTTGCTAGACTATGTTTCGCTTTTTTCACTTCGTCACAAAATTTGACATTATCGTCAACAAAAAATGACGCACTGCTCCATCTAACCGTGTAACAATCTTCACTATAGTCATGGATAACTCGTCACGGAAAAAAAAGTTTCTAGCCTATGTTTCGTTTTTACGCTTGGTTGCAAAATTTGACCTTATCGTCAACAAAAAATGACGCACTGCTTAATCTAACCGTGTAGCAATCTTGCTAGTCATGGATAACTCGTCCCGAAAAAAAAAGTTGCTAGACTATTTTTCGTTTTTTTCGCTTCGTCGCAAAATTTGACCTTATCGTTAACAAAAATGACGCACTGCTCAATTTAACCGTGTAGCAATGTTGCTAGTCATGGATAACTCGTCACGAAAAAAATAGTTGCTAGACTATGTTTCGTTTTTTCAATTCGTCACAAAATTTGACTTAATCGTCAACAAAAAATGACGCACTGCTCCATCTAACCGTGTAACAATCTTCGCTATAGTCATGGATAACTCGTCACGGAAAAAAAAATTGCTAGACTATTTTTCGTTTTTACGCTTCGTCGCAAAATTTGACCTTTTCGTCAACAAAAAATGACGCACTACTTAATCTAACCGTGTAGCAATCTTGCTAGTCATGGATAACTCGTCCCGAAAAAAAAAGTTGCTAGACTATGTTTCCTTTTTTTCGCTTCGTCGCAAAATTTGACCTTGTCGTAAAAAAAAATGAAGCACTGCTCAATCTAACCATGTAACAATCTTCGCTATAGTCATGGATAACTCGTCACGGAAAAAAAGTTGCTAGATTATGTTTCGTTTTGTTCGCTTCGTCGCAAAATTTGACCTTATTGTCAACAAAAAATGACGCAGTGCTTAATCTAACCGTGTAGCAATCTTGCTAGTCATGGAGAACCCGTCACGAAAAAAATAGTTGCTAGACTATGTTTCGTTTTTTTTACTTCGTCGCAAAATTTGACTTTATCGTCAACAAAAAATTGCGCACTGCTAAATCTAACCGTGTAACAATCTTCGCTATAGTCATGGTTAACTCGTCACGGAAAAAAAGTTGCTAGACTATGTTTCGTTTTTTCGCTTCGTCACAAAATTTGACGTTATCGTCAACAAAAAATGACGCACTGCTTAATCTAACCGCGCAGCAATCATGCTAGTCATGGATAACTCGTCACGAAAAAAAAAGTTGCTAGACTATGTTTTGTTTTTTCGCTTCGTCGCCAAATTTGACCTTATCGTCAACAAAAAATGACGCACTGCTTAATCTAACCGTGTAGCAATCTTGCTAGTCATGGATAACTCGTCACGAAAAAAAATAGTTGCTAGACTATGTTTCGTTTTTTGGGATCCCAAAACGTAAGTTGAGGGATACCTATTCGCAAAAGTTGTCCGTCTGTCCGTCCGTCCGTCCGCCCGTCTGTAAGCACGATAACTCTCGAAGGGAATGAGATATTTTGATGAAACTTGGTGTGAGGATTCGTTGGGTCGGCGGACCAGTCGAGTTCGTAAATGGGCTTTGTAGCCCTACATTTAGGAGTGGGGGTTCAAATTAAGGGGGAAACAAAATATTTTGAAACAGCTAATGTGATACTCGATTATGGGGTAAGAAGACATGCTGAAGACGATGGTGAAAACCATTTTGTAATCGGACAAGTAGTTCGCCCGGAATCCGGCCAAAACCGGAAAGTTTGTTAAAAGTAAAAGTTTTATTTGAAGTTGATTAGATGTTCGATTTAGAGGTAGGAAGACATGCTGAAGACGATGGTGAAAACCATTTTCTCGACGGACAAGTAGTTCGCCCGGAATCCGGCCCAAACCGGAAAGTTTGTTAAAATTAAAAGTTTTATTTGGAGTTGATCAGATGTCCGATTTAGGGCAAGAAGGCATGCTGAACTTTTATGTGAAAACAATTTTCTACCCGGATATGTAGTTCGCCCGGAATCCGGCCAAAACCGGAAAATTGTTAGAAGTTAAAGTTTTATTTCTAGCTGATTAGATAACCGATTTAGGGGTAAGAAGAGACGCTGAATCCGTGTGTAACAGTCATATTTTACCCGGACATATAGTTCGACCGGAATCCGGCTGGAGTAGGAAAATTTGTTATAAGTTAAATTTTTATTTGAAGTTGATTAGATGTTCATTATTGGGGAAAGAAGATACCCTGAGTTCGTTTTTGAGCTTTCTTTTTTCGCCGGACAAGTAGTTCTAGAGTTCGGCCGAAACCGGGAAATTGGCAGAAGTGGCAGGATCTTTTCGTCAAAACAGATATGACTTATACGGGTAAACACACATGCTGAATCCATATCTGAACTTGGTTTTCTCAGATGATTAGCTATTTGGCCTTAATCTGTTTCTGAATTTTAATTGTAAGAATGTTCAAGGATTCTGGCGATGACTGGATCTGGCTAAGACAAGACCCAGTTGTCTGGATCAGATATTGAATTTTTGGGAAATTCACCCCCACCCCTAAATGTAGGGCTACAAAGCCCATTTACGAACTCGACTGGTCCGCCGACCCAACGAATCCTCACACCAAGTTTCATCAAAATATCTCATTCCCTTCGAGAGTTATCGTGCTTACAGACGGACGGACAGACGGACAACTTTTGCGAAGTCATAGGTATCCCTCAACTTACGTTTTGGGATCCCAAAAACGACTAAATGCAGATTCAGTTACCGTGGTAACAGATACCATGGTATCTGCAAAAACACAACTTATGATTGTTGATTTATTGTAGAGCTAGACAAAAGACGGAACAAAGCCCCCGGATTTCCGGACTCGTTTCTAGTTTCCTATACGTCTCAACTGGTCTTCAAAGGAATGCTTACCTGTTGATACTGGCTGATCTGCGCCTTGACTTGTTCTTTGATAACAGCAACATGCCCAATAAGCGCTGCTTGCCATTCTGGAAACGTCAACGTCACTTGATTAGCACTACCCAGACTTGAGTTTCGGGGGCGCGACGAAACAGACTCCTCCCTCTTCAGCCCTGCCGTCGAGACGACGATCGCCTTGGTCCGACTGCCAAGCCGGGTAAGGCCTCCCGTCACCTTCTGCAGCCTGGACTGAAGCTGCGTGTGGAGTTCCCAAGGCGGGGTAGCCTTGCTGGCACTAGCTCTCTTCTCACTCTCAACATACGCCAACCACAGCTTATGCCCCGGGTCTTGAATGATGTCCCGTATTTGCTCCATACTCGGGGTGCTATTGCTCGTGCTAACAGAGACCTTGAAGGCTTCTTCAATGGCTGGCTTCTTCGTGATATACATCTCGTCCCACACGCGCCTGGCTGCGATGACGATGAGATTATGGCCGCTGATGATGTTGACGTTGGCTTCGTTATCAGCAGGGTTGCTCACGACATGCCAGGCCGACTTCGACGCGTAGTCGACTGGGATTTTGTGTCCTACGACGATGTTGACAAGGCAGTAAGTGAGGCAGCCGACGAACTCTAGATCGTGGTTTCCAGCTCCAAAGATAAGAGTCCTGCCGAATAAAATACTAGTCAGAGAGGCAATGCCAATAAATATCCCACCTGGAAGTAAGTAATTTATTTGTAACCCGCCATATTTAAAAGCGGAGTAAATGAGACAAATCACAAAATACAATTTTTCAGTCTTCAACCAGCGTAGAATATTATACACTGGTTGGGCCCAGCTGTCAACGATTTTTGGGATCCCAAAACGAAAGTAAAGGGATACCTATGACATCGCAAAAGTTGTCCGTCTGTCCGTACGATAACTCTCGACAGGATTGAAATATTTTGATGAAACTTGGTGGAAGGATCCTTTGGGTCTAAGTACAGGTCAAGTTTGAAGATGGGCCCTGTAGCCCTATATTTGAGGGTGGGGGAGGGGTTTCAAGTTAAGGGGCAAACAAAATATTTTTTGAAATCTATTGAGATAGTTGATTTAGGGGTAAGGAGACATGCTGAATTCAAATATAAAATTTATTTTCTCGCCGGACAAAAAGTTCACCTGGAATCCGGCGAAAACCGGAAAATTTTTGAAAAATAAAAGTTTAATATGAAGTTGATCAGAGGTTCGATTTAGGGGCAAGGAGACGTGCTGAGTCCGAATATGATTATTTTCTCGCCGAACAATTAGTTCGGCCGTAATCCGGCCAAAACCAGAGAATTTGTTAAAAGTAAAAGTTTTATTTAATTTTGATAAGATGTTCGATTTGGGGGTAAGAAGACATGCTGAATTCGTATAGGACAATCATTTTCTCACCGGACGTGTAGATCGCTCGGAATCCGGCTGAAACCGGAAATTTTGTTAAAAGTAAAAGTTTAATCTGAAGTTGATTAGAGGTTGGATGTAGGGGTAAGGAGACATGCTGAATTCGTTTTTGAGCTTAAGTTTTTGCCAGACAAGTAGTTTGTCCGGAATCCGGCCGAAGCCGGAAGTTGGGCAGAAGTAAGGAAGGAAGGAGATACGACGTAGGCTATAGGGTAAACCGTATGCTGAATCCATACCTGAATATTTGACAGCGCAAAACGGATATCTGAATATATCTGAACTTGGTGAAATTCAGCTGGCGTATCCGTTTTGCACTGTCAAACATGATCTTGGTCTTCTCCGATTATTACCATTGGCCTTAAATTAATCTGGTTTTAAATTTTAAAAGTAAAAATGTTTAAGAAGTCTGTTGAAGACCGAATATTTACAAGACCGAACTGACCGAATATCTACAACTACACGACCGAACTGTCGGGAACAAATATTAAAATTCTGGAATCCAATCGAAACCTTTGGTCTTGTTTGTATAGTGACGACGAAACTTCTGCTTACATCTTGAACGAGAAACTTCTTCAATTCAGTATAATCTAAAAAACACATAACGGACAAGCCGATGGGTTATTTTTTGCGTCAAAACATAACGAAACTTGTTAGTGTGTGTAACACTAACTTTGTTAGTGTGTGGTTATGGCATAATTCCGACACCTAAAGAGATTCTTCACAAAGCACTATCTCATATTTTGCATGTCCGTCTTTCGCAGAACATGCTCCACAATAAAATAGAAGAGCGCACAAAGTAATGTATGAATTACTAAAGCTTTCCAGTTGTAGCGCCCCGGTTAGGGACGATGCGCCCACAGGCGATACGGACGTTGCGCCCACAGACGGTACGGACGTTGCGCCCACGATTACCCCCCGAGTGTGAAGATGGGTTCTCCCACAGCCCGCAGCGAAATTCGCTGCCTTGAGTATAGCCCTTAAGCCCAGTGTCGAATTATCTGGGGGATACGAAGAGGGAGGGCTCTATTCTGGACGATAAGACGTGCCTGTTCCATACATGTCCCGTCGGCATTGGGCTATAATGAACTACTTCCTTAGGATGATTACTCATGTGTGCTCCAAATGGTTATCACCCTAAATAAAACACGTGAACTACAAAAAAAAAGCGAAAAGGTACTGTTCACCTACAACGGCGAAAGACCATACCAATCTTCTTCAAACATCATGGAGCTCCATGGGTGATTACAACTCTGGTTAAATCTGTTAATGGAGTTCTGGATTACCGTATTTCTCTATGCTTGACTATCTTTCTTTGTTTTCTCTCGTTTTTTTGGTGTTGCCCGTTTGTTTCTGTTCGCTAAAGGGCCCGGCGTACCTGTCCTGTGAATACAACCTACTTACGTTACTGCATTCATTCATTCTTAAACCCGGAGACACTAATTTCACATTTACATTCTAAACCCGCTAACGACATAATTCTGCCAACTTGCCACGATCCACATTTCCGTGCGCATTATGCTCGCGACGAGTGTTCGCGTAAAACCAGTTATCTGAATTTTGTCGTGTTTTGCTAGAAATTCAGTGGCCCCGGGAAAACGCTTAAAACAGCCAAAGCCGTAGATAATTTGTTAAAAAAGTGGGTTAATGTACGAATGTAGTCTGTTTCGCGGCGACCACACGTGTCAGAAATTTGATAACAGACATTACATGTTTGGCCATCTGTGTGTTAAAAGTTATGAAAATATATCTGCTATAACCCTTTTAAGTGTTATGATGATGACGGCGATTTTATTTATGACCCGTCAAAATAAACACAAGGCACAAAGACGGAGTAAGTAATAAGGAAAACAGAGAAAAAGAAAGGAAAACATGAAAGAGAATAACTTACAAAATACCCAGTATAGCTTTTACCATACAACTAAACCAATAGGGTTTTCCAGTCGTGATCAATATTTTTTTCTTTCTTTTGTTTCTCCACAGCAGTTAGTGGATCACTAATTTGATAACGAATGTAAATTTTAGAGTTTCTCGTCCAAGGGGGGAGGCGCAATATTTATTTGGCAAAGCGATAAAATGTTGACCGGATTTGTTTTTTGTCTGATTTGGTGAAAAGTCTCGAGAAAGGTGCAGTATACTGGATGTGAGGTAGGGCGACTGAATTGTAGATAGCCGCGAGGACGGGACGATGAAAACGTAGCTTATTCGATACCACAGATCCGTATGCACCTGCAATTCTTTTACGTATATTCTTTATAAGTAGTGCACGGGTTTCTTTGATGGATTTTCCAACAGGTAATCCCAGGTAAATTAGCGAATCCAGTGGCTTCACATGAACACGTCCCAGTCGTACTGTTACATCCGGGTTAAAGTTCCAGTTGAAAAGTACAACTTGGGATTTATCTGCATTGAAATGCATTCCAACGTGCCCATATCCTGTGCTAAGGATATCGCAATTTTCCTCCAAACGAGTAACGGTACGGCTGGGTTAAGAATATCATCAGCATACCCTATCAGGCTAACATCAATACCCCGAACAATACATGCAGGTGTAATTTTACTTTGCGGTTCAATTATTGCATTGTTAAACAACTCCGGTGAAAGAATGGACCCCTGTCTTACTCCCTTTTTGACCGGCACTGTCAGATTTACATCCGGAGACCCAGGAACTTGGATCGCGACATCTTAATTTTTATACAGGTCTCTGTAAACTCGGATTATCAACGGATAAACACCACGCTTAAAAGCTTCGCGCAATATATATTCGTGAACAAGGGAATCGAAAGCTCTGCTTACATCGTGACTAACAAGCACCAGAGCTTCTTTTTGGGAATCAGCCTCAATGAGAACAGAACATAATGCACTAAGGGCATGGGTGCATCCAAATCGTTATTTTTTCGCGACTGGATAACATTAAAGATTCGTAACAAACACGTACCTCATCAGGTTTAACACAAGGACGCACAAACATGTGACAGTGGACATAGCATTATTTGCATCTGATGTATAGTATTCGTCGAAATTTGCTTTTATTATTGATATGTTTTGACACAAAGGTACTAGGTCAGTGGTTCCCAACCGGTGGTACTTGTACCGAAAGGGGTACGCGAGACCCTTGCAAGGGGTGCGCGAAGGTACCAAAAGCCGGTTTGGTCCGTAGCTCCAAAATCTCGCCTCACTCGTTTTTGATTGCCGAAAGCCTAATATTACCAGCAGAGGCATCACTAGTCAAAATGTTTTTTTGGGGGCAAGGTGTTTTTACTGACTGGTTTGTCAGTAACAAACTGTAACTACCGTTTGTTTAGAAAAAAAAACTGATTCTACGAATGATCGTGACGCTTCGCGCAGACTCGTTTCTTTTTAAACGTCTGGAAGACACTTTGAGGGAGAGGGGGGTCCCAACCCGTTTTGGGGCAAGGTGTTTTTGGGATCCCAAAACGTAAGTGGAGGGATACCTATGACATCGCAAAAGTTGTTCCGTCTGTCCGTCCGTCCGTCCGTCCGTCTGTAAGCACGATAGCTCTCGAAGGGAATGAGATATTTTGATGAAACTTGGTGTGAGGATTCGTTGGGTCGGTGGACCAGTCGAGTTCGTAAATGGGCTTTGTAGCCCTACATTTAGGGGTGCGGGAGGGGGTTCAAATTAAGGGGCATACAAAATATTTTGAAACAGCTAATGTGGTAGTCGATTATGGGGTAAGAAGACATGCTGAACACGATGGTGAAAACCATTTTGTAATCGGACAAGTAGTTCGCCCGGAATCCGGCCAAAACCGGAACGTTTGTTAAAAGTAAAAGTTTTATTTGAAGTTGATTACATGTTCGATTTAGAGGTAGGAAGACATGTGGAAGACGATGGTGAAAACCATTTTCTCGACGGACAAGTAGTTCGCCCGGAATCCGGCCCAAACCAGAAAGTTTGTTCAAATCAGAAGTTTTATTTGGAGTTGATCAGATGTCCGATTTAGGGCAAGAAGACATGCTGAACTTTTATGTGATAACAATTTTCTACCCGGACATGTAGTTCGCCCGGAATCCGGCCAAAACCGGAAAATTGATAGAAGTTAAAGTTTTATTTCTGGTCGATTAGATAACCGATTTAGGGGTAAGAAGAGACGCTGAATCCGGGTGGGACCATCATATTTTACCCGGACATATAGTTCGACCGGAATCCGGCTGGAGTCGGAAAATTTGTTATAAGTTAAATTTTTATTTGAAGTTGATTAGATGTTCATTATTGGGGAAAGAAGATACCCTGAGTTCGTTTTTGAGCTTTCTTTTTTTCGCCGGACAAGTAGTTCTAGAGTTCGGCCGAAACCGGGAAATTGGCAGAAGTGGCAGGAACTTTTCGTCAAAACAGATATGACTTATACGGGTAAACACACATGCTGAATCCATATCTGAACTTGGTTTTCTCAGATGATTAGCTACTTGGCCTTAATCTGTTTCTGAATTTTAACTGAAAGAATGTTCAAGGATTCTGGCGATGACTGGACCTGGCTAAGACAAGACCCAGTTGTCTGGATCAGATATTGAATTTTTGGGATCCCAGCGAAAACTTTGGTCTTGTTACTGACTGGTTTGTCAGTAACAGACTGTAACTACCGTTTGTTTAGAAAAAAAAACTGATTCTACGAATAATCGTGACGCTTCGCGCAGACTCGTTTCTTTTTAAACGTCTGGAACACCACTTTGAGGGAGAGGGGGGTCCCAACCCGTGCGTGACGACCCGAAAACGTTTGAGAAAAGGGGGTACGCAACCTTTTTCAACCTTGATTAGGGGTACGCGGTACGAGAAAGGTTGGGAATCACTGGACTAGGTCATCAGATTTAGCAATATATGTACACTGTCTGCATTAAAAGTTACCTATTATAAATTCTCTAAATTCCTCCTTGTTTTCCCTATTTCTGCGAGTAACTCTTTCCTAACTTCTAATTTTAAAGTGAAGAATGCTTTGGAAAATTTAGAGAGTAAAATCCAAAACTTTCATACAAAGGCTGACAACATTCTTCTTCCTCACAACCTTTTTCCTTTTTTCACAAAAAACGCGCCCTGATTAGTTTGTTTATTTTGAACTTAGTTTTTTCCAAGGTATTTCATTGTAGATTTAGTAGGCTAATTTATCTTTGAAGGTCAGCTGTTTATTAGCATGTAAATGTGTGTGAGTTTGATTGACATACTGTTGTTTCCTTTTTATACACTTATTCTCTTCAGTTTTGAAGGATTAAAATTAATGATAATAAAAAAAAAATAAAACCTACAAGAAATTACACTAATTACCTGTTCTGTGTGAGCTTATGCAGAGAATTCAGTACTGATGTCTGCTCTAGAGTGCAGCCGATTGGTCTGGAGAGGGTGAACAGTATTGTCCGGTTTAGGCATCGATACAGGTGATCAAGACTCAAGGTACTGGACGAAGAGCGACGTTTCGACTGCGAAATTAACTTCACAACGAAGTCAAATACTTCATGTGGGTCCTTCTGGAAGTAGCCTGAAACAGAATTAACTATTGTTAAAAGTTTTTAATCCATCAAAACCGAAGAGTAAATATAAACTGAAAAAATCCCCACACCGCAGTCGTTTCGCAAAGAATTAGATCAGAGCACTAGAGCACTAGGGAGTAGTGTCAAACCTATGGTTTCCTCGCTTCGCAAACGGGCCATACTCATAGCGCCGCCCACTACGCTAGCGGCAAACTTGCGGATTTAAGAATTTCTAGTAAAGCTAAGATACGGTCTGCACATATCGAGGATACAGGGGAGGTCATATCTTTTATTTGCTGTGTTCAGAATATGAAGTTGTTGGAGCCAGCGCTGTTGCACGACTGATTGAGTTTCAATAAGGATGTTCACCAACGCTAATGGTGCAAGTGTTGCTGCTATTCGAGTGTGTGTCACTTCTTTCAAGTCTTGGCGCTGCTTCCTATATAGTGTTATTTTGCTCTGACTTAGATATATATAAAGTAACTGACCAAGACACAGCCACAATAGCCTAATAAATCTACTATCAGGACACCTACTTTTTTCGGGGAAATCGTGTGATTAGGAGTTAAAAAAGAGTCACTTGTGGAAACAGTGAATCCAAGAAGGAATTTAGAGAATAGGCGTACGTGAACTTGGCTACCTATCCTGAACCCTTAGGAATGAAAAACCACTAGAGGCGAAATTCACAGCGCCGCTAACCTGCCTAATGTTTAAAGTTTAACTGAAAAGCCAAGTTATTTCTGTGTCATTTAACTGAATACACTGCATTATTTGGATTGTGTCAACGGATTTTTTTTTATTTTTCACTATTTGCTCTAGTATCACGTTAAAAATATCTACGGCCGACCTCACAACGCAAAAATCTACTATGACGCGGAAAATTTTAATCTCAATACGAACGCGGCTTTTCAATGGCCAGTGACCAGCTCGCGGAAGGTAGCTCACTGCGTGATCACTTATTTTTCGTAAATCTCTTCGTCAAGCATACAACACAGGTACAAGCGCATAGAGGTACCACAAATCCGACAGGGAAATTCTACTATATGAAAACCGATTAATCGTGAATAGCAGAGCAAAGCAGTAACGCATTTTCATCGGGTCTTCAAGCGTCTTTAAGAGCGTGTTCCACCCTTCGAACAATAGTAACTATTAGCTACTAATACCATTCCAAACCTCACGAAAAGTTACTACACTGACCGTTCCAACCTTCTCGAAATAGTAACTAATGGTAACTATTTGCATCTCTGTAACATGATTGGCCGGATTACCCCGTGGAGCTGCCGTGGAATAATATTTTACCAAAAATTTAAAAATGCGTTCCAACCTTGACGCCAAGAAGCCAAAATTCGAGACGTCATGCGTATAACTACGGTGAGTAGGGTGGAACACACTCTAAGTGAATAGGTGATGGGTAAGTAGATTGTCCTTTCTCAGCCCTTTTCGGTAACTTTAAAGCTCAAGTTCGGTTTGCTACCCATCTGTTGTGCTTAGAAAAAGGAAGCTTACCGAGCCACAGCTTGTCCACAAGTCTTCCAGACAGATAAATAACGTTCGAGGCTATATTCGAAATACTCCCACCTACAACAACTGGTAGCGCTGCTTGTTCACCAATGAGGATATCAGCTGCCACGAGGTGGTCCATGAGGAGGGTCAACACTTCGGTTTGAAATCTGCACTGCTGCACATGACTAGACCCTTCAGGCGATCCCTGGAACAGTAACCACCAAACATTAGACTTGATTTAAGATCCGAGGAATTCGGTCAAAAACTATCCGTTGACTGAGTGAGTATCCGTTGTATACATTATTGAATATATGTTTCAAAGTCAGCTTGGGCTCAAGGAATATTCATATTTTATTCTATCCTATCATCCGACAATAGCACGCACTCTAAGGGAGCTGGAACTTCATTTGTAAGCAAAACCCTTGAGGCAAAACTGCTAATGGGCTGATGGGCATCACGAAAATGCATATATTGCTTAAAAGTATTTTTTTTTACTTTGCGGTCAAGATTGGTACTTTAAGGAATTTGGAAGTAGCAATTTCTAAGCAAATGTTGTTGAGTCTCCAATATTCCAGCGAAGTTTCATCGTCCTAGCACATCTGGAAGTACCTTAACGCGCGATCACCGGAATCCCAGACCCCCCCCCCTCCTCCAACTCCACCCACAATAACCGGAGCCAATCCGGTTCTGTAAATGATTAATCTAGAGCATCTGTTTGTCATTCCGGTTTGTCAAGCGGGTCAAGTATTTTCCGCCCTCCCCCCAATAATTGCCGGATTCGGTCCGGAAATGAAAAAGGTCACCAAGAAAAATGTCCTCTGTTTAATTATTAAATTTCACTCGAATCCGATCACCCGTTCCAAAGTTACGCATAACTCAATATTCCGGATTCCCCTCCCAAACCCCCCCCCCCCCCCAAGATTATCATATCGAGGATTTTTTTTGTTCCAAGTCAGTTTGACCGGGTCCCTGATATGCCTTCCAAGTTTCGTCGTGAAAATCCCCCCAAAAACGGAATTCCGGGAAACCCCCTCCTCTCCCCCCCCTCAAGTGTCCGGATCCAGTCAAATTATGTAAAAGATTTACATGGACCAGATGTTTGTTCTTCCCAGCAAGTTTCACTCCGATACCATCATTCTAACCGTTTCTCGAGATTTCCAGTCCCCCCCCCCCCAGCTCCCCCGCGGTGCACGTAGCCAATCCGATTCAGCAAATGACTTACCTAGAGCATCTGTTTGTTCTTCCCACAAAGTTCCATCCCGATCCCTCCATTCTAAACGGGTCACGTATTTTCCGACCCCCCCCCCCCCAATAGTTGCCGGATCCGGTCCGGATATGAAAAAAAATCATGGTCCTCTGTTCAATTCTTAAATTTCACTCGAATCCGATCACCCATTCCAAAATTACGCATGATTGAAAATTTCGGATTCCCCTCCTCCACTCCCCCCACCATTATCTGATCGACAAAATTTTTATTTTTAAGTCAGTTTGATTGGGTCCCTGATATGCCTGCCAAGTTTCATCGTGAAAATCCCCAAAACCACCATCGCCGGAATTCCGGGACCCCCCCCCCCCCCCGATCATCCGTTCGAAAGTTACACACCTCTCAGTTTCCCGGATTCCCCTGCCCTCCACCCCCCCCCCCCAAAATGGTCGGATCAGAAAACTGATTATTTCTAAGTTTGTTTGGTCGGGTCCCTGATATTCCTGCCAAGTTTCATGGTCCTAGCACAACTGGAAGTACCCTAACTCGGAAAAAAGTGACAAAATGCCCTAAATTTTCAAGTTTCCAGCGCCCCCACTTCCCCGCATATGGTCGGATCGGGAAACTGATTATTTCCAGGTTAGTTTGGTCGGGTCCCTGATATTCCTGCCAAGTTTCATTGTCCTAGCTCATCTGGAAGTACCCTCACTCGAAAAAGTGTGACAAAAAGCCCTGAATTTTCAAGTTTCCAGCGCCTCAACTCCCCCGCATATGGTCGGATCGGGAAACTTATTATTTCCAGGTTACTTTGGTCAGGTCCCTGATATTCCTGCCAAGTTTCATTGTCCTAGCTCATCTGGAAGTACCCTAACTCGAAAAAGTGTGACAAAATGCCCTAAATTTTCAAGTTTCGAGCACCCCCACTCCCCCGCATATGGTCGGATCGGGAAACTGATTATTTCCAGGTTCGTTTGGTCGGGTCCCTGATATTCCTGCCAAGTTTCATTGTCCTAGCTCATCTAAAAGTACCCTAACTCGGAAAAAAGTGACAAAATGCCCTAAATTTTCAAGTTTCCAGCGCCCCGCACTCCCCCCCCATATGGTCGGATCGGGAAACTGATTATTTCCAGGTTAGTTTGGTCGGGTCCCTGATATGCTTGCCAAGTTTCATTGTCCTAGCACATCTGGAAGTACCCTAACTCGGATATGTGGGACAAAAAACTCGGACCGACCGACAGACCGACAGACGGAATTGTGATCGGTATATGGCACTTGAGCCAGAGGCTGCAAGTGCCATAAAAACTAAACATTAACAAAAAAGATAAGGGACTAAAAAATCAGGAACTTCAGGTCAGGTAAAAAAATCAGGTCTAAAAAATCTTCTTCCTAGATGGAATGATAAGATACACATGTAATGATCGGCGTAGTTTAGCATCTGCCGCTGAAGAAAGCTGCGGACTTGGTTTATCAATAAACGTTTTGATCTGAATTTTGCGGTTTCAGCGGCGGTAATTTCAAATGTCTGAAGAAGCCAGGATCCGTGACGTCATGCATACGTAGTAACTAGGGTAAGTAGGGTGGAACACGCTCCTAACGTACAATATATATTACGTTTAAAAAGATGAGATCATACCTCTAGGAGAAGATCAATTACGGGCGTCGACTTGCTGGATTGGCTCAAAGACAGCGAATCGACAACTAAATTCTTCAGGAAATCCATGACAAACTTTTTGGCAGGGTGAGAAGACAACTGACTACTATCGCCATCTCCCAACAATGAATTCCTATTCACAAAGAACGCCGCTCCTTCAATATTCTTCAGCTCCTCAAACGGCGAAAGTGGCTCAGACGCTGGCTCACTGTCCGAAATCGGATACACTGTTGCCTCTAGGGCGGAAAGAAGCTCTCCGCTCATAAACACTGATATAGCATCAGGGGAGTTGTGGTAGAGGTAGAACAGAAACTGAGTTAGAGAGACTGGGTAGTTTAGCAGCCACGGTGGAATATGCTCACAGCTGGAAGAAAAGAATAACGAAATAAGGCTCTGACAAAAAAATGCTAGAGGGTTGTATGTGTGTATTTATTTTCGAATCGCGCTCATATCGATAATAGTAATACACATAAAGGACACTTTATTATTCAACTTACCACAAAGGAATAATCATAATAATAATAATGCAATATAATGCAAAAAATAGGCCATTGGCCTCTATAGTGTACGTCTAAACAAGGACCTCGTTTCGATCGCACTAAATGCGTATTCCGCCGTTCCCCGAGGACTCCTTTTGAGGAGTCCCTGCGTTTTAGTTTTTGAGATGAAAAAACGTAAGTGGAGGGATACCTATGACTTCGAAAAAGTTGTCCGTCTGTCCGTCTGTCCGTCTGTAAGTCTATAACTCTCGAAGGGAATGAGCTATTTTGATGAAACTTGGTGTAATGATTTGTGGGGCCAGGGGGAAGGTTGAGTTCGTAGATAGGCTCTATAGCTGTATATTTAGGGGAGGGGGAGGGGTTTCAAGTTAAGGGGCAAAATATTTTTTTTTTTTTTTTTAAGCTAACTAGACCTACGTTGCCTGGACAACGTGAAGTGTTGCAGCAACCTTCGTTCGTCTTCGCCGACAAAAGTGTTTCGAGAGAAAAACACGTTGGTTTTGTTTCTTCGCTAATGGTCTACTCGAAAACAGGAACATGGTTTGATGAACGAAAGCTTGGCAAAGACTTAATTCTAAGTTACATAGACTAATTTTCTTACCCTCAGATTTAAAGAGATCAAATAAAATGTGCACCAATTTGCACTAGTTTCTAGCCCCTTATGAACAATTCCTACTTACAAGTCCATCTCCCCGTGATAGACATAGTACCAAATATTTCTCAATTCAAATACGCCAGAAACCAATAAAAGGATTAATAGGTACACCAACTAGTAAAAGTTACAAGCCCCTGATCGCCGAAGATGATTACGGTCTAACAGCCAATTTTTGCTTACAAGTAAAAACAACAACAGAATATCAGAAGTAGGGACTAAATTAACTTAGCAGCCAGTTGAACTTGATCCTTTTCAATCGTAGACATCGTGACTTTTGGATACTTGGAACATTATCTTATATTAACTAGTTGGTAATATAAAGCTATCTGTAACTTTTCAGGATCAAAATACCATAGATGCCACTCTGCTAATTATTTCGAAACTATATCGTTGTATTACATTATCATTTATATCCGTTGCGTTAACACTTAATTCTATGTTACAGTGGTAAACCATCACCATAGACCATTGTAGAATCTCATGAAAATGACAATGCTATAGCGCTGATTCTTGAACGATGACATGAACCAAATTTTTCTTATCATCGAAAACACCGGAAACAAAATAGGTGAACAAACTAGGAAAAGTGGAAAACCCCTCACCGCTGAAGATAATTATGCTTTAACAGCCGATTGTTACTTGCAAGTCCCTGACATGTCTTACAATTGGGTTCCACCTTTTTTTTGTTTGTGTGTTTACCCTACCACTAAAGTCGTCAATCCCTCAAAGGCTTAATGTTAAGTTGCAGTGATAGACCAAGGAAACTAATTTTCTTACCCTAAGATTTATAGAGATCAAGTAAATGTACACCAATTTTCACAAGTTTCTAGCCCTTCAATAATCCCTTCTAGCAACCGATTCTTACCTATAAGTCCATCTCCCCGTGATAGGTACCAAACTGTTCTCGCGATCAAATACACCGGAAAGAAATAATAGGAATAATAGGTACACCAACTACCAAAGTTGCTAACCCCTCATCGCCGAAGATGATTATGGTCTAACAGCCGATTGTTACTTGTGTACCAAATTGTTCTTACCATCATCTACACCGGAAACAAATTATAGGTACACCAACTAGCAAAAGCTGCAAACCCCTCATCACTGAAGATGATTATGGTCTAACAGCCGACTGTTACTTACAAGTCCCCTACATGTCTCACAATTGGGTTCGGCCTATTTTTGCTTTCAGTGTGTACTTACTACTGAAGTTGTCAACCCCTCTTACACTTTCGTCATGTCTCATGAAGGAATTTTTGTACCAAAAACCGGATGACATAGACTTTGATCAGCTCACCATCTATCGACTGCCGTTGAAAAAAAAAATTCTATCTGTTTTAGTTTAAAAGTTGACTTTTTTACCGTAGGCCCACTTAGAAAGGAGCAATAGGTAAGCTCTAATTTCTTTAGCAGTGAGAGAACTTTTAAAGTTTAAGAGGCCCATCTGATATCACTTCTCTTCCTCACTCCCAAGTCTAAGAAACGGAATGATAAACTCAGGTGAAATCGCGAACAGACATGGATAGAAACAATAGATGGCAGCACTTTCGGACCCGTGTGAAAATGACACTTTTGTTTCTGTAGATTTTTCTATTTATCACTCAAAGAAGGCATGTTGGCTGTGGGGCCGGGCAACTGCCGCATATATTTAACATTTATAGATTTTAGTCCATCTTCAATTTGAAACTGGTGCCCTGCCTGCTTGCGTGCTAGAACGGAGCTTTCCACTCGAAAGCAGAAACATGGTTTGATGAAACAAAAGGTTGGCTACACAACTTCAGATAGTCCTCTCTGACATGGGCTATATAACCCCACTTCACCTCGCACACCGTAGGCTGTGGATCGAGGACAAGCAAAAACCATCATTTTTGGCACCAGGCAAGAGTTCTACGGAGCTTTCCAAAATGTAATGTCATATTCATCAATCCGGCCTAAGGTCCACATTTTCCGTAAAAACCGAACAGGTTAGACCCTTACCGGTTACCAGGAATAAAATGAAATCGGAGGTCTAGGAAAAAAAAAACAAAAAAAAAACAGGACAAAACCAAAGTGTTGCTCTCGCAACACAATGAGATAGGTGATTTAGGGGTAAGGAAACATGCTGAATCCGAATATCAAATTTATTTTTTCGCCGGATAAGTAGTTCACCCGGAATCCGGAAAAGAACCGGAATGTAAATCTGTATTTGCTCATCCTCGATTTTGTTGCGGGATACTCGGCATTACGACGCGAGGCGAGTATGAGGCAACATTCCTGTGACGGTAACTGGATCTGCAATTAGTAGTTTTTGTAGTTACCGTAGTGTCTGATACACGGCTGCTTTGCAAAAACGACTTTTGCCGAAATTACATTTTTCGAAGTCATCCCAAAAGAAACACTGACATCCAGTTGCACCACCAAGTGCCAAACTTCTTTCCAACCAATTTAACAACATTTGATGAAAGTGAGACGACTTCTCAGATACCACGATCACTTACCACGGTCGGACCGTGGTGTATGAATATCAGATACCACGATCACTGGCCAGTTACCACGATAACTGCAAAAACGCCTTTTGAACGTGGTATCCCGATCAAAAATTTATCTCAAAATAGTAGTAAGAAGTTGTACGAAAAAGTAGCATCCAGTACTAACTGATGCTACTACATCCTTCTACTTCAAGGCTACCGTGTTACTGCATACTACTGCATGCTACTATTAGCAAGACTGTATGCTACTATGGCAAGACAGGATGCTACTGGATACTACTAATTAAGACTGGACCAGTCTGAGGCACATTAAATGATAGTATTATTTGCTATTACATAGTATTACATGCAACTTTTTCGTACAACTACCATCCAACTTACGCAGGCTACAAATTTTTCATCGAGATCAGATACCACGGTAACTGCGAAAACGATTCAGACCGACGTATCAGATACCATGGCATCTGCAAAAACGCAACTAATGAAATGAGTAACCTACCGAGCTGAGTCCTGATTCATCATCATTCGAATAAGTCCCAACAAGCAGATCACTGCTTCGGGACAGACCAAGCCTTTGTTTAGCATAGAACCAGGGGTGGAATTGGAGTTTTGGCCGGGTCCGACGCCGAAAACGCAGCTCCAAATTGTGTCCAGGTCGAGATCCAGCTATAAATGAATGGCAGGTTAGCAGGTTAGGTTGCCTGAGTATTTTGAGCAAAATAAACAAGAGCTGCAAGCTCATATGGCACTTCCAAGGCTGGGTCAGATGGAAGTGATGGTCAAAAGTATTTTTTTCCCTTTTCCGTTAAGATGCGCCAAACTTGCTAGGCTGGGTCAGAGGATGGAAGTGATGGTCAAAAGTTTTTTGTTTTTTTTTCGTTTGAGATGCGCACTTTACGGGTGCTTAAAAATTAATTTCTAAGCAAAACCCTTGAGGCAAAAAGGATCATGTACTCATGGCAATCGTGAAAAAGTAGATTTTGCTTAAAAGTATTTTTTGTACTTTGCGGTTAAGATGAGTTCTTTAAGGTATGGTCGGATCGGAGAGTGACGATGTCTAACCCAATGATGTCAAGTTTCTAATGCTCCAGCATAGTTTTATCGTTCTAGCACATCTGGAAGTAGGCCTACCTTAACTCACGGTCACCGGAATTCCGAACACCCCCCACAGCTCTCACTCCCCCCCCCCTCGGTACCCGAATCCGGTCAGATTCTGTCACTGATGCACCTAGGACTGGTGCCTGTACTTCCCACCAAGTTTCATCCTGATCGCTTATTTCTATGCGTGTCACAAGATGTCCGGTTCTCCCTTCCGACCCCCCTCCCCCCCCCCCCCCCCCCAGTTCATCGGATCCGGTCCGGACTTGAAATGGGACATGCTCAGACATGAGATCTTTCAAGATATTAAGTTCGTTAAGATCCGATAACCCATTCGAAAGTTATGCATGCTACTAATTCCCGGATTCTGCCGTCTACCCCTCCCGCACGATAGTCAGATCGGGCAAGCGACTGTTTCCAAGTTAATTTGGTCGGGTCCCTGAGATGCCTGCCAAGTTTTATCGTCCTAGCCCACCTGGAAGTACAACAACTACGGATCGCTAGAATTCCGGAACACCCCTCCAGATCCCACCATAGTGTCCGAATCCGGTCCAGTCCTGTTAGTGATGTATCTAGAGCTTGTGCTTGTTCTTACCACCAAGTTTCATCCCCATCGCCCCACTCCGAGAGTTTCACACGATTTCCGGTTCCCCCCTCCGACTCCCCCCCAAATTCATCGGATCCGGTCCGGACTTGAAATGAGACATCTGAGACACAAGATCTTTCCAGATATGAAGTTTCATTACGATCCGATCACCCGTTCAAAAGTTATGAATGTCCCTATTTTCCGGGTTCCACCACCTCACCCCCCCACACACACACACGATGGTCGGATCGGGCAAGTGGCTATTTCCAAGTTAGTTTGGTCGGGTCCTTGATATGCCTGCCAAGTTTCATCGTCCTAGCATATCTGGACGTACCCTAACTCGCAAACACCGGACTGACCGACCGACCGACGGAAATGTGATCGGTATATGGCACTTAAAGTGCCATATATGCTCTGAAAGATATGTAAAACTCCTTTGTGCAATATATTATTCGTTCGTTTAGTAGTTCTTAGTCGTTTTATTTGGTATTATTTGTCATTGACCATTTTGTACATTTTATTCGTTGAAGGTTTCATGTTGACTTACCTTTGCTATCTTTGCTATTTTGGTCAATAAACGATTTATATATACATATAGGCTATATATATGTTGAGACGCATGACAAGGTCAAAGCCAACCTAAACATGCAAAAAGAGATAACTTCTGCGTCCAAAAACTACAACAACAAATTGTTCATTTCCATGCTAATACTTCTATTTCAGACACTGACCTTTATATAAACCTTTCACAAGGAAGATGATAATATCCTCGTATATCACAACCTTTGCCCTGTTTCAGAAAAAAAGCCCTGATGACTTTTTTTCTTTCTTTTGTTTTTGATTGCAGATTTAGTATAGGCTTCCCAGAAAGTGTAATTCTGAAGGAAATACTCTTCTTCAAAGAAGGCTATGATTAAAGAATCCAAAGTAACATCAGGAAAACTATTCGGTTCTTCAACAGTTCAAAAATTGAGTAATGAATACCATTCAAAGTCAGAAAGCGCATCAACCGAATAAAAGATACGACAGTTTATGACTATTCATAAATGTCCGGAACCAACTAACTGACCAACATGTTAAAATCCCGGGATACCAGCTAATATCCAACCTTTCAAGCCCTGATTGCCATCGAGGTGTTATAGCCCTTGTCAAAGCTTCGTATTCCATCAAACCTATGCGACTATCACTTAAACCAAAAAACCTCGAAACAGTATGGTTTGACCTTTGTGAAGGTGAGAACTCACATGATGTTCTAATCAGGGTGGGATGCATCTACAGAAGTCCCTCGTCACCGTCTATGTTGGAATGCGAGAGGGAACTTGCCTCTGTCTTCGAAACAGCGACCACCAACTTCAGAGGAAACCTACTCATTGCCGGAGACTTTAACTTCCCTGATATAGCCTGGAAAGATGGATTCCCCTATACAATGTCACCATCGAAATACCCGCAAGATGAATTATCCCCATTCATCCAATGTATCCACGATCTCTCCCTCACCCAAGTTGTAGACCAGCCAAGGCGGTATCGTTTGCACCACAAACCATCACTCCTCGACTTAGCGTTCGTGAACAACCCAGAATTAGTCCAGAAAATCAATTGCCTGCCACCAGTTGGAAAGAGCGACCACCTGCTGCTAGAAATCCAGACATCGATCAAGAAAATAACCAACAGACTCGTCAGGAAAATGTTTGTCGACTACAGATCCATTAGAGCTGATTTATCTAATGTTAATTGGGATACAATCCTCGAAGGACCTGTGGAAAACAAATGGAACATCTTCAAAACCCTTCTTCTCGATGTGGAGAAACGGCACACATCGGTTAAGATGATCCCCAAACCTAAGACCCTACCATACATGAACAGGGAGATCAGGAAAGAGAGGAACCGAAAATCCCCCTACTGGAAGAAGTACAAAAAGAAGGGGGACAAAACTAACTATGCTAAGTTTGCTACTGCGCGTAACAAACTGCGCCAATTGTCGAAGCAATTGCACCTGGACTTTGAGTCCAAACTCGCAGACGACTGTAAACATAGCCCCAAGAAATTCTGGAACTACGTCTCAAGCGAAGATCATAACCGCCGTAATATCAAACGTCTGGTGAGGGAAGACAATAGTGAAGCAACCGATCTAGGAGAAATCGCAGAGATTCTCAACCTACAGTTCGCCTCCGTCTTTACATCCGAACCAGATGGCCAACTACCACCAGCGCCTCAATCCAATACCACCAGTCAAATGACCGAAATAGCCGTAGACGAAGCCGCCGTACTAAAGCGACTTTCAAACCTCGATGCCAACAAATCTGCTGGACCAGACAACATCCATCCGAGGTTACTGAAAGAAGTTGCAAACATCATCGCTGCACCCCTTACTTACATCTTCCAGTCTTCGCTCGACTCCGGCATTATTCCATCTGATTGGAAAGAGGCACATGTGGCTCCCATTTTCAAGAAAGGGGAAAAATCCAGAGCAGAGAACTAGAGACCAATCAGCCTAACATCCGCCGTTGCCAAGCTGCTTGAGAGAATCGTGAATGATGCAATCCACGACCATCTAACGACCTACATGATACTTTCAAACAACCAACATGGATTCCGTCGCAACAAGTCGGTGGAAACCAATCTACTTGAAACCTACAACATCATAACCAAGCTCCTCGATGCTGGTGTGCCAGTTGACCTGATCCTCCTTGACCTAGCCAAGGCGTTTGATAAAGTTCCCCACAGAAGACTCCGCATCAAGCTCCTCTCTGCAGGCCTGAACCAGACGACGGTCAATTGGCTCATGAGTTTTCTCACAAAACGCACACAAAGGGTCAGACTGTTCGGATCAGGTGGCCAGAAGATATACTCCAAACCTTGCGATGTCATCAGTGGTGTCCCACAAGGTACAGCCCTTGGTCCAACCCTCTTCTTGATTTACATCAACGATTTAGTCACCAGGGTCAGCAACAACATCACACTATTTGCCGATGATTCCAAGCTCTTCGGTCCAGCAGACAGCGCAAGCCTCCAAGCCGATCTCAACCTTGTCCAAGAGTGGGCTGAAGAGTGGCTACTGTCATTCAACATCAGCAAATGCTGCGTCTTACACTTTGGACCAAAGAATGAAAACGCAGTGTACTCAATGTGGGATCCTGACAAGCGAACACAGACTGATCTTCAAACCCACAACGAAGAAAAGGACTTGGGTGTACTCGTAGACAATCAGCTAAAGTTTCACTCCCACACAAGGAACGTGGTTTCCAAATCTAACGCAGGACTTGGCCTACTCAAGAGATCTATTACGAGCAGATCTCCCAAAGTCTTTCTTAGACTTTATAAAGCCATCGTAAGACCCAACCTTGACTTTGGAAACTGCATAGCCGCTCCTCAACACAAAGGCGACACGAGACTTCTTGAGGGTGTACAGAGACGTGCCACCAAGGTTATAGATGGGCTTAAAGACCTCCCCTACGAAGAAAGACTAAAAACACTCAAACTACCTACACTGGTGTACCGCCGCAGACGAGGTGACATGCTGCTTACCCACAAACTCTACAACGACACATCTAGTCCCCTCAACCTGAACCACCAATCCCATACAAAAGGCCACTCAAAGAAACTTTCTAAATGCCACGTGAACACAAGAATGCGTCAAAACTTCTTCTCCGAAAGAGTTGTCAACGACTGGAATTCCCTCTCCGAGTCTACAGTGGCAGCAACTTCACCTGTAACTTTCAAGAAGTCACTGGATAGGGAGTGGTCATGCAAGAACTGGAAATACTGCTGGCGTGATCCAGATCAGTAACAGATGTCATCCATCATCACTCACGGAGCAACACAGATCCACTGGACCTTTTCGCTCCGAAGTGCGAATTAAGGTAATTAAGGTAATAATATTTATTTATATATACACATTCATATATATGACTATATATTACCAGGGGCGTCACGACTGGGGGGGGGGGGGGAGGGAGGGGGGATGCTCCCCCAATGTTGTCGGCCAGTCGGTATAAAATAACCGAGTCGGCACGAAGAGCCGCGATTTTTCGTCAAAACAGTTGATTTTTTTCATGAAAACAGTCGGTTTTTCTGAAAATCAGTCGAGTTTTTTTCAAAACTGTCGTTTGTTCTTGAAAACAGTCGTTTTTCTGCAAAAAAAAGTTGGTAAAAATTACAAGCCATTCGGTAAATGCCTTGCCCCCCCCCCCAAAAAAAACATTTTGGCTAATAACGCCTCTGCAGACGAAACTGAAACGAATAGCAAATTTTCTAAGCCTCATCTAGGATATCCAGGGTTGTGACCCAACTGAAGTTATAATAATGGGGTTGTCACCTGAGGAACCATGGGTAGGTTATGTCCAGGCTGGCCAAGAAGCATTCCAATCAGTAGAAAATAGACTTCGGGGACGTCAAAATGCTTTGGCAACATATTTTGCAGGGCCGAAAATCCAGGGATATGAGGTGTGCTTTCTTCGTTAGAATGAGATACAGATCCTCCCACTTTGCTCAGTGCAGATCCAATCTGAAAACCTATCGAATACAGAGTTTTTAGGATTCATTTCAAGTGTTTTGCCTCGTCTGTAATAAAATCTTTAAAGGGTCTCTCTTACCTATAATACTAATGCAACCTACTTCCATAATCACTTCATATATTTCTAAACCCAGAGACCCCAATATCGTACGGTACATTCTAACCCCTCTAACAAAACCACGCTGATTTTCTCACTTGCCGTGTTTTGCTATCTTCGATGTGTATCACGCTGTCGTCGGTTGTCTGCGAGAAGTTTTTTCATCAGCAAAACCGGTTATGTTAATTGTTTCCCGCAGTGTTCGCTACAAGTCAACGGGTCTCGGAAAAGTCTTAAAACAGCCAAACATGTGGGTTATTTTTTGAAAGCATAGCCTAGTTTTAAAGTATTCAAATATTTTAAAATACTGTAAGCTGAAGAGTAGATAGTGCGAGGGGTCCTTTAATATATATCCTTTACCACAATCTACTTAGGGCGTGTTTTGTCGATGAATTGTCAAGTTCTGCCAGTGAAATATGCTCCCCCCCCCCCTCAAAGTAGGCTAGTTTCGCCACTGGTTCAGATGGAGATTCTCGGATCACAAAAATCAACGAAGAAACAAGCGAAAATGGGGTTTGTAAAGGCCAACGAGTATATTGAAATGAAAGGCGAATATTTCGGGAGGATAATCGACAGACAGACAATTCCGAGGAAAAATGCCAAAACGAGGGTGAAGATTCTTCAATTCAATCTTCATCCTCGTTTTGGCATTTTTCCTCGAAATTTTCTGTCTTCGCTGAAGAAGGGAGGCGGTTCTCCTCCCGAAATATTCGCCTTTTATCTTAGTATATTCGTTGACCTTTACAAACCCCATTTTCATTGGTTTCTTCGTTGATTTTTTGTGATATGTCAGGCCAATGTGGTTTACGAAATTATCTTTGAGATTCTCGGAACTATATAATGATCAATCTTGTCCCCCCATTTAATTCACCAAGGTTGTTGAATGACTAAACAATAAAAACAGCAGTGCTGGTTGAATTAAGAGCGTGTTCCACCTTTCTGACATTAGTAACTATTAGTTACTATCTCCGTTCCAACCTCACGAAAAGTTACACGCTGACCGTTCCACCTTTCTTGAAATAGTAACTAATAGTAAGTATTTGCTTACCATGCTCAGGAGCGTACTAAGCGTGGTAACTATGTGTCTCTGTAACGTGATTGGCTGGCCCATGGAGTGATATCTTCCCGAAAATTTAAAAATGCGTTCCAGCCACGACGCCAAGAAGCCAAAATTCGTGATGTCATGCTTAGTAACTACGGTAAGTAGGGTGGCTGGTTTCCTGCTGGTTGAAAGGTCATTTTCCACCGATTTCATTATCCAATGATAAACTATAGACAATTAACTAAGTATCATTTTTTATGTCCCTGGCATAGAAAGTGACAACAGTTGACGGCGGCGTTTCAGTGAGTTTCCTGCGAGTAACCTGCGACAAACATCTAAACGGGTGAGCGTGATTTAAGTCTGAGAGCGTCTCTATCCAGTTTATCGTAAATATTACGCATGACGTCTCGAATTCTGGCTTTTGGCAGGATATCATGCCACGGGCGAATCCGACCAATCACATTACAGAGATGCGTAGTTACCCCGCTTACTACGCTCCCGAGCCTGGTACGCAAATAGTTACTATTTTGGAACGGTCAGCGTAGTAACTTTTTGCGAGGCTGGAACGAAAATAGTACTAATACTTAGTATTGTTCGAAGGGTGGAACACGCTCTGAGTGACTTGGCGCTCCACCAAAGACGTTGGAAGATGTCCCTTCGAAAACAGATCTATGCGCTGTCAAATGCTCTTCATTGCAAATTCTTCAAGTAACTCAACAGATGGGATAAAGAGCTGAGTTAAGACCTTTGATCTGTCAGAGTCTTGCTTGACAAAGTCAGTCAAGAAAGTTCACACGAACATGGACTTTGCATCCGGCTGTTTAGCCGGAAATTTGTTCGTCAAGGCGTTAACAATAATGATAACTTAATCGAAGGACGGTTATGACTTTTTCATTATTTTGAACATTTATCAATAACATTAATCTGGTCAACGCAAAAGGGAATTCAAATTTATAGCAGCAAATTAAAGCCAAAATAATAAGGTTAGCTACATTGACTGCGGTCAATTTTGCAACTGGGACCTTCCGGTACAGAATGGCTAGAGGCCGTTCACAAAAAATTAACGAAAAAAACAACGAAAATGGGGTTTGTATAAAGGCCAATTTTTTTTGGTTTCTTCGTTGATTTTTTGTGATATGTCAGGCCCATGTAGTTTACGAAATTATCTTAGAGGCCGATGATTAAGCAAGCTATTTAGAGGACAATGACCTCTCCACAAACTGCTCCCGTTTACTAAAATCAACTGATGAAAAACCTTCGGAACCAACTCACCGAATACACTTCCTAGCCGATTCTGCATAATCAGCTCCGTCTGTCGAAACCACCCGCTGTTGGACCCACCTTCTCGGAAACGCTGCAAGTACGAACTGTGGCTAACGATAACTGTCAGCACCCTTAAGGAAATGATGACACTCGAAGGGTGGAGGTGACCTTGCATGAACATGAGGATCCAATCGAAGCCCAAGACGCGTATGAGCTCGTCGCAGAAGCTCTGCTGGAGACGACTGCCGGAGATCAGCTGCAGCAACACTTTCAGACATCTATTTCGCAGGAGGGTTTGACTAGTTTGCGAATTGGGGAGAGTGTCTTCAGTGGCTCGTTGGGAGGACTGGAGATCGGCGGGAAGAAGGGATGTCTCTCGCCGGTCCAGAAGGTCCCGCACTTTTAAGGACTTCTCACTTACGTTGGTGTTTGGTAAGGTAGAAGCTACAAACTGGCCAAAGCTGGAAAATAAAAGTGTGAGGTTACCTTCTAAATGACGATTCTGAAATAAGCCCGAAAGCGAACTCGGAATGCTGCGAAGGCAGCAATGAAGTCCTTTTAGTTTTCACATACTATAATTCACAGCAATTCGTTAAAAAAAAAGATTTCCTCTATCTTTCCTCTATCTCTACGTTTATTTTTTTAATTTCTTAATTATTTGTTTTCCTTCAATTCTTTATTTATAAAATTAAATTAACAAAACTAAATTCAATAACAATATTTACTCTTTCCACTATCTATACATTTCAATCATATTATACAATTTTAACGTGAGTATCTTTCCACTATTATTATTCTCATCATTCGAACTATTGCTATTACAAAATTTAACCTAAAAAAAAAAAAAAAAATTCTAAAAAAAATCATCTAAAATACACATTATTTTTTTTATTCCTATTACCATTTATCATACATTTTAAAAACAAAATATATTTTAAATAATATTTAAAATTCTCTTTATGCGGACCATTTTACCATAAAACAATCAAGGAACAGCCTACAAAAACTGAACCAATAATTAAATAAAATCGCTCATCAGAATTCAGACCTAGGTACAAATCTTGGAAACAGGATCTACCAAATCACGGCAATCAATCAATCAAATTTATTTTCCACATAGCTTAAAGCTAGAAGAGGAATACAATATTTACGAAATACACAGACACGAAATAAATTAACTAATACACTTACAAGATATGACCAGAAATAAATGATGGGATGAAACTACGTAAAAACTGGGCAGAAGAATTAGCAGGATATGAGAAAACTGATTGCCAGTGATCCTCTCTGACCGACGCACGGAAGAAGGGAGGGGGGAATAGATGGGCCATCTGGGGGCAACACACTATCTTTGCTCCAATTTTTTCTTGAAAAAGTATTTCTGCGGTCAGTTAATTTAGGAACGCAATTGATGCCAGCGGCATCCTGTACCAAGGGAATAGGCTTTTCGAAAAACATTGAAGCTGAAAAATGCCCTAGACAGGCTGCATCTACAGGCAACATATTTTCGATGCTGAAATTCCGGAGAGAGCATTGATTTAACTAAATGTTCGCTACCACAGCCTATAAGAGGCGTAAAACCGTACCTGAGAAATACATTGAAAACCCATAGTGATGATTCGGGACCGCATGCCAATAATTTCTGACACCAGTGATACACCAAGACCCAATGCCCGGCGGTCCGTTTTCCGAATTCTTGTACTACAAGTTTCAGAAAAAGGTCATCAATTCTTCTTTGATGTATGATGGGTAACAACAAACATCACATCACATTACATTACAGTCAGCTGAAATTACAATTCTGGTATTTAGGGTTAATAATCCAAGCTTGCCTCAAACAAACATCTTGTCTTGAATCCTTTGCCACCCGATGAAGATACCACGGTTCGACTTATGGCAGCTGACTTTTTTATATATTTTTTTCTGCATTTACTGCGTTACTGAAAGCTCACTTTTTTTTCCTTTTCTTTCTTATCCTGCACTATTTCACTTTTCTTTAAATTTCGTCAGCATCATGAATAAAATGTCATCATCATCATCAGTTACTTACCACAGTAAGTCCACTGGCCTAGGATTCACCGCCAAAAGTAGGCGAAGCGCGTTCAAAGCTGCTTGAGTAGTGGAGAGGGGTATATGAGATTCTTTTAGTAGATAGAGCAGACGGGCGACCATGTTCAATTCCCGCAGAGCTTTCAAATTGTTCTTCTTCTCGCTTGATTCGGAAAGAAGCTCGTAGAAATGATCAATGAGAGATCGCAGTAGGTCCCCATTCGTATCTTTCCATACCTAAAAAGAAGAAAGTTTCAAGTGAATCAAAAATCAAAACATGAAGTTGAGCGCAGAGATGGGCGAATCACTGGCGAATCCGAATCTGGAATCGTGCTTTTGGCCGGATTTGGATCCGGATTCGAATCTTGTGCTGAGCAGGCTGGGTTCGGAATCGGACTCGGATTTCAAACCTTAAATTTTACGAATCAACAAAAATTTCTGGTCTATATCCTACCAGTTTTCATTTTTCCAATTTTTAATGGCTTGGGCAATCCAACTTTTTGGTCTCCACCACCAACCATATCCTCAGTAATCTATCACGTTATCTGATTACCTCAGGTATCAGTGCTCTTTGTCACCTCTGATTTTTCACTATAACCTATTTACATGATTTGATTTTTGTCAAGGTCGGATTCGACTTGGGATCCCAATCCTCAGCATGAAATGGTAGATTCGGATTCGTAACTAGCCGTGAGTTCGGATTCGAACTTGAATCCTTTCATGATCGGATTCGCCCATCTCTCGTTGAGAGAACATAAATAATTACCTGACTGGAAACTGGATGATCAGCTCCACGTGAATTCACTGGCCAGAACGATTTGCTCTGCGCTCGTGCTAGCCTCCTGGTCAGGAAGTTCGCGAAGTGTGACGGGGTGGTAAAATCTTCCTGTTCCTCTGCTTACTGCACACAGCTTTATGGTCTTGTGACTATAATATCAAGAACAAATAATCTGACAGAACCTCCGTCTTTCGTCCAATGCAGCGACTATGGATACCCCCACAAAACTGAGCTGAGCTCTAGCTTTAAGCTGATACCCGTCTACTTCCGTCTTCGCCGTCGCTCATAGCAGAGGAAAAGTGCAGGAGGCACGCTCAACTGCTCTGGAGCGCGTCCAGAGAACCAATCGGCTTTTATTTTGAATGTTGCTTCTATGCAGCTTCGCAACGGTATAGCTATTTGTAGAGGTAACGATACGTTATGTGCCGCGTAGCTTAACCTCCACTCGTTTGCATCTGGCAGGATATGGGGAAATATTCGACTCCCATGGTCGTATTCTAGAGATAGGGAGACAGAGGTTCTATCAGATTATCTGTTCTTGCTAATATTACAGTAATACATAACAATTTGAACTATAACACATTACACACTTTTATTTTAGTTATTATTTTTATTTTTATTCTTTTACTTTATTTTACATACTCCGCTTTTCAAATGGAGGGTCAGAAATAAATTACTTACTTACTTACTTAAATTAAGTTGGGTCCAGGACTCCAAATCTTGTTCAGGAGCAAAAGACAAAAAGATCTACCGACTTCAGAGAATGATCGGAGACCTTCACCAAGAAACATTGCAGAGACAGTACGATTCCAAGGAAACTGTGCAACCACTGGAGGGAGTTATTGTACGGGACACGGAAGAATTACCGCGCCTGATTATTTGGCCCAAGTGGGCGGAACTGGAGCTACTCAGAAGAGGAATGTTTACCTCTAAATCACACAGCAGATCACGGAAAGCAGTGAGATTGGTAGGAATAATCAACGTCTCTCGTCCGCTATCAACCGTCCCAACAAGACCGAAGATGAGCTGGAGAATGTGGTTATTCAGCATACTCTTATGACGGCGGAGCAGGGTTGCAAGCGTCTGGTAGCCAAGCGTGCGCTCCATCTCCCGGTCGATCGCAGGCTCCGCCTTTATTACGCACACCATCGCTTTGACGGCCGCGTACAGGCTCTCCGTGTCGCGCGCCATAGCGATTAGACCTGCAAGAAACAAACTAAAGGGTAAGTTTCAGTCTGGGCAATAAAAGCTCCCATCGTCATTCCAACCTACGACCAACCGTTTCAATACCTAATGAATAGCCTACCGCTATCTAGCAACTTTCTACGTACAATGCTCCTGACCATGATAAGTAAAATTTGAATTTTGAAAAATAAAAAGCCGAGTTGACTTCATTTTTTGTTTCAAACGAATCAAGCTTTTCAAAGCTATTAAACTGTTTGGAAGGTTCCTCCGGATAGGGCTATCTCATGGGGAAAATTGCATATCACTCTAGTCTGGAATATAGGTATAGTGTTGTTGCATACGCTTACTCCACTGTTTTGACGCAATGACCCTATTGTTGGATTTTGTGCATTAAAATCTCCTATCTACAAAAGATTATGATTACGGAGAGTGTAAGAAGCATTTGTTTTGCTTGATTGGCCACCCTAAACAGAGGAGTCATGTTATTCTAATTAAATGTGTTTCTGTAATCCCTTAAATGCAAAAGTCGAGTATGTTGGGACTTGGGATAATCATAGCACAAGGAAGCGCAAGTTCAACTGACATGCATTGCCAGGAAGAGCCGAAAAAGTATCATGACGACAAAAAAAAAGTCAGCAGATGCTTTTTCGGCGTTTTTTTTTTTGCTTTTCCTGCGGCAAGCATAACATTTAATGCATAACATTTTCAAAATCACAACAGATAACAGTCCAAGTCCTGTCTGTTGGAACTGCGCTTCCTTGTGTTGCGTGTTTTAAAACTTCCGACCTTGTACTGCTACTTCTGCTTCAACCATCAATGTGATCGTGTTCCACCCTACTTACCGTAGTTACTACGCATGACGTCACGAATTCTGGCTTTTTGGCCTCAAGGCTGGACTGTATTTTTCTATCTCCAGCCAAATATTGTGCCACGGGCTAATCCCGCCAATCACATCACAAATGATTCATCGTTACCACGCTTAGTACGCTCCCGAGCGTGGTAGGCAAATAGTTAGCATTAGTTACTATTTATACAAGGTTGGAACGGTCAGCGTAGTAACTTTTTACGAGGTTGGAACGAAAATAGTAACTAATAGTTACTATTGTTAGAAGGGTGGAGCACGCTCTAAGTAAGTAAGTAATTCATTTATGACCCGCCATTTTCGAAAGTATATATAAAAAAAAAACAAAAAAAAACATATATACAAGATACAATTTGTCACTATTCGGCCAGAAAACAGTGAAGAACGTCGTGTACTGGCTAGCCCAGTTGCCCGTGAGTGTTGGCAGAGACGACGGAATTTTCAAAAGTGTTGCGCTGGTGCTCCGTTAGCATACGGCTATGGCATGATTTTGACCAAGAACAAATAATCGGATAGAACCTCCATCTCCCTATCCGTGTAATATGACCACGCAAAGTCAAATATATCCCCGTACCCTTCCCGATGCAAACGAGCGGAGGTTAGGAGCTATGCAGCACATAACATTTCGTTACCTCTACAAACAGCTATATCGCTGTGAAGCCGCGCAGAAGAAACTTTCAAAGTCCGTGGTTCTCTGAAAGCGCTCCAGAGCGGGTCAGAAGGCCTCCTGTACTTATTGGGGCAACGGCGAAGACGGAAGTAGACGGATATCAACTCAAAGCTAGAGCATGTACCTCTAGCTCCGCTCAGTGTGTTCGGAGTATCCACAGTCGGTGCATGGGACCAAAGACGGATGTTCTGTCTGATTATTTGTTCTTGCTTTGACAAACAAAGCAGGCGCTTCGCATTCTTAAAATAACATTTTCTCAACTTCTGCAACTCTTCTTCCACAGAACATGCGTGACCCCAGAACGAAATAAAATAGAGGGAGCGCTAAAAGAGACTGTATGGACCTAGCAAGGTAAAAATATAAAAGCTGAGGAGCTTTAAATTATTTACCTAACAGAACAGATGTCCCACCGACAGCCTGGATTACTGTTGAGACAGGCCTAGGGCAGAAGACTCGGGCACCCATGTAGCCAATGATCACTCCGCCGAGGCTTCGCGCAGCTCCCGCTAGATGGCCTGCAGCGTTGTGCAAGATGTGTATGGGCGTGGCGTTCTCGTTTGTAGACATTCCAAGCTGAAACGAGTTGCGGACTAGACACTTAAGAGTCCAATAGGAATAATTGAAAATGGCCTTCTGCCAAACATAGCCAATACTTACACTTGCTACAAATATAGCATCTAGGTTTCCTATAGTTTAATGACTCAACATGTTCAAGAGTCATATCGACAGAATGTTTCAGGAAGAAATGTTTAAACTTAACAGTTTTAAGCGAATTTTGTAGAGGCTTAGTGGCCTGATTTTTAGCAATATATTATATTATTATTATTAATAGTGACACGAATTCTGATCAGACTGTGTGTTTACGTTGCTTGAAGAATCTAATTCACTGAAAAATTTTGATCTATTTAAGAGGTTTAAGAGAACATTTTCACCCGAGACTCCAATATAGTAATGTTGCTCAGAACGTCCGCTGCTTGCACGACAAACATCAAGGAGATTTTGAATTTGAAAAAAAGCCGACATTTGCAGGATTAAAGCCACTAAGAGCTTCCTTATTTCTCGGCAACGGCTTACCTTTTTAGTTGGCAAATATTTCAAGCATCGAGGGACACGAGCACAGAGGTAACATAAATCCGAAAGATTAAGTTCATTTTATGAAATCCATTGTCTGCGGACAGCGGAAAAGCGGAGTAACGCATTTTCGGGTTCTCGGGCCTATTTAAAGGACCCTGTCTTACCTATAATACCAACGCAACCTACTTCCATGACCAATCCATACATTTCTAAACCCGGAGAGCGCAATTTCGTACGGTACATTCTAACCCCTCTACAAAATCACACTGATTTTCTCACTTGCCGTCTTTTGCTACCTTCGATGTGTACCACGATGTCGACGGTTTTCTGCGAGAAGTTTTTCCACCAGAAAAATCGGTTATGTAAATTGTTTCCGTTTTCGCTACAAGTCAACGGGTCTCGGAAAAGGCTTAAAACAGCCAAAACCGTGGGTTATTCGTTGAAAGCGCAGCCTACTTTTAAAGTATTCAAATATATTTAAATACTGTAAGTTGAAGAGCAAATAGTGCGAGCGGCCCTTTAAGCGAAAATGTGATGTGTAACTAGACTTTCGGATCTTAGCCCTTTTCGTTTAAACTCTAAAACTATTTGTTGTTCGCTTCTTCACCTGCAATAAAAGTTCTAACTTCCACCGACGGAATAAGTACAGAGCTCAGAGCACTTGCGACTCTACGTCTGTAAAATGGTCTAGACTAAGTTGTATCGGAATTCCATACAAGCGTGACGTCACACCCATTCGATCCATTTTACCTCAGAAAACAAAAAATAGTAGTTTATTACTATCGGTGAATATATATCTCAATATATATACATAGAGCCGAGCTACCAGCGAGGCGCCGGTCGCGTTTACATTCATAAAACGACCTAGGGACGATCAAATCCTATGTTGGTCCTCAATCACATGACGTCACTACTTACGTCACGACTATAAGTAATTCCGATACAATTTAGTCAACACGTATAAAATAGCTAAAATCCTCTCTCTGGCGGTGGCGCAGGGTAGTTTCTTATCCCCGCATCTCACTCTACAATACGCTGTTGTAACAATGACAGTACACTCATCTCATTCGAAGAGGAAGGGATTAGTTGCGTTTTTGATCCGAATTCTCCTTGCGATTCTCCTCGCAATTCTCCTATTTCGCGTTTTTGGACTATTCAGATGAAGCGAATTCTCCTTTTCTTGCGTTTTTGTCGCGATCGAGAACGGGGAAAGCCTCGCGATTCTGCAGAATCGAGAAGTTGCTCCGATGGTGAATTCTCGATTCTCCTCTCTCCGTTCTCCTACCTGATTGGTCAACAGAGTGCGGGTGTTCAATATGTATAAACACGTATACAGGGTTAGAGTAGAGTAGAATTTAATTTAAAAATGACTTTCACAGCAATGATGCCGAATTTGCATTTTTCGTCAACATATTATAAACGAAAACGTTGTCAATGGACATTTACAGCAAATTTGCAGATGTCAATATATATATATATACAATTTATGCACAACCAAATTATATAAATCCAGATGGAACAAAACATATTCAGTTTTATTCGTGAGAATTAAAAAGTGTCACGAAAGATGGAACGAAGCTTTTCCTGTATCTTTCGTGAGTGCAAACGACTGGTGTTAATTTGGGGACTTTTTGGGATTTTTCCCGGGGGGGTCTGCTTCTGGGAGGATCGTGAATGGGTGGGAAGAGATCACGGGATCTTGGGTCAGAAAACGCTTGTGTTCCGTAACCATAGCAAAGTGTTTGTCTCCTTTCCTCAAGCGTAGTGAGCCCGAACTTTTTGAGAAGATACAAATAAGGGAGCTTTCCTTCCCGCCCAATAATGGGCAAAGCCCTTTTTTGGATACATTCTATCCGGTCTGAAAGATCTTTAGTAAGACCAAAATGCCATACCGGACAAGCATACTCGAGAACTGGGCGTACAAACGAAGTATAAAAGTGGAGCAATTCTGAAGGGGGGGATGAAAATTTAACCATGTGTTTTAGGAGGGATAGCGAGGGGAAAGATTGTTTAGTCATAGTTTCGACATGGGAGTCCCATTTAAGGTCGTTAGAAAGGGTAACACCCAACAGCTTTACCACCGAAAGAGTTACTTCTGGGGGAATGGGTTGGGAGAAATCAGGAACAGATTTTAGAAAGCTGATGGTCATAATATTTGACTTGTCAGTGTTGACGGTCATCATTGATTCTGCGGCTTCCTCTGTGATTTTTCCGAGTATCTCCATTGCTGAACTTTTTTCGTTTCGTCGGCAAACTTCTAGAACTGAGAGGTCATCGACGAATTTCCATCCCTCATGTGATTCGGAAGCAAGGGAGTTGATCATAACTAGGAAAAGTAGGGGACCCAAAAGAGTACCTTGCGGTACTCCGCAGGTGGTGGGGAGTGGGTCAGAATAAATGTTATTATATTTTACAACTTGAAAACGATTAGAAATGAAAGAAGCTATCAAATTTACAAGAAACGGGTCAACTTTAAAATCTTCCAACAACTTTTTAATTAAAACCCAGTGGCTGATCAGGTCGAAGGCCTTTTTAAGGTCAATTAGCAGCAAGTTGAGCCAAGTGTCTGGCTTTTCTAAATTCTTGTAAATAGTATCTAGTAGACTGACTAGATAATGGGTGGTGGAAACACCTTTTAGGTTACCAAATTGTCTAGTATCTATTAAATCAGTGAGTTTACTTTTTAGCCAATTAGCGATGAAACTTTCGTACATCTTGGAAAATACGGATGTCAGTGTAATAGGGCGCACTCCGGTGAAATCATCCTTTCCTCCTTTCTTTTTGATCGGAGTGATGTAACCAAGTTTCCATTGAGATGGGTAATGACCGGTTTTTGTTATTGAATTAAAAATACTAGAAAGGGGAAGTGTTAATTGCGGACGAGCTGCCAAATTAGTGTTTTTGTCAAAAGCGAGAATGGAGAAGTCAGAGGAGCAAAAATGGTCATTTGTACGAGAATCGAGAATTCAAAAGCGAGAACGGAGAACGGAGAATTCAGATCAAAAGCACAACTATTACGAGACACACCTGCTTAGCTATGGATCTACTGTCGGTCTTGTTGTAGACTTTCTTTATTTTTGCCAGTGTCAGCGAAGATGTAGCAGCAGCTGTTATACTGAAAATGAGTCTTTCCTCCGTCACAAGACTTCCGAGTGACTCAGGTTGACCTGGAAATAAGTTAAAATAATATTACTTAATAGTGAATTGAGTGTAGAATTTGTGAAAGTGTATGGTCTAGTATTGGTCAGTTGTAGACCTATTATTTATATTTTATTGTATTTTTCTACTCACAAGCTTTGGCGGATATAAATAAATGAACTGAACTGAGACAAATTAAAAATTTAAGTTTTTATATCTTATAATACATACAATCATAAACATAACATTTTCACAATTAGTTAGAACGTTAGACCAATAGTATTAGCAGTTTAGCCATTAAGGATATTAATTGCTAGTACGCAAGTTGTGTCATAATGTTGAGAATAATTAATATTTTTGACTGTATGACAAAAGCCTACATATAAACTTTCGATTTTCGCAATAACCAAAAATCACTTACCGGCCGCCCTCGGCTTCAGTTTTAGAGCAAATTATTGATTGGCTAATAGAATCTTTAGCGCTATAACGCCGTCAAACACTAAGAGCTTGATTTGGTTCCTACTCATACAGTTAGAACCAGTGTTGTACCAAGTACTTCTAATGTTTACTTAAGTACAAGTACCAAGTACTTAAGGACATTTTTACTTAAGAATAAGTATTAAGTACTTTTCAAAAAAATTATCTAAGTTGTAAGTACTTTTAAAAAAGTACTTCAGTACTTAAGTACTCAAATATTTAGGTAGTAGTTCACAACTTAAATATTCAAGTATTTAGGTAAACTTGTTCTGGTAGGTTTGTAAGATATGCCTGATCAAAGGTTCAACCACCAAGGTAAGGTAAGGTAAGGTACAGTTTTAATGGCAAATATAAATAAACCTGGAGTTTCTCAAAAGCATCAGCCATGCCAGTGGCATAAAAAACAACGCTTCATTCACCTTCACATTCACCTACTTCACCAAACAACACTTAGTTGTCATGTGAAGGGATATATCAAATCCAGTTTTCTAACTTAGAACATTGACAACCAAAGGCCACCAATGCAGCTGGGGGAGAGGCTGCAACCCAACTTTGCAACCCCGTTTCTCCTGCAGGACCCATCAACGAAAGTTCTGGGGCAAAAGTATGACCTTACCTTGGAGGTCTGGAGCCTGGAAGCATCCAAGGTACCTTGGACCAAGGCCATGAACCAGCTGAACTGTATGATGGTTCCATACGTCTTCAACCAGGTGGCATGGCCCTTGTCGCCAACATGTTCGCGCCAACTTCCGCCAGGTCGGGGAAGTCCCGATTAATGCGTTGACACTGTTTGTTACAACGAGGTTACCGGAAACACCGCCAGGGTTCTGAGAGATATACTGGAGCTGGAAAGATGATGTATTGAGTGAATGAATGCTTTATTTTACCAAAACAGCGTTAGCTAGCGCAGGATGAATACGCGAGTCAAGCAAACGGTCCACATGAAGCAACAATCATTTGCTCGGGGACGCGAACAAAGATCGACACGGAGCTGAAATGGGGGGAAGCAGATTTTTCACCGCGCCCGCCCAGAAAACAACAAAGGACAAAAGCCTTCTTTTACTGCACTTATTTTCGTCCTTAAGCGCGGAGCGGCAGAAGCTTAGTTCTAGCGCAGTTCTTCTACTTCTTCCTTTTTCAGATTTCTCGACGATCGAGTCTTCTTCTAGCAACCCCAATTTCAACGACGAACAAGGACACCAACAGTGGTTGATGCTGAAGATGCGACCATAGAGAGGTGGCGTGAAATTCAATACTTAAATCATGTTGTAAGTAAGTAAGTAAGTAATTTATTTATGACCCGCCATTTTGAAAAGGCAGAGTAAATGAAGAAAACAAAGAAAATAAACAAAACACATATATACACACAGAAAAGACACTTAATTTTTAATCTTCTGTCAGGAAGCAGTGGACGACGTCGTGCGCTGGTTGGGCCCTGTTGTCCATGATTTTTGAAAGCGATGAGGAAACATCCAAAAGGTTAACACTTGCATCTTGAATTTTGAATTTCTCCGTCAATGTATGGTTATGACATAATTTCGGCAAGTAGAGAAGGTGCTTTGCATATTTAAAATAACATGATCTCATCTTTTTAATCTCCTTCTTTCGTAGAACCTGAGTGACTCCAGAACGAAATAGTATAGAAGGAGCGCAGAAGGTGCTGTACAAATTTCCCAAAGCTTTACGATTATAGCGTCCCCGGTTGGGGACGATGCGCCCATAGGCGCTACGGATTGACTTATAAACTTCTTGAACAACCGAAGAGCAAAATTTTGACATCGAAGATTTGAATGTTATGCCGAGCCACCGTAGAGAGTCTGTTGATTTGACGATGAACGATCCAAGAGATATAGAAGCTTTAGATGCATTCGAACCATTTGAAGAAGGGTTGAAATGCAGGTACTCACATTTTGACAGGTTAACTTCAAGGCCAATTTTGAGAAGTTCCGACGACAGCTTACTTACATTTTTTGTGAGTGTGGATCGGCTACGGCTTACTAAGAGCAAGTCGTCCGCGTAGGCTATGTAGCTGAAGGCATAGTCTTTATAGAAGTAAGCAGGATGCAAAGAATCGAGACAAGAAGATATGGCCGATTTGAAGATGTAGGGAGATAAGACTCCCCCTTGGCGAACACCAGTTCGGACAGGAATAATCTCTGACAAGCTACCTTGCCATTTGAACCTTCCTGAAGAATGACCATAACAAAATTTTAACAGATAGACAACAGACAGATTCACGCCAGAAGTAATGAGAGAAAATAGGGCCTGAGAATGCGTTATATTGTCAAAAGCACCAGCTATATCTATAGAACATATGTGTATAGAAGACTTGTCGCGGGTAGCCTGTTTCATCATTTTTGTCAATATGTGATGAGCGTGCGCACAACTGGCGCTCGAACGGAATCCAAACTGCATTGCACCAAAGCTACATTTTTCAACTATTTCTGGAAGAAGGATGTATTCCAGGATTTTGCTTATTGTACAAGAAACTGTAATTGGCCGATAGCTTTTGCAAAGGTCCACGTCTTTCCCTCGCTTAATCACCGATGTTATAGTACCCAAGAGGAAACTATTCGGAACCAAACCCTGGCATAAACAAATTTGAAATAGCAGCTCAAGGTGTTGTGTTAAAGCTGGACACTCAGTTTTGAAAAAATCGGCACTAATGCCATCAGAATCTGTAGAACCAGTTCTTCTTAATGTTGTGTTTCGAATGTTTTAGGACTGACATTCACCGATCCTTGGTTTTAGTGCAGTGTTCCTTGAACAATCCACTCTTGCGAGCGCCGTAGCAGCTTTCGGTTTTCACCGTTTTTTGTGGAGCTCACGATTCATTGAACCAGTGAATGTATCAAGTTAACACTTGGTACACTTCTGGGTATTGTGGTCTAGCTGTGCCTTCTGAGGTCCCAACTCTCCCACCCACCCGGTTCAGGGGCAATTCGGCAAAGACTGACCGTTGACTGGAGTTCACAACCAGTGAACAGTGACAGATATCAAGCTGAAGCTGGTCCTACTGTTCGCACTGTAGTCTAGTTGTACTTAGTTTTGTTGGGACTGGGATCTAGTTGTACTTTTTGTGGTCTCAGATTCCCATACTCACCCGTTTCAGAGGCAATTGGGCCCAAATTGCCCCGTGGCTAAGATCTTAACATTACCACGACTGGAGCTAGAATGACGAACTTTCCTGTACCTAGGTCCTTGGGTTATGAAGAGAATCTTGAGACAGCACCTCCCCCACCCTCCCCGTTCATGGGCAACCGGGCCCGGATTGCCCATGATCTGAGATTCTGTGAACCGTTACAAGTATCAAATCTAAAATGGGTTTGCTTGTTGATATTGGCGTCTAGTTCAAAGCTATCCCCCCCCCCCCACAAACACACACACCTTCACCATTCCTCGGTTTCAGGGGCAACTGTGCCCAGTTCATAGCTTGCAAACCACGGCCGGTATCACGTACAACATTGGAACGAATGTTGTCATTGGGGTCCAGATGTGTGTTTTTTTTTTGAGGAGGAGGGTCCTGCCTCGAACACCTGGGCGTTTCAGGCGCTATTAGGCGCAGACCCCCGGTGACTAATTTGCGTAACATAGACCATAATTAAGCAAAGAAATTCCTTTTCATTATGGTTTCTAGGCTCTTGAATATACTTTTGGAGTTTCACCTCCCCCACCCTTCCCGTTCGTTTGGAACGGGGCCCAGATTGCCCATGTGTTAAGCTCGTGAACGATGACACTCATCAAATTTAAACCTCGTATACTTGTACACAGTGCTTTTCGTAAGATGCGCATTGCGTTTGTTCGGCTTCATGTTTCGCAAAGGGTTCGAGCTGTCAATTAGTCACAACATGTTGTAACCAAGGATAAGGCAGCGTAAGGAAGGGGATGATGAAACGGGATCTGAAACTTTATGACTTAGTCATTAGTGTTTTTGAACAAGGTACAATAGACGAAGTTCATTTCAAGACTGAACAAAGTAAAACCAGTAGTATATTGGAACAAGCCTACGGTGTTTATACCAAGAAAACTGAAAAAAAAAAGATGGACAATACTGTGATTGGAGACAGGGTTACGATTTACGCGAAGGGATTGCGTTTCTAAGTGAACTAACATGTTTTCTCGCGTGGAAGGTGTCAGATGAGACGCACTTTCCAAACTTCCAAAACACGCCAGTGATCCTCAGGAAGAAGGAGTAAACGTGTCCGTAACGACCCAAGGTGCTGTCACATTGAATCCGTCTTACGTTAAGTTAGCTAAGCTTACGTTAAGTACCTTACGTTACGTGGACCTTTCACACCTTACGTAACCCTTTCACATTCAAACTATAAGCTCCACCTAATGAAGAGGTGCATTTTTTTAAATGCTTTGAGAATCGCACAATTATCTGGTCAGCAAACGTGCTGTGAACTGAAAGACTGGCAGCCAATGCTAGGGTCAGAACAGCATCTGGATGCTTGTAGCAAATTGGACATACTGGTAGCATTTTTTCCGCAAGTGAAACCAGGGAGCTGCGTGGCAAACTTGCTGATTACTTTCTTAGTCCACCGGGGTCTGTGTCTTGGCAGAAAGAAGGCATTGCAGGGATCTTTTTGAGACTGGTGTGGTTAAAATGAGTTTGATGATTGTTTTAATACAAACTACTGTAAATAAAAGCCAGTTTTCTTTACACCACTGTGGTAGGCTAATGCCTGGTGAATTACTAAAGGCATATATATGCATATTTTCATTCTTGTAATTTACAAGTACGCCGTTTTCTCGCACCAAGTCAGTGAGTTTCTCATCTAGAAATTCAATGTTTCTGAAGTTTTGGTCTGTCATACGTAGCGCAAGCCCTTAAGTAGAGTTGAAGTCTACTTACGAAATTTGTCCCAAGTTACGTCGTTACGTTCTTACATTACGGAAAGAAATCGGCCTTAAGTACTTTAAGTAGCCCAGTGTGAAGGAGCCACGTAACCACTTAAGCCAGTGTGAAAGGCAATGTGAAATCACCTTTAGACTCAACGACTCAAATCCTGTGTCAAACAATCACGGCGATCTTTCGGAGCAGCTGTGATACCGTTTCTTCGTTTCTTCTGCAGGTACCCAGAGATTCTGCATAGGCAGGGAAAGATAGTCATCAAGAGTATTCATGACAAGGTAGTAAAGGAAGTGTATTAGAACAAACCTACAGTACTCACAGCGGGACTCATAGCGAACCTACCTGATTGCCTGAGCCAGATGACCTGAGCCGTGTTTGGTGATTCTTTGAGAGCTCAATGGTTGGTTTCACGGATAACTATGCAATACGAATATTACACGTTACGGGAAGGGAGGAATCTAACATAAGTCAATTCATTCTTTCACACTTCACGTCTGAGCGATTGCGCACCTGTTATCTGCCAGTTCTTAGCTAGAGAATGTTGGTTGTCCAATGTTGTTTCTTTCAACGAACGTCTATCCTAAAACGTCCGAAACCCAACATCATTGGGGTATTAGCTTCCCCCCCCCCCCCCAATGGTCGCATCTTCAGCACCAGGAACTGCATCTCAGCTGGGAGCATCAGGACGTTCAGAAAGTAGAAGGTCAAAAGTTTTCGGGATACCAGTGCACGATCGGAGGGGATGATGCGGTGGTCGTATGATATGGCAAGATATATATACTGACTGGCTTCTCATTTTTAATGACTGTTCACGGAGAATAATAACTGTTTTGAAGAAAAATTTTAACTGTTTTGAAGATAACTCAAGTTTTTCCAAAAAAAATAAAATAAACTGTTTTTGGGATCCCAAAACGTAAGTTGAGGGATACCTATGACATCGCAAAAGTTGTCCGTCTGTCCGTCCGTCCGTCCGTCTGTAAGCACGATAACTCTCGAAGGGAATGAGATATTTTGATGAAACTTGGTGTGAGGATTCGTTGGGTCGGCGGACCAGTCGAGTTCGTAAATGGGCTTTGTAGCCCTACATTTAGGGGTGGGGGTTCAAATTAAGGGGCAAACAAAATATTTTGAAACAGCTAATGTGATAGTCGATTATGGGGTAAGAAGACATGCTGAACACGATGATGAAAACCATTTTGTAATCGGACAAGTAGTTCGCCCGGAATCCGGCCAAAACCGGAAAGTTTGTTAAAAGTAAAAGTTTTATTTGAAGTTGATTAGTTGTTCGATTTAGAGGTAGGAAGACATGCTGAAGACGATGGTGAATACCATTTTTTCGACGGACAAGTAGTTCGCCCGGAATCCGGCCCAAACCGGAAAGTTTGTTAAAATTAAAAGTTTAATTTGGAGTTGATCAGATGTCCGATTTAGGGCAAGAAGACATGCTGAACTTTTATGTGAAAACATTTTCCTACCCGGACATGTAGTTCGCCCGGAATCCGGCCAAAACCGGAAAATTGTTAGAAGTTAAAGTTTTATTTCTAGCTGACTAGATAACCGATGTAGGGGTAAGAAGAGACGCTGAATCCGTGTGTGACAATCATATTTTACCCGGACATATAGTTCGACCGGAATCCGGCTGGAGTCGGAAAATTTGTTTTAAGTTAAATTTTTATTTGAAGTTGATTAGATGTTCATTATAGGGGAAAGAAGATACCCTGAGTTCGTTTTTGAGCTTTCTTTTTTCGCCGCACAAGTAGTTCTAGAGTTCGGCCGAAACCGGCAAATTGGCAGAAGTGGCAGGAACTTTTCGTCAAAACAGATATGACTTATACGGGTAAACACACATGCTGAATCCATATCTGAACTTGGTTTTCTCAGATGATTAGCTATTTGGCCTTAATCTGTTTCTGAATTTTAATTGTAAGAATGTTCAAGGATTCTGGCGATGACTGGATCTGGCTAAGACAAGACCCAGTTGTCTGGATCAGATATTGAATTTTTGGGATCCCATCGAAAAGTTTGGTCTTGTTACGGAATGCTATTAACTTATAATAATGCATGGGTTTGCCAATAACAAGTATGAAAGTTTATATGGGGTAAGAGGGGCTGAGACCAGACTGTAAAGTAGGGGTATGCTTATCAGAATAATAGTAGGTTCGGACAGTGCCATTTTTATACACACACACACGTTCTGAAAACCTCCATTATATATATACTTCTAAAGACGTTTCAGTGAAGTCACTGAAGATGAGACTGCTGAAGCCACCTACTGCGATTTGAGTAGTATCTAATAGTTGCGTTTTTGCAGATACCATGGTAAATATTCTTTGAGCCCAAGCTGACTTTGAAACATTTATTTAAACAATGTTTACAACGGGTACGTCAACTACGATTCTTCATCAGCGATATTTCGGCCCTTTGATTAACTTTGATTGATCGGCCCTTGATTACAGGATTGTTTCCTTCCCCGAAGTTGAACCAGAGGATTGACAGCCTGACGAGGACCCTTGCCAAAAAGGGCCGAAATATCGCTGATGAAGAATCGTAGCTGAGCAGAGCATTGTTTGAATAAAAGATACCATGGTATCTGTTATCACGGTAACTGGATGTGCAATTAGTCTTTTTTGCAGTTACCGTGATATCTGATACCACGGTTCTCTGCAAAAACGACAATTGCCGAAATAGCGCTTTTAGAAGTCATCCCAAAAGAAAAACAGATATTCAGTCACATCACTAAGTGGTAAACTTCGTTCTCACCAATCTGACAAAATTTGATGAAAGTGAGATGACTTTTCAGATACCACGACCAGTTACCACGGTCAGACCGTAGTCTATGAATAACAGATACCACGGTAACTGGCCAGATACCACGGTAACTGCAAAAACGCCTTTTGACCGTGGTATCAGATACCACGATAACTGCAAAAACGACTTTAGACCGTGGTATCAGATACCACGATAACTGCAAAAACGCCTTTTGACCGTGGTATCAGATACCACGATAACTGCAAAAACGCCGTTTGACCGTGGTATCAGATACCACGATAACTGCAAAAACGACTTTAGACCGTGGTATCAGAAACCACGATAACTGCAAAAACGACTTTAGACCGTGGTATCATATACCACGATAACTGCAAAAACGCCTTTTGACCGTGGTATCAGATACCACGATAACTGCAAAAACGACTTTAGACCGTGGTATCAGATACCACGATAACTGCAAAAACGCCTTTTGACCGTGGTCTCAGATACCACGATAACTGCAAAAACGACTTTAGACCGTGGTATCAGATACCATGGTATCTGCAAAAACGCAACTAATGCTTACCTTACAAGTATGAATGTGCTGACCGTTAACATAGAGTGAAAACTGGGAATGTTTCAAGACGGATTTGTTGAACACGAAAACCATATGATGCCACTGTCCTTCGTGCATAAGGTCGGGATACAAGATCCGAACGGCTCCATCGCCTGTGACGTCTGGTTCCCATTCTCCAATAGCTGAAACTACAGTTAAATTGATTAGCTATATGGCCTCTTTGCTACCTCACTGGACAATGACGAGCCATACTGCTGCTCAAATTCTGCTGCCCCGTATGGCACCCAGGGCTGAACCAGGAGCAAACCGATCGGCTGGACACCATTCAAAAAAGGGCTTAAAAATTATTTTGGCGGATAAACTACAAATCCTATCAACAAGCACTGGAAGAATTAGGGATGAAAACCCTTGCGTCGCGTCGGCAAGATCTCACAATGAAATTCGGACTAAAGTGCCTTGCCTCGGAAATGCACCGTGAGATCCTGCCACCCGAAGATGAAAAAAGAATGGATACTCGCCCAACAAGGAGTATCTCAAGGGCAGGTAAGAAAGCTCAGCTAATGAACCCGCCCGCTCATAGCCGTGAACGCTATTTGAACTCATTTGTGCCTTATTTTATCCGCAATTTCAACGTGAATTCACCAAATTGTAATTTGACAATCCCGTGCATTTTGTATTATCCGAATTTTTGGGAATATGAACTGAATTGAATTGAATACAAGTCCCAAGCCCGGCCTAGAGACCTGAAGGGGGTTGGACGTTCTCATCTTCTTTCTTGTAATTGCGTTCGCTATATAGCCCTTTGAATTAGTGCCGTAAAAACGGACAAAACCAGAGTGAGCACACAAAACAACGCTGCATGCTGAAGTAAGTAAGTAAGATTTATTAGACAAAAACTTGCTAGCGAGCTAATTTGATATAGCTAATTATATTAAAAATTAAATCTCAGGACTAGTTTTTCCCTACAGTGATATTTGCAAGTAATTTGCCCGAATAAGATATTTATAGTCGGTAGAAGTTTCAGTTATTTATTACAGGTTCGTTTCGTTCCCCGGCGTTGACCCTGAAGATTGACAGCCAGACGAAGGCCCTGGCCAAGAAGGGCCGAAATATCGCTGATGACGCATCTTAGCTGACTTATCGGTTGTATAAAATTACTTGAATATCTATATATATATATATATTTTGTTTTAACACTCTCAGGTTACATAACGGGACACATGGCGGTGTAAATACTGACGTTTTATTAAACATATTTACAAAAAAGAGCTGTAAGCTCACATGGCACTTGCAAGGCTTGGTAAAAGGATGAACGTAAGAATCTGCCAGTTCGTGGGTTTGTTGTGATCATTTGTAAGCAAAACCCCGGAGATAAGAATAACGATGGACCCATGGAAATCACGAGAATGTATCGTTTGTTAAAAAGTATATTTTTTTTTTGCACTTGGCTGTGATCATGCGCACTATAAGGGTGCTAGAAATTCATCTGTAATCGAAACCCTTGAGGCAAAAATGACCGTGGGCCCTCTAGGACCATGAATATATATGGTCTGGTCAAAAGTATTTGTTTTACTCTTCGGTTAAGATGCGCACTTTAACGGTGCTAGAAAGTCATTTCTAAGCAAAACCCTTGAGGCAAAAATGATCACGGGCTCACGGGGATCATGAAAATGTAGATTTTGCTTAAAAGTATTTGTTTGTACTTTACGGTGAAGAGAGTACTTTAAGGGATGGTCGGATCTGGAAAGTTAGCCACTTGGACAAACCAGGACCAACAAGGTGGGGTCTCATCTGGGTTTTCATATTCGGTTTTCACCATGAGACCCCGCCTTGTGGGTCCTGGGTTGTCTAAGTGGCTCCGACAATGGAGTCCTGGACTTTTATGTATATTCGAAAAAACTGTTTCTGGTTTATTGGTCACGGCACTGCCCACGCAATTTTTATGTGAATTTTAAACGTGTTCAGATTCTTCAAAATAAAGCGATGCGTCTTATTGGTGGATATGTTGAAGGTTTACACAACACTGCAGCTTGCTTCAAAAAGTTGCAAGTGCTGAATGTAGGACTGTTACGGGAGTACCAAGTCGGAATTTTTGCTAATCAATGTTGGAATGATTTAAGTCCAGAGGTTTTTCGTGATTATTTCAGTGACAACAGACTTTGCATCATTATGAAACGCGTCATGCTAGTGACTTCGTCGTCCCGCACATAAGTGGAACCAGGGCCGGCTTCCCTACTAGATTTTCAGGGCCTAATGTGTGGAACTCTGTTCCGCAGAGCATTCGGGCGGCTGAGCACCTGGGGCTATTTAAAAATAAATTGAAAAAGTATTTGTTAGGCCAAGGTTCATAGTATTTTTTTCTATTTTTCCCTTTTTTGTTATTATTTTCTTTTTTCTCATTATTATTATTAAATGAGTTGATGAGAGATTGGTTATTATTTCATATTTTAGTGCTCTTTTCGGTTATGTTTTGTTTTTAGTTAATTATTAGTTAGGAAATGAGTTTTATGTACCCGCCCAATTGCAAGTGTTTTTTTGTACCTTTCTTGGGGCGGGTACTGGCATCATAGTTAAATGTATTTTGGTCGTAAAAAAGATAGTTCAAGATAGTTCCCTCTTCAAGATAGTTCACGAGAATTTTGGGAACGTAAAAGACAAGCTTGTTCAAATAATTCCCCAAAGCAACACAAGATCGCATAGTCTGCAGTTGGAGCCTGTGAAGATGAAGATTGCAAGATCTAATTCTTACCATCATTCGTTTATACCCCGGGTCATCAGGATCTGGAACAAACTGCCGTTTCCAGTCGAAAAGATGAAATCACTGGAAGCCTTCTCCAATAGCCTAAACATAAACATACCATATCTCGAGACTTTCAACGTAGGACGACTTTAAATGGCAATCGTGCCGCAGTCGATCCGCTCTTCGCCCTGCCATATCATTTTTCTTTTAACAAGTTGTCAGTTATGTAGAAATTTTGTATTGAGAGGCGTGAGGAATAAATTATTATTATTATTATATTAAACTGAAACTGAAACTGCCATCTCTGTTTTATTGGGTGAAATATGGTATAAAAGATTTCAGATAACGATCAGTCGAGTTTATGGGTGGTCTAGTGTCCGAGAAGCAGCGTCCCTCTGCCTTTGTCGCGTACTGGTACGCGACCGTACTTCGGCCGTACTTTCTCGCGGACATAAGTAAACATAAAAGAGAGATATTACCTTTTGAAAGAGGGCATTCCTGCGTTGAGACTATTAGGGTTTTGTCCCGAGCAGACAAAACGAGAGACAGGCAAATGTATTGCTCTTCTTTCCCAGCCAGAGAACGGAGGACAGTCAACAGCCGAACGGGATGCGGGGCGGTCTTGGCATCTGAATACTTCTCAACGTAAATCCAAGAAGAGTAAGTGAGGCCAGCGGGAGGTGGGAAAACGCGATCACCTACAGAAAATCTGCATAAATTTTCACACTTAAAGGACCTCTCTTACCTATAATTCAATTTATTCAAACAATGTTTACAACGGGTACGTCAGCTACGATTCTTCATCAGCGATATTTCGGCCCTTTTTGGCAAGGGTCCTCGTCAGGCTGTCAATCTTCTGGTTCAACTTCGGGGAAGGAAACAAACCTGTAATCAAATTAGATTACAGGTTTGTTTCCTTCCCCGAAGTTGAACCAGAAGATTGACAGCCTGACGAGGACCCTTGCCAAAAAGGGCCGAAATATCGCTGATGAAGAATCGTAGCTGACGTACCCGTTGTAAACATTGTTTGAATAAATGTTTCAAAGTCAGCTTGGGCTCAAAGAATATTTATCTATAATTCAAGGTTCAAGTTTTTTTTATTCTTACTATAACTGATACAGAGAGCGTGTCCGAAAGCTTTCAGGACTGTAAATGCTGCATTTAATGCTGCATTTTTATTTTTATTTTCGTCCGAAAGCTCTTACCTTATATGCAGCATTAAATGCAGCATTTACAGCACTAAATGCTTTCGGACACGTTCTTTATTTCTTCTCTGACACTTCTAATTCCGAAATTTAGCCTTAATCGCCAGCTCCCCAGTTTCTTCTTGAAAATTCAGCGTAAAATTTAGCATCTTCGCTGAATTTTTCGATGAATTTTATGGTGAATTAATGCTGCATTAACTGAGCGAAAATTTAAGTCCGAACGCGAAATGCTGCATAAAATGCTGAATTAATTCAGCATTTTCGTTCGTTTCCGAGCTTTCGGACACGCTCATAAACATTAACAATACGATACTCTGCACTTACATTTATTTCAGGGTTTGAACCGGAGATAAGGAAAACATCGAATGGTTCACACCCTTCCATAAAAGAAAATTAATTAAGAAAAATCGACCCAACGCTGAGTAGAACGATCACCGAACGAAGTCGCCAACACGAAGCGAAATCAATCCAAACAAAAAACTACAACAAAAATGAGGGAAGGGTAACTGAAACCAGCATCACCAGAGGAAAACACATAATAAAATAATAATAATACTAACGCAACCTACTTCCGTAATCACTATAAACCCGGAGACCCCAATTTCGTACGGTACATTCTAAACCCTCTAACAAAACGACGCTGATTTTCTCACTTGCCGTGTTTTGCTACCTTCGATGTATATCATGCTGTCGACGGTTGTCTGCGAGAAGTTTTTCCATCAGGAAAACCGGTTATTTAAATTGTTTTCCTTGTTTTCGCTACACGTCAACGGGTCTTAGAAAAGGTTTAAAACAGCCAAAACCCTGGGTTATTTGTTGAAAGCACAGCCTAGTTTTAAAGTATTCAAATATATTAAAATACTTTAAGCTGAAGAGTAAATAGTGCGGGGGGTCCTTTAAAGCACAACGGAAACCCAACATTATTTCATAATTTTCCTTCTCAGTAACAAGCGCCAGCCAGGCTAGTTTTGATTTTCCTCTTACGGTTGTTCCGTGCTTTTGTTCTCAAGCGCACATCCAAGTTCCCCCTGAGTTGTTTTCCACAGTTAAGCCACACCCTTCTATAATTGTTTGTAAATGCTTCAATCCGAGGCGCAACACTACAAACCAAATCAGAAACAATGTTTCTCATTTTTTTAGCAGCCTAACCTAGTTTTGAGTTTCACTGCACACATTCAGCGTGAGATACTTTGTCCAAACGCACTTGGATTGACACAAAACCTTGGGAAAAGCATTGTTTTCCCATAGTCAAACGTTCTTTTGTCGCTAAAACAAAAGAGTATACTTGTGTTATATGTTCGGAACAATGTCATCTCTAAGAATAATTTAATAATCTGAACACGTTCACTCACGCCACAACGACTTTACCGCAAAATCTTTGTCAAAAGAAGCGCGACCGAAAATGTGAACGTTAAAAACACGCAGTGCAAACACAACTAGAACAACGGCTAAATTTTCAAAATTCAGCTTCAGTATGCTATTTTTCTTTTAATATAAAAGTGATAAATTACGCAACTGTCATGTGAAACGTTTTGCTGTTATAGTATCTAAGTCGTTCACATCCAGATGCACGCAAAGGACACATCAAAGTTTTGACTACGAAATCTCGTTCGAGCCCTTGCAAAACTCACCCATTCCAATTCCGCCATTGACGCTCATATCTCCAGTGACCCCCAGTGCGCTCATCCCGACAACTCCGGGGCTACCAGCAGCTTGGGGAGCGAGGCTTGGAATAAAGAGAGCTCCAAACCCCTCCGAAGACATGTCAAACTCCACAAAGGGCGGAGCCACAACGGACGAAGCTCCTTGGGGCGTGGCCATCGCCACGAGGGTTTTGATACGGGACAGGGGAACAGGCTGCCCACTGTATTTAACGGTTTGCAGGAAAGCGAAATCTTCGAACTTTGGAAGTTCAGGGGAGATTGACATCAGTGGTCCGCCAAGACGAAGAAAATTTCTAAAAGAAGAGTATATAATACAATCCCGAGCTTTTCCGGCAGCTAACTTACAGGACCTGTCTTACCGACAATACTAATGCAACCTACTTCCACAATCACTCCATATCTTTTTAAACCCGAAGACCCTATAGTTTCGTACAGTACATTCTAACCCCTCTAACAAAATCACGCTGATTTTCTCACTTGCCGTGTTTTGTTATCTTTGATGTGTATCACGCTCTCGACGGTTGACTGCGATAAGTTTTTAATTAGGAAACCGGTTATATAAATTATTTCCCTGTTTTCGCTATAAGTCAACGGGTCTCGGAAAAGGCTTAAAACAGCAAAAACCGTGGGTTATTTTTTGCAAGCACAGCCTAGTTTTAAAGTATGCAAATATTTTAAGATAGTGCAACTTGAAGAGTAAATAGTGCGAGGGGTCTTTTAAGAAATGGCTATGGCCGGAGCAACACTTTGGTTGGTTTCTTGAGTATCGGTTAAATGCTGAAATAGTCAACCCATCCTGGTTTTCAAAAGTTTATATTCCAACAAGAGCTACGAGCTCATATGGCACTTGTTACGAGTAGGCAGTTCAACAAAGTAGATGAGAACGTCACAAAATACACCCGCCATCCAAAAATGCGGTTCGCTAACAGAAATAGGATATTTAGTTTAACCCAATTCTCAGCAATTCCGACATCGTCTAGGATTATCTGTAGAAAATGCGCATGACTGTTCAAACTTTCAAGTTTCAGCCCAATAAATCCACTCGTTTGATCCCTAGACGTGCTACATGATTTCCGGTACTCACTCCATTCCCCCCTTACCGTGGACAAATCTGGTCCGGACTCAAAAATGGATAATCTGAAGCATCTTCTTTGATACCGTCTATCAAATCTCGCTCGAATCTGATCATTTTTGGAAAATTCCGGTACCCCCCCCCCTCCCACCGTTGTCGGATCCGGGTCGGACCCTAAAATATGTCATGTAGGGTATATGCTCTCTCTACATTCCGAATTTCGTTTAAACTGTAGCACGCGTTTGACCCCTATGCGAGCCTCAAAGTTTCCGGCAATCTCCCTCCAACTCCCCCCACTGTGGCCGAAGAGGACTTGGTAACATAAACGTCGTATCTCTTAATCCCCTCTTCCCGTCCATCAAGTTTTACTGAACGAGCATAGCCTATCTGCAACTTTCCGGTACCCTCCCCCCCCCCGTACCTTGGCCGAATCCGGCCCGGACGCCAAATAACAAATCTCGGCCGCATAAACTCGGCACTGTCGAACTTGGATCTCATTCGGTCTATCCGTTTGGGTTTTGTGCATGTCAAAAGTTCCCCCCCCCAATACCCCCAACCGTGGTCGCATATAGTTTGAACGCATGTTTTACATGTCCAGGTCATCGATTCTTATCACCCAATAAGTTTCGCTTGAATCAGACCACTCGTTCACAATTTGCATAAGTCAATTTCCATATTTCCCTCCCCTCGCTCCCCCAAAAATGCTCGGATCTAGGAACGGAAGTTTGTGTTGGGTTCTTAAGTCAATAAGGTCGGGTCATTAATATGCCTGCAAAGTTTCGTCGTCTTAGTATATCTGGTTCTATTCTAACTCTTGACTACAGGAATTTCAGGAAACCCCCTCCAACTCCCCCCACAGGGCCCCGAAACCATCTGGCTCCGTCAATTTCGTATCCAGGCCTAATGCTTGTTCTCTCCATTAAGTTCTGCCCCAATCCCTCTGCTTTAAGCGTTTCTTGAGTTCCCCCACCCCCCCCTCCCCCCACTGGTATATCGGACCCGACCAGGACTCGACACTGAACATCTGAGGCGATAGCTCTTTCCACCTGACAAGTTTCATTCAAATCCGACCACCCACTCGAAAGTTATGCACGCCACTAGATTTCGGACTCCTCACCCATCCACTCCCCCCACGATGGTCGGATCGGGGAAACGACTATTCTCAAGTCAATATGTTCGGATCCCTGACTTACCTGCCAAGGTTCATCGTCCTAGCACATCAGGAAGTATGCCGAACTCGCGGGATCGCTAGAAATCCGACCCCCCCCCCCCCAAGCTCCCCCACAATGCCCGGATCCAGTCCGGTTATGTCAGTGACGTATCTAGGACTTGTACTTGTTCTTCCCACCAAGTTTCATCCCGATTTCACCCCCGAGCGTTTCTCAAGATTTCCGGTTCCCTCCTCCAACTCCCCCCAGTGTCATCGGATCCGGTCCGGATTCAAAGTGGGACGTCTGAGACACGAGGTCATCCTAAATATCAACTTTCATCAAGATCCGATCATCCGTTCGCAAGTTAAAAATACCTAAATTTGTGGCTCCCCCCTCCCTCCACCTCCACCCCCACCCAGATGGTCGGATCGGGGAAGTGACTATTTCCTATTTGGTCGGGTCCCTGACATGCCTTCCAATTTGCGTCGTATTAGCACATCAGGAAGCACCGAACTCGCGGGATCACTAGAAATTCGGAACTCCCCCCCCCCCCAACTCCCCCAAAATGAGCGGATCCGTTCCGGTTATGTCAGTCACGTATCTAGGACTTGTGCTTGTTCTTTCCACCAAGTTTCATCAGGATCTCTCCACTCTAAGCGTTTTCCTAGATTTCCGGTTTCCCCCTCCAACTCCTCCTAATGTCACCGGATCCGGTCTGAATTTGAAATGGAACGTCTGAGACACGAGGTCCTTCCATATATCAAGTTTCATTAAGATCCAATCACCCATTCGTAAGCTAAAAATATCTAGTTTTTCCGAATTTTTCCGAGTTCCCCCTCCCTCCACTCCCCTCCAGATGGTCGGATCGGGGAAGCGACTATTTCTAATTTAATCTGGTCGGGTCCCTGATATGCATGCCAAGTTTCATTGTCCTAGCTTATCAGGAAGTGTCCGAACTAGCAAAACCGACTGACGGACAGAAATTACAATCGCTATATGGCACTTGGCCGAAGGGCAAGTGCCACAAAAACATTATATGTCTAAACTGATGACGCAATCAGTAGTCTCATAGGCCTAGCTATCCCTCAGCTACGAAAAAAAAATTCTATAGTCGGGGACGTTTCGCCAGGGGACGTTTTGCTACGGTGACATTTTGTGGTGGGGACGTTTTGTCATGGGGACGTTTTATCACGGGGACGTTTCGAATGGGGACGTTTTGCCGACAACACCTTGATACTGTAAACGAGCATTCATGCCCTTGTCTATAAAGTCTAAGACAATAAATATTCCTCGAGCCCAAGCTGTCTTCGAAACACATATTCAAATAATGTCTACAACGTATACGTCAGCTACGATGCTTCATCAGCGATATTTCGGCCCTTCTTGGCAAGCTGTCAATCTTCAGGGTCAACGTCCGGAAAGGAAACAAGCCTGTAAACAGGTTTGTTTCAGGTTGAAAACGAGGACCCTTTCCAAGAAGGGCCGAACTATCACTGATGAAGCATCGTAGCTGACGTATCCGTGGTATACATTGGTTGAATATATGTCTACCCGATGAAAAATTTGTAGCCTGCGTAGTTGTATGGTAGTTGTACGAAAAATTTGCATGTAATACTATGTAGTAGCAAAGAATACTATCATTTAATGTGCCCCAGACTAGTCCAATCTTATGTAGTAGTATCCAGTAGCATCCTGTCTTGCCATAGTAGCATCCAGTCTTGCTAATAGTAGGATGCAGTAGTATGCAGTAACACGGTAGCCCCGAAGTAGAAGCATGTAGTAGCATCAGTTAGTACTGCATGCTTCTTTTTGGTACAACTTCATACTACTATCTGAGATAAATTTTTCATCGGGATACGTCAGCTACGATGCTTCGTCAGCGATATTTCGGCCCTTCTTGGCAAGGATTCTAGTCAGGCTGTCAATCTTCAGGGTCAACGTCGGGAAAGGAAACAAACCTGTAAACAGGTTTGTTTCCGGTTGAAAACGAGGACCCTTTCCAAGAAGGGCCGAACTATCGCTGATGAAGCATCGTAGCTGACGTATCCGTTGTATACATTAGTTGAATATATGTCTAAGACAATGTTATTACTTCCAACTTTCGGAACTGGTACCTTAAATCCTTAGGCTCAAGAGCATGCACAGCAAGCCTCTCCAGTAACTGCATCAGAGCTCCGTGAAGTAGATGGCTCTCGTCCAGAAGACCGAGCTTTACTATAGTCAAGCAGTAGTTTGGAAGGAGCGCGTCACACATGATCTGCAAGTTCCGCTCAGACTTCAAGAGGCCCTTCAGCCTGTCGACAATGAAGGTTTGGAGAGTTGCAGCCATCTGAAATTTAATCCATCTAAAGCCAGGCTTCACCTTCCAGATTCCCAGACGTCCGGAGCTTCCGCATAGTCAAGCCAACCTTTCCTGATTTTCATGATAATATGACAGCTAAATTTGCTGTTCTTCAAAATTTCTTAGATGTCCCCTTTACATTTCAAGGATCTCTTGCATCCCAATCACAACTGTCAATCATTTTCCCTTTCCTTCCTTCATTTACATATTTGGTGTGTCTCTCATACGGGTTGCCTCTATCACCTTCCAGACATCCGGAATCTGGGGTGTCCAACACCCCGGACTTCCAGACGTTTTTTGGCCTGGCTTCACCTTCCAGATCCGTCTCGACGAGAATGGCTGTCTTGAATCCGGAAGAAAAATCTGGAAGGTGAAGCCTCACCTTAAGTTCCCTGTTCAGATATATGGGCGGTAACTCTTCGAAAAAATTCAGAACGTTTCTAGTTACTACCTCGCAGGATGAAACGACTTCCGTATGGCGGAAGGTAAGGAGGGTTTTCGCGAGCTGGAAAGCTAAGTCGTAATGACTTTACAATCTTCACAAAGTGGCCGAACTTTCCCACCGGTTTTTCCGGTTTGGAAACCGAAGCAACTTTCTAAGAAAGTGCAAGTTAGAGGAAAGCTTCGAATAAAACTGAACACTTCGGCGGGAATTTAGAAATTGTGGAAAAAGCACGGCAAGCGTCGTTAAAAAGCACGGCAAGAATCCGATCACCCGTTCCTTAGTTACGCATGACCCAATATTCCGCATTCCCCCTCCCTCCCCTCCCCCCACGAGCCACGACTATCGGATCGAGTAATTCTTATTTACAAGTCAGTTTGATCGGATCCCGGATACGCCTCCCAAGTTTCGTCGCGAAAATCCCCCAAAACTGACATCACCAAAGTTCCGGGAAACTCCCCTCCACCCCCCCCCCCCCAAGTGTCCTTTTTTGGGTGATCCCAGTATCCAGCTTTCGTCGTCCCTAACTTATCTCGGTCTACCACTTGGTACCGACCTAAAAAGTACCCGTGCTGGACTGCCCGGACATTTCGGCGCGGAGGCTAGAGCAGCTTATGGTCTATTAGTTAGTGCTAAAACCCGTTATAGTAGAAACATTTTGGCTAGACTTTACAGCGCCTACACAATCCCCCACATTCTAGCCCTATCTCCTTTTTGGAAGTTATTTAGCATAACTGATTTAAGGACAATTCGTCAATTGTTCTATGAATATGCTAAGTACCTACTCGGCCTTCTCCCCCGGGCTCGTAACCACAAAGTTACGCGACTTTACGGCGTTACCGTTCCCTTTGTGGTCGTGCCCCAACGCCGTGCCGGGTTTGACTCTTCTCTAGACCGGCGCCATCCGTATTATTGTTTGTATAATCATTCAGTTTAGTCGGATCTTTTTCTTTTCTTTTTCTTACCGCACGTACAGCATCGAGAACATTCAAAAATTCTGGAAGAGAGACGAACCCGCCTTAGCATCGATTTCGGTATTAGAACCCTATCTGTTCCCCGATTACGTAATATTTTCCCTCCCCGCTATTCTCCTATATGTATTAGACCCTAGCCAGAGAAATCCCAGAAAATCCCCAAACTAGAGCCTGTGGCCCCTCTTCATGAAAGGTAGGTAGGTAGGTTTTTATTTTTAACCAAAACATTGAAAATAAAATAAAATAGCATGACTAATATTCTATTGCAGCAAAAAGAGTCCTAAGGACTTGTGCTGCAATTTTATTAATTAATACTACTTGTATCTAATAAACAATATAGAAGAATATAGAAGGGAATTTGTTCCAGCATTTGTTGAGTTGTACAATAAGCGATAAGTTAGTCCTTTTTAGTGTTTTTTTCTTTCTTGACAAGACTATAGAGTGATAGAGTGGTATGTTATTCATCATTTTTTATGACGAAATGGTCAAATACGGCGGTAAACAGCTCCTTCTGAAAAATAAAATTCTACTCTATTCTATTCTATGTTTGGACAAAAACGATCACGAATACGGGAGAAAGGCTTTGAAAATCGAAGCATCGTACCTGTAGATCACTTTGATGAAAAATGGACGGAACAAGCTGATACATTGACAGTACAACCCCAGGGTGGGCGATCAGCGGGGTTACGGGGAGAGCCTGCAGTGATAGGTGGCTCTTCTCGCTTCGAGAGGACGACCGTTTTCTCACCTACGAAAATAAAATTTACATACGATCATTTCAAGAGCAACAACGTCAACAACTGCTGTAATTACGCAGATCGTACCAAACGTATAATCGGGAGCAACTACGACAGAGAGATTTACGATACTTTTGGTAAGGAGAATAGTGAAATAATAATTTTATTTTTCACCCATCAAAAAGCAGATGGCATAGACGGAGTAAGAATAAAGAAAGAAAAGAAGAAGGAAACACTATAACAAGAGGAGACGAGACAAAACATAGAGACTACGACACGATTATCCTATCTACAAAACTATCCTATTGTAGAAGAATGCTCTCCCATTGATGCTTAATCTTATTGTTGTACTTCTGTATAAGTTGTCCAACTGCTCTAAGTGGGCCAGTGATGTTGTAAGTAGTGACGATTTTACTATTTCGGGTCCGATCTTTCTGCTTTGTTTATATTCTGTGTACCATTCTGGATGAGTCCGGCTTGAGATATGCAGTAGTACAGAATACTTTAATTTAATGTGCCTCACACTGGGCTAATCTTAAGCAGTAGTATTCAGTAGCATCCCGCCTTGCTCCAGTAGCATCCAGTCTTTCTATAGTAGCATGTAAAGTAGAGGTATGCTTATACGAACAGTTACTTTAATGTGAACAGTGCAGTTTTGGGCTAAATGGTAATATATATATACAAAAATATACAAAATATATATACAGATGTTTTCAGATAACCCTAATTACCTACTTTGGCTAACTGGTAGTTAGCTTTAGACACAGCAAATGCATGAAAATGGCCAAGTCCACTGTCAACAAACGTTCACATATACACACCTCTACTGTAGTAGCATCAGTTGGTGCTACATGCTACTTTTTCGTACAACTTCAGACTACTATTTTGAGATAATTTTTCATCGAGTCGGCCACGTCCTAGGGCAGGCCAATGACAGTTTTCTAATGCCTTCTTTCCTTTTTAATATCTTTCTTGTTCGAATGTAGTTGCTATTTAAAATGAGAATATTTTTAATAATTTTGAGAATATTTTTTTCTAAATGACAGAATATTTAATGCCTGACATCTTGTCTCAGCTTCGCCGTGGATTACAACTGAGGGTGAGTCTGTACCAATCAAAAGCAGAAGAGCGGACTGGGAGTATAGCTGCAAGCCCAGGTTTCGATACGGTGTTTACACAGTGAATACATGTTTCACAATACACAGATGGCACTTTACACAAGGGACTTGTCCCGTGACCAATAAACCAGAAACAGTTTTTTCGAATTTAATTTAGAAGTTTGGGACTCCATTGTCAGGCCACGTAGACATATCAGGACCCACAAGGCGGGGTCTCATGGTGAAAACCAAATATATAATTTTAATGGGGAAGACCCCCTTGAGATGGAAACATTTCAAAAATGCTCATCAGTCGGGATTTGAACCCAGGACCCTCTGCTTACAAGGCAGGTGATCTTACCATCTGAGCTACCGAGGGGCTTGTGAACAGAGTATCGGTAGCTCAAATGTTAAGAGCGCCTGCCTTGTAAGCAGAGGGTCGTGGCTTCAAATCCCGGCTGAGAAGCGTTTTTGTCTTTCAGTTCACTACTTATAAAATGTTTCACATTTTTTATGGCACTTGCCCTTCGGCCAAGTGCCATATAGCGATCGCAATTTCTGTCCGTCCGTTGGTCTGTCGGTCGGTCTGTCCAGGTTTTGCTAGTTCGGGCACTTCCACATAAGCTAGGAAGATGAAACTTGGCAGGCATATCAGGGACCCCAAAAGATTAAGTTGGAAATAGTCGCTTCACTGATCTGAGCATCGTAGGGGGGGTGGAGGGAGGGGGAATCCGGAATCTATAGGGATTTTTAACTTTTGAACAGGTGATCGGATCTTAATGAAACTTGATATTTAGAAAGACCCCGTGTTTCTGACGACCCACTTAAAATCCGGACCGGATCCGGCGACTTTGGGGGGGGGGGAGCTGGAAGGGGGGAACCGGAAATCTTGGAAAAGCCTTAGAGTGGAGGGATCGGGATGAAACTTGGTGGGAAGAACAAGCACAAGTCCTAGATACATCACATGTCCGGGATGGATTCGGGCACTGTGTGGGGTTGAGGGGGGGGGGGATTCTGGTGATCGCGCTAGTTCGTACTTCTGGATGTGCTGGGACAATGAAACCTGGCAGGCATATCAGGGACCTTAAGTGATTAGGCTGGAAATAGTCACTTCGCCGATCCGAGCATCATGGGGGGGGGAGTGGAGGGATGAGGAATCCGGGATTTTGAGGTATTTATAACCTTCGAACGGGTGATCGGATAACAATGAAATTGAATATTTGGAGAGACCTCGTGCCTCAGACGACCCACTTAAAATCTGGACGGGATCCGGTGACTTTGGGGGGAGCTGGAGGGGGAAACCGGAAATCTTGGGAAATGCTTAGAGTGGAGGGATTGGGACGAAACTTGGTGGGACGAACTTTCTAAAGTCCTAGATACATCGTTGACATAACCGGACCAGATTCGGACACAGTGGGGGAGTTGGGGGGGGGGGGGGGGGAATTTGGTGATCCCTCAAGTTCGGACTAGGACGATGAAATTTGGTAGGCATATCAGGGATCCGAACAGACTGCCTGGAGATTAGTTGTTTCCCATATCCGACCATCATGGGGGGCGTGGAGGGATGGGGAATCCGGAGGCGGGGTATTTTGTGACGTTCTCATCTACTTTCTTGTACCACCTACTCATAACAAGTGCCATATGAGCTCGTAGCTCTTGTTTTTTTCATATTTTCTTAGGATTCTGGTCATATATTTCGTTCCTTCGAGAAAAAAAGAGAGTGGATCGACTTTATATATTTATATTTAGACTTTACATATTTATTATTATTTACATTAGAATGTATGCACTTACGGTCGATGTATCCGCTGTAATTGCCCTACCCGCGCGTGGGGGGGCGGTAGGGGGGCTGCGATCATAAGCATCTACGGCCAAGTCGAAGAGGAGGCGAAATACAAGGCAGGCATTCCTGAGGGAGACTGGCACCTTCTCGAACAACCTGGTACGGAAAAGCGATTATAAGAATATGAGAGAACAAAGGTATGTGAGACCTAAAGTGAAAAAGTTCACTTCCCAGATTAAGCTTGAAGAGGACCATTGTCAAGAAGGGCCGAAATAAAGCTCAAATAAATTTCAGCTGACTTTGTCACTATCAACTACGATTCGCGGTCAGCTTGGGCTGGAAGAATATTTAGGTTGGGTCAACTTCGATCATAAATAATTGGAGCGAATGAAGGACGTCGAATGAACAATGGATGTGCGGCGTCATGCGGCGTCATGTTTTGATAATATTTTACAGTTGGCTAAGTTCCTCGGGGTAGCCCACAGGGGTAGGTTTGTTTATTTCAAAAGTAACATAAATCATGGCTTGAGGACAAAGCGCGTGTTGAATAGGCAACTATAAAAGTTAAAAGGTCCATAATACAATCTTATAGTAAATAATAAAGGGTTTTCGGAGAGCAGGAAGTCTTGACTGAGTCTACAGTCACCAACAAGAAAATCGCTAATCTCACGGGGTTTCACATTAGTCGTGTTCTCGAAAACGATAACTCTGAACTATTTTGTCGTGAAAAGATCTTTCTAACGACAGCTTCGCTTTAATAATGAAATGAAATGAGAAATGACGTCAGAGTTTAGTTCGTAAGACGAGACCAAGGTTACACAAATAGTCCTTGTTGGGCGAGTATCCATTCTTTTTTCATCTTCGGGTGGCAGGATCTCGCGGTGCATTTCCGAGGCAAGACACTTTAGTCCGAATTTGATTGTGAGATCGTGAAGACGCGACGCAAGGGTTTTCATCCCTAATTCTGCCAGTGCTTGTTGGTAGGATTTGTAGTTATCCGCCAAAATAATTTTAATTTTTAGAGTGAATTTTGACAAAAACAAAATAGAATGACAATCCACACTATCGTGCGACATGTGGCCATCCTGATAGTGATCTGAAAGACAAAAGTGCTCCTCAGACGGGATTTAAACGCACGATCCTTGGCTAAAAAGGCCACTCCCAGAAGCTAGAGGGTGAAGCGGAGAAAACTTACTGCTCATCGTCCTCAAGGGCTCCGGCGTGAAACAATGTGTGAAAAGATGCTTCCTCCGAGGGTAAGAAATTCTGAACCCCGGCCGTCAGGGTTTTTTCTTTCGAAAAGCAACCAAGAAGACGGAGGGAATCGCACAAACCCGTATTACAGATCTGAAAGAAAAAAAATAGTAGTCCAAATGACCAGCAGAAAAAATGTCACTCCTTAATTTGTAGCCACCTATTTTATCTTTTGTATCTTTTACCTTATTCGCTCCAATATGAACTGGCCCGGTGACTACGCTTCCACTTACCCTCGGTGACGCCAACGGTCTTAACACTTATTTTCTTGAAATATTTTGACCGACATAACTAATTAGCGTCACCTACACTATCCTCTATCTCTACTTATCATAATTATAGAATTTCATCTCTTTTTCTTTCCCTTATTTTACCTTAATTTGGAAAACTTATTTTCTTTATTACATCAACTTTTCTTAAATCCTCATCCTTTGCATACTAAATAAACAATCATCAACAAAAGCCAACTCTTGGTGTCATGTCATGCTGCCTAGATCGGGCACAGGCAATGGGCCTTTTGAAAAATAAAGGTTGCCCATAAAAAAGAGGCATATGCCCCATTTTTCCCATCTGTAACTTGTAAGTGTCCGAACTAGGTAATGTGTTGGAATTTGGAAACAAAGAGAAATGAGCAAATACCTATAAGCATATTACAGGTAATTGACCTGGCTTGGCTGTTTCGGGACACAGCATGCCGTAGTCGAAGGTCCAGATTTAAATAGACTTTTAATCGCATGTATTCCACATACTATGGACTCAAAACAAAAATAAATCAATAGTAGGGGACCGGGTGGAGGCATGGGACAAGCCTGTCTCATCCAGATGATAGGAAAATTCTGAATATAGGACTGATTAAGCATTACGTAGCGGCTACTTGTCAGATAACATTCAGGGAATGTATAACTTTCATATAAGAAATTTATCAACGTAAGTTCATCGCGTTCATTTCCTGGATCTTGTGCTGAGTTTACAATCGAGACAGGTCTTTGTTTATTGACTCTGGATTTTCGTTGCTTTTGTTTCGTAGCAGAGAAGTCATTCTAGGTTAAACTGTTTTGCAAGAAAAGGATACAAAGTAATCTAAGAATCAAGTATTTGCTTCAACCTGGCCAGGTAGTACGTCGCGAACTTGTGTCCGTTTTCTTCCGGACCACGCAATGATCTTTCAAATCCGACGCGCATGCTGGTGTCTAAAAGGGGTGGGAGCTCCGAAATACAGCAGAGGTATGCTTATTTGAACACTTTTTTAACTGTTCCACTACCTTGGCTTTGTTACTTGCATATAAAAAGTAAAACGGAAAAGAAAAAAAATAACAAACCTGATATCAGCTAATAGCCAACTATTTCAGGGTTATCTTGGCACAAACTTGAATTAGAAATTCAATTAACTTTCTTTGATTTTGAATCTACTATAAAGGTCCTTCCTCTTTTGAAGGCATCTGCAGCTTCGGACCGCCATCTTCTCCACTGAAGGTGCGTTCCTCGTGGCAAGCTTTTCAAATTATAACAAGACCAAAGGTGTCGATGGGATCCCAAAAATCTAAGATTTGATCCAGACAATTGGGTCTTGTCTTCGCCAGATCCAGTCTTCGCCAGGCTAATCATCAAAGAGAACCGAGTTCAGGTATTCCATCTATCTATCAATCTATACCTCTATAGGCCATATCTATTTTGACGATACTGACCGAAACTTCCTGCTTTACTTCTGCCAAGTTTGCGGTTTCGCCCTAATTCCGAGCGAACTACTAGTCCAGCAAAAAAAGAAAATTCAGAAACAAATCCAGCGTATCTCCTTATCCCTATAAAGAACATCTAATCAACATTAAATAAAACTTTGACTTAAAAAAAATTCGGGTACAACCGGATTCCAGACTAATTATATGTCCGGGTGAATGAAGATTGTCATATACAGACTCAGCGTCTCTTCTTACCCCTAAATCTAAAATCTAATCAACTTCAGATATAACGTTTGCTTTTGACATACTTTCCGGTTTTGGCCGGATTCCAGGCGAACTAGTTGTCCGCGAGAAAATGATTTTCACCGTCGTATTCAGCATGTCTTCTTACCCCTAAATCAAACATTTAATCAACTTCAAATGAAACTTTTCCTTTTAACAAACTTTCCGGTTTTTTGTCCGGCGAGAAAATGATTTTCACCATCGTGCTCAGCATGTCTTCTTACCCCTAAATCAAACATTTAATCAACTTCAAATGAAACTTTTACTTTTAACAAACATTCCGGTTTTGGCCGGATTCCGGATGAACTACTTGTCCGGCGAGACAATGGTTTTCACCATCGTGCTCAGCATGTCTTCTTACCCAATAATCGACTATCACATTAGCTGTTTAAAAATATTTTGTTTGTCCCTTAATTTGAACCCCCTCCCCCACCCCCGAATATAGGGCTACAGAGCCCATCTACGAACTCGACCTTACCCTTGACCCAAACAATCCTCACACCAAGTTTCATCAAAATATCTCCTTCCCTTCGAGAGTTATCGTGCTTACAGACGAACGGACGGACAGACGGACGGACGGACAACTTTTGCGATGTCATAGGTATCCCTCCACTTACGTTTTGGGATCCCAAAAAGCAAACCATATCTCAGTTGAGTCACTTTCAGCCGTGAATTAGCATAATATTTAGAAAGTGACAAAAGTGTGAGTGGTTATTACAAGTATTCATAGTAAAAAATGCCTTGTTTGGGTTTTAGTTTTTTCTTCGATTCAATTCAATTCAATTTAGTTTATTCATTAAAAATCTTGAAACGGCGGTAAGCCGACTAGTTGAGTTTACGTCAACAATGTACACACTGGCATTATAATATTTGAAAATGAATAAAATGTATAGAGCTAAATCACACTATGGCATATAACTGGCCATTTGTCTGTCAGGTCACGTAACTTGTCAATAAAATTAAAATGATTAGTATGACCTATAATCTTAGTGTCTAAAGTAATAATATTTACAAACAACAACAATTACGCTAAAATAACCAAAATATAAATGACCTTACAATCTAAGGGAAAATATTAGTTATCAACTGTAAATCCATTGTTAAAAACTTGACAAAAGAAGGGACAAAACTATTTAGGTACCGGGTGTGGGAACATGCAACCGGTTGTAGCCTTGGTACTGGCCGAGCCACTGGCCGCGGAAGTCGGATACGTGTCGTCTCGTATTCTGATCGCACGATTTTTCTTAGGATTGGGTTGGCCAGAATTCGGCAATCGTTCACTGTTAGCAGACGTTAGGCAGACCTAGGTATCCTTAAGCTACAAATGCTAGGTCTATAGTGTGTTTTGGAAACATGCTAGAATAAGTTATTAGTTTAGCAGAAAGTCGGTAGGATATTAAATTAAGAATGTGAGGTTGTTTGTTACTTGAGATTGTTGTTTCTTTTGTTTTTCTGTATATGGCTTAATAGCTTTCAAATACAGATATATATATATATATATATATATATATATATATATATATATATATATATATATATAAGCAACCTCTACTGTAACTTGGCAAGAACCTACCTCGTTCAAGAAATACTTTGCATTCGCAGGCTCGAACCTCAGAGCAATCGCTAAGGTGTTGAAGGTCAAATGCAGAAGTCTGAGGATATCCTTTCTTGACGCACTATCCCATGGGGCAGGGGGCGGAGGCTCAGACAGACTCCCCTCCATCGAAACGAGGATACTCATCAAGTAAACAAAACCGCTGACTCGACGAAAAACAGTGCGGGTTCGATGACTTTCGCGAAGAACAGAGAGAATCGACTGAAAAAAAAGTGCATGAACGAACGATACAAGGGCTGAATTATCAGGTATGGTTCTCTAGATGGAGCAAACTACGGATGTCCAAGCGGCTAAAGTATACGAGCACGACAATTTAGTCGTCTTTAGGGATTTCAAACTCCACGAAAAACATAGAATATTTCCGTTATGACCTTTTAAAGGACACGTCGTACTTATGATACTGATTCATTTTACTTTAGTAGTTTCCATACATTCGTTCCCGAGATTCTACATTTCATAAGTGCCGCTAAGTGCCGCTTTCAAACTCTTGCCACGTTTGTTGCTTTTACATGAAATTTCAGGCTCCCGACCATTGTTTACGAAAGACTACTGGTGAGCTAGTTTTGGAATAAAGGCTAGGTACCAAAGGCCTAAACGACTAGCATGAAAGTGTAACTGCGGCCGCTAAGCTTTTTTTTTTTTTTTAATTGCCGCGTAGTATCTTTTCCGTTCTTCCTGTCCAGTATGATTTGGCCAGGTGCACTACGCTTCCACTTTCCTTCGGTGACGCCAATGGTCCTACCCGATGAAAAATTTGTAGCCTGCATAGTAGTACGAAAACGTTGCATGTAATACTATGTAGTAGCAAAGAATACTATCATTTAATGTGCCTCAGACTGTTCCAATCTTATGTAGTAGTATCCAGTAGCATCCTGTCTTGCCATAATAGCATCCGGTCTTGCTAATAGTAGCATATAGTAGTATGCAGTAACACGGTAGCCTTTAAGTCGCAGCATGTAGTAGCATCGTTAGTACTGCATGCAACTTTTTCATCGGGTAACATCCGATGTTTATTTTTTTTTTTTTTTTTTCAATGACCGACCTAGATATTTAGCGTCACGTGCACTTTCCTCTACCTCTACGTTTAATTTTTTAATATTCTTTCTTTTTTCCTCTTTTAACCCTTATTTCTCATTTTACCATTTTCATCACATCTTTGAAACCTTAAAACCGGCCGCTAAGCTTTAAGACCTAAGGCTTCGAACTCTGACGGGTAATGGTTCATAGTCTATTGGTTCAAAGTTACTTTTTCCACGGAAGCAGTGGTATGGTTTGCACAGAAGTTTTGTCCCCTCCTTTGTGAGTTTTTTTTGACGCGAAATTTTAAATTCTTTTCCTCTTTTTTATGTTGATTACTGAAGTTTAGCTCTTTAATTGTTGTAATTCTTGTTCTTGTGTAATTACTGGATATTTGACTATGTAAAAGCGCAATTGTATATAGTTATGTTTGACAAGATAACAAATATTCTGTTTTTTGTTAATACCGTAAGGAATGTTTTTCGAATACTAAAGATTGATTGATTGAAAGATACATAACAGAAGTGATTTTATAAAAAACGTAAAAGAATATCCATTTCCTCTTGGAAACCCAGATTTTGGTAAAGCATCCCGGATGCTGAGGTTTCCGCCCTGGAACAGATGTGTGCAAAACTGACGGAATTGTGGTAGCGGAGAAGCAGGAACTGAAGAGCGGTTTTAAGGCAGATCATATTGAGACGAGACTAGATGTGATTGGATTAGGATTAGGATTCAACAACTTCCCTAAAAAAAAATTCATTCCGGCTTGACGACCGGTAACAAACAAAGCAAACAAAGCTTGAAAAACGCAACCAGTACACATTTACTACCATAGATAGATAGATACTTTAATTTAGCCGTTAGGCCATACACAAAATCATACATTTTTTTAAACACTTCGAGAGAGCGATTATATAAACTCACATGTAAAACGCTTTAAACTCCCACCACCAATAACTATTTACATCTCTTTAACGCTTCTTTGACAAAACCTGTAACTGCCATTATCGCTGACCGTGAAGATGACTTTAGGATACCAGGAAAGAGCAACCCATCTTCACCAAAAAATCTTACTCTCAAATCCGAGAGCCCCTTGCATCTTGACAGGAAGTGGGACAGATTCTCCTCTTCCAAACCACATAACGAGCAAGTATAACATGACTTCGGGTTTCGGGAATTTCTTTCAAATAATTTAACCCTACCCTATAACTAATCAAAGCTTCACTAAATAAACTAAAATTTAATTAATTAATTTGTCAATTAGTCCTCTCTCGTCTTCCACGAGAGGCGAGAATTTGAGTGAAGCCGAGCCAAACCAATTGATATACTGACGATGTAGTATATATCCCGAAGAATTAATGTAGTAAGTTGAATCGAACCACCATACGAAAGACTACGATCCCAAATATCTCATCGGTTCACGCGATTGCATATACATCCTATTATTATACCCCAATAGCATGCTTTTCCTACCTTCAAGACATCCACCTTCACTTCAATAAGGTTGGAGTTCTGAAGAAGACCAAGAAGTGCGCCCATGTCTTCCTCAGCTCCAGTGGTCAAGACCAGCTGTTGCAAAATGCCTACAACAAAGACCCTATAACTTACGACAAGAGAACAGTGATATCACAATCCGATACAAAGACGAGTAAGTCTATTTCTAATATTCACGGCCCTAGCAGTAATGCCCACTACCAGAGCCCACACCTAAATTGATGAAATCTTTCTTTCTATAATGGATCAATCGAGTATGGCTAGCAGAAGATCGTCACGACGTAACACGTGTCAAGTTATAACGTACAATACCACACGAATGTTTAACTCATGAGTTTAGAAGCACAACTCGGGCATCTTTTGTAATTCGCCATTATGGTCCTTATGTTTGGAATATGTTGCCCGAGTGTGTGAAAAATGCGCCTAGTCTTCCTGCTTTCAAGTCACGGGCAAAGAAGTTCCTTTTGTCTCGGGAATGAAATTGGTGAGAAGCCCGATCCAGGTTGTCCATTCTATTCAAGGTACTGTTCTCCGATTTTCTTTATTTGTTGTTGTCTCATCTTCTTGTCTTTTCATCTTTATCCTTCATTAGTTGATTTTTTAGTGTATTAGTAACTTGGTATGAATGTAACTATAAAGGAATAACCTCGCTTGCCTTTCCAAAGCTTCATTGCCTTTCTTGGCATGCGAAAGGCGAATGGTGTCTGTTTTTTTAATAAATGTATCTCTACTCTACTCGACTCATATGATACTGAACAGCTAGGCCTACATATTTAATACAAGTCACACATCAAGAGTTAAAACTGGAAAATAAAACGCACGAATGTACGACAAATGTTGGTCAGACAAATGTACTCGTGGCGGCGTGTTTTGAAGCCGATTTTTTTTCGTTGCTAAGTCTGACTTTTGTAAGAAAAAAAAGATGTACGATTTACGAACCTTCAACCACTATATATCGCAGGCTCGTTTATCTAAACAGTGCCTGCCCGATGAACAAGAGCTGGAAGCTCATATGACACTTGCAAGACGTGGTAAATAAGAACGACGACGGACCTTGGAAATCACGAGAATGTATCGTTTGGTAAAAAAATTTGTCCACTTGGCTGTGATAATGCGCACTTTCAGGGCGCTAGAAATTCATCTGTAATCAAAACCCTTGATGCAAAAATGATCATGGGCTCCTGGGGATCATGAAAATGTAGGTTTCGCTTAAAAGTATTTTTTGTACTTTACGGTTAAGATCAGCAGGCCTACTTTAAGCGATGGTCGGATCTGGGAAGTGACAATTTTAAGCCAATCTTGTCAAGTCTCTAATGTTCAAGCCAAGTTTCATCGTCGCAGCACATCTGGAAGTAGTCTACCTTAAACTGCGATCACCGAAATTCTTGACCCCCTCCAATTCCCCTAAAGTGATCGAATCCTGTCCGGTTCTATCACTGATTTATCTAGGGCTTACGCTTATTCTTCCCACCAAGTCTTATCCCAATCGCTGAATTCTAAGCGTGTCACAAAATTTCCGCCCCCCCCCCCCCGACTCCCCATTATTGATCGGATCCTGTCCGCACTTGAAATGGGACATCTGAGACACGAGGTTTTTCCAAATATCAAGTTTCATTAAGATACGATTCCCCGTTCAGAAGTTATAAATCCGTCAATATTCTGAATTCCCCCTCCCTCCACGGTGGTCGGATCGGGGAAGTGATTGTTTCCAAATTAGTTTGGTCGGGTCCCTAATGCCTGCCAAGTTTCATCGTCCTAGCGCATGTGTAAGCATCTTAAGCCGGGATCACCGGAATTCCGGAACCCTCCCTCCAACTCTCCCCAAAGTCCTCAGATCCGGTCCTGTCAACTATGTATTAGGACTTGTGCTTGTTCTTCCCACCAAGTTTCATCCCGATCCATCCACTCTGAACAAGTCACACTATTTCTCCCCCCCCCCCCCCCCGATTTCGTTAAAAATACGAACCCGCCCCCCAAAGACAGTGGATTCACTCCGGACCTGAAGTGTGACATATGAGACACGAGGTATTTCCAAATATCAAGTTTCATTCAGATTCGATTCCCCGTTCAAAAGCTATAAATACGTCAATATTTCGGATTCACTCCCTTCACTCCCCCTCGGTGGTTGGATCGGGGAAGTGACTATTTCGAAGCTATTTTGGTCGCGTCCCTAATATGCCTGCCAAGTTTCATATCGTCCTAGTACATGTGTAAGCCCCTAAAGTCGGAATCACCGAATTCTGGAACCCTCCCTCCAGCTCCCCCCACAGTGCTCGGATCCGGCCTGGTCTTGTCAGCTCTGTCTCTAGGGCTTGTGCTTGTTCTTCCCACCAAGTTTCATCGCGATCCGTCCACCCTGAACATGTCACACGATTTCCGGTTCCCTTTCTAACTCCCCCCAAAGTCACCTGATCCATTCCGGACTTGAAGTGTGGCATCTGAGACACGAGCTTTTTCCAAATATCAAGTTTCATCAAGATCCGATTCCTCGTTCAAAAGTTATAAATCCGTCAATATTCCGGATTCCCCCTCCCTTCACTCCCCCCACGGTGGTCCGATCGGGGAAGTGACTGTTTCCAAGATAGTTTTGTCGGGTTCCTGATATGCCTGCCAAGTTTCATCGTCCTAGCATATGTGTAAGCATCGTAAGTCCGGATCACCGGAATTCCGGAATCCTCCCTCCAACTCCCCCCACAGTTCTCGGATCCGATCTAGTCTTATCAACTATGTATCTGGGGCTTGTGCTTGTTCTTCCAACCAAATTTCATCCAGATCCATCCACTCTGAACATGTCACACGATTTCCGGCTCCCCCCTCCAACTCCCCCCAAAGTCACCGGATCCATTCCGAACTTGAAATGGGACATTTGAGACATGAGGTCTTACCAAATGTTAAGTTTCATTAAGATCCTATTCCTCGTTCAAAAGTTAAAAATACGTCAATATTCCGGATTCCCCCTCCCTCCACTCCCCCCATGGTGGTCGAATCAGGAAAGTGACTATTTCCAAGTTAGTTTGGTAGTGTCCCTAATATGCCTGCCGAGTTTCGTCATCCTAGCACTTCTGGAAGTACCCTAACTCGAGATGAGTGGCCTGACGGACCGACAGACCGAAAAGTGATCGGTATATGGCACTTGAGCGGAGCTGCAAGTGCCATAAAAATTCTTTGACTGTGTAGTTGTATGGTAGTTGTACGAAAAAGTTGCATGTATTGATATGTAGTATGTAGTATGGAATAGTTTAATTTAACATGCCTCCGACTGGGTTAATCTTTAGTAGTAGTATCCGATAGCATCCAATCTTGCTGTAGTAGAATCCAGTTTGCTAGTAGTGGCATGCAGTGGCAACAGTTACTGCTGCATGCTACTTTTCCGTATAACTCCATACGACTAATTCTCTAAAAATTTTCATCGGGTGGAGAGGACTCCTGCCAAAAGGGGCCGAAACATCGCTAGAATAAACCCCCAGCTAACTCTTCGGTTTAGCGCAATCAACTGTCGGATTTTAGCTGATGTGTGCCCGATGAAAAATTTATCTCAAAATAGTAGTATGAAGTTGCATGAAAAAGTAGCATGCAGTAATAAATGATGCTACTACATGCTTCTACTTCAAGGCTACCGTGTTACTGCATTCTACTGCATGCTACTATTTGCAAGACTGGATGCTAGTATAGCAAGATAGGGTGCTACTGGGCCTACTGGATACTACTGCTTCAGATTGGCCCAGTCTGAGGCACATTAAATGATAGTATTCTTTATGTATCTCAATACATGCAACTTTTCGTACAACTATCATACAACTACGCAGGCTTCAAACTTTTCATCGGGTGGGTCAACTGACGTTTGTAGGAACTGACGGTGGGTCAACTGACGTGTAGATTAACTGACGCGTGAGGGAACTGACGTGTGTGTCAACTGATAGATTTTCATGTATCAACTGACGTGTAGACGAACTGTCGGAAAATTTGGACGTACTGACTCTGGCCGACTCTGAGGCGAACTGACGTTTGTGTCTAATGACGTGTGGGCGTACTGAAGCGATCCCCTTATGAAAGAATGTATAGGTCACTCACCCAGTGATTCCCTTCTAACTTCGGGATGCAAAACCAGATCTTGAACGCATCTGGTGCCTCCACCTCCTCGGAAAACGTCGACATTTTTTGTGTTTCCATTCATCAGAATGCAAAGGACCTCCATCGCGACGAATATAGACTTTTCTTGTTGATCGCTTAGCTTCAAGTCTAAGTAAAGAGAAACAAAAATAACCATTTGTGCGTGTATGCATATACGTGACACCAAAAGAAGCCCATCAAGCTATAATGGAACAAAATATCTACACAACAACCATTTACATATACCAACCACATATACTCATAGATGTTCCTTCAGCCCAAGCTGACTGCAAATCATGCTTGACGTTGCAAAACGGATAAGTCAATTTTTATTATAGCTATATTTCGGCCCTTCTTGGCAAGGGTCCTCTTCAGGCTCAAGCCGCTCAAGCTCGAAAATGAACTTGTGAAAAACAATTAAAGGACCTGTCTTGCCTATAATATTAACGCAACCTATTTGCATTAGCACTCCATAAATTCCTAAACCCAGAGACCTCAATTTCTTACGGTACATTCTAACCCCTCTAACAAAACCACGCTGATTTTCTCACTTGCCGTGTTTCGCTACCTTCGATGTGTATCAATCTTCCCACGGTCGTCTGCGAGGACTTTTTCCGGCAGAAAAACCGGTTATGTAAATTGTTTCCCTGTTTTCACTGTAAGTCAACGGGTCTCGGCAAAGGCTTAAAACAGCCAAAACCGTGGGTTATTTGTTGAAAGCACAGCCTAGTTTTAAAGTATTCAAATATTTTGAAATACTGTAAGTTGGTGCGAGGGGTCCTTTAAAGATTATCTAAGTAAACAATCACCGAACTACAAATCGCCCATACATGCCGCCGACAAGTACACTGTAAAAAAAAATCTTGCAGTATTTGCTACTGAGATTAATCTTGTCTTCATTGAGATAAGATTGTCCCTAGTTCGGATTAATTTTATCCCAATAGACATAAGGTTAATCCCAGTAGCAAATACTGCATCCTTATTCGGAGAAACTTTTTACAGTGCTGGAAGCTGGAAAGAAGAAGAAGAGCAACATTCCGCCAGATTTCCAGCCAGCAGCCGAAATAAACGCCCCACTCGAGGGTCAAATTCGGGGAATCAAAAGTTAAGCTCCCTCCTGCTAATTGCAGTGTTTGGTATGACCGTTCATTCGTACCGTACTTCTGCAAAAATTTTAACAGTTCAATGACCTGATTTAAATTGTGACCTCAAGTGTTTTTCTATCTTTGACGTGCCAGTGCTGTTCGTTTTTGGATAATTATGGATAATTAATAAAATTGATTGATTGATTGAAGTGACTCCTAAACCAAAATGCAGAATAATCTCTACCCTTTCGACGACCCAATCAAACAGCAAAAACAGCAGCCATGCATAGAATAAAATCGCAGAACCAGCTTTAACTCCAACCAATTTTCAAAGAAGAAGTTCCCAAAATCGGATATATAAGGAAGAATCTTTAATTGTTTTTCACAAGTTCATTTTCCAGCTTGAGCGGCTTGAGCCTGAAGAGGACCCTTGCCAAGAAGGGCCGAAATATAGCTCTAATAAAATGTAGCTGACTTATCCGTTTTGCAACGTCAAATATACCCATATACTCTAACAATGAATAAGACCGATACATCAGCTACGATGCTTTGGCAGCAATATTTCGGCCCTTCTTGGCAAGGGTCCTCGTCAGGCTGTCGAACGTCAGGGGCAACGTTGGGGAAGAAACGAAATTTATTTGATTGCAGGTTCATTACTTCCCCAACGTTCAACAGCCTGACAAGGACCCTTGCCAAGAAGGGCCAAAATATCGCTGCCAAAGTATCGTAGTTGACGTATCAGTTTCATCCATTGTTTAAATTTATGTTTCCATATATTTACCAACTCCGCAAAAAACATACATTTCGTATCAACAAAATCCAAAAAATTATCTCCATATCTCGATGCTCAACACTCCTGCATAGGCTGCATAGTTCAAATGCAAATAATAAAGGGATTATTCAATTACCTAAAATGATCTGATCATGGTAAAGCCCCCACATTTAATCAGAAAGTTAATCCATACTTCGTTCAGAGTCTCATTCTTCGAAAGGAAGGAATTAAAGAAAATAAATTAAAACAATACAATAGTCCATTAGTAGCTTAAAGGTAAATATTCCAGATTGTGACTGGTAAAACCAAGTAAAAAGGCAGTAGTAACATACTTCAATTCTAAGCTCAACTCAAACAAAGTGAAGGAACTAGGTAAAAAAAAAGCTAATTACGTGACTAGTAGCGAACGGACAAGGTTAGCAGGTTTACATTTAATTTCTACAAATTCAAATAGCACCAGTGATAACGTACCTTTACCTTCGTTCGCAGAATTAGTTCTTTCCGAAAAACTACTCGCAAATCGCTGTAGGGACGCCATGAAAACCTCAAGTAGTCCAACTTCTCGGTAAACATCCTTGAAGATGGCGTTGAACCTGAAAAACGAATTGGCTGTGTACGCCTCACTGAAAATAATAATAATAATAATTTGTTTTTAACCCACAAATCGTACAAGACGAAAACAGTGGAGTAGAAAAGACAATACGAAGACATAGTTACGGAAAACACAAAAGATACAAAGAAAATCTACTCAAGAGTCAAACAGACGAATAAGCCCATGAGAGGTCGACAGACGCGCGTACGCCATTTCGGACAGTTTTTCTGTGGAGGACAGACAATTTCTCCATGATATTGAGGGGGGGGGGGGGGTAGAGGGGATGGTTTACCTCTTGGTAAAAGAAGAAAATATTTGGGTAAAGTTAGGGTTAAAACTGGTCCTTACTCTTGCCCTATGTGTGGATGCGATAATGAAAGTATGAGTCATTTTGTGGGAGAGTGTGAGGAATTGAATGGGTTGAGACAAGAGTTGTTTGGAGTGAGAGCGTGTGGGAGTGACTGGATAACTGAGCGAATGAAAGAGAAAAGTTTCCAGGCTATTCAACTATTTGGAACGTTCCTCCGGATAGGGTTAGCACACAGGGAAAATTGTATATCCCTGTAAATTTAAATATAGTGTTCTTGTTGTTATATATTTTTTAGAGCGTGTGGGAGTGACTGGATAACTGAGCGAATGAAAGAGAAAAGTTTCCAGGCTATTCAACTATTTGGAAGGTTCCTCCGGATAGGGTTAGCACACAGGGAAAATTGTATATCCCTGTAAATTTAAATATAGTGTTCTTGTTGTTATATATTTTTTTCTTTTGTTGTTGTGGTGCGATGGCCCTTGTTGGCTTTTATCCATTAAATATCTATCTATCTGTCTATGCCATGACGGAATGAAATCGGAAATTTAGCCTCGTATGAGATAGATAATCAACAGAAGTTACGACAACTTAAATGAGCGCTAGTGTACAATAACGACAACTTAAATCAGCGCTAGTGTACAATTCAGCACGAACCGTCGGCCCGCTTTCAAGCTTGCAAACTCACTTTGCAAAAAGGATGTGTAAAAGGGGAGTCTTGCAAACATTATTGTTCGTCCTTGGAACAGCCTTACTGAAGACGCGTTTAATACTGAACACTATAGTTTTCAGGTTCCGGTTAATACTTCAAGAATATCATAGTTTTCTATAACTCTTCTCAGCCCTAGTTCTCTATAGTCCTTCTCATGCCGAGTTCTCAACTCACGGAACAGTTTCACCAACGAAAAGCACCCAACGAGAAAGACTCCAAAAAGTCGTTAGATAAAGAGTGTGCCCTCGATAATGGTGTGCTCTCGACACACCACTGTGATGCGTTCGATGCCTAACAACTCATCACATCATCAAAGGCGGAGCGATTCAACAAATCAAGAATGATCTTAATTTGCAACTTAAGCTAATTAAGGTTATTAGTGTTTTAGTTTATCGTCCAGTCCTTTCTCTTCGTTTTAGCGGGTTACATGTAAAATAAATAAAAGACATAACGCGGGATTGCAAAACTTTCAAAAAACCCGTGGAGTTTGAAGGATATATGTATGTTAAAACAGAAACTCTTGCGACTAATGAATGAATGAATGGTAGTCCAGTAAAAGTACGGTTTGACCGGGACAAAATTGCAACAAAAGTTTTTTTTTTACACTATAATGTTCAGAAAAAATCGTTGAACAAATATATCCAAAATCCGCTAAAATCGCCCCACGGGAAAATCTCCTGGGGCTGCTTAAAGGGGGTGGAATGGGTGAAAAAACACTTTTTTCTACTTTTTGTGTTTCGATACGTTCAGTTTCTCGATTCTGATATAAATCAACTAGTGAACCGAAAATTATATTAATTTTCTTGCAACGTGTCTCTAACTCAAATTAAACCGTAAAAAAGAAGAGCTAGTTACGATTTTAAAGAATTCCGATAAACGAAGTAGTTTTTCTTTCGAAATGTTACCAAAAGATCTTTTTACCCGTAAAGTGTAAACACAAAATACGGAGTATTTTGACAAACAAAACATAATGATAAATAGCAAAAAAAAAACAACAAACTAATGAACAACATGAACAATCCGCAGAGGGTCGTACACGTGAATCAAGTTAATGGTCTTTTTACCCGTAAAGTGTAAACACAAAATACGGAGTATTTTGACAAACAAAACATAATGATAAATAGCGAAAAAACAACAACAAACAAACTAATAAACAACATGAACAATCCGCAGAGGGTCGTACACGTGAATCAAGTTAATGGTCTTTTTACACAGGTCATCACTCGAAGTCCGAATCCGAGAGGACACGTCTATTAGTCCAAATCGAGCAATGACCTTTCTGTTTCGGCGCCATTTAGGGAACCGGACTAAGAGATAAATACTAGAATAATTTCCTAAAAAAAGAACCATTGCTTACCTCAGATAGGTCAGTAATGCCACAGTGGCTAATACAGAGCACGGCAACAAGTGCTGGTTTCTTATGATGAGAGAAAGGCTTATGAGCTCTCGACATGGAATGTAGTTGAGTTGAAATATAAGAAACTCGTGAAGCTTGAAGAATTTTTCCTGGAAGAAAAAAATTATATCTCTTAACTCCTGTCCCGTTGAGCTTTATAGCGGTCTCTTTTTCATTTTCATTCTTAAGGCGTTCTTACGCGGTCCCACTAAAGGCGTATTCTCGACGTTCCCCGAGGACTCCACTTGAGGAGTCCCAGCGTTTTTGTTTGTCCCGGGGACTCGCTTCCCGTATTCTCGCGAGTCCCCATGGACGGGAAATGCTCCAACTATCATCACCATCATCAAAGAGGACTCACAAATTCGGAGGGGAATCAATTTTTGCTGGTGTTGGTGCAATTTAAAATTAATTAAAAACAATCAGAATAAACAAACAAAAAATAAAGTGGATCTAGACTAATTTCGTCAACTACACAATTTTTTCACGAACAAAATCCGTTTTGTTAGCATTCCCCGTGTTCTCGCTGTTTTCTGTACGCGGAGTCCGCGTGGAGTGAATCCCTCTGTTCTCGCTGTTTTCTGTACGCGGGGTCCGCGTGGAGTGACTCCCTCTATTGTCGCCGTTCCCTTCGATTCCCTGAGGAGTCCTCTGGGAACGGCGAGAATACGCCTTAAGTGTCTGTTGCTCGGTTCTGGCTCGAAAAGAGTTTTTCCGCGACCAAACTAGATTTTTGTGGCTCGCTTTGTGGCTCGAATTCGACAAACACTACCGAGGTGATTCGACTTAGTGGCTCGAATTTGCTGGGAAACCCAAATAAATTAGGCTTAAGACTAAATAATAATAATAATTTACCGAGGCCCACTATACAACAAATGAAAGAGCAGAGTAATAGAAAGAAAGAAAAATTAATCACACGCAAAGAAAACGAATTACTATATAAACTTTATAAGACTTATAGATAAGTTAGGCGAGTCAGCGGCGATACGTAGGTGTTTCTGAAAGCCCGGGATCTGGTTTCGCACTTAGCGGAAGCATCGATAACGTGGTACTTCTTCGACAGGGCTGAATTAGACTCCTATGGGGGAGTCCGAGAAGGTATCTTGCCAGTTTGTAATATTTTTTCCGAATTTGCCTTTTCTCGGAAACGTTTAGCAAATTCCAGAATGGAAAAATGTACAGAAAGTGCGGTGTGACCAAAGAATAAAATTAACAACTTTATGAAGCATATATAGGCGACGGATATAACGATCTCCGATGGCATACTCACGTAAATCACCTTGTAACTTGTAGTCTTTGAAAATAAATTGAAACTGGAATTGAAAAATCAACAAACCACAAGTTCATCACTCCATTTTTTCCACAAAGGCAGTGAAAGTTAAACAAGAGCTGGAAAGCTCATATGGCACTTGCAAGGCTGGGTCAGATGGAAGTGATGGTCAAAAGTATTGTTTTCACTTTCCGGTTAAGATGCGCTAAACTTGCAAGGCAGAGGATGGAAGTGACGGTCAATTTTTTTTTTTTCACTTTTTGGTTAAGGTGCACACTTTAAGGGTGCTTAAAATTAATTTCTAAAAACCCTTGAGGCAAAAAGGATCATGTACTGATGGTGATCGTGAAAAAGTAAATTTTGCTTAAAAGTATTCTTTGTATTTTGCGGTTAAGATGAGTTCTTTAAGGAATGGTCGGATTGGAGAATTGACGATGTCTAACCCAATGATGTCAAGTTTCTAATGCTCCAGCAAAGTTTTATCGTCCTAGCACATCTGGAAGTACCTTAACTGACGATCACCGGAATTTCGGACACCCCCCTACACCCCCCCCCCCCCCCTCGGCACCCAAATCCGGTCCGATGCTGTCACTGATGCACCTAGGATCCGACTTGTTCCTGTACTTCCCACCGAGTTTCATCCTGACCGCTCCACTCTACGCGTGTCACAAGATTTCCGGTTCTCCCCTCCGACCCCTCTCCCCCCTAGTTCATCGGATCCGGTCCAGACTTGAAGTGGGACATCTGAGACATGAGATCTTTCACGATATCAAGTTTCATTAAGATCCGATAACCAGTTCGAAAGTTATGCATGCTACTAATTTCCGGATTCCGCCGTCTCCCCCTCCCCCCACGATGGTCGGATCGGGCGAGTGACTGTTTCCTAATCTGGTAGGGTCCCTGATATGCCTGTCAAGTTTTATCGTCCTAGTCCATCTGGAAGTACATTAACTACGGATCGTCGGAATTCCCGAGCCCCCCCTCCAGCTCCCCCCACAGTGTCCGAATCCGGTCCAGTTCTGTCATTTGTTTATCTAGATCTTGTGCTTGTTCTTCTCACCAAGTTTCATCCGATCGCTCCGCTCTGAGAGTTTAACACGATTTCCGGTTCCCCCCTCCAACTCCCACCAGATTCATCGGATCCGGTCCGGACTTGAGACATCTGAGACACGAGGTCTTTCCAGATATCAAGTTTGGTCAAGTGACTATTTCCAAGTTAGTTTGGTCGGGTCCCTAATATGCGTGCCAAGTTTCGTCGTCCTAGAACTTCTGGAAGTACCCTACAAGAGTGGACCGACCGACCGACCGACCGAACAGTGATAGGTATATGGCACTTGAGCGGAGCTGCAAGTCCCATAAAAATTGGACTGGAAAGAACTGGATCAGGTTGTTATCTAACCTCAAAAGGCGGCTTTTTAGCGACAAAACTGCTTTACGTTTTAGTTCGTAAAACGAAGGCATACGATTATTTGCGAACCTTGAACGTACCTGAATTTCTGTTGGTTTGGTGTGTATAATCTCGGCAAACCTAGGCAATGTAGTCTCAGCTTCGAGGATGAAGTAGTTGGCATCATCGGAGTGATACAGGTTCGAGATCGCGTCCAGCGCAATAGAACAAAGCGCAGATGAATTGGCACGAAGGAACACAGTCTGAAGGACTTGGAATGCCTGAACGTTTCTAATGCTTCCTCCTACAAGAAGATATGATCAAACTGAATCGTTGATATTTTAACCGAAAAGGGCTGGGATAGGACAGTCTAGTTACCTATCACTTATTCATTAAAAGTTTAACCAAAAAGGGTTAATACTCGACAGCCTGGTTACACATCAGGTATTCACTTAAATACGCCTGAAAACCCGATAAAAATGCGTTACCCCACTCGTCCGTTGTCCCAGATAATGGATTTCATCAATGCACTTAATCTTTCGGATTTGTGGTAGGCTACCTCTGTGCGCATGTGCTTGAAATGTTTGGAATGTTTATCAACTACAAAGGTAAGTCATTGCCTAAATTAAGCGCGCGCGTATCGTCTTTAATCCTGCAAATGCGCGTTTCAAATACAAATCTCCGCGTGTGGGAGAATTGTGGATTGTCGCGAAAGCAGCGCACATTCTGAACGTCATTACCAGAGCCTCGAGTGAAAAAACCAAAATCCTTTAGACGGGCCAAATGTTTCAGTGTATTCAAATATCAGATGCGAAAATAAGCTGCCTTTTCAGTTAAACTTTAAACTGGCTTGAAGGCCCGCTGAAAATGCGTTACTTCGTTGTTCTGCTATTCACGAACAATCGATTTTCAAATAGTGCAATTTCAATAGTGATTTGTGGTACCTCTAGGTGCTTGTATTTTGTTGTATGCCTTACGAGAAAGATTTATGACTTTTTTTTTTGTTCTGGCACTAAGCAATCTTCACCAGCTCACCACTGCCCACTAGAAGCCGCGTTTGTGTTGAAATTAAAATTTCCAGTGTCATAGTAGAATTTACGCTGTGGGAACGGCCGCAGATATTCTGAACGTCATAACTAACGCAGATAGTCGATGATAAAAAAAAAAATAAAAAAATTGCAGAATCCAAATAACTCAGTGTATTCAATTAAATGACACAAAAATAAGTTGGCTTTCAGTTAAACTTTAATAATAGCCCAACCTAACGGCCGTCTTCCGAAAAAAGATACTAAACTACGCTGTCATTATAATGACAAATAAAAAATATAATAAATCAGTAGGTCCGACAATATTCTTTTTGTATAGGCTACTAGGAGCCAGCATTTTTGTTTCTCTTTACTTAGACTAGAAGCTAAGCGATCAACAAGAAAAAAAAACGCACATACATTCCCTTATAAATAACAAAACCGAAGTTGATCAAAATACAGAAAAAAACTTTCCTGTCATCGCCCCAATCGTGCAGCAAAAGCACCGGCCGTGTCAAAACTTAAATCCCAGGACTAGTTTTTCCCTACAGTGGTATTTGCAAGTAATTTGCCCGAATAAGATATTTATAGTCGGTAGACGCTTCAGTTATTTATAAAGGTTTGTTTCCTTCCCCGAGGTTGACCCTGAAGATTGACAGCCTGACGAGGACCTTTGTCAAGAAGGGCCGAATCTCGCTGATGAAGCATCGTAGCTGAAGTATCCGTTGTATACATTATTTGAACATACATTCACTTCCTTCAGGTTGCTATGCGCAAGCGTTCTGAGTGACGCGAAAGATTTAGAGAGCAGCTCATAGAATCTAGTGCATTTGTGTGGTGGAGGGTATGTGGGAGGGGGGGATACAGATATTGGTTATATTCTTACCTCTGCCAGCAGGCTGAGGGACAGTGAATCCGGGCATCTGAAATATGGATCCGGAGCCCGCACCAGGTGGCGGGCGGATTTCGGAAAATCCACAAGTGGCAAGTGGTGCGACTAGAAGGACTAGATTCCGCACAGCCTCTTGTGCTTCAGCTGATGTGTCATTCTCGATACTAAAGGGAAAACAGAAGTTTTTAGCAAAAAGGTACACAAAATCGGATTATTTGGCGCTAAACAATTAGGTCGGTTAAGCAAAGCAATACTCAGTAACAAATAAATGTCGTGGGTCTAAGCAAAACCGGTTATACAGAAATCCTCAATTTTTGTGCATGGTGCTCCAACGTCTGGGCATGCCCAAACGTATGGACATGGTGCTCATATGTTGGGGCATTTTTTGTCTCAGTTCAACCGATTTTTATGGGGGTGCCGCAACCCTGCCCATACATTGGGGCACCATGCCCAAAATTTGGGATTTGTGTATGACTGGGCGAAAAAACCCCTTGCCCCCCCCCCCCTCGGCGAAGCCTCTCCCGATACCAAAATCCCTGGCAATAAAACAAGAGCTAGAGGCTCGTATGGTACTTGCAAGGATGGTTCAGAAAATGAAATATAGAATTTGCCCTTTCGTGGGTTTGTTCTGATCATTCGTAAGCAAAACCCTTGAGATACGAATGACCATGGACTTGGAAATCACGAGAATGTATCGTTTGGTAAAAAGTATTTTATTTTTGAACTTGGTTGTAATGATGCGCACTTTAAAGGCGTTAGAAATTCATCTGTAAGCAACACCCTTGAGGCAAAAACGGTAACAGGCCCTTGGGGATCATTAATATATACCGTTTGGTCAAAAGTATTTTTTTTCACTTTTTGGTTAAGATGCGCACTTTAATGCCACTTTAAGGGTGCTACAAATGAATTTTTAAGCAAAACCCATTTGGCGCAATTGGTCATGGGATGAGATGTTTCGTTTGATCAAAAGTACTTTTCGACTTTGGGTTTAAGATGCGCACTTTAAGGGAGCTAGAACTTCATTTGTATGCAAAACCCTTGAGGCAAAAATGATAATGGGCTCATGGAGATCATGAATATGCATATTTTGCTTAAAAGTATTTTTCTTACTTTGCGGTCAAGATTGGTACTTTAAGGAAAATTACGATTTCTAAGCCATTTTGTCGAATCTCTAATATTCCAGCCAAGTTTCATCCTTCTAGCACATCTGAAAGTACCTTAACTCGCGATCTTCGGAATCCCCCCCCCCCCCTGCAACTCCCCCCGCAGTGCCCGGAGCCAATCCGGTTCTGTAACTGATTTATCCAGAGCATCTGTTTGTTATTCCCACGAAGATCCATCCTGATCTCTCCAGTCTAAGCCGGTAATGTATCCCCCCCCCAATAGTTGTTGGATCCGGTCCGGACATGAAAAAGATCACCAGAGACATGTCCTCTGTTCAATTATTAAATGTCAATCCTTGGCAAGGGTCCCCCCCTCTCGCGCTGTGGATAGAAGAACGAACCTGCAATGATTACGACTTGTCTATTAAGCACCGTCAGATATGATTTGCAGCTGAAGGAACACTGATTTTGCAGCATGATTTGGGCTGAAGGAACACTCGAGACTCAGTGCAACCTTTAGTGTAGAGTGACGTGTCGCAGCACAAATCATTTCTCGTTCCTTTCCACTATCACAAACTATAATGACCGATGGAAGAAAGGGTGTACAAGAGTGACACTTTGGACCTGACCCATACTGATGGCGAACACTACAGAGCCAGTAAATAGACAAACAGAACTTGACGAGGTTTCGAACTCTGCGCCCACTGCCTTCTTAGTTTAAAGTACTTAATCAGGATGATACCAAGAAGCTTCGCAAGAACAAAAAGGGTGCTAGTGGCGTATTGTGAATACAAAGTGTGTCATCATTATACATTTCCTGGCAAATTCAGACTTTCTATGGCACTTGCCGATAGCGATCGCAATTTCTGTACGTCGGTCGGTCGGGGTATTGCTAGTTCGGGCACTTCCGCATAAGCTAGGACGATGAAACTTGGCACACATATCAAGGACCCGAGCAGATTAACTTGGAAAAAGTCACTTCCCTGATCCGACCACCTGGGGGAGGGGAGTGGAGGGAAGGGGAATCACGAGGTATATAAGTTTCGAACGTGTGATCGGATCTTAATGAAACTTGGTAATTGGAAGGACCCCGCGTCTCAGACCAGTGATTCCCAACCGGTGGTAGGCGTACCCAAAGGGGTACGCGAGAACCTTGCAAGGGGTACGCGAAGGTACCAAGATTGGTTTAGTCTGTAGCTTCAAAATCTCACCCCACTCATTTTTGATTGCCGAAAGCCTAATATAACCAGCAGAGGCAGAATATTACCACTAGCAAACTTTTTTGGGGGGTGGCAAAGTATTTTTACTGACTGGCTGGTCACTTTACCGACTGATTTTACGAAAAATTGCGACGCTTCGCGCCGACTCGTTTCTTTTTAACAGTCTGGTCGAGTACTTTGGGGGACAGGTGTTGCCAAATCTTTGTGTGACGCCTCTGATTACAAGCCCTAGTGAAATAAAATGAAATAATGTTGATTCGAAAAACAGGTAGCCTACTGCCGTAAAACTTGTTCCTTTTTCAAACAATATTGTTTCAAGAAGAATCGAAGACGTTGCACGTGATATTGTCATTGCGAAATAAGCTTACGAAAATGTTTGCAATTTAAGCTTGATGAAAGCACGGAGAATATCAAACCAAACACAGAAACAGACTGTCAATAAAAAATGCCGTTAATGACATTGAGCGGAGATCTGCAAAAATTTAGCTATAAAGCAGCCTCAAATGTCTCATTGATTTTGTATACATCTCTAAACATTTATGCCTTATCATTTAACATAATAAATACCGTCTTTTTCATGTTCTGAAAAAGGGGTACGCAACCTTTTGGAGCCTTGATTAGGGGTACGCGGTACGAAAAAGGTTGGGAACCACTGTCTCAGACGACCCAATCCAGATCCGGACCGGATCCGATGACTTTGGGGAGAGCTGGAGGGGGGAACCGGAAATATAAACGCTTACGGTGCAGGGATCGGGATGAAACTGGTGGGAAGAACATGCCCAAGTCCTAGATATATCGCCGACATAATCGGACCAGATTTGGTCACTGTGAGGAGAGCTGGAGAGGGGTTCGGAATTCCGGCGACCCCGCGAGTTCGGTACTTCCTGATGTAATATAACGATGAGACTTGGCAGGCTTATCAGGGACCCAAACAGACTGACTTGAGAATAGTCGTTTCTCCGATCCGACAGTCGTGGGGGGAGTGGATGATGGGGAATCCGGAATCTATTGGCATGCATAATTTTTGAAAGGGTTATCGGTTTTGAAAGAAACTTGGCAAGTGGAAAGAGCTATCGTCTCAGATATTGCTATCGTCTCAGATACTGCATTTCAATTTCTGGATCGGATACGATACTTGTGGGGGGGGAGGGAGGGGGGCATCGGTAATCTCGTGAAACACTTAGAGCCGAGGGATCGGGATGGAATTTGGAAAGGAGAACAAGCATAAGCCGTAGATAAGTTCTTGACAGAACCAGATCGTATCGGAGCTCTTTGGGGGGGTGTTGGAGCCAGATGGAGGCGGTTTCCTGGACTTCCGGTGATCGCGAGTTAGGATACTTCCATATGTGCTAAGGACGACAAAACATGGCAGGCATATCAGTGATCCGACCAAATAGACTCAAGGACCCGACAGCACGCCCTGGGAAGGATCCGACCATTTGGGGGAAAGCTGGGGGAAGGGTAATCCGGAAATTACTGACTTCCGTAGGTTGCGAACGGGTGGTCCGATTCGAGCGAAACTTAATGGACGATAAGAACTGATAGCCTAGGCGTACAAAACATGTGTCCGAACCACATGCGGCTATGGTTGGGGCAGTTGGAGGGGGGGGGGGGGGGGTCCGAAAAATCTATGGCATGCACAAATACCAAACGAATGGGCCGAATGGGATGCACGTTGGACAGTACCGAATTTTTGCGGCCTAGATTTGTTACTTGGCGTCCGGACCGGATCTGGCCACGGTAGGAGCAGAATGAAGCGGGAACCAGAAATTTGCATATATGATCCGATTCGAGTCAAACTTGATGGACGGGAAGAGGAGATGTCAGAGATGCAACGTTTATGTATCCGAGTCGTACTAGGCCACAGTGGGGGGGGGGGAGTTGGAAAGGGAGTCCCGGACATTTTCTGGCTCGCATAGTGGTCAAACGAGCGATTTGAATGAAACTTGGTAAGAAGAGGCGTAGACGAAATATTTTATGGTCCGGACCGGATCCGAGCACGCTAACCAGAATTTCCCGAAAACTGCTCAGATTCGAGTGAAACTAGGTGGTAAGAGAAGATGCTTTGGATGATCCATTTATGTGTCCGAATCAGATCGGGCCGCGGTAAGGGAAGTTGAAGGGGGTACCAGAAATAGTGTCGAACGTCTAGGGATCAGACGAGTGGATCCAAACTTGGATGATAGAAAGTTTATTTGCCCTCGATGATCTGAGGCGATGTCGAGTGAAACTAGATATCCTATTTACAGGTCTGAGCCTACGGGGGTTGAAGGTGATATTCTGTGACGTTCTTGTCTACTTTCTTGCATGACCTACTCGTAACAAGCGCAATATGAGCCCGTAGGTATTGTTTTGTCTTGCTTGGCTTTCCCACTTTTAGCAAGAACGCGCAGTTTTTAAATATTTTCAATAGAACCTCCGGTTCGGAAAGCAGGAAGTCAGGACAGAATTTCGAAGGAGTCGACCAGCGCTAACAAGAACATCGCTAATTTCACGGGGAGGTTTGTATTTTCGAAAACGGATATTTCTGAACCATTTTATCGTGAAAAGATAATTTCTATAGTAGGAATTGTTCTTTCAGCATGTTTCGACAGTGTAAATGCACTTTGCAAGGTGTAAGGTAAGTAATTTAAAGATTAAGTACTATCTGCTACGAATACTCGTGTCCTGTTTGGCATCCGGGCCTTACCAAAGTCAGACGGAAAAACTAGAGAGGATACAGAAGCGGGATTGCAAGATTATCCTTGAGCAAGATTATTCCACATGCGAAGAAAATCGGCTTCAAATTACTCCGCCCCTAGTAAATTCGTCTAACTGATATTTATCATCATTCGTACCTTATTTTATTTCTCATTTTAACTCTTGATGCTTCCTTATATTATTTTCCATTTTAATTCTTGTTGTGCAACATGTATTATACTATGTAGGCCTATTCATTATTATCATATACTGTCTATATTGTCCGTCACTGCTTTGACATATGTTACGTCATGACGGTCCTCTGCTGGTCATATTGTATTGTGCTCTTATGGAAATAAAGAATATATTATTATATTATATTATTATACAGCCTTACTCACCTCAGAAGGAATTCGACCAGTAAGCTGTAGCCGTGGGCACTTCGAAAGTCTTCAAGCAAGCAAGGTGTGAACTCTGCAGAATCCTTTAGCAAGCAGAACATGGTGACGAACATTTCAACGAGTTCAAGGGGGGTCAGCTCGTGTTGAGTCCTCTGCATATTCTCGACGCACATGCTGATGCATCCCTTATCTGAAACAGGAAACGTTCAGGACGGCATCAATCCACTTATTCGGGCATCTTAAGGCCCATTCACAACGGGTTTTAGCTAATACCCGGTACCAGCCAGTTCCGGAGATCGTTCCGAGACAGAAAATTAGCCGGGTTTCTACCCTCCGCAATTGGTATTGGTGCCAGTTTGGGGTTCCAGCTAGTCTCGGACCCAAGTTGGAATAAGTTCAACTTTTGAGGGGACTATAGCCAATCAGATTACTTAGGGGAATCCTGAGGAATATCCCGATTGGCTAATGCTGAACCACGTCAGACCGAGTACAATGACCTAAATTCACTTTCGGTTTTCAAGACAGCAAGGAGTGGATGTAATTTTATCTACTGGGCTTGGTTTGAAACTAGCCGATCAGAATATTCCTCAATATTTCCCAAAATAATCTGATTGGCTATAGTACCCTCAAAACATGGCTGAGTTGTACGAAAATCTTAAAGCGGAACTTAGGCTGCCTTTACCAGCTAATGAGTGCAATAGCCCGTTGTATGATTTTGCCGTTTCCCCGGTGGTAATCCCCTTCTCCCGGTGAAAAAGAGGGTAAGGCAAGGTGCAATTTCGTCACCGACGGTGTTTAATAATAGGTTAATAAAGTAGTAAAATAGTTTAATAAAGCCGCAATCCAAGTCACGTATGACTTACATTCTGCGTGGTCTTGATTTGTCTTTGATTGGTTATGCGGACGATGTGCTTAACCTGAGCCGTTTGTTGCGAGGGCTAGAAGATAATTTTATCCAACCCGAAGAACTCATACAAAATGAAAGGTATCGACCTGACAAAATCTACCTGCGAAAAGGACCTAGGTGTAATGCTGAGCTCGGACCTCAAACCAGAAAAGAATATCGGCCTGGTTGTGCGTAAAGCATCAAATACTCTTTGGCTACTCACTCACTCCCTACGATACCTTGAGATTCACTCAAAGATCTCAGCGTACACAACCTACGTCAGGCCACAGCTTGAGTACGCCACTGCCATCTGGTCGCCATATCTCAAAAAGGATATTGACAGAATAGAACGAGTCCAGAAACGCTTTGTAAAAGGACTTCGAGGATTCAGAAACCTTCCGTATGACGAAGCTCTAAGAAGGCTCACTCTCCATAAACTTGAGACAAGAAGAACGATCTTAGACTTAAAAACCCTCTTCAAGATAGTTCACGAGAATTTTGGGAACGTAAAAGACAAGCTTGTTCAAATAATTCCCCAAAGCAACACAAGATCGCATAGTCTGCAGTTGGAGCCTGTGAAGATGAAGATTGCAAGATCTAATTCTTACCATCATTCGTTTATACCCCGGGTCATCAGGATCTGAAACAAATGCCGTTTCCAGTCGAAAAGATGAAATCACTGGAAGCCTTCTCCAATAGCCTAAACATAAACATACCATATCTCGAGACTTTCAACGTAGGACGACTTTAAATGGCAATCGTGCCGCAGTCGATCCGCTCTTCGCCCTGCCATGCCATTTTTCTTTTAACAAGTTGTCAGTTATGTAGAAATTTTGTATTGAGAGGCGTGAGGAATAAATTATTATTATTATTATAACTACAACAAGAATATGCTCACATTGGACTTCAGTTTAAAGCTGAAAAATCTGAAGTACTCCTGTTTAACTCGAAAGCCGATATTGGTCGAAGCATCACACTTGGTGCTTCTATTCTTGAGCTTGCGGATAGTATTGTATATTTGGGCCTTCCTATTGGACGGTCAATACTTGAGACGCACCGGTTACTACTTTCTCATTTCCAGAAGAGGGCTTCGTTTACGTATAGCCGGATAGTTGCAAATAAGCGGAAATTTGACCGTCGTCTGTTGGCTCGTTTCTACAATGCTATGGTTTTGCCCCATTATTTGTACCTTAGCCCATTTTGGCGTATTCTTACGGCTACAGATAGACTGAAATTGCGCTCGGTCTACGACAAATATGCAAAGTTTCTGTTGCGTTTGCCACCGTGGACAAGCAACAGGTATGTTTCGCGTCGGTGCGGCATTACGAATCCGGAAGAAGCAATCGTAGCGCAGATTGGTCGTTACAATTTGTCAGTCGAGTCCCACCCCTGGGCTATGATTCTGCAACAGTAGTTGGTATATGCTGTTGGTTGTTGTGATCGTTTTTTTTTTGTTGCTGTCAGAGGAATTAATGTTTTGGGTTTCTTCTTTTTTGCCTTGTCTTTTGTTGTGCTCCATCTGTTTTTTAACTGATGGGTAATAAATGCATTCATTCATTCATTCAAAAGTTGAACTGATTGCAACTTGAGTCCGAGACTAGCTGGTACCCGAAACTGACAACTGTATCCATTGCGAACGGTAGAAACCTGGCAAAGCTTCGGTCTCGGGAGCGATTTTCAGAACTAGCTGGTACCGTGTATTAGCTAAAAACCGTTGTAAGTGGACCTTTAAATCTTATCAACAACATCCACTGTTGGAGTCCCTAAGGAACGTCGAGAGTACGCCTTACGTCGCAAGTTGGAACGAAGTGGGTAACTTTCAGTAACAATCATAGGAGGTTGGAACGCATCCGAAGCGTGACGCAGCAGGAAGGACGAGGAGTTAGAATAGGCTCTGGAATAAACTATATTTACTCGAAACTGGGTATTACAGCAAAGACGCCGACTTCAACTTTGCGGTCAAAACAAGACCAAACTTTTCGATGGGATCCCAAAATTTGGATATCTGATCCAGACAACTGGGTCTTGTCTTAGCCAGATCCAGTCATCGCCAGAATCCTTGAACATTCTTACAATTAAAATTCAGAAACAGATTAAGGCCAAATAGCTAATCATCTGAGAAAACCAAGTTCAGATATGGATTCAGCATGTGTGTTTACCCGTATATGTTATATCTGTTTTGACGAAAAGTTCCTGCCACTTCTGCCAATTTCCCGGTTTCGGCCGAACTCTAGAACTACTTGTCCGGCGAAAAAAGAAAGCTAAAAAACGAACTCAGGGTCTCTTCTTTCCCCAATAATGAACATCTAATCAACTTCAAATACAAATTTAACTTATACCGTAACAAATTTTCCGACTCCAGCCGGATTCCGGTCGAACTGTATGTCCGGGTAAAATATGATTGTCACACACGGATTCAGCGTCTCTTCTTACCCCTAAATCGGTTATCTAGTCAGCTATAGAAATAAAACTTTAACTTCTAACAATTTTACGGTTTTGGCCGGATTCCGGGCGAACTACATGTCCGGGAAGAAAATTGTTTTCACATAAAAGTTCAGCATGTCTTCTTGCCCTAAATCGGACATCTGATCAACTCCAAATAAAACTTTTAATTTTAACAAACTTTCCGGTTTGGGCCGGATTCCGGGCGAACTACTTGTCTGTCGAGAAAATGGTTTTGACCATCGTCTTCAGCATGTCTTCCTACCTATAAATCAAACATCTAATCAACTTCAAATAAAACTTTTACTTTTAACAAACTTTCCGGTTTTGGCCGGATTCCGGGCGAACTACTTATCCGATTACAAAATGGTTTTCACCATCATGTTCAGCATGTCTTCTTACCCCATAATCGACTATCACATTAGCTGTTTCAAAATATTTTGTTTGCCCTTAATCTGAACCCCCTCCCCCACCCCTAAATGTAGGGCTACAAAGCCCATTTACGAACTCGACTGGTCCGCCGACCCAACGAATCCTCACACCAAGTTTCATCAAAATATCTCATTCCCTTCGAGAGTTATCGTGCTTACAGACGGACGGACGGACGGACAGACGGACAACTTTTGCGAAGTCATAGGTATCCCTCAACTTACGTTTTGGGATCCCAAAAAAATACTTCCCGTAAGTCGTCGACAGTTTCTCAAGGTTTAAAACAGAGCACTAGAATATAAAAGAAACAAAGTGACTAGGGTATTGGTGTTCATCTATCGAAGAGCTCGACTAAAGACGGAACAAACCTCTTTCTGTAACTTTCATGGGTTTGAGCAACTGGAGTTAACTTTGGGACTTTTTAGTATTTTTCAAGCTCTGGTCTAAGACGTAGTGGTGACCATCTCTCGGGGAGGATACTGCGCAGTCAGGGAACGAAAGGGTTCTCAGATAATTTCGTACACCACATTGGCCTGACATATTACAAAAATCAACGAAGAAATCAACAAAAATGGGGTTTGTAAAGGCCAACGAATATACTGAAATAAAAGGCGAATATTTCGGGAGGACAACCGCCTCCCTTCTTCAGCGCAGACAGAAAATTTCGAGGAAAAATGACAAAACGAGGATGAAGATCAACAAACAAGAGAACCAAAACAAAGCAGAAAACCAACAAGAAACCGAAAATTAAAACAAAATTGAAGAACTGAAAGCCTAAAATAAAGACAGCGAGCCACTCACCAATACCTGCGAATAACAATTACGACTGTTCTCGCTCGGTACTAGCGAGTGATTTCAGTATATTCGTTGGCCTTTACAAACCCCATTTGTACCAAAGTGTACCTTGTACCAAAACGCATGCAGAGGGCGGTTTTTCTTTCTTCCAAAGTGGTGGGCTGAAACTTATAGGGCGACAATCTTTATTACCGCCACTGCGTTTCGTTTTCCGGGCTTACATGTGCATTCTATTTGGCTACGCTTCCACATGGATTAGAAAATGAATGCCTGAGAGCCGAGCGAAGGTTTCTCATTCCAAAATGGGAAAAGAGTTCAGTGGTCATTGAGACCAGAGCAAAACAACGCTAGGGAGTAGCGCAAAGACTTGGAAAAAGTGACACAAACTCGAACACCAGCGACACTAGCACCACTAGCGATAGCGAACGTCCCTACTGAAACTCAACCAGTCGTTCACCAGCGCTGGCTCCAATAACTTCGTATTCTGAACACAGCAAAAAAAAATTGATAAAACCTCCACTGCTTCCTTGATGTGTGCAGATCGCGTCTTACCTTTACTAGAAAATTTTAAACCCGGAAGTTCGTCTCGCTACAAATGCCGCAAGCATAGTGGGCAGCTCTAGAAGTAAGGCCCTTTTGCGAAGCATGGAAAGCATAGGTCTTGGCGCTACTCCCTAGTGTTATTTTGCTCTGACTGAGATGTCGAGTCAAACAGTTGTGTCTTACTTTATTTTAGTGATTAAATTTTCTTTACTCTGTTTAATTGTTGACAACTTATTTAAAAGATAGACGTACGGGACCATTCCTCGCCATTAAGGGCGGTTTTTTAGACGTTCTCAATTCGAGAATTTTGTTCATTTACTAATCATTGGTGGGAGTTCAATTCAATTCACTTTATTTTTTTTCAAAAATTCTTCGTAAAGAAAATTAGAAGCGGAAATTTCAATAGAGATTACAGCGAGTGCATAATATTTCTGTTAAACGACCCCTCTTGCTTATTAATTTGCTTAATAAAATTAAATACCTTTTAAATTATGCCTAGCTCCCTTATGGAATTATAAGTTGCTAAAATCCCCACTTTTCTCACTGGTTTCATTTAGTGCCTACGAATTTTTAGCGCTTTTTCGGCCTTGCCGAGTTTTGCTCGTCACACAACGCAAAGTTTGCCGGAATCTTTGGAGTCCGCTTACAACTCTTTCACATATAAGGATACGAGAATCTTGTTTTTTACTTATTTTATTTGCTTTGTTTTCCCAATTTTGTACCACGGTGCGTTCAGTTTCAAATGTTTTGCGCCCAGCCGCCGCGTCGGAGAGCAGGAAGGCTGGATAGAGTCGACAAGCGCTAACAAGTAAATCGCTAATTCTAGGTAGAAAGTAATGGTATTTTCGGAAAACTTTTTTTCGACCCATAATATCGGGAAAATATCATTTCTAGTAAGAGGTGTGCTTTAAAACGCAACCAAAGCGGTAGGTGCAAGGAAGAACGACGAGATATCGACTTACTGTGAATATATCCCAAGACCTGGGGAGTTAGGCAATGTCTTGTCATTGTAACAAGAGTTTCACTAGCCACCTTTCGCCAGGGAGAATTATAAGTCGGACACCAGCTTGTCAACGCACCGAACAACAGCTGTAAGTCATCTTCTTTTGCTAGCTCTTCAACAGCAATTGGATATGTGCAGAGCTTCACCAGAATCTAGAAAGAGAATAGTTGCGTTTTTTGCAGATACAATGGTATCTCATACCGCGGTCTAAAGTCTTTTATTCAAACAATGTTTACAACGGATACATCAGCTACGATTCTTCATCAGCGATATTTCGGCCCTTCTTGGCAAGGGTCCTCGTCAGGCTGTCAATTCTCTGGGCCAACGTCGGGGAAGGAAACAAGGTTTATTTTCCTTGATGGCGTGTTTGGGTGATTTGAAGTTCCGTACTAACGTTGATAACTATCCCTTTAGCTCAAGCTGACTGCGAATCATGTTTGACGCTGCAAAACGGATACGTTAGCTACATTTTATTAGAGCTATATTTCGGCCCTTCTAAGGGCCCTCTTCAGGCTCAAGCCGAAATCTAGCTCTAATAAAACGTAGCTGACGTATCCGTTTTGCAGTGTCAAATATGAGCGTCTTCCACCCTTCTAACAATAGTAACTATTAGTATTTCCATTCCAACCTCACGAAAAGTTACTACACTGACCGTTCCAACCTTATCGAAATAATAACTATTTGCTTACCATGCTCGGAAGCGTAGTAAGCGTGGTAACTACGGATCTCTGTAACGTGATTGGCTTGATTACCCCGTGGAGTGATATTTTGGCGAAAACAGAAAAATGCGTTGCTCGGGAGCGTAATAACCGTGGTAACTACGGATCTCTGTAACGTGATTGGCTGGATTACCCCGTGGAGTGTTATTTTGGTGAAAATAGAAAAATGCGTTCCAGTATTGACACCAAGAAGCCGAAATTCGTTACGTCATGCATAGTAACTATGGTAAGTAGGGTGGAACACGCTCTATTATAATAATATTAATAATAATATTGATTTATTACCCACTTACATCAAAAAGATTTGGAGTATAAACTTGAAGAAGGAAAAAAAAAACGGAAAAAGACGTAAAACAAAAACTAAAGTCAACAAAACATTAATCAAACAAACGGATCAAACCGTGGTTCAAACGTCGATACGCTGTTTCTGGTTAGCATGGTTAGTTCTATGGTTAGTTCTATGGTTAGCAGTCAGCTTGGACTGAAGGAATATTCGAGCCGTTGTCGATCACGAAGGGCAGAGCTTATGCTTTTCATACTCCGTACTCTGCGTTAACCACTCTATGTCATGTCTATTTCATAACCATACATTGACAGAGAAGTTCAAAATTCAAGATGCACGTGTTACGCTTTTGGATGTTTCCTCTTCGCTATAAAAAATCATAGACAACAGGGCCCAACCAGCGCGCGACATTATCCACTGCTTCCTGTCCGAAGGCTGAAAACTAAGTTTCTTTTTCTGTGTGTTTATGTGTTTTATTTATTTTCTTTCATTTACTCCGCTTTTTCAAAATGGCGGGATGTAAATAAATTACTTACTTATTACCGGTAACAAGGTTCTGAACTAGTAAAAACGAGACAAAAAGAAGTACTTACTTGTGAGAATACTTTCTGCAGCAGAACCCGTGTTTCTTTTGCGGAAAAATCATTCCCTGCCTCGATCATGTCGCCATTCTGAATTTCTGGTAGGTCAAAGAACAAGTACAGAGATTTTACTAGAGTAGATGGGACCGCTGCAGCAGCCATGACCTAAAGGAAAAGAGATGCAAATAAAAAGGGTTGGAAACTGAAAAAGTCAGAGCGGATACATAATAAACATAATGTGTTGTCCCCAGATGGCCCATCTATTCCCCCCTCCCCTCCCGTCTTCCGTGCGTCCGAGAGGAATACTGGCAATCAATTTTCTCCATATCCTGCTATCCTTCTGCCCAATTTTTACGTAGTTTCATCCCATCATTTATTTCTGGTCATATCTTGTAAGTGTATTAGTTATTTTTTTTCGTGTCTGTGTATTTCGTAAATATTTTACTCCTCTTCTAGCTTTAAGCTATTTGGATATTAAACTTGATTGATTGATTGATAATAAATTCTAAAAGGCTACTCTAAATATTTTGTCTTTGAAGCTCTGTGGGATTTCTGAAAGGACACCTCGCACTAGTGTTTCTGCTCAGATCTTCGGAAAATGCTGACCACTTTACAACTAAGCTACGCTTACAGCAAAATATATACGGCTTCGGCTGTTTTTAGCATCTTTCCATGTTCCTTACCTTGCATGACAATCTTGGTAAAATTTGCGTAACCATTCTCCGGACGAATTAGCTCTTAGCCAAGCTGACGATTCATTGCAAACAAAATAGAAAAACGAGATTTTCGGTTGCTTTTTATATATCGGGATGAGACTTGGCGGGAAGAACAAGCACAAGTCCTAGATGCATCATTGACATAACTGAACCGGATTCGGGCAGTGTGGGGGAGTTGGGGGTGGGTTCTGGTGATCAAGCGACATCGGTACTTCCTGATGTAACAGGATGATGAAACTCCCGAACATCAAGGGGGGGGGGTGGAGGGATGGGAAATCCGGAATCTGGCGGCACTTAAAACTTTTGAACGGGCGATCGGATTTGACTGAAACTTGGAGAATGGAAAGTGATATTGCCTCAGATGTTCCATGTCAAGTCCAGAACGGACCCGATACTTGGGGGGGGGGGGGAAGTTGGAACACCAGAATTTGTGTGAAACGCTTAGTATCGAGGGATCGGGATGGAATTTGATGGGAAGAACAAGCATAAGCATTATAGATACCTTCTTGACAGAACCAGATCATGTCGGGGCTCTTTGGGGGGATTTGGAGGGGGTTTCCCGGAACTCCGGTGATCGCGAGATAGGATACTTCCAGATGTGCTAAGGACGATAAAACTTGGCAGTTATTTTTCCAGCGGTGGTGGTGAAAGGTTTTAATCGTGGTATGATTGCTAGTGTTCGTGTGTGCTATTTTGAATATTGTAAATTTTTGCTTGGATACCCTTTATTTGCTAGAAATACACCTATAATTAATTCCCTTTCAGTTAAAGATACTGCCCTGGCCATTCAGCAGAAATTTGATAATTTTTTAGCTAAAGCTAATAATATTCTGACTCTGAAGAATCTGTTTCCGATTTTCGATAAAAGCTAATAGTTAAGTAAGTACAGTGTTTTGTTTAATTTACGTCAATTGTTATTTATTGTTATGAAAGTTATTTGTGACAGTGTTTTTTAAATTTATTTTAGTAGCCTACTCCTCATTATATAATTCTTTGAGGGAAAAAAATAAATGAATGAATTAGTGACCCGACCAATTAGACTTAAAGACCTGACACAATGCCCTAGGAAGACTTCGGTTGATGGAGGGGGAATCCGGAAATTACTGACTTCCGTAGGTTGCGAAAAAATGGTCCGATTCAGTGAAACTTTATGGGTGATAAGAACTAGATAGAACCTAGATAATATGCAAAGCATGTGTGCGAACCCGTGCGGCCATGGTTGGGGGAGGGGGGGGGGGGGTCCGGAAACTTTGTGATATGCACAAAAACCAAACGGATGGGCAGAATGGGATGCAAGTTGGACAGTAACAAGTTTATGCGGCCTAGATTTGTCATTTGGCGTCCGAACCGAATCCGAAAAGGTAGGAGGAGGATGAAGCGGGAACCGGAAATTTGCAGATATGCTCCGATTTCGGGTTAAACTTGATGAACGGGAAGAGGAGATGTTAGATGTGAAGTTTATGTGTCCAAGTCGTATTCAGCCACCCTGGGGGGAGTTGGAGGGGGAGTCCCGGAAATGTTGTTGCTCGCAAAGGGGTGAAACGAGTGAAGTGATTTGAATGAAACTTGAAACATATTTTAGGTTCTGGACCGGATCCGAGCATGGTCGGGAGGGGTATCGGAATTCCCGGAAAAATGCTCAGATTTACTTTCTCGTCTCTCACACCACCTACTCGTAACAAGTGCCGTATGAGCTTGTAGCTCTTGTTTTTTCTTGATCCGCTAGTTACGCCTCTAAGATGATGTGCGAGGGATAAATGATGAAACTCTGAAACAACGATCGGGTGACAATCAATCAGTGTTTTGCTGACAGAGGAGATAGGATAAACTTATGAATCGAAGAGTCTCGGGAACGAGATGGAATTACTACTGACTTAGAATGAATTACTATCATAAGTACGCCGTGTCCTTCCTGGCCACTTTGGCATTGATGAGAAACACGGAACAACTTGCATAACCGGTATTATTGCTAACGAGGATCTCCGACCAATGAGATCCTCGGAAGGAATAACAGGGAGCCCGATCCACCTCGAAGAGACGAACACGGCGAATGCAAAAACTAGCGTATTGCCGTTAGGCTGGATAAAAATGATATAGTTCAAATTACTGGGAATGAGGATGAATAGAACGATCTTTTGTGTGTGTGTATGCAATTTTTTGCGGAATAAATTAAGCAGATATATATGTATAGATTGACTAGAAGCAATCTACTGAGCAATAGTGAAAGCACATGCACCTGCGACCGATTAACCTGGTCAACAACTGTATACAAAAACGAGGGTAACTCCTCCTGTAGCGACCTCGTTCCATCATCAACTCCACCAAGCATAGGAAGAGGACAACTGCTCATGTGTACTGAACCCAGCTCTTCTCCATCGACCGTGGGAAGAGGATAAACTCCTGGGTAGCGATCCCAGTTGAGGGGACATTTGCATAGATGCGTTCGACAACAACTGAGAAAAAAACAAACCGGAAGGCAAAAGGATCCAACTACCGAGCTTTCACCAATAGAAGAACAAAAATCTGCAAATACTTGATTCGAGGTGGTTTAACTAGTACCTATTGCACCATCGCTGGAGCGAGGGGGCTGACAACTCGATACCTGAGAATTTTTGTTCTCGCATTTGTTAACCTACTCTCTCACTACAATTTGGCTAAAACTGGCTAAAATCAAGTCGCACTAATCCTTTCTATTTGTGAAATGCCGTGCGGTCAAATCACTTAATAAATTGATTCAGTCCTTTTCTATGTGTCATCTTAGTTTCTGATGTAATGTAACTCCGGTTCTGCTTCTACTATGTTTCATATCTCATTTTGTTTACTGTGATAACAGTGCAATGAGGTAATTTTTAAGAAATGTGACCGAAAAGCTTATCGGATTATTTTCTAATAGACCAGTAGCCTGTGTACGAGACAAGTTGGAGTAATTTATTCAGCTTGTTCAAGTTCTTCTGGGTCTCATTTATGAAGGTCCAAGAACTGAGGTCCACCAAAAAGCATAGTCAACAAGATATTTCCTTGAAAAAAACAATGAAGATCCCACCATCTCCTAATACTTACATTACTTTCAACTCTACACTTTCAAAAACTTGCTCTTAGATTGTTAAAGACGTATGTACATCTATCCGTACCGCTTATGGACGCGTCGTCCCGAACCGTGGGCGCTACAATTGGAAAGCTTTAGGAAATTTATACAGCTCTTTTTGTGCTCCATCTATTTTAATTCGCTCTGGTGTCGCACATGTTCTACGGAAGAAGGAGTTGCAAAAGATGAGAAGATGCTATTTTAAGTATGCGAAGCATCTGCTTTATTTGCCAAAGTTTTACCACAACCACATGCTAACGGAGCGTTTCCAAGTTGAAGATGCAAGCGTCACACTTTTCGAAATTTCGTCGGCTCTGCCAAAAATCATGGATAACAGGGCCCAGCCAGCATATTACACTCTACATTCTTTTCTGTCCGATGAATGGAAAATTGTATATTGTATTTGTTGTGTTTTATTTAATTTTTTTATTTTATTTTACATACTCCGCTTTTCAAATGACGGATCAGAAATTACTTACTTACTTACTAATTGGCATTGGCACCGTATGTTAACTTCCTTGCTGGATTATATTCTATACTCAGAAGAAAGGACCTTCGACGCATACGCTCAACATACTTCAAATATCTGAGATTTCTTCTCTACCTACCACGGCGCACGCGGAACCGCTACCTGATCCGCCATTTGTTAATTTCCGACCCATCGTTAACGCTTGAAGCCCTCTCCTCTAATTTGTGTTCTATTGGAAACTTACCTGTCCACGATCCCCTCAATGTGATTCCAAATTAGTGAACCTTTATGGAAAATATTTTTTTGATTATTTTATATTTCTTTGTCCTCTTCTACTGCACTTACGCCATTGGGCAGTGCGTCACAAATCCTTCATTCATTCACTCATTGGCAATTGGCATAGGCTACCACGGCGATACAGGGCGTCCGGCATGTTTGCCTCTAACGATGTCATTTCGTTTTACGAGACTAGGCGAAAATCTCTTTTCTCACTGAAATGTCGACTATTAAGACAATGTCATCAAATTTTTACGTCTGCCCATTCTTCAGCTGAGCCTGCCACTCTGACAGGAATGGTTTGATGAACTGAACGTTCGCTAATGTTCCAGTTGTGTTATATATTTTATGGTAGTATTTATTCTGTCAATGTCTAATTGGGGCCCTTGGCTGAAAGAAAGTTATAATATAATATAGTACACTGTCAGGAGTTTCATAGCAGATAGGATGCGCGGTTTCAACAGACAATGCGTAACAGATAACAGTTGGGATGTTATCTGTTGTGTTCGAAAACGTATGCACGAAATGTTATGCATAACAAGTTTTGTTAGGAAGAGCCAAAAAAGCATCTACTGACTTTATTCTTTATCATCATGATGTCGGAAAACTCAGCAGATACTTTTTGGCGGTTTTTTCGGTTCTTCCTGATGGTAACGCTTATTGTGCATAACATTTTGAAACGCAACAGATAACATCCGAAGTGTTATCTGTTACGCATTATCTGTTGAAACCGCGCATCCTTGTGTTACCTCTTATGAACAGAGGCGTTACTAGCCAAAATGTTTGGCGGGGGGGGGGGGGACAAGGTATTTACCGACTGGCTGCTCATTTTTACCGACTGTTTTTGCAGATGAAAACGACTGTTACTGAGAAAAAACGACTGTGACGAACAATCGGGATTTTAAGAAAAACTACAATATTTAAGAAAAGAACGACTGTTTTACGAGAAACCGACTTTTTTTTTTTTAAATCGACTGTTTCCAAGAAAAAAGTCGATTTTTTACGAAAAATCGCAGTGCTTCGCTTCGACTCGGCTATTTTTACCGACTGGACGACAACATTCGAGGGGGGGGGGACGTCCCCCCCCCCCCCCTGGTCGTGATGCCCCTGATACCTACCTCTATGACTGTCTGACCAGCAGATGCCAATAAGTTCGACGTTGTGAGAAGCATCCATCCATTACTAAGCTCCTCTGAGGAGTCAATCTCTAAAAATCTCGAGATTCCAAAACTGGCCTCCGTAGTTGATTGATTTGCCGCTCGATGCATAGTTTCAGAAACAAGCATGCGAGCTACGGCCTGAGAAAAGGTCACAATTTCAGGAAACTTTTCCGCCATTTCAGAAGATGGCGTAGTCCCAAACACCTGCAAAAAAAGACACAAATGGTAGCCTGCATTTAGTTAAAGGACCCCTCGCCCTATTTACTCTTCAACTTTCAGTATTTTAATATATGTGAATACTTTAAAACTAGGCTGTGCTTTCAAGAAATAACCCACAATTTTGGCTGTTTTAAGCCTTTTACGAGACCTGTTGACTTGTAGTGAAAACAGGAAAACAATTTACATAATCGATTTTTGTGATGGAAAAACGTCTCGCAGACAACCGTCGACAGCGTGATACACATTGAAGGTAGCAAAACACGGCAAGTGAGAAAATCAGCGTGGTTTTGTTAGAGGGGTTAGGATGTGCCGTACGAAATTGGGGTTTTCCGGTTGAGAAATATACGGAGTGATTATGGAAATAGGTTGCGTTAGTATTATAGGTTATACAGGTCCTTTAACAAATTTCGTTGACACAGAAGTAAAAATCTTTTGTCTTATAAATCTTTTGTCCCCATATTCCCAAATTGGGTGATTTAACGTGTTTATTGGTTCCCATTTTTTATCGAATTTGGTAATTCATCAGACTTTTATTCAGCCCGCATCCATATCACCGCATTCGGTGCGTCCCTTCGTAACTTCTGTGATTTAGCATGTATATTTGGTCTCATTCGTTACCGAATTCGGTAATTGACCGGACTTTTCTCAAGTCTTCATCTGCTCTACCGCATTTAATAATTTTATTTAAACCCTCCATACAAATACACGGTAAATGGTCGGAGGAGTTGGTAAGGAAGCAAAAGAAAGAGAAAAAGAAAAGAAATCACACACCACTACGAGACAAGGACATTTGGTCAGCTCATTTCATAATTCGGTGATTAATCAGGTTCATTTGGTTCTCATTTGTGACTCAGTGAACTTAAGTTTTTATCTGACAAGAAAAACAACATTTCGGTATGTTGCAGCCTTCGCGCCGTTTCCAGTATAGAACAAGAGCTAGAAGCTCATATGGCACTTGCAAGGCTGGTTCAGAGGATGAAAGTAGGAGTTTACCAATTGGTCGGTTTGTTCTGATCATTTGTAAGCAAAACCCTTCAGATACGAATGATAATGGGCCCTTGGAAATCACGTGAATGTATCGTTCGGTAAAAAGTATATTATTGCGCACTTTAAAGGCACTAGAAATTCACTTGTAAGCAAAACCCCTGAGGCAACAACGATAATGGACTAATATATATCGTTTGGTCAAACATTTTTTTCCACTTTTGTTTAAGCTGCGCACTTTAAGGGTGCTAGAAATTCATTCTTAAAGGCACAGAAAACTCGACTACGCAACTTTCGGCAATCCAACCGACGTGGGGGGGTTAGATAAAGATGCAGGGACTTATTGTCGACAGGACCCCCCTTCTTTGTTATCTCGAACCCCCTCCTTAGTGTTCCCAAAGCTAGCTGGCAGGCCCTTGCCCCTTATGCACTGTAATTATGCACTTATGCACGTAAAAGCTCGCCTTTGGCCGTGTTGACTAACACATCGGGATAATAGTCAAGAGGTCGTGCGTTCGATTCCTACTCCCGGCATACAAACCTTTTGCTTTTTTTCTACTAACTCAGAAGTCGAATTCTCGGAAACTGCACGGAAACTGCAATGGTCATAACGAGAATTTTTCTTACTCTCAATATTGACTCAGGGTACATTCTTGATATGTCAGCTAGCTCCCCGAGTCAAGTTTGAGTCAAGTTTTCTGTTTCTTTAAGCAAAACCCTTGTGGCACAAATGATCATACTCCGAAATGCATCTTTTGATCAAAAGTACTTTGACGTTGTACGTAGACTTTGCGGTTAAGATGCGCACTTTAAGGGAGCTGAGAATTCATTTGTGAGCAAAACCCTTGAGGCAAAAATGATCAAATGCTCATGAGGATCATGAAAATGTATATTTTGCTACTTTAATAATATATTCGCAAATTGGATGGAAGGCCGTTAGGCCTCTACACATGGTCGGATTTGGGAACCGACAATTCCTAAGCAAATCTTGTCGAATCTCTAATGTCCCAGCCAAGTTTCATCGTCCTATCATATATGGAAGTACCTTAACTCACGATCACCCAGAATTTCCCCCCCCCCCCCAACACCAATCCCCCACAGTGCCCGGATCCAATCCGGTCCTGTAAATGATTTATCTAGAGCATTTGTTTGTTATTCCCACAAAGTTCCATCCCGATCTCTACAGTGTAAGCGGGTCACGTATTCCCCCCCCCCCCACAACAGCTGTCGGATCCGATCGGATCGAGAAACTGATTATTTCCAAGTCAGTTTGATCGGGTCCCTAATATGCCTGCCAGTTTCGTCGTGAAAATCCCCAAAACCGCCATTACCAGAAATTCCGGGATCCGGCCCAGACCTTAAACGGGACATCACTGAAGTGTCTTCTATTCAGTTATTAAGTTTCATTCGAATCCAATCACCCGTCCGGATTCCTCCTCCCTCCACTCCCCCCCCCCCCTCCCCGGATGGTCAGATCGGGAAACTGATTATTTCCAAGTTAGTTTAATCGGGTCCCTAATATGCCTGTTAAGTTTCATCGTCTTAGCACATCTGCTAGTACCCTAGCTCGCAACCGTGCGATAGACCGCCCGACCGACGGACGGAATTTCGATCGGTATATGGCACTTGAGCCAGAGGCTGCAAGTGCCATAACAAGAGCTGTAAGCTCATATGGCACTTGTAAGGGTTAAGATGATTTGATTGATCAAAAGTAAGTTTCGACTTTGCGGTTGAGATGCGCACTCTAAGGGGGCTGGAACTTCATTTGTAAGCAAAACCCTTGAGGCAAAAATGCTAATGGGCTGATGGGCATCATGAAAATGCATATATTGCTTAAAAGTATTATTTTACATTGCGATCAAGATTGGTACTTTAAGGAATAATCGGATTTGGGAAGTAGCAATTTCTAAGCAAATGTTGTTGAGTCTCCAATATTCCAGCGAAGTTTCATCGTCCTAGCACATCTGGAAGTACCTTAACGCGCGATCACCGGAATCCCAGACCCCACCCCCCTCCTCCAACTCCACCCAAAATACCCGGAGCCAATCCGGTTCTGTAAATGATTAATCCAGAGCATCTGTTTGTCATTCCCACGAAGTTCGATCCAGATCACACCAGTCTAAGCGGGTCAAGTATTTTCCGCCATCCCCCCAATAATTGCCGGATTCGGTCCGGAAATGAACAAGAGCTGTGAGCTCATATGGCACTTGCATGGGTCAAGATGATTTGATTGATCAAAAGTAAGTTTCGACTTTGCGGTTGAGATGCGCACTCTAAGGGAGCTGGAACTTCATTTGTAAGCAAAACCCTTGAGGCAAAACTGCTAATGGGCTGACGGGCATCACGAAAATGCATATATTGCTTCAAAGTATTTTTTTTACTTTGCGGTCAAGATTGGTACTTTAAAGATAATCGGATTTTGGGAAGTAGAATTTCTAAGCAAATTTTGTTGAGTCTCCAATATTCCAGCGAGGTTTCATCGTCCTAGCACACCTGGAAGTACCTTAACGCGCGATCACCGGAGTCCCAGACCCCCCCCCCCCTCCTCCAACTCCACCCACAATAACCGGAGCCAATCCGGTTCTATAAATGATTAATCCAGAGCATCTGTTTGTCGTTCCCACGAAGTACGATCCAGATCACACCAGTCTAAGCGAGTCAAGTATTTTCCGCCCTCCCCCCAATAATTGTCGGATTCGGTCCGGAAATGAAAAAGGTCACCAGAGAAAAATGTCCTCTGTTCAATTATTAAATTTCACTCGAATCCGATCACCCGTTCCAAAGTTACGCATGACTCAATATTCCGGATTCCCCTCCCTCAACCCCCCCCCCAAGATTATCATATCGAGGATTTTTTTTATTCCAAGTCAGTTTGACCGGGTCCCTGATATACCTTCCACGTTTCGTCGTGAAAATCCCCCTAAAAACGGAATTCCGGGAAACCCCCTCCTCCCCCCCCTCAAGTGTCCGGATCCAGTCAAATTATGTAAAACATTTACATGGACCAGTTGTTTGTTCTTCCCAGCAAGTTTCACTCCGATACCATCATTCTAACCGTTTCTCGAGATTTCCGGTCCACCCCACCCCAGCTCCCCCGCGGTGCCCGTAGCCAATCCGATTCAGCAAATGACTTACCTAGAGCATCTGTTTGTTCTTCCCACAAAGTTCCATCCCGATCCCTCCATTCTAAACGGGTCACGTATTTTCCGCCCCCCCCCCCCCCCAATAGTTGCCAGATCCGGTCCAGATATTAAAAAGATCATCGGAGATATGTCCTCTGTTCAATTCTTAAATTTCACTCGAATCCGGTCACCCATTCCAAAATTACGCATGACTGAAAATTTCGGATTCCCCTCCCTCCACTCACCCCACCATTATCAGATCGACAAAATTTTTATTTTGAAGTCAGTTTGATTGGGTCCCTGATATGCCTGCCAAGTTTCATAGTGAAAATCCCCAAAACCACCATCACCGGAATTCCGGATAACCCCATCCCCCCCCACATAAGTGTCCGGATCCAGTACAATGGTCTAAAGGACTTATCTAGAGCAGATGCTTGTTCTTCCCAGCAAATTTCACTCCGATCCCACCATTCTAACCGTTTCTTGAAATTTCCGGTCTCCCCCCCCCCCAACTCCCCCCTGGCTACCGAATCCGGTCAAGACTTTAAACGGGACATAACAGATATATATTCTATTCAGTTATTAAGTTTCATTACAATCCGATCACCCGTTCGAAAGTTACACACTTCTCAATTTCCCGGATTCCCCTACCCTCCACTCCCCCCCAAAATGGTCGGATCAGAAAACTGATTATTTCTGAGTTTTTTTTGTCGGGTCCCTGATATTTCTGCCAAGTTTCATTGTCCTAGCTCATCTGGAAGTACCCTAACTCGAAAAAGTGTGACAAAAATGCCCTAAATTTTCAAGTTTCCAGCGCCCCCACTCCCCCGCATATGGTCGGATCGGAAAACTTATTATTTCCAGGTTATGAAAAAGATCATCGGAGATATGTCCTCTGTTCAATTCTTAAATTTCACTCGAATCCGATCACCCATTCCAAAATTACGCATGACTGAAAATTTCGGATTCCCCTCCCTCCACTCACCCCACTACTATCAGATCGACAAAATTTTTATTTTGAAGTCAGTTTGATCGGGTCCCTGATATGCCTGCCAAGTTTCATAGTGAAAATCCCCAAAACCACCATCACCGGAATTCCGGGAAACCCTCTCCCCCCCCCCCATAAGTGTCCGGATCCAGTACAATCCAGTAACCCCCCCCCCCCCCAACTCCCCCCTGGCTACCGAATCCGGTCAAGACTTTAAACGGGACATTACAGATATATATTCTATTCAGTTATTAAGTTTCATTACAATCCGATCACCCGTTCGAAAGTTACACACTTCTCAATTTCCCGGATTCCCCTGCCCTCCACACCCCCCCCCCCCCCCCAAAATGGTCGGATCAGAATACTGATTATTTCGAAGTTTTTTTGTCGGGTCTCTGATATGCCTGCCAAGTTTCATGGTCCTAGCACAACTGGAAGTACCCTAACTCGAAAAAATGTGACAAAATGCCATAAATTTTCAAGTTTCCAGCGCCCCGACTCCCCCGCATATGGTCGGATCGGGAAACTGGTTATTTCCAGGTTATTTTGGTCGGGTCCCTGATATTTCTGCCAAGTTTCATTGTCCTAGCTCATCTGGAAGTACCCTAACTCGAAAAAGTGTGACAAAAATGCCCTAAATTTTCAAGTTTCCACCGCCCCCACTCCCCCGCATATGGTCGGGTCGGGAAACTGATTATTTCCAGGTTCGTTTGGTCGGGTCCCTGATATTCCTGCCTAGTTTCATTGTCCTAGCTCATCTAGAAGTACCCTAACTCGGAAAAGTGTGACAAAATGCCCTAAATTTTCAAGTTTCCAGCGCCCCGCACTCCCCCGCATATGGTCGGATCGGGAAACTGATTATTTCCAGGTTAGTTTGGTCTCGGTCCCTGATATGCCTGCCAAGTTTCATTGTCCTAGCACATCTGGAAGTACCCTAACTCGAAAAAGTGTGACAAAAAACTCGGACCGACCAACCGACCGACATACGGAATTGTGATCGGTATATGGCACTTGAGCCAGAGGCTGCAAGTGCCATACAAACTGAATTAAAACACAGCCAACTGTCCCTAAGCTTGTTAAACTCTTACTGAACATGCACGTTTATATGTATAATTCTTATTTGAGTTTCTAATTCAACAAATCCGCTGCTTCCTGGCCGAAGATTGAAAATTATAAGTAAATACATTACTCCGCTTTCTCAAAATGGCGTATTATAAGTAAGTTACTTACTTATTACTTACTTACAACAACTTTACATGAGGCGACTTCGGAAACTAACATATGGCCCTGCTGCAACACAGAGGCTACAACTCAGACAGAATGTGATCATACATAACTTGTCCAGGCTGAATCAAACATGATTGCCATAAAAGAAATTAGACCACATTATCTTACAGTACACAGGAGACCTAACCAATGTCCACTAGTCTAAAGCGCCTATCGCCACACGGTTCAGCAAGGATAACAACGATAATAGCCTAATATGCACAAAACAGGCTAGGCCACCGGTCTCCACAAAGTTCGTCAAAAACACGATTCGTTGCAGTTTCTTTCGAGATACAGATTGGCCAAGGAATTCTTGAAAACTTAGATAGAATCGCTAACACCTTCAGATGGAAGGAGGTTCTAACATTCAATAATTCTGTTTTGGATAGATCCTCTGAAAGTGTCGTAAGAAATCGGCGGCCAATCAGCTTGAAGTCATGTCTGCACACCCGATGAAGAATTTATCTCAAAATAGTAGTATTAAGTTGTACGCAAAAGTAGCATGCAGTACTAACTGATGCTACAACATGCTTCTACTTGAAGGCTACCGTGTTACTGCATACTACTGCATGCTACTATTAGCAATACAGGATGCTACTGGATACTACTACTTAAGATTGGACCAGTCTGAGGCACATTAAATGATAGTATTCTTTGCTATTACATAGTACTATATGCAACTTTTTCGTACAACTACAATCCTACTACGCAGGCTACAAATTTTTCATTGGGCAGACCAATGTATGTGCCTGCAAACACGTTATCATATTTCTAGTGATAAATCTTGTAGGGTACTTACTCTACAGAAGAGAGGTAGCATGCTGTATAGCCTTTCATCTCTTTCTTTCTCAGTAAGTGTCTGACAAATGCAACTGTAGTCCCCAAACAGCTTCCTCAAATGCATCAAACTCAAGGCAGCATGTTGGGATTGTGAATTTGGGATTCGAAATTCGCCATCTGCGGCATCTTGGCCCCCGGAGTTCTGTGTTTGTCCAGATCCAGAAGCTCCAGATCCACTCAATAACCTTCTCATAGCATTCATTTCTTTGACATCCTCAACAGCCTTCACCTAAAATTCACTGGTTACATGACATGTCTACTACAGCCAATATTTCCGACCATCTAATGATTTGTTGACATTCTTACTTAAACTATAGCCAGTGCCGTAGGGGGGGGGGGGGGGGAGTTATCCCTCATTGACATTCTTTATAGATTTTTCTTTTCCAAAAAAATATGCTGGAAATGAAAGAAGAGGTTTATCAATTTCGAAGCAAGAATCAGCAGGTAAATCAAAAGAGAGAATGAAATTTCTCTATTTCTAGCTTTCTACATTTAATATGGTAATAAACATGACTAATAAGGTAAATGCATTACATTCCATATTAATAGTGGTGATACAAACAGTAGTTTTAACATTTATTGGAGGATTCTCCTGGCAAGGGTGATCTCTTGTTCAGATGAAAAATAATCCCCTTATTAGAAGAATGTTGAAATGAAGTGACAATAGTTAGAAGGATGTTTTAGACACTAGCTGGTTGCCTCTCCTTTTTTCTCCCCCTTCCCCAATCCTCATGCAATTTCTTTTTAAAAAAAATCAAAGTTTTGCCAACTTACTGAAGTTAAAGAGTAGTTAGATGGTAAGAATCCATGATCTCCAAAACTTCCTGGAACTATCAATCATATCATATTTTGTTGTAAGAGTAGTTAGATGGTAAGAATCCATGATCTCCAAAACTTCCTGGAACTATCAATCATATCATATTTTGTTTACTTTATTCTGTTCTTCACAACTCATTTAGACACTTCACTTTGAAAAGCAGTTTCTCCTGTGGAGTAGAATTCATCTTTCTCAGGCATCTGGCAGTTCAGCTTTAACAGAACTGGATGATACTTCTCATGACATAAAGTGAAACATTATACTAGCAAAGATCAGTGAACGCTGAGGCCTTTTCTCCCAAAACTCCTCAAGTAGCTGAAGATAAGAAATGCTATACCAGAACCTAAGAACATGTATTACAGATGTATTTACACCAAACTGGGACAGACAGTGCCACACTTGTGTATGGCAGATGCAGTCGAAAACCTTAGACAAATCTAAAGTGCTAATATGCAGTTCGTAACCTTTAGACTGGGCATCATGAAGAAGTGAAGCTAAGACCTTATGCACATGTTCGCATCCAATACTAGGTTTCAAACCAAATTGATTTGAATCTTTCTCAATACGTACCCGTGTTAGCCCAGTGCTATTAGGGTTAAAATAAAATTGATTGATATCAAGTGTCATCCATTTACTTCTATTTCTACTTTGAAGAATAGCCTGGTGCAAAATAAAATAAAAAGGCACAAATACATGCAACAGAGAATGCTGGCACAAATAGTCACACTAATGCTATTTGGGTTAACCTAGTATTTCAAAAGAATCTGCCAAAGACGCAAAAGAAAATTGTGAATAGAAGCTGGTGCTAAAACAATTTGGCCATGGTCAGCAGGTGTTTACGAAGAAGAACATCTATGCTGCACCTTCGTTCAACAAAATTGATACAAAATTAGGCCTACGCTAGGTTGCAGAGAATAATTAACTTTAATTTATTTTTTTATTTATTTATCACCCGTCATTTCAAACAGAAAATGGACGGAGTACAAAAACGAAAAGAAAAAAACAAAACAAAAGCAAAACGTAACACTTTCATAAGAAACACACAAGAAATTATTCTTTATATTTCTACTGGAGCCTATACTATTTCCGTTGGTTTCTATTTTGGTACACACCTGATGGAATTAGTTTTCTAGCTTAGATGTGCCTAAGATGCACCACAACCTGTCTAAACTAGTTAAACCTGTTGAAAGATGTGTGTTTAAAATCATATTCACCGATAAATCTTTCTTAATTCAGATATATGGCATTTTTGTGACGGAAATTAAATCACAGCATCCAGCATCGTTACAGTACATGAGAGTCAACGTCAATGTCTGTAAGCCGAAAAGACAAAGACCTTCTCTGTTTAAAGCACTGAATGCTTTTCTTATATTAATTCATGTTTGTTTCTAACAATTATGCAATTTGCTTTCACTTTTTCCAGTTAAACAATGATTATGTGACAGAAACAAAATTCGGGTGACCAGCCGTAACAGTAACAAAGTCCCCAGAAAAATTTGGGTCATCGGGGCAAAAAAAGGTGCTGGCAATGCAGCTTGCACGCTATTATCTGGGAAGAAAACCTAAAATGTAGAAGAGGAAGAAGGCTTTCTTTCGAGATACTGTTTACCTTTTTTGGAAATTTCAGTGGTGAGATAAAGACAACCAAAGCTGGGCAAAGGAACAGGCAGGTTAAATTCTGATGGAAATAGCACAGGCTCCAGTACAGTCAACCACAAACCCCTGATTTTTCGATACCCTATGCCTAACGCTGGATACACTACGCCAGGTGCTGGATACTGTAAAGCTAAGTGCACACGCAGTCCGGTAAGATTCAGCACGCGAAAATGCACATACAAAATTTGCGTTACAATGCCGACAAGTTTTTTCAGATAAAACGAAATTCGGACGCGAAACTTGGCCCCAGATTTGAAAAATCCACTGCTTAGCCTACAGTCAGATGATGCTGATTGATTGCCGAATGTTTGCAAATTCTCTGTTCATTAAAAAATTTCTATTTTATATTGTTTATACAAAAGACAGGAGTTGTAGCCTATGTAACTTTGAACAGTTCTGAGGACTATCAAAGAAAGATGCAATTAAGGAACTGCTTTGATTGACCAGTATTTTCCTTTTATTGCAGCAAGTGTATGAAATGTCGCTGTTCAACTGTAAAAACATAAACTGTAAAAATATTCAGACCTCCTGTAGATAGCCTAGTCAACATTTAATTTTGCCTACCTGGTAGTTTGCATTCAGCAGACACTTGCAGCCAAGATCTTTCTCTAACAAACATAGTTTTGCAGCTGACAGTAAATAGGTCGTATAAACAGTTCAAATTTCAAACACAGCTTCTAATTTTTCAATTGTCAGAGCACAATTTCACTTGCATTTAAAATTCGCTCTGGTGAAAGTAGAATATTTTCTACTCAAATCAGAACGAAATTATCGGACCGAATCCGCATGCGCCACGTCAAGATTCCGGAGCGGAGAAGGAAATTCGCAACAGACTGTGAAATTCGGACTGTGTGTGCATCCTACTTAACCCAGTAAAATACTGATGATTTGAGTGAAGCTAAAAAATCAACCAAACAGAACTCCTTTATATTGTGGTAGGTCAGGGTTAGGTTACGGACAGGTATCCAGCGTTTGGCATAGGGTATCCAGCGTTAGGCATAGGCTATGCCAAATGCTAGATATACCCAACGTTTGGCATAGGGGGTCCAAAAATCAGGGATTTGTGGTAGACTGCTCCAGTACAACCTAAATTTTTAATACAGTGGGCTGTACCAGCTTTTAATCTAAGTACGCCCAATGTCACACATTTGGTAAGTGTAGAGGCTGGAAAGAAACAGTCTGGAGAAAAAGTCTGGCCCCATCCCCAACTGACAAATCAAACTGAGAAATGAACATTTAGCAATGCATACCAATAGCCATAGCCTATTGCCATTGCCTGTAATAATATATTTTCCCTCTCCATTTGAGAGAAGTTTAATGTGAACAAATAAAGAAAGCACTTCGGTATGACAACCATCCCAAGAAGGAGTCTTATTCATTTACACCCTACCTTGTCAGTTTCTTTGAGGCCTGATATAAAGGACGTTTCTTCGACCTTTTAACCTGACTTTCTTAAAAAAACAAGTTCAGCGAGCTGTGAGCAAGCAGCAACGCCACAGATAGGAGATTTTCGTTGGTCCTCTGAACCGTGATACTAAATACAGTCAAATCATTGGTGACGTCTTCCAGATATTTCTGTAGACACTAATAACTCTTAACCGAATTACCAAAAGGGCAAAAGCAGGTTTTGTATCCCTGATTCCCAACCAAGTGAGTTTAGAAGTAATTTAAAGGAAAATGGAACATCTATCCAATGTTTTCCGAGTTTCACTACCAAACTATTTGACAAACCTTCCAGTTCCAAAATCTATTGGAGGATGGTTTCATTTGAGCTGTGAGTATTGTTTTTTTTTGTGATTGCATAACATTAAGAAACTGTAGCCTATTCTGGCTTTGATCATAAAAAGCTTATTTTTGTCGTATCAGAAGCCATTTATCAGATCCACACTTCATTGGCAGATAACATTGCCGAATGGCCTAATTCTAAAATACTGTATACATTTCATACCTGTTGTATGTGAATCCATTTTTGAGTACTGTAAGGTAAAACATTGAAATTCAAACATTTTTCAGTTTAAACACATTGATTGAACAATTCAGAGCAGACACTTAATTTTTTTTGTGGTCTGAAAATAATTTACAAAGCCTTAAAGACAAAGCTATCCACAAACACGTTTAAGAAAAAAAGAACATATAAATCTGTCCAAATTTTCATGTTTCACCTTGAGCTATTTGCCATTGATATCTGCCATTGATATCTGCCATTGCTTTTCTTGGATGCTCTGCCCTTTATATAAACAGCACCAACTGGTGCAAAATCAAAAACACTTTTTAGTAGGTAGTAGTAATTGTATGCGAGTTGTATCTTTCATTTTCAGTTTAACTGGCAGTTTACTGCTTGATAGTGTTAAACCAACAGATTTCTCTGTCAGAATTTTCTTATTTTGCTGCTAGATTTTTCAGATCTGCAGTTGTTCGATGATTTGAGTGAAGTTCACAAATCAACCAATTAGAATTCCCTTATTCTGGATTAGGTCAGGTTATACTATCCACAGACGGTCTACTGGTAGCGAACATTTAACATAGGGTATCAGGGATTTGTGATAGACTGCAAATGTCCAATCTTGCTAAAATTATTCATTTGTCTTCCTTGTAGGCCATGTCAATAAACAATTTATTTTAGCTTCTTCTTTTGAGATTCATATCCGGTAAAGTAAGTTGCTGTTAATATAAAAAATAGCAGAGAATGAATGTCAAGGAAATCAGATTTGAAATGTTTACCAGTGGCGTTAAAAAAAGTAAATACCAACTCCCAAGTTCCTGGGGCTAATGGGAACGCTGGACAGCTTTTAAATTTCGAAAAACTGGATAACAACTTGTTTTCATCAGTTGTGGATTGAGTCATTGCTTTTGGCCAACCCCACAGCATTGAATACACATAACCTTGTGATAGGTCTGTAACATGCAAAAAAGTTTTATCTGTGTACAGCATCATGCGAATGTGAATCAAAGTTTAGCATGATTAATCAGGGCTTGTGAGTTGTCAATGTTCGTAGATGCCATCTCTAGTAGTTTTACTTAAAATAATCTCTCTTACTATATTCGTGGTAAGGCTGCAGTTCCGCATATTGTATTTCATTCTTAGCTGTACAGTAAAGCACAGCTTTAAGACTTTGGCTTAATGTCAAGCTGGAGGCTGACTTAGAACTATGAAAATGTTCTAGCCATCTTGCTCACTATGTTCATTTTATTTCAGGTCGAGATTGGGTCTATCTAGTACCGTTTGTCACTGTTGTTGGAGGAATCAGCTACTTAAGCTATGACAAGGCCACAGAATTGCTACATAAGAAGGTGAGGGACTGGAAATTGTCTATTCAAAGGACCCCTGTTGCTTATTCTGCCTTTTAGAAAATACCTAGTTCCCATATGGAATTATAAGCTTCACAAATCCCCACCTTGCTCCATTGTTTCGTTTAGTGCATATTAGTTTTTAGCGTTTTTTCGGCCTTGCCGGGTTCGCCCGTCACACAACAAACGGTTTGCTGGAATCTTCTACGTCCGCTGACAACTCTTTTACACCTATTGTGATAATGTTTCTGTTCATTTACAGAAACTTCTATTCCTTACTCCTTTGTTTGCTTAGTTTTCCCACTTTTTAACCATGGCACTTTCAGTTTTCAAATGTTTTGCACCCAACTGCCGCGTCGGAGAGCAGGAAGGCTGGACATACTCGACAAGCGCTAACAAGAAAGTCACTGATTTTTTGGGGGAAAGTAGCCTACTTTTATTTTGGAAAAACTTTTTTTCGATCCATTTCATAGGGAAAAGATCATTTCTTTCTAGTAAGAGTTGTGCTTTAACTGAGCTATCTAGGGGCGTGTCCTAGCCTTCTCCCATGAGTAAGGGGACGCTTTCGCGTGGACGGCATTGACGACAAGCCACCATCATGATATGCGTTTGTGGGTGCCATGCACCTCAAAATCATTTTCGCGTGAATAGCCTACTGGAGGTAGGCTACCAATAAATTTGCAAGTACTGCCTGGTGCACATTCTGCTTAGATCACAGCGATTTGCAAATTGTATGCTTCTTTGGCTGCATTTATTTAACAATTAAAAGCATTCACACAAAACTCGGGCAGTTTATAAAGTGCACAGCAAATTTGGTAACCATATTAGAGCTCCATCTCAGCTGGAAATACTATGTTCTTTCAACCATTTAGTGATTATTCGTGCTGTACTTGAAGTACTACTTAAGCACAAGTCATGTTGTTAAAACCCTACTACTTCAGTACATTTATTATCAGGGTACTTAATACTTGATATTTAAAAAAATGGGAAGAACTTGATACTTGATTGGCTACTTGAAGCAGGCATATAAAAATGCTAGTTTTTCCTCAAACATTATGACATCCCTACAGCCTAAAAAATAATGTTCAGAATCACAAGAAAGACTACTAGGCAATTAGATTATTGGAAGATACTTACGAAGTTGCAGTTAATCTAAGAAATTACAGTTGGAATAAATTCAGTAACTAATCAGCCCTCAACTTTGCCTCAACAAACAAAATCCGTCTCCCCAAAACTACGTAGTTAAATCAAATGCGTTATAAAATCAATTTTTCTCTGTCCTGAAAACAAATAATAAAACCAATGCATTTTTTACGAATTTTCTCCTCCGTCAACCTCTCTTCACTGTGAATCCTGCTCCCAACAGCTTTCACAAAATTTGAATTAATTTCCTAAAGGTAAGCGGTGGATTTTTTAGTCGCTGCGCATCTTTACCCTGGCTAGCTAAGCCAAGCCAACTGCAAGACAAAGTGAAGAGTTATTAGCTGCAACTGCAACTTAAGGCGTATTCTCGCCGTTCCCCGAGGACTCGAGTCCGCGCGTTTTCGTTTGTCCCGGGGACTCACTCCCAGTATCCTCGCGTGTCCCCACGGACGGGGAATTCTCCGATTATCATCACCATCATCAAAAAGGACTCCCTTTCAGATTCATAGGGGAATCAGTTTTTGCTGGTGTTGATGCAATGTTAAATTATAAAACAATCAGAATAAACAAAACCAAAAATAAAGTGGATCCAGACTAATTTTGTCAACTGCATATTTTTTTTTCGAACAAAGTACATTTTGGAAGGATTCCCGTGTTCTCGCTGTTTCTGCACGCGGAGTCCGCGTGGAGTGACTCCCTCTATTCTCGCCGTTCCCTTCGGTTCCCCGAGGAGTCCTCGAGGAACGGCGAGAATACGCCTTTACAATGCAACAAAATAATAATTTCACTAAATTGCCACAGCAAATTTATCTAAATGTGTGTAGGTTAAAAGCAAGACACAGAAATACTTTTAAGATCATAAGAAAAATAAACAATTGAATTTTACAGTTTATACAGTGAAACATCGAAATAGTTTTTTTTTTCTCAAGACCAAACAGCAGCCCTTCAACAAAAAGAAAAAATCAAGCAACAAAAGGCTTGCAATTGTTCTGGGCAGGTAAGCAAAGAGTATATATTACATCTTCAAGTACTACTTTGAAGTACCTGTCCCAACACTTTTCCGGACGAGTCGTTCCACAAAGGAACAGATCGATTGGCACATGAGAAGAGCAGCATTTTCGAAACAGGAATGAATGAATGAATTTTACTGACCCACTGCACTACAATGAGGACTAGTGGAGTATAATAAAAGAAACTGGAAAAAGAAAAAAAAAGAAAAAACACAAAGTACATGAACAATAACAAAAATACTTAAAGGACGGTAACTAATCATACTCGATCATTCCTGGCCGCACAGACGGGTGATCCAGGGGTGGTTGCAAGAACGAAGGATTCGAGCACGGAGATCTTCCACCGCGGTAACAGGTTCATTAACTTTAAATCTGTTGATTAAATAGGTGTTCCGCGTCCAAAGTGGCAATTTCAGCAAAAACATGTGTTTAACAAAATTCCAGTATGTATGTATATATTTATTGCCCATCGAATACAACCATGGGTGGAACCAGTTCAGTGTTGCTAGCCTTAGGGAGTATGTGTTCAGCCTAACTCAGTGAAGGAATAGTTGTTAGCCTATTTTTTATGTAGAAGAGAGTCAACCCATCGATCAAGAAGGAAAATCCAAAGGTCGTAGATTCAATTAATGCTGAGGATGTCACAGGAAAAACTGCTTTTTGTCGATGCTGGAGAAGTACAACAGTAAGTGAAAATAACATTTTTAACTCAGTGTCGTATTGTGATAGTGGATGAAGGAATATGTTTATTTATTATTATTATTATTTATTTGTTTTATTCAATAAAGGAGTAAGCCATACGGCTTGTCGCATAATACAAGTAACATAAACACACTTCAAGGGGCAAAAAATAGATATATACCAATACAACACAAAACAAAGAACATCTAGATACATGTTTTCATAAAACTTGGTCCCAACTATAGCGGTCTTAGAAGCTGGCAAGTTTTCCATAGTGACCACTTCCTCTGGTAAATTGTTCCAAAGCTTGGAAGCCCTGTTAACAAAACTACACTGACCCACTTTTTTTTTTGACACGAGGCTGGTAAACCTTCAAGGAATTCTGCCTGGTAGCTGAATACTGACTAAAACTAACTTCCCGTCTTTCATTTTCGTTTCAGTATTAGTACTAAGATGTAATTATAAGAATATACATTAATGTAACAAAGAAAACACACGTAGAACCTTGCGGCCCGGATGCTAGACTCACATACTTGAATCTGACGTTATGGCGCAGGTATCTTCAGCGAGTATATTGATGACTTCTGGGATAAAGAGTTGCCTGGCTTATCGCCAGATTTGTGACTACATCACTGTACGGTGGAGAATACCAAATACAGAATCCTCCACTCGGTAGATAATTTGGAAAAAAAAAACTTTTTTTGAGTTTAGTTCATATCAGTCAACCCGTCAGCATTCTTTGAGGCTACACCCACCAAAAATAAACAGGAAAATTGGTCAACGTTCATTTTGTTACCGTGCATGCCAGGCATGGAACGGTTTACCTGAGGAGACTTTCCCAACCAAATTTACTCTCGTTTAAGCAACATCTTGGTGGTACTCAGTTTAGTTGAAGCGGCTATGTGAGTCCCTTTTAGTGTAAATGTATAAATGTTTCAATGTATAGTGCAGTGTTCTTAAACAACAGTTCATGTGTTTTGTAGGGAGAGAAGCTTCGGCTTAACCCCCTTTTGGGATCCCAAAACGTAAGTGGTGGGATACCTATGACATCGCAAAAATGTCCGTCTGTCTGTAAGCACGACAGCTCTCGAAGGGAATGAGATATTTTGATGAAACTTGGTGTGAGGATTCTTTGGGTCAAGGGTAAGGTCAAGTTCGTAGATGGGCTCTGTAGCCCTACATTTAGGGGTGGGGGAGGGGGGTTCAGATTAAGGGGCAAAAAAAATATTTTACCTGGGACTATTGAGATAGTTGATTTAGGGGTAAGGAGACATGCTGGATCCGAATATGAAAGTTATTTTGTTGCTGGACAAGTAGTTCACCCGGAATCCGGTGAAAACTGGACACAAAAATTGTCGACCAGTTTTCGGCTATAGCGGTCCTACCCATTTATTCTCGAACGATTATAGCTCTGCGCACGTAGCGTCAATCATGTGTTGATTCAGTGACGTAATCGAAAGTCGAAGGGGGCGAGGCGAAAGAGACATGGGGTGAATGTGTTTATTTTATAGCGGGTTTCGATATGGAGGAATTGAAATTATTAATTAGTATGCGTGCTGATATTTTACCGCTGGGAGATAGGAGGAGGTACACGGGTAGGCCGATTGGGAGAATTGGTCCTTACTTCTGCCCGACCTGTGGAGAGCGAGAGTGTTTGCGACATCTAATGTGTGATTGTAGGAAATGTAGTAGGAATTGTAGGAATAATTGAGGGGTTGCTCACTGAAAAAGGTGTACTTGTCAAGGGAGGGGTTGCTCACTGGAAAAAGATGTACTGGATAAGTGAGGGGTTGCTCAGTGGGTGTACTAAAGTTGTTTGGGGAGGGGGTGGGGTCAGCCGGTCCCAGGTACTCGTGAACTAATCCCAGGTGTACGCGAGGTGTACCCGTTAAAGGAGTACTCGAGGGGCTAGACACTTGGGTGAGCCAAGCGAGGGGGTTGATTTATGGTGTACCAAAGAGGGAACTGCTAGGTACGCGAGGGGCTACTCACTGAAAGAAGGGTGAACTGGGTAAGTGAGGGGTTGCTTACTGAAAAAAGGTGTACTTGGTAAGGGAGGGGTTACTCACTGGAAAAAAAGATGTACTAGATAAGTGAGGGGTTACTGAGTGGGTGTACTAAAGTTACCCGTAAGCAAAAAACTTCAAAATAGTAAAATTTTTGTTGTAGGCTACATATTCAATCGGTTGATTATGGATAAATCGCAAAAATGTTAAAGGGGTCTAGCGAAGACTTGGAAATGTACAAGATTCGATTGTCTGGATCAAGAAGTCTGATAAACATTAAAATTTTTGGGATCCCATCGAAACCTTTGGTCTTGTTTCTATTTATAAATAAATAATGAAAAAAGACAAGGGCTGCAGCTTCCATAGGCTGCTCATGCGACTGACGACAAAATCCAGCTGCCTTAAAGGACCAGTCGAGTCCATAATGCCAATTCAACCTACTCTATAATTGCTTTCATTAATTCTTAAGCCCGGAGACCCGAATTTGGTGTGTTACATTCTAAAGCCCGCCAACGATAAGCGCAATAATCCTTGCACTTGACACGATTCACTATAATCCATGCGTAATATGCTCCCGAGGAAGTGGTATCTGAATGACCGGTTATCTGAATTTTGCCGAGCTTTTGTTAGAAGTCAATGGGCCTGGGAAAAGGCTAAAAACAGACAAAGCCGTGGATGATTTGTTAAAAGCAGAGTCTAGTTTTACAGTGTTGGCATAGTTTCGAATAGTGGAACATAAACAGTAAATAGTGCGAGGTGTGCTTCAAGTGTCGTCCTAATGCTTAACTCTGCGTCCCTAATCATTCCACCTAGTCTCATTTCCGAGATTTCGAACTCCCTATCTCATTTTGATCCACCCTAACGGCACTAAGCTGATTTTCGCATGTGACGTGTTCGTTGCAAATAAGGCTTCCGCGGAGAAGCAAATTGTTCAGACAGACCGATTATGCAACGTATTCTGTGTTTATCGTCAAAACCAGGGGGACGGAGCGAGTCTGGAAAGACCCGAAACGGGTTTGAAATCTTTGGGAAACCTAGCTGAGTTTAAAAGAGTAGAGATGGGTAGAGTAGAGTAGAGATACATTTATTAAAAAAAAACAGACACTATTCACCTTTCGACTGCCAAGAAAGGCAATGAAGCTTGGAAGGGCAAGCGATGTAATTCATTTATAATTATTCATTACATTCATACCGAGCTACTCATACACAAAAAATTCAACTAATGAATGATAAATATGAAAAGACAAGAAGAAGATGATACAACAACATGTAAAGCAGCTGTTTGTTAGAAATTGGATAGAAACTTTACCTACTGTGACTTGTCCTTTAAGTTAACTTTCCGTTCTAGTTCCCATACTGCGATGGATCTCACAACGCTTACAATAAGGAGGCCGGTGACAACGTGGGACCTTTGATCATAGTTCCGAAGAAGGAATAGCCATAGGCCAAGGACCAGCCATTGTGAGCGGCAGTGCAGTTAGGAAAACTACGAAGCAACTAAATAGGACAACTGGTCAGACCCTGTCTGATATAATTTCATTTTTAATACCGGGTTACAATAAAATGACGAAGTACTACTGATACTAACAGGGCAGGTTCCTATTCATACTCGAGTTTCATACTGTTTCTTCCATACGCCCCTCATAAAATTCCTCTCAGATTAGTTCTTTTTTGGCCGCTAGGTGCGCTAGGGAAAAGAAAACAGTGCCACGTTACTTCTGGGTGGACGTTTATCTAGTTTTGTTTGGCTATTTTCAATTCTTCTTATGCTTAGCCATGTTTAAAACTGTTTAAGATGCCTCTTCATCTATTTTTGCTTTACCCAACTCGATTCTGACAAGCGTCATCAAGTTCGTCATTTCTGGCTTCCGACTTCAGTGCTGAGTTTTCCACGGGGCTAATACGCGACTGGATATGAAGCGAAAGCCTAATCGCTTATTCACCCCTCAGGTAACTTATACCAAGATCTCACGTGTGATTGTTATTGTTCCTCTAACGCGTCTGGCGGCAATTCGTCATCAGATTTTATGAGGGACGCGTTCTCCATGCTGCAGAACATAGGCACTATGCAATTTAGTTCTGTTAGTCCCCCACTCATCATCAGGATCATCAATATTTAACTAAAATTCCGCTAGTACGTGTTCTGATTATAGTGTTTCCACAGAAAAAAGGTGCGAACCTCCGTGACGATGAGAGTTTTGCACTACCCATTCCGGAAATAAAAGCTTTTCTTGGGCTATCTCTATGTGTTGAATACTTATAACGTGGTGAGGGAGACAAACAAAGAGCGTGTTCCATCCTACTTACCGTAGTTACCACGCATGACGTCACGAATTCTGCCTTTTTGTCGTCAAGGCTGGAACGATGTTTCTATTTTCCAGCAGAATATTATGCCACGGGTGAATCCGACCAATCACGTGACAGAGATTCGTGGTTACTACGCTTACCACGCTCCCGAGCGTGGTAAGCAAATAGTTACTATTAGTTACTATTTCGAGAAGGCTGGAACGGTCAGCGTAGTAACTTTTCGTGAGGTTGGAGCGGATTTAGTAACTAATAGTTACTATTGGTACGAGGGTGGAACACGCTCAAAGACTACACTGCTCGGAGCGCTGAACTGTTGTATTTTCGGCAAATTCGAACAGGTAGCACGTGGACCATTCCCTGAAGCCTACGTATCGGCACCTGACTGGTGGCATTGATGTATTCCTTGGATGTATACATTAAATGATATAATAAAGAGAAATTTCTAAAATTTTGTTTTGTATAGTACTTAAGAGTTTTCACTGCGTAGAGTCGAGCTTTCCGTGCGATAGGGCTACGCTTCATTTGATGCGGCAAAGTCATTCTAGACTATAGGGCGGTTCTTGCGGTCTGGAAAGCTCCGCTGGCGAATCTGCCATGTGTTCTTGCGACTACGGCCAAAGCTTGCTTCGCTTTCCGATGCTGTTCGTGCACCCCGCTAGTTTTGGAGTGGATTCGGCAAGCCAGCGAGAAGTGTTAAAGGCGCAACGAACTTTCGTTTGTCAGGTTATCCGTGAGAAAACCAAAATCGCCTTTTGTCACGCATGAGGAATGACTTTGCCGCCTCAAATGATGGTGGGTTTACACACCGCGTGAAATCCGAGCGTATTTTACGCACGTTTTGAGCTTGAAAACATTTCGAGCAATACGGACGTATTTAGAAACAAAACGGACCGATTTCTCAAATACGTCCGTATTGCTAGAAATATTTTCAAGCTCAAAACGTGCATAAAATACGCTCGGATTTGTGTAAATGCACCATGAAGGCGCAGCCTTATTGCCTAGTATGCTTGACTCGGTAGTGAAAGTTCATTACTAATATATTGAAGCAAAATTTTGAAAACAATTTATCTTCGTTGTAGGCTATTATTTAATTTCTGGATTTAAGGGATTACATGTGCAACCTAGTCCGATGGCAAAGGCGCCTTTTTTCAAAGAGCTTCGTAGACAAGATTAGGCCTACTCAAATACACCACCGGAGGCGCAAGAATTATAATCTCTGCCCCGTTTCAGCAAAGGTTTGTTGTCCAATGAAGAAAATCCGAACATAAGCATGTCATAAATAATGTCCGCTCTTCTCCAAAGCTATTCTAGAAGGATTGCACCCTACCCAAAGAAAATCGAAAAAGAACAAAGTAAATTTAGAATTTTGTGCACTGAATCTGAGATATTGTCGTTTGGTAGCCATTGTGGACCTTTGGGTTATTGCAAACGTTGTTCCAACCCTTTGTTGATTGTTTAATCCCGGCATTGGAGTTTACTCACAAATACGATCCTGGAGGTTTCAATTTTTTACAACATAACAAGTTTCGCATCCTATCTGTCGGTCTTAACACCTTCAGATCAGAGCCTCGTTTTTGTTGCAATAGTGCTGCAGCTTCGCTGCTGCAGCACTTCTTTGCTTCTGCAGAAGATGCGTTCTTGGATTCACTGCCCGCCAGGGGCGTAATTTCGTCAAAATCCTGGGGGGGGGGGGGGGCCAAAGTTGGAGCCGACTTTCCCTAGTCAAGTGAAAATGAGCAGTTTTATTTCAAGAAGAACAAGACCAAAGTTTTCGATGGGATCCCAAAATTCAGTATCTGATCCAGACAACTGGGTCTTGTCTTAGCCAGATCCAGTCATCGCCAGAATCCTTGAAAATTCTTACAATTAAAATTCAGAAACAGATTAAGGCCAAATAGCTAATCATCTGAGAAAACCAAGTTCAGATAAGGATTCAGCATGTGTGTTCACCCGTATAAGTCATATCTGTTTTTGACGAAAAGTTCCTGCCACTTCTGCCAATTTCCCGGTTTCGACCGAACTCTAGAACTACTTGTCCGGCGAAAAAAGAAAGCTCAAAAACGAACTCAGAGTATCTTCTTTCCCCAATAATGAACATCTAATCAACTTCAAATAAAAATTTAACTTATAACAAATTTTCTGACTCCAGCCGGATTCCGGTCGAACTATATGTCCGGGTAAAAAATGATTGTCACACACGGATTCAGCGTCTCTTCTTACCTCTAAATCGGTTATCTAATCAGCTAGAAATAAAACTTTAACTTCTAACAATTTCCCGGTTTTGGCCGGATTCCGGGCGAACTACATGTCCGGAAAGAAAATTGTTTTCACATAAAAATTCAGCATGTCTTCCTGCCCTAAATCGGACATCTGATCAACTCCAAATAAAACTTTTAATTTAACAAACTTTCCGGTTTGGGCCGGATTCCGGGCGAACTACTTGTCCGTCGAGAAAATGGTTTTTACCATCGTGTTCAGCATGTCTTCTTACCCCATAATCGACTATCACATTAGCTGTTTCAAAATACTTTGTTTGCCCCTTAATTTGAACCCCCTCCCCCACCCCTAAATGTAGGGCTACAATGCCCATTTACGAACTCGACTGGTCCGCCGACCCAACGAATCCTCACACCAAGTTTCATCAAAATATCTCATTCCCTTCGAGAGTTATCGTGCTTACAGACGGACGGACGGACAGACGGACAACTTTTGCGATGTCATAGGTATCCCTCCACTTACGTTTTGGGATCCCAAAAACGTAATAAAAACAAAGAAACAAAGAGATATTTTACTTATCGACCAAGGCGAAACGACGCTTCTTCAAATTCGTGAAACTGTCCACTACGCGATTGACGTCAAGCTTCTTCGCTTTTTCCGGTTGGGTACCAATGACCAATTAGTCGGTCGCCTGACATAGACGTGCGAAGATACGTTTTTACGCGTTTTATACACGAAAAGAATCGTTCGTTCCATGCAGCTATTCGACGCAGGAAGAGACAAAATTAGGTCAAACGCCTCAAGGACCGAATGGAATGCTTCCGGATTCTTCGCAAGAAGTGATCGAGCATGCGATGCGTTCTGTAGTTATCTTAGGCCTATCTTAGTTTCGACGACGCTAAATTGCAGCTGGGGGGGGGGAACTGTGGTCTGGGGGGGGGGGGGGGCAGTTGCCCTCCCTGCTGCCCGCACGATTTCTTCCCTTTGCAGGATAGCACGGACTTGGTCGGTAATGGTGCATTTACAAACTGCGTAAAATCCGAGCGTATTTTCCGCAGGTATTTGAGCTTTAAAAGATCTCTAGCAGTACGGACCCATTTGGAAATCAGTGAGTTTTGTATTTAAATACGTCTGTATTGCTAGAAGTCTTTTCAAGCTCAAAAACGTGCATAAAATACGCTCGGATGTTACCCAGTGTGGAAACCGAAAATAAGCAAGTCCACGATCCTGCAAAAACGAATGTAGAAAGAATCAGCCCGGAAACGGCCTAGAAGTGGAGGTGCAGCGTGCAACAAAAACGAGGCTCAGGTCTCCTAGCCGGTCGGTCGGTACTGCCAAGTTGACTCGGACTCATTTTCGTTGGATAGAGAGATTTCACCCCTACTCGACGAAAATGGACACCCTTTTTAGTCATCGGGTAAAGCGAGAATGAACAACTAGGTGTATTTATTGTAGGCTACTCTCCTCAGTGCCCTCCAGTATCCAGTTACTCCTATGACGCGTTTTTCGTCTCACCGGTGAAGTCACTACATGACAGATAACGTAAGGATGCGCTACCCGATGAAAAATTTATCTCAAAGTAATAGTACGAAGTTGTACGAAAAAGGAGCATGCAGTACTAATTGATGCTGCTACATGCTTCTACTTCAAGGCTACCGTGTTACTGCATACTACTGTATGCTACTATTAGCACGACTGGATGCTACTGGATACTACTACATAAGATTGGACCAGTCTGAGGCACATTAAATGATAGTATTCTTTGCTATTACATAGTATTACATGCAACTTTTTCGTACAACTACCATACGACTACGCAGGCTACAAATTTTTCATCGGGTATTTCAGCAGACAATGCGTAACAGACAACGAAATCATAGAAAACCATGATTTTTGTTTCTTTTTTGTTTGATCAGCTCAGGGTTACCTGAGGACGTTTTGCCGGAAGTGCAACCGAAATATCCGAGATTATATTTATCCCTCGCACATCATCTTAGAGGGATAACTAGCTGATTGAGAAAAAAACACGAAAATCACGGTTTTCTGTTTCTTTCGTAATGAAGGCTCAGCTTAGCTTCAAACCTAATATGCGTAACAGACAACACTTCTGATGTTGTCTGTTGTGTTTGAAAATGTTAAGCATAAGTAGCGTTGTTATGCATAAGTAGCGTTGCCATCAGGAAGAGCCGAAAAATCGTCAAAAAGCATTCGGTGAATTTTCAAACATCATTAACGACAAACGAAAAAGGCAATAGATGCTTTTTTGGCTCTCCCTGGCAATGCTTGTTATGCATAAAATTTCATATATAACAGTTTTCCAACACAACAGATAACATCCCAAGTGTTGTCTGTTGAAACCTCGCATCATTTTGTTGTCTGTTTTGAAACTTCTGACTGTGTAGTACCGATAGCACGAGCAGGTCCTGGATTATTCCGAATAACCTGAAATTAATTAGTCCGAAAACACCGGTGATTATTGCGGGGACAAAGAACGAAGCTGTTGAGAATTAAGAGTTATAGGATTTTTGACTTCGAGAGCGTGTTCCACCCTACTTACCATAGTTACTACGCATGACGTCACGAATTCTGGCTTTTTGCTGTCAAGGCTGGAACGATTTTTCTATTTTCCAGCAAGATATCATACCACGGGTAAATCCGACCAATCACGTTCCACAGGTGCGTAGTTACCACGCTTACTACACTCCCGAGAATGGTAAGCAAATAGTTACTGTTTCGGTCAGCGTAGTAACTTATACGAGGTTGGAACGAAAATAATAACTAATAGTTACTATTGTTAGAAGGGTGGAACACGCTCCGAGACTTTTATCGCAGTTTGGAACAAATTTTGGTCAGAAATAAGCTTTACAAGGTTCAAACTCTTACCACAAAAATTCTGCAACCTATTGGTCGGTTATGACACGGAGATGCAAAAACCGGCGAATAGGTTGCTAAATCTCGTATTGTGGTAAAATTTGTCTTTTTCTCCAATTTCTTTTTTCGAAAATGTTGCTCCGAAACTGTGATCTGACTACAGGAACCACGTTTCCAGTGACTCTCAATGCCACATCAGTTGTCAAACGTCGATGAAAATTCTTTACGCGCGGAATGTTAAATACCTGACCTGGAGGCTGACAGGTTGCGTATGTAATCCTTTCAAACTAGAAATTAAACGAATGGAAATTTCTAAAATTTTGCTTCGGTATAGTTGTTATGAGTCTTCACTGCGTCGAGCGTTCCATAGATAGATAAGTCTACGCTTGGCAAGTCATTCCTGCATGCATCGAGGATAAAAGTCAATTTAAGCGAAACCTTATCGCATGGAACGCTTAACTCGGCGCATTGGAAAGTCACAAATACTACACCCAGACTAGACCACTTTTTTTTTAGAGATTTTCTTCGTTATTTTATTTGAATTCAGGTTCAAGCAGGGACCCATAAATTTCCTGTAATGACTCGCCATTCAGGGGGCTTGTCAATAAGAGATTTCTGATGCGCTCTTGACCGAGCGTCAGATAGTTCGAGAAATACCCACGGGGATAAAACACCCGACTATCCAGATAGACAAAATTTTTCGCAGCTGTTGTGCTGAACTAGGAATATTTCTCTGTAATGGAAGAGCATCCTGGAACTTTTGTCCTAGCTTAGATACATGGTGGTATGCTGGCAATTTCGTCTATCTGAGCAAGAACGCCGATCTGACCCAAGCGGAAGTTTGGAAACTAGGTGAGGCTCGGGCAACATAGCAACATAGAAGCATAGGAAATGACAAGCCCCCTGAATGGCGAGTCGTTACAGGAAATTTATGGGTCCCTGGTTCAAGAGAATACAAATGCAAACCTTTCATGTGCCAATGCGCACTTTACAGGCGATCTGGGAACCTCCGCTAGTTTATGCCCCGGTATATACGCGTGCGCGGAGTGACTCTTTTCGCGATACACCTTATATGGTACAATTCCTCCACTGAAGTATCTTGTCCCGTACACATACTTCAGGAATCCAACCGGCTTCTTGACCAATTCGTAATCTTAGGCGTATTCTCGCCGTTCCCCGAGGACTCCACTTGAGGAGTCCCCGCGTTTTCGTTTGTCCCGGGGACTCACTCCCCGTATTCTCGCGAGTCCCCACGGACGGGGAATACTCCAGTTATCATCACCGTCATCAAGAAGGACTCCCGTTCAGATTCGGAGGGGAATCAATTTTTGCTGGTGTTGGTGCAATGTAAAATTAATTAAAACAATCATAATAAACAAAACCAAAAGTAAAGTGGATCCAGACTAATTTCCTCAACTACACATTTTTTTTCGAACAAAATCCATTTTGGACATTCCCCGTGTTCTCGTTGTTTTCCGTACGCAGAGTCCACGTGGATTGACTCCCTCTATAGGCTACTCTTGATGACTAACTCTCCTTGCCGATGCAAAATCGGCGTGTACCTAGCGGAAGAGCCAGAAGCGGCACCACAGCTGTCCCGAACGAGCGCCGTAATTGGTTGACACATGGTTTGAGTTGTTGAGTTTGAGTCGTTAGTGAGACTTTTCTCATTCTTACTGAGGATCACTGTGTTTTTGACTTTACTCATATAGAGTATTCTCGCCGTTCCCTTCGATTCCCCAAGGAGTCCTTGGAAAAGGGCGAGAATACGCCTCTTATCTGTCAGCTTAGCGTTTTGTTAGCTATTCAATACAGGTAATAAAAGCGGCACTCGTGTGTAAAACTCGCTACAGTTTAATGCAGAATGACAGTATTGTACATTCATGTAAACAACATTTATAATAAGACAACATTTCGTAGGAAGAAAGCTTTCCCTAGCCGGATAAAAGCTCATATATAGAAAATCTCTTAAAGGGCTTTGGTCCGCAACTGCAAAATGAACGAGTAGAACCAAGTAAAATAATACATTACCCGAGGATGGATCAGTTTACTTGACAATAAAATACGAAGAAAGTTGCACTGAAAGGTTCGCAAAGCGGTTCAAAAAAATATCAGATATGAATAAATATCAACGCGACAGACAGGGTCCTCTGAACTCCATTCAGGTGAGGCTACACATGATTCTAACCATCAGACGAGCGTAGCGAGTCCCTATCCCAACGTCTCGGTAACGCTTACCAAAAGCGGAAAGCAGTCGGCCCCGGACGCAATTACAATACCTCGCTTTCCCGTACGGAGTTCAGAGGTCACCCATCATACGAGCATTGTGTGTGAGAACAGAACTTATCATCCGAGAAAGCAAATGAAATTCCACTTACTAACGAAACTCTAAAGTACTGAAGATGTCGTTGGGGAACCTTAAAGCACCAAACGACCTGAATAGCGTTTTCCCTTAGTTCTGTAGGCCTTCACTATGGTAATCTTCGATTCCATTTCTGCTTTGCGAGCAATTCACGTTCAAACAAGTTGTCATAATCACGAGGCAGCTCATGATGACGTCACGTCCTAAGCAGTACCTGTTGTGGCGATACTGACGAAAGCTTAAAATGTGTAACGCGAATACAGGACACATCGAGATGGAACCAGTTCCTATTGGCCTATACAAACTGCCAGGAAAACACAACAGGAATCATTTGCGCTTTAAGATGTTCGAGCACCAATACAAATGGGGCATGCAAGCATCTTCAAGCACTGACGCGGTGTCGGGATCTGGTACAATCATGACAAAACCCGATGAAAAATATGTAGCCTGCGTAGTTGTATGATAGTTGTACGAAAAAGTTGCACGTATTAATATATAATAGTAAAGAATACTATCGTTTAATGTGCCTCAGACTGGACAAATCTTAAGCAGTAGTATCCAGTAGCATCCAGTCTTGCTATACTAGCATCCAGCCTTGCAAATAGTAGCATGCAGTAGAATGCAGGAACACGGTAGCCTTGGCATAGAAGCATGTAGTGGCATCAGTTCATACTGCATAATGCTACTTTTTCGTACAGCATCATACTACTATTTTGATATTAATTTTTCATCGGGAATCTTTAGCTGGGACAACTTAACACGCCAAGTTTTAGAGCAAACGATATGAGACATTCCACTGATCTTCGGCATGAAGAGGAAGCCGGAAAACAAGTTTCCGGCAGTTTTTTTTTCGGGGGACCAACCGGTAGTCAAAACTTCCGGCTCCTTTGGTTCATTATTTAGTTTTTTACAAACGCCTCCCAGTATCTAAGAGCGACTTCTTCCCCTTTTATTTGGGTTCCCTTTCCCCACTGTCTCATATGGCGTTGAAAGTCACCTTTTTTTGTAAGACAGGTAAAAGTAATTCATTCCGATTCTATTTTTCTTTTAAAGACAAGGGACAAGTTAAATGAATTTTCTCCAGATCAAATGAATATTCTATCTGCCCAGACCAGATGAAATTTCCGTCTGCACAGAACAACTAAATTTCCTGTCTGTCCAAATCAAAGGGAGCCGAGCACCACTCCTCCATTTCCCTGAGAAGAAGATCGCTAAGAGATCATGTAGTGGAAGGCATTTGTGATTAACCATGAACAAGGTATCATGGGCCAATGATACCATCTATATTGGTACAGAACCTAGGGTACTGAAAGTTGCTTGGATGTGGCAATGTAGGGGGTCGCTGATGACTTCGGTGATAGAGCGCATAGGGAATGCAAGGCTACACTGCGATAGAGAGATTACAGCCTACCCAACGAAAACGGATATTTCTGCACCATCATCGCACAAAAAGTAAAACTTTGATTCTGATAATTTGACTATAGTACTTTTAACTTTGAGACTGAATTATGAGCGTTTGGTAACCATTCTGAACCTGTAAGGCATTTGAAACATTTTCCACGTTCAAAGTTTCACAAAAAAATAAGTTATTTTATAACTAGTGAACTGAAAGACCAAAATGCTCCTCAGCCGGGATTTGAACCCAGGACCCTCTGCTTATAAGGAAGGCGCTCTACCATTTGAGCTACCGAGGGGCTTGTGAACAGAGTTTGCAAACCACTACAATACTAAAATAAGTTAGTTTTTTACAACTTTGAGTAATACTCTCGTTTTCTAACTGATCAGTACAGACAACGTTGACTCTGGTCCGGTTTCGTTGAGTAGGGTGTAGACCTACCTCTGTAAAGAAGAGACACAGTATAACAAGTCTGATACCAGATAACACATATGCACGCATCCTGGTGTTAAACCTTATGATAATGTATATGTTATGATCTTTTATATGTTATCTTTTCGCGAAGCATAGCACTTAAAAGGGTCATAACACAAGCTTTGCCTCGACACATAATACGTAAATACCTCTTGGGCCCAAGCTGACTGGGAGACATATATTCAAACAATGCATAAAACGGATACGTCAGCTACGATGCTTTGGAAGCGATATTTCGGCCCTTCTTGGCAAAGGTCCTCGGTAGCAGCTTCAGTTATTTTGCAGGTTCGTTTCTTCCCCAACGATGTCCCTGACGTTCAACAGCCGGACCAGGACCCTGCTAAGAAGGGCCGAAATATCGCTGCCAAAGCATCGTAGCCCGATGAAAAATGTGTAGCCTGCGTAGTTGTTTGGTAGTTGTACGAAAAGTTGCATGTAATACTATGTAGTAGCGAAGAATACTATCATTTACTGTGCCTCAGACTATTCCAATCTTATGTAGTAGTGTCCAGTGGCAGCCTGTCTTGCCATAGTAGCATCCAGTCTTGCTAATAGTAGCATGCAGTAGTATGCAGTAACACAGTAGCCTTGAAGTAGAATCATGTAGTAGCATCAGTTAGTACTGGATGCTACTTTTTCGTACAACTATTTGGAGATAAATTTTTCATCGGGATCTGACGTATCCGTTTTATGCATTGTTTGAATATATAAGACTTAAAAGGGTCGTAACATATCTATTCTCATAACGTTCAATACAAGAATACGGGAACATGTGTTATACCGGATGAAAATTCTTTGAATGTGTAGTTGTATGGTGGTTGTACGAAAAAGTTGCATGTATTGATACGTAGTAGTATGGAATAATTTGATTTAACATGCCTCCGACTGGGCTAATCTTAAGTAGAAATATCCGATAGCATCCTATCTTGCTGTAGTAGGATCCAGTTTGCTAGTAGTAGCATGCAGTGGCAACAGTTACTACTGCATGCTACTTTTTCGTACAACTCCATACGACTAATTGTCGAAAAATTTCATCGGGTGTACAGTGGTGATTAGTTCCTGGGATACCCTCAAGCTCTTAACCGGACATTTCACTGGTTTAGAGGACGGGCCCCTCCGCGTTTCCTGGTGATCCATGTGGACAAAAAGGGTATAGAAGAGATTCTAAATGCTTTCACAATTCGACAGTTGCGCGACAGGCAGGAATGAAAGAATATTGCAATAACGCTGTACAGAAACAATACTGACATTCCAGCGCTGATACGCGCCCTAAGAAAGATTACTACTTCCCTTCCGTCCAATCTCACTGAAAAGTTGCGTATAGAGATTGCAGCCTACTCGACGAAAACGGAAAGGGCCAGAAAAGGAGTAATTTGACATTGCGAGGTATACGACTTCCGAATTTTAGAGTGATTTATCCATGTTTTGATAACTATTCTGCGCCTGTAAACTATTCGAAGAACGTAAATATATTTAATAATTATGTTCTGTTAAGTATTTTCATTTCTGCCTTTTACTTTCTCCCTATTAAGCGGGTGTTAAAGAAGAAATATAAAAGATGCAGTACTGCTGGTTCACCAAGACCAGCAGGTTTTCAAACCGCCAGAACAACTGGTAGTGGTCTATTTGGCCTTGGAAAAAAAATATAACTTAAAAAACTGTACCCTCTTGCAATTTTATCGATATGTCATTGGTCACTCTTCAAGACCAAATGGCGGAGTCTTAGTAAAGTGGCAGCCTACTTGAGAGGACGGAAGTTGAGAGTAATCCAATTCTTTTTTCCGCTAGTCGCCGTCAACACCACCCTTCAAACATCGGCAGTATTCCCAGATATATAACAAGCCTTATTTACACTGCAGCGAATAATAACTTGTGCACTTAACACATATTTGTACCAACAAAACCTCCTTATCGATAGAACGTACGCTTGTCACTCTAAATGCATAAACAATTGCATATTGTGAGTTTTTACACATGTGCAACTTAACAAATATAGTCACCGATTAAAGCTTGCTTTAAGAACCGATAAATTTGGCATACCAGACTTTTCTTTGGCTTCGACAGAACCAGGCGATCCATGCCCGAAACCGCCAGCAACACACGAACTCTCATCCTATACCCGTTAACCTATATTCATGCGCACATATCTCTATTACGAAACTCAGTCTAAAAATATATCACCCGTTCAACACTTCAATCCCTCCACGCCTTTGGCAAATAGGAACAGTAGTAAATACGAAGATACAACGTTCATCTAGAAGATCCCTAGATTTACCACTAACACTTCGTCACTTAGAAAAAGCTGCCGGCAACGGTGGCGTAGAAACGTAGCGTCTGCTCTACCGGAAACACGGAGGGAACACCAGCAGCTATTTTTTCCAGGCCGCTTCAGCGTCGAACACAAGATGGCGCTCTCCTACCAAGAACACTTCTTCGCGACAAAAACGCTGTCTGCGAAAGTGGGTCAGAAACGCTGCGAATGGGACGCCATGGACGATTATGTGAATCGCGATGGATAACAAGTCGTCAGGAACAGCTACAGTCTACTAGGCAGACGTTTAGCCAATCGGTAGCTATTGCAATTTCAACATCGCCGAGTGGAGGGGCATAGTGACTTCTGGGCGAGATTGAGGTTTCCGGTTCCCGAATCGTCTACAATTACGCCAGTCTTTCATTTTATCCCAATGCGTTTTCCCGTCTCACACGTTGGGTACATGTGAACCCGCGGTTTCTTGGGACAAATTTGCTCCTGCTGAAAAATTCATTCCGGGTAGGAAGCGTGAGAACGTTTGATTCGTGCTCACCAGACGGTCATTCTCCCTGCGACATGAGGGTAGGTGATCAAAATACTCTCGGCGACCCAGCACGTATTGCAGCACCGCACAGCTTTGACTCTCGATTTAAGTCCTGATTGCGATTTCACGCGCTCTCATGCTCAGTTAAAGAGAGCCAACAAATCGTCATTTGTAGGGGGCGCACTATTAGCCGGCGTTGAGCCACCTTGACCACCGACACTACTTCCGCCGCTTGACGGAGGTGTAGCAAAATCAGGGGGGTCCAGGTAGGAAAGGAGGTCCATGGTATCCACCATATTGTCCGGTAGAAGCTAAAAAGGAAGGGAAGCCATTAATCCCCAGTTAAACGACATACGAATTCGCGATGAGGCATTCTTCGACACTTAACCTCGCATGCGGACCTCTGTGGTTTTCCTTTAACGTGCTTCTCTCGACTCCGCTAATCAAGGAACCTGGACCAAAGCCTAGAGACTGCGTGGGCCGCAGACAAGACTGGTGGTAAGAGCAGTTTTTATTTATTTATTTACTTGTGACCCGCTTTTTGCATAACAGCGGAGTATGAGTAAAATACACATGTTAAAACACTAAACAAAACAATGTGAATAGAAATGACTACATTCTTTTCATATATGTTAATATGTATTCGAAGTATTGCCTGCTCTTCACTAACGATACAGGAGCGTTCCTGATTTTCAAACCCTATCCGTTGTCTATGTGTCTTACGCGAAATTCCCGGTTTGATAGACGATCTAAGACGAAATGGCGTATAGAATATTGTTACACTAAATACTGTGTTTTTAGTCGAACTTTAGGGTTAACGTTCGTTAAGATGTAAAGCTCTCCAGCTTTCCTACAAGAATCCTATTTAGGGAATTGCTTTAATTTTATAATTCCTTAATTTTAGCTAAATTCTAGAAAAAAAAATAGAAAAGAAATTGCTTAATTTTAGAAATTCCTCAAAATAAGAGAGAGCTTAGAAGCTTCATTTATTTATTGCAGGTTTGTTTCTCCAAGCTACTGCCTGAAAACCCTTGCCAAGAATGGCCGAAATATCGCAGAACAATACCCTAGCTGATTTATCCGCTTTCAGTCATTTTTTTATTCACTTATTATTACATTTGGCGTTAAGCTTTTAGCTTGTCGCCACGAATATATTTAATATACTTCTTTAATGTCAACAGGATAGGACTCGAGCAAAACACTCTAGACCGTCGCTTCACCATATCAACCCACTGGAGCTTCACAGAAGTTCATATTTGGAACTCCTGTTCAAAGGTCAGATCTGCGACGTCTTCCACTCCCGACTTCTAAACAAAAGTTTTCCTAAGAGCATCCGCACCGACCGAGGCATTTGGGCTGACATCAATAGAAGTAGTTTATTTACCCGAAATTCTGACTAGCAACAAGTACGATCCTTTATTCCTGTCCCTCCCATATCTTTGTATTCCTGCCGTTCCCACAGATTTCCCGGCCCTTAGCAACTTGGCTCCCGATGTCAAGTCCATCGATCGTTCAGTAAAGAACACTTTCCGCGGTCATCAAAGCCCAAATGGTCCCTCTCGACGTTTATCAGAGGGGATGATCACTGGTCGACTAGGGGTGTGTTCCAACCCTGTACAAGTAGAGGATAAATATTCCTTCAGCCGAAGCTGACTGCGAATCATATTTGATAGTGCAACTATCACTATCGACAAATGTTTGCAGAATTTGATTTCTTGTGTGTAAACAGAAACCGATCAGAGCAAAATAACACTAGGGAGTAGCGCCAAGACCTATGCTTTCTATGCTTTGCAAACGGACCATACTCGTAGAGCCGCCCACTACGCTGGCGGCATTTAAAGCGAGACAAACTTGCGGGTTTAGAGATTTCGAGTAAAGCAAAGGTGCGGCCTGCACACACCAATCAAACGATGGAGGCTGTACCATTTTTTTGCTATGTTCAGGATATGAAGTTATTAAAGCCAGCGCAGGTGCACGAATTAATGAGTTTCAGTAGGGACGTTCCCTATCGCTAGCGGTGCCAGTATCACTGCCATTTGAGTGTGTGTCAATTTTCTCTAGTCTTGGCGCTACTCACTAGTGTTATTTTGCTCTGAACCCGATGTGCCGACGAGTCGAACGACGCCCGACAAAAGCACACAAAATTGTGTTTCTTCTGTGTTTTTCTCGGTTTGATAGTTGCACTCTGAAACAAGTAGAGGTATTCCTCTTTGAACAAACTACCTTGGTTTTGCTATTGGTCTCTAAAAATTCTTATGCAAAATAGTACACAAGAATTTAATAGCAGCTAAGAGACAAGCGGTTTCGACTTTTTCTTGCACAAATAATGAAACAAAACTTTACTCTTTTTATTAATTGTAATTTTTGGAATGTTTTCGGGATCCCAAAACGTAAGTGGAGGGATACCTATGACATCGCAAAAGTTGTCCGTCTGTCCGTCCGTCCGTCCGTCTGTAAGCACGATAACTCTCGAAGGGAATGAGATATTTTGATGAAACTTGGTGTGAGGATTCGTTGGGTCGGGGGACTAGTCGAGTTCGTAAATGGGCTTTGTAGCCCTACATTTAGGGGTGGTGGAGGGGGTTCAAATTAAGGGGCAAACAAAATATTTTGAAACAGCTAATGTGATAGTCGATTATGGGGTAGAAAGGCATGCTGAACACGATGGTGAAAACCATTTTGTAATCGGACAAGTAGTTCGCCCGGAATCCGGCCAAAACCGGAAAGTTTGTTAAAAGTAAAAGTTGTATTTGGAGTTGATCAGATGTCCGATTTAGGGCAAGAAGACATGCTGAACTTTTATGTGAAAACAATTTTCTACCCGGACATGTAGTTCGCCCGGAATCCGGCCAAAACCGGAAAATTGTTAGAAGTTAAAGTTTTATTTCTAGCTGATTAGATAACCGATTTAGGGGTAAGAAGAGACGCTGAATCCGTGTGTGACAATCATATTTTACACGGACATATAGTTCGACCGGAATCCGGCTGGAGTCGGAAAATTTGTTATAAGTTAAATTTTTATTTGAAGTTGATTAGATGTTCATTATTGGGGAAAGAAGATACCCTGAGTTCGTTTTTGAGCTTTCTTTTTTCGCCGGACAAGTAGTTCTAGAGTTCGGCCGAAACCGGGAAATTGGCAGAAGTGGCAGGAACTTTTCGTCAAAACAGATATGACTCATACGGGTAAACACACATGCTGAATCCATATCTGAACTTGGTTTTCTCAGATGATTAGCTATTTCGCCTTAATCTGTTTCTGAATTTTAATTGTAAGAATGTTCAAGGATTCTGGCGATGACTGGATCTGGCTAAGACAAGACCCAGTTGTCTGGATCAGATATTGAATTTTTGGGATCCCATCGAAAACTTTGGTCTTGTTCCTTCTGTTGGGGTATTTCGGACGGTCTGAAAGTAACACAAAATAGCGAAATTGTAACCTGTCCGTTAAAGGGTTCAAATTGCCAAAGCAACCGAGCAAAACCCGGCAACAGATACAAAAGTAAAACAGTCTGTGGCTTTAGTTTGGCTTTATTTTACCTTTATTGTTTGCGGTCGGTACTGCGAAATAGCTGACAGATTCGACTTTCATCATATTCTTCGTCGCCATTCAAATTTAGGCGACATTCGAAGTAACAACCTCTGCTGCTTATTTACTTCTTACCTGACCACAATGATACATCGGTTGTGGCCCCCTTCCGTTTGGGAATGTGCTTATAAAAAGTCTCTACTTTGTCGGACTTTAGTGGTTGTGCGTCACCGATTTCGGACATTTTTATTCCTAATTCTGAGAATTCAAATCCGAATTCAGAGAGTTATAATCCGATGCAGGAAAATACTGCAGGATACTCTGCAGCATTTTGCATTCTAGCGTTTTAATCCTGCATCGGATTATAACTCTCCGAATTCGGATTTTAATTCTCCGAATTAGAGATATAAATGTCCGAAATCGGTGACGCACAACTACTAAAGTCCGACAAAGGAGAGACTTTTTACAGTGTATTGACTAGCAGATCGAAGATCGAATTGACTAGCAGAACAAAAAAGATAGAGAATTCTTATTCTCATTTCTTCATTATTGTTACACAGGCAATCTATAGAATAGAATGAATATAGGATAGAATTTTATTTTTCAAAAGTAGCTGTCACAGCGTTACCGCCGAAGTTGACCTTTTTGTCATACAAAATGAAGAATGAAGCTCAATTAGCTTCAGCTGCGAACGGTTCAGCTCTACCTGAAAAATCGTGTTTGTCGTCTGCTGAATTCGAGCCGAGGGTGTACAGTAGAGGTATGCTTATTTGAGCACTTTTTTAACTGTTCCTCTACCTTGGATTTCTTACTTGCATATAATAAAGCAAAATGGAAAAGAAAAATAACACACTTGATATCAGCTAACAGACAATTATTTCAGGGTTATCCTGGCACAAACTTGAAGTAGAATTCAATTAACTTTCTTTGATTTCTAATTTATCAAAAAGGTCCTTCCTCTTTAGAAGGCATCTGCCGGTTCGGACCGCCATCTTCTCCACTGAAGGTGTGTACCTTGTGGCAAACTTTTCAAATTATAAAAAGCAAACGAGAGGATGGTTTTCGTGAGATCTCGGAATCACTTTCCGGCGAGCGAAGCGCATCGCGAAAACTGCCGAGAAAATGTTGAATTACAAACTTTTTCGAATAAATATGGTTCACTGAACGGTTCTTTGATTCTCATGCATTTCATCGAAGTCACCTTAATTACGATTGCCATTTTTTTAATTTATCATGACACTTGCACTGTTTTTTCTCCGTACCTTTGAAATTCCCGCCGAAAGATTCAACTTTCCGCGGAGCTTTCCACTAACCTCGTGGAATCACTTTTCGTGAAAGCTGCTTCGGTTTCCAAAGCGCGAAAACCGGGTTGTAAAGTTCGGCAACTTTCCGAAGTAGCGCGAAAACCATTGGAAAGTGATTCCGACTTTGCTTTCCAGCTCGCGAAAACGCTTTCCACTTTCCACCATGGACTAGCAAAATATTCAAAAAGTGACAAAAGCGTGAGTGATTGTTACTTGTATTTATAGGGAAAAATGTCGGGTTTGGGTTTTAGTTTTTTCTTCGGCGATCGTTCACTGTTAGCAGACGTTCACATAAGCATACCTCTACTGTATATTCATTTAAAAATAAGATGAAAAGTTTTTTGATGAGTAAAGATGGGTGAGGAGAGAAAAAAAGCGGAGTACATAAAGAAAAAGAAAAGAAGAAAAGAAACTAAAGAAAATATATACACGCACTATACATAATATTAAAATCTATACCACGAATCGAGTTAGTATATGGTTTGCGCAAGAATTTAAAGCTCTTGCTCGAGCAATTGTTTAAATTTTATCTATTTTTTCGGTGGCGTTTACTATTTTATATTTTGCTGATAACTCCGTGTTTGAACTTCGGAGAGGAACGCTAAGCAAAAATTTTGCGTACTTGTAGTACGTGGTGCGTATTTTCTTTTTTCTGCTATATTAGATTTGTCTCTCTCTCAATTCTCCCCTTCCCCTTAGCTCTGGAAAAGAAATGGTGAAGTATAAACACTTACGTTCAGGTTCTCTTGTCCTTGTCCCTCCCCGTCGATGACGGCCGCGGGGTCAAAGTTCAGGTCGGAGGGGAGGTCGGCAAGAGCGTCTGTCATACTTGAGGAGTTGACGTTGTCACACGACATGCCAGTATGATACTGCCCGGAGGAATGCATACCCGAACTACCAGGTGTGTTGGGAGTGTGAGGGCCATTTTGCATCTAAAGGAAGAAGAAGCAAGATTGAGCCAATCGCTAGCTACCCGCTAAAGTGTTTTGGGTTTTATACACTTTCTGAAAGTTTTTTGACTATTATTAATGATGTTTTAGTTTTATATTGAAATATATTTTAAAGTATGACAGGGTATTAGATTAATTGACTGTTTCTGTGTAGTAGATTAGTAGTTGTGAGGATGCATAGTTGTGTAATGGTGAGGGGGGCAAGGTAAATTAATCAAGAATTGGGCATTTTCAGCTTGGAGACAAAGCCAAGAATAAGAATTCTGGAGCATAGAGAAGACATTCTGGAAGCTCCATTAAACAACACAAACAACAACAGCTACCTGTGGTCCTCTTCAAATATTCTATCGCGACTCGGGTGTTTTTTATCTTCACATGAACAAACTGGAGTGTGTTTTTAAGACAATTTCGGTAAGAACACTGTCAGGAGTGTCATAAAAAATAACACAAGGATGCGCAGTCTTAACAGATAACACTTGGGATGCTATCTGCTGAGGACGTTATGCATAAAAGTTGTGCATACCAAGCATTACCAGAAGGAGCCGAAAAATCACCGAAAAAGTATCTGCTGACTTTCCCCATATCACGATGACAAATAAAAAAGTCAGCAAAAGTTTTTTCGGAGGTGTTTCGTCTCTTCTTGTATTATAGAGTTTTAAAGCGTAGCGTTTGAAAAGCTAAAATCCCAAGTGTTATCTGTTGAAACCACGCATCCTTGTGTTATCTTTTATGAAGGGGGTATAAATCTAACACTCGAGCAAACCTGCTGGACCCAGTTTGAAAAAAAAACAAGAACTGAAAAAATTAAATTATATCTCTATGTTCAAGCAATTTGGCCACATGCCAGTCGCTGGCCTCGGGAATCCCCGCAAATACACTATTATCTAAACTGGATTTTTTTTCCGTTCTGGCCAAGCACACCTGCTGGAACTAGTTTGAGAAAGCAAATTGACAGAGGAATTGTGAGTAGTTAGGTTCTGTCGAGTTAAGAATCAATTAGATATTTAAACAAAGTGTCATTTTTTTTTGTATGCCACAGGCTTGTCTGACACTTTTGTACCATCTGAATCATTACCACTTCGCAGTAGAACTGTACCTTGTTGATAATTCTACAAATTGACTGTTTCCTTCTCTTTACATATTACTCCTCAACTTTGAGGGACGGACTGATATAAATAAATATATATATATGTATTGATTTTTGCCCGATTATAGACGGGAAAATGTTCAGTTTACAAAGAAAAAGAAAGACAAACAAATCAATCAATCAATCAAATTTATTTCCAAATAGCTTAAAGGATCTGTCTTACCTATAATGCTAACGCAACCTACTTCCACAATCTAATCTAACGTCTCTAACAAAACCACGCTGATTTTCTCACTTGCCGTCTTGTGCTACCTTCGATGTGTATCAAGCTGTCGACGGTTGTCTGCGACAAGTTTCTCCATCAGGAAAACAGGTTATATAATTTTTTCCCCTGTTTTCGCTCCAAGTCAACGGGTCTCAGAAAATGCTTAAAATAGCCAAAACCGTGGGTTATTACACAGCCTAGTTTTTAAGCATTAATTCGAATAGTAAATAGTGCGAGGGGGCGTTAGAGCTAGAAGAGGAATAAAATACTTGCGAAATTCACAAAAACGAAACAAATTAACTAACACACTTACAAGATATGACCAAAATAAATTATGGGATGAAACTATGTAAAAATTGGACAGAACAGATGATTACACATAGGGCAAAAAGAAGAGCCGACAAGTATAGCAAGCAAGCTACTCACCTGCATGTTATGGTTTGACCCGTTGCTGTTCACCATTCCCATCTGATCGTTCAAAGATTTCTCCATGGCGTTTAGGGAGTCAAGTGCATTGACAGAATCGGCCAGATGTGACAGGGGTCCCCCACTACTGTGGCTGGAGTTCATACCCCATTCGTTGGAAATGAAAGAAGGGTCATAGCTGTTACTCCGATTGCTCGGGAAAGGTGAATTTCCAGCCATTGCACTTCCAGCCATCATAGACCCGTTGGCTATACCTGGATGAACAGAGGTTGAACTTATTGCAAGGAAAAAATAAGTAACGGGCGGTAGGTGAAGGAAAAGAAAATAGCACTGGAAAGACAGGAAACTCCCATAATCCCGATGAGTCGCGGTAATTAGCGCCTTCTAGCGGTTGGTCTGGCGGTAAAACGCTCGCTCTGCTGATATTTCGACATATAGTTCTGCAAAATCATCATCAAAATACAAGTGTCACGTGTCTTTGTTTGCAAATCATCTTGGTTTGTTTACATTCTTTGATTGTTTACACCCACATTCATCGTTCGAAGTTGGACAAATACCAAACGATAGGTAGCGGGCAGTTCCATTTTCCATGATGCGATTTCAGCCGAGTTTCCTGCTTCCACTAGACAACCTATCATCTATATGACTAAGTTCAAAACACGCCAGTGATCCTCGGGAAGAACGAGAAAACGTAGCACTAACGACTCAGACTCTACAACTCACTCTTGTGTTAACCAATCACGGCGACGTTTGGGAGCAGCTGTGATACCGCTTCCGGCTCTTCCGCTAGGTACATGGCGATTATGCATTGGTAAGAAGAGTTAGTCATCAAGAGTATTCGCGAGTGCGATGGCTAGTTAGGGTTGGCTGGGACACTCGGACGCTTTGAGAATCAAACTTTGGGCAATCCCGGCCGAAATGCCACCGTTTACACCTAGCTCAAGGTCAATACTTTTATTTGAACTGAGAACAACCTCTCGTGTTTGTTCCCGGATTGCATTGAATTGTCAGATGGAATTTTTATTACGCTCAACTATAGCTGCGTTCGCTGGACTCTGAGCTGTCTCTGATTCAGAGTCTCTGATTCAGGGGTGTTGTGTATAAAAAAAATCGCTTGTTAAGTCCTTCAGTTGAACACTAAAGGACCCGTCTTGCTTATTCTGCCTTTTACAATATACCTAGCTACCTTGTGGAATTATAAGCTTTTAAAATCCCCATCTTCCTCCATTGTTTCGTTTTGTTCCTACGAGTTTTTAGTGACTTTTCGGAAATTCGGAAGAATCTCAGAACTCTTTCCCACACAAGGATATGAGAATCTTCTGTTTTTGACCAATTTTAGTTGGTTAATTTTCGTACTTTTTATCCACAGCTCGTTCAGTTTTCAAATATTTTGCGCCCAGCCGCCGCGTCGCAGAGCAGACAGGCCGTGCAGAGTCGTCAAGCGCTAACATGAAAACCGCTATATTCAGATGGAAAGTAATGGTATTTTCGAGAATTTTTTTTTCTGATCCATTTCATAGTGAAAAGATCATTTCTAGTAGGAATTGTGCTTTAAGTATCTGCGGTATAACATGGTACTGGAAGTGTCCTATCTCGATACTAGACCTATTATACCACTAGATAATTGCTCTTCTCTGTAGATTTTCGTCAAAAACTTGACAGACGCAACGATCACATGACGCGGTTCTTTTTAATTACACCAGACTTATCCGCCTTCGAAACACAACTCAAGACTGAACTTGCTAGCTTAAATTATAATCCCTTCTTATCTCTTTAAATATGAGTCGACCGTATTTCTATGCTTTCGTCGTACTTATGACGGTAATGAACCAAATGATCAAATGGCGTGATTCTTCATACTTAGACGCTAATTAAAACATGATAATCAAAATACTACAGTTCACATAACAACTTTTTTTCCTCTACACATATGAATCAGTCCGTCACTCTTGTGACGTAATGAACCAAATGATACCATGACATCATCCTTTATACTTAGACTCTAATTATAACATGATAAATTTTTCTCGAACAAGTATGCAATGCATATAATCCTATGTCCCAGAGGTAGTTAGTTATATCCTTTCTTTCTTTGTTCTTTTTCTTCTTCTTTATTTAATTACTCCGAATTTTTGTACGTTTGCGCATTATAATGGGCAATAAAACTATCATTATTATTATCTTCACTGACTATTCTAGAGGTGGATGTTGCTTTAAGACCCACCTCTCGGAAAGGTGGTTATTAAAGTAATTTCCACCTCGACCAAATGTTTGTCTGTGTTAGACAAAAATCAAAGCTGGCAAAGCTAGCATACTCTAAAAAGATTGGGATGAGTGAGAGCAGCGCAGAGTAAAGACGAACGCACAGTTAAAGGACACCTCGCACTATTTACTTTTATATACTAACCTCGTGGAATCACTTTCCGGGAAAGCTGCTTCGGTAAAGCGGGAAAACCGGGTTGGAAAGTTCGGCAACTTTCCGAAGTAGCGTGAAAACCATTGGGAAGTGATTCCGACTTTGCTTTCCAGCTAGCGAAAACCCTCCTAATGCGTGGGGCATTACCATTCCTACGAATCAGTCTTTCACTCTCGCGAAGTAACGAATAAAACCATCCCACAGCACTCAATCAATTAATCAATCAATCGTTAAAATTTGCCAGAATATTTTACAAAATAGCAGTGGCATTGTCAAGACATAGTTATAAAAAAAAAAAAAAGTTTAAATGAGCACACACACAAAAACAAGACGCACATTATCTGGCATTGTCGTGCTGAAACCTATGAAACCTCACCCCAACCTATCAAGCAAGGCCGTATCCAGGGGGGGGGGGGGTTAGGGGTTTGACCCCCCCCCCCCGAAACATAAAAAAGTAATCATTTTACAGGCTTTTCCCTCCGATCTATGTCTTTTTTATACTTTTTTGTCCGACCCGCAGGCACCCCCCCCCGAAAGGCGACCCCCCCCCCCAATAAATTCCTGGATACGGGCCTGCTATCAAGTCCTAGCTCCCGCAGTGCCACAAAGACAAAGCTGAGTACATCCCCTAATCTATCCTTTCCGTGTGGGAGAGAGAGCAATAATTTGGCCCGGGAAGCCTATTTATCCTGCGTTTCCCTCTCGGAAGGTTCGTGCAAGACGGTAATCGATCCGGTAGACTCGGAAAGACGCAAAAAAAAGTCCGAAGAAATGAGACCCCATTATGGAGGAATGACAACAAGGATAGATGTAGACTGGAAAGGGGGATCCACCACACAAGAATAATGTCCGGCAAGGCGCGAAAGAGGCATTTTCCAGTCATTAATATTCCTTGAGCCCAAGCTGACTTTGAAACATAAGCCGCTTTCACATTGACGCGTCGTGGCGATGCGTTGAGCCGCTTTCACACCGACGCGTTGAGCCGCTTTCACACCGACGCGTTGTTGCAATGCGTTGCGTATGTAAATATTCCTTCAGCCCAAGCTGACTGCGAATCATATTTGATGGTGGAAAACGGATACGTCAGCTGGTCGTCTAGCGGTTTTGAGCCTGAAGAGGACCCTTGCCAAGAAGGGCCGAAATATAGCTCCAATAAAATTCAGCTGACGTATCCGTTTTCCACCATCAAATATGTTGCGTATGTGTTTATCGTGCGTAGCGCACAGGTTGCGTAGCGCATCTTTCACACCTATGCGAGAAGATTTCAGGATGGTCTGGTTTTTACGTTTTCTTTCGTCGGTTTCTTCTGCTGATTTTTCGTTTCTTTCATCATTAGTAAGTTTTTCTTCATCATTAGCAGGTTTTCTCCAGTTTTTTTTTACAATCTTCTTTTTCACTGAAAACTCGAATGCGGACGCGTCGACGCAACGCAAGAATAGAACTTGGCTCTGTTCTTGCGTTGCGTTCATTTCTCTGTGTAGGCTCTGCGTCGCGTCCCCGCAAGTGCGACGCAGAGGTTTGCATAGCTCAGTGTGAAAGGCTCAACGCGTCAATGTGAAAGCAGCCTTACATATGCATTTATCTTGCGTTGCGTACAGGTGGCGCAGCGTATCTTTCACACCTCCGCGAGAAGCTTTCGCGCTGGATGCTCATTTGCATTTTCCTTTCTCGGTTTCTTCTGCTAAGTTTTAATTTCTTTCACTAGTAGCAAGTTTTCCTTCATCATCAGCATGTTTTTTTGTGTTTTTTTTTCAAAAACTTCCGTTTTCCACTGACAAATCTGATGCGTTGCGTTTTATTTATCTGCGTAAGCTCTGCGTTGCGTCGACGCAAGCACGACACAAAGGTTGCGTAGCTTAGTGTGAAAGGCTCAACGCGTCAATGTGAAAGCGGCTATAGATGGCAGGTTTGTTTCCTTCCCCGACGTTGAGGCTGAAGATTGACAGCTGACGAGGACCCTTGCCAAGACGGGCCGAAATATCGCTGTTAAAGCATCGTAGCTGACACCGTTTTATGCATTATTTGAATATATTCTCCCGTCAGAGGGGTTGATAGTGCATTGCAAGAAATAGTGCATGGGCCCAGTAGAGATCAAGGGCCCCTGGCCTGAGTCGGGGCCCCTTTTTTGTAATTTAGCAAAAAAAAACATTACTTTTATTTTGTATATATTTATCGTAATTTGACTTTAAAAATAGACAAGCCGAATCAGAAAGGAAATACAATTTCTATCTAATTATCTAAAAAAAGATTCGTATCTAATTATAACAAAGCAGTTTTTGACACTTAGTTTATTTTACTTTGCATTAACCGTTGTTTTATTTATTTTTCAAACCATTTTGTTTTGACGTACAAGGTTATTTTTGTTCTACAGAAATAATTTTGTGAAATGTACTTATTGGTTGATTGATTGTCACTTTGCCCATGTAAACGAAACTACGCTGATTTTTACATTTGCCGTGTTATTAGGCTCTTCTCGAGGCGGATCAGACTCCCGCTTATTGCTTCCGAGGAGCTCATTCGTCAGGAAGACTAGTTATGCAATTTTCTCCGTGTTTATCGTTAAATCTAAAGGGAGCCGCGAGCGGCTAAAACAGCCGGGATGGACCTACTGTTTTTTGATCACTGTATCTAATGTCACTAGTGCTTTAAAAGTACTTGAAAGAACCAAGGGTCAACAAAGAACAAAGGGGTACTAACTGTGCATATCAGGAGGGCAGTAGGGGGACATGGAAGGTCCGAAGTCCCAGCTGTTCATGTTAGGCATAGTCATACTTCCCGGGGATAGGGCTTTGCCATAGTTCCTCTTGCTACCACAGGAGTCGTTGGCATCGTCTTCACTCTGAAAGAAAATAATTGTCTTTGATTCTCGCTGCTATAATTGACGAAGAAAACCTCCAATTACTACTACTGAATATTGACTTGCGACTTTATTTGCTTTTTCGCAAGCCTCTATTTTTAACTGCGGCCATCTAACTTCAGATAGTCACTGTGTAAGAATTTTATGTCTGTTTAGTGTGTTTTTAAACTATACGAAAAGAATGTAGTCATGTTAACATTGTTTTGTTTAGTGTTTTAATGTGTATTTAGCTCATACTCCGCTGTTATCCAAAAAGCGGGTCACGAATAAATAAATAAATAAAACCAATCAGTGCAGCAGTTTATAAACAATAATCAGCTACTTTCGCACAGTGACTTCACTTAATAACCTGATTTCACTTACTTGAAATCAAACACTAAAAAGAAAAGCAAAACCGAATTAGCGAAATCAGCTTACTCGCGCAAGTCCTCCACCATTACTGTATTCTTTTCAGCATGGGAGTTACCCTACAGTGTTAACTATGGATTCTTGCGGGATTTGCCAACCCAGGGCTGAGATCGAGCCCCCCCCCCCCGCTTCGTCTTTCGCTAAAAGCAACCAACCGGTTTCGGATCCACACCGGTATTCATAGCTTACTCCTGTCATATCCTCTGCCCTTTTTATTGCAAGGGCGGTACCCCATTGACATCGACTAGGAACACCCACAATACTTTGATAAAGATCCCATGTATTGATCCAGTTTAGCGAGGCTCATTTAATTCACGCCATTCCCCGATCAAGATTCCGTGGGACTCTCGAGTCTCGGTCGGAGACAAAGAAACGCTGAGAGACCGGGTAAGCACTGCGCAGCGGCACTTCGCTGACTGTCACCACTTTTCCCTGGCCAGTGTTGCCACACTGGGAAAACTTTCCCGATTCGGGCTACAGGAACTATAACCACCCGATGAAAAATTTATCTCAAACAGTAGTATGAAGCTGTACGAAAATGTACTGATTTTCCGACTTCTAAAAAAAAGTTGTACAGATGTACAGGTCAGAGAAAAAAGTACTGAATCTGGTACAATTGTACCACCCATCGCAACACTGGCAGGCCCCACTCGGGAATCTACTCTGTTTAAACAGCCAGATCTGGGCTAGAGGATTGAACCGTCTGGGGTTATACACGTTTTGGAAACACTGCAGCACTTTCGCAGCTGCTAGCAGGTTACGGTCGGGAATCCACTCTTTCTAAACGGAAGAAGCAATTAGGGGCCACAGTCGGGAAACAAAGGACTTTCGCAAATGTCAGAGAGTGGATAGGAGAAGACTGAAACGGAGCACTTCCGCCACTTATTGACATGGATGCTTAGAGAAACTGACCAATCAAAGCTAGCGGCGGACATGCAGGAAAGTCATGGAACTTGAGGATTCCTGAAAGACCGCCAAAGGGACAGGACTTATAATGCTGAGGATAAAAAATACTGCGAAGTAGTGTCAAAGACCGACGATATTCTCTGACAGGGTCAGAAGCTGGATAAGTTATAAGGAACGGCAAACAGAAGATAAAGGGCTGAGGCTGATGAGGCTGTCAAGCTCAAGTAACCAAGTTAGTATCAGAGACGAACGAAGTCAGAGACAATTTTGAGTAGAATAGAGTGGCAAACAGATTTGGTTAGGCAGCCTTTGATCAGATGTGAGCGGTCGCGATTTTCATTGAGGAATAGTATGATAATCAGTTATAATAAATATAATAGTAAGATCCAGGTTGGTTCTTCTGTAGAATTAATAAAGAAGAAATTTAAAGAAATAATGATTATGAATTATTAAATTTATTTATTATAAAGAGTGGTTTTCTCCTCTTGAATGGTCCGGAAGGTTGCATTCCCTTGCAAAGGTCCACAGGATTGAAAAGTTGGAGGTGCAAGTCTGGTCTGGTGAATGTGGTATTTGTTATTTATTTTGTATTTATGGTATTGCGGATGATTACTCGTTACTTATTTAAGTTAAACTGTTTTTTTCACTGTATGTTGTTCCCGAGCATTCGAGATGCCTCTCTGCCGGGAAAGAAGTGTTATTTATTTTATAAACTTTTTACGTAAATATATAAACCTGAACCTGAACCTGAGATAAAGTAAAAAAAAAGCTGGGTAGGCTGTAGGGAAGCTCGAAAACGGGCATAGAAAGGAATCCAACATGGGGCTTACAGAAAACTACGATGGTAAGATGAGACTGCGAAGCTGAAGTACACAAGCCATGCTCGTTGATGTTTTTGGAGATATTAAGTAAGTAAATAATTTATTTATGACCCGCCATTTTGAAAAGGCGGAGTAAATGACAAAAGTAAAGAAAATAAGCAAAACACAAATATACACACAGAAAAAGACACTTAATTTTTAATCTTCGGTCAGGAAGCAGTGGACGACATCGTGTGCTGGTTGGGCCTTGTTGTCCATGATCTAATCTAAATCTAATCTAATGATCTGATCTAATCTAATCTAAAAAAAAATCTCAATACTGGTATGGTAAGGGGATTAGAGTTGGGGCTCAACTTCTCTAAACGACCTCCTAGCTACCGACCTCCTAACTTAATGTCCAGTAGGCTATAGGAGTTTTCCATTTAGTCAGATAAAAAGAATCTAGCTTATAACATATTATAAAAAAAAAATGCATCACGTATAGGACGCCTTTTATCGAACTACCTACCTAAATATTGTCTACAACTGGTTTGGCTTTAGGTCAATCAGAACCTTGGCGACTATAGACTGTCTAGATGAGGTGGCTAAGCCAAACAAGCTCATTTCTAACTTATTCAAAATCAGGATTTCAGCCAAGGCAGCAAAATGAAGTGAAACAAATGAAAAAAAAAAATCTTTCTTACTGCTGCAAAAACCAAAAAAAATCAAACTTTTGCTTTTTTAACACTGTTTTTCTTGTCTTTTGAAGAAGGTAATTGTTTTTCATTTATCACTCCCGTGCCACTCGTGCTTTGCCCTCTGCCGGAAGGATTCGATAATTTATATAAGTTAGTGAAAATAATAAATGAACCTGAACCCGAGGCTGTCAAGCTGAACAGACAAGCAAACCTCGTTGATGTTTTGGGAGATTTTGTCTAAAACTGGTTTGGCTTTCAGGTCAAACAGAACCTAGGAGACTATAGATTGTCTCATATGAGGTAGCTAAGCCAAGCAAGCTTTTTTCAAAATGTACTCAAAAATCAGAATCTCAGTTCAAGGCAGCAAAATGAAGTGAAAAAATTAAAAAAAAAAAAAAAAATTCTATAGGGAGGTTTGGAAACGACTTCCCAACCAATCCGCTGTAAAATCAGGGTGCTAACAATCGGATGAGGTCAATGCTTTTGCTCGAGTACAAATTAAGAAACCAAAATTGTATATTGCATAAAGATTATGTAAAGTAATAGTATATTATGTACTTCTATGTTAGTGAATTTTTACTGACATTTCCTTAGCCATTTTTCGCAATGAAGAATTTTTGGAAGAATAAAGTGAATTTGAATTTTGAGTAGCCGAAGAGTTTCCGGGTTGCCAATGTAGCTAAAAATTTATCTCAAAATAGTAGCACGAACTTGTACGAAAAAGTAGCATGCAGTACTAACTGATGATACTACATGCTTCTACTTCAAGGCTAGTGTGTTACTCCGTACTATTGCATGCTACTATTAGCAAGACTGGATGCTACTATGGCAAGACAGCATGCTACTGGATACTACTACTTAAGACTGGACCAGTCTGAGACACATTAAATGATAGTATTCTTTGCTATTACATAGTATTACATGCAACTTTTTCGTACAACTATCATACAACTACGCAGGCTACAAATTTTTCATCGGGTATACAAGTAAGTCAGCTGAGACTTATTCCAGCAACATTTCGGCCTTTCTTGGCAACTTTACTCTTCAGGCTGTAGCTGCAAGACTGAACCTGCAATCACTGGATTGCAATTTTGTTCCATCATTTGTAATCATATTTGACGGTGCAAAACGGATACGTCAGCTGAATTTTATTAGAGCTATATTTCGGCCCTTCTTGGCAAGGTTGAGCTTCTTTTTCCACAAGTTCGTTTTTCCAACTTGGGCGGGTCTGAGGCTGGAGAGGACCCTTGACAAGAAGGGCTGAAATATAGTTCTAATAAAATTCCGCTGACATATCCGTTTTGCACTATCAAATACGGTTCGCAGTCAGCTTGGGTTAAAGGAATATTTATTCGTAATCAGCTTGTGCTGAAAGCAGAGGCTCAATCATAGACATTTTCTTTTGGGGGGCAAGGTATTTTTCGACTGGCCGGTTGTTTTTATCGACTATTTTTGCAGAAAAATGACTGTTTTTAAGAAAAAAAAAATCGACTATTTTTACGAAAAATCGACGTCCCCCGCCCCCCCCCCCCTCGTGACCCCCTGGCTGAAACAGTACCTATACTCCCATTTATTCAACCAATGTTTACAACGGGTACGTCAGCTAAGATTATTCATCAGCGATATTCCGGCCCTTTTTGGCAAGGGTCCTCGTCAGGCTTAAAAAGGGCCGAAATATCGCTGATGAAGAATCGTAGCTGACGTACCCGTTGTAAACATTGTTTGAATAAATGTTTCAAAGTCAGCTTGGGCTCAAAGAATATTTACTTATACTCCCAACTTTAGAGCCTGAAAGATACCTAGTTACACCAGTCGAAAGGGGAGAAGACGGTCCAAATGGAATTAAATTTGCGTGGGCCGAAGTTCCGGAGAACCTTGAAAAAATCGAATCGATCCCACGTCAATCTCGACGAATTAGAGCCATGAATGGACAAGTCAGAGTGGCTTTGGAACAGTGTGGGTGGGGGGAGGGGGGGACTTCTGAATACAAATCAACAACGTAAGAGAGACTAAGCAGTAAACATCTTTATATTTCGCCCACGGAAGAAGCAAGCTAGTCCCGCTTTCCCATCACTGCGGCAACCTGACAGCCAGGCAAATCAAATCCGTCCGTTTGCTCACCCTTGGACCGTTCAGCCACCTTGTGAGCGAGGCCACCGAAGTCAGCCCGGTGAAGAGCTATACCACCCGTCAGTTCGATCTCCTGACCACAGAGAATGGCAGCACTGCCAGTTCCTAAGATCCAACCCATTAGGGCCATTCATTCGCGGTACGAAAGAAGTTTTGTCCCCTCCTTTGTGAGTCATTTCAACGCGAAATTTTAAACTCTTTTCCTCTTTTTTTATGTTAATTACTGAAGTTTAGCGCTTTAATTTATTGGAATTCTTGTTGTTGTGTAATTACTGAATATTTGACTATGTAAAAGAGCAATTGTAAATAGTTATGTTTGACGAGAGAACAAGTATTCGGTTTTTTGTTGATACCGTAAGGAATGTTTTTCGAATAATAAAGATTGATTGACTGACTGTTGTTCAATGGCGAACAACCCACTCTAAAATTTGTTGCTTTACTCTTCGGGAGTTAAAGTAGCCGAAATAAAAGTATAAACAAATAAAGCCAAGCCATTGATAACTGAATTTATATGGCAGCCGCTGATGCGATATCTTTGATACCTGAACTTGACTTATTTTTTCGTACTCAATTCAATTCAATTTTCAGTTCAGTTTTATTTCAACACCAATTACGGACTAGCCGAATAGCAGGTGGTAAAGTCAACATACATTAAAAACTAACCAAAATTGTCAACATATACTAGAAAGTGGTCGAATTTCATATAAAATACTGAGAACAAACAATATAAAAAGTAACGATTGGGGAAATATAACGATATTTGATTTCAAGCAAACGTTTGATCGCTTGCTCAGCCGATACGCTGCTCGTAGTCCCACTGGCGGCATATTCGCTTGCTGCTGTCAGACTATCTTTAAGCAAAGTCGCCAAGCGTATAGCGGATCTGCTTGACGAAGGAAGTAAGGTCGTCTGATCCCTTCGATCTCCCTGAGAACTAGGCTACAGAAAAGACAACATACCTTGATTCCGGTGAAAGGTTTCACCGATCGCCAGCTAGCGTTGGAGTCAACTGTGACCTCGTCCGTTTCCGAACTTCGACTGTCGTTGAGGATGCCCCAGACGTACTGGTCAATCTCTAGACCTTCCAGGAGAGCCGTTTTACTGAAAAAAAAAAAAAAAATATATCCCTTAGCGCGCAAGTATAATCAGAGTGGTATAGTTGAGGACCAACCGATTTCAAAACGAGAATTCCAAGGTTTACGAGGGGCGCGATCCCAGACCGGTCACCAGATTCCCGGAGACACAATTGGGGGCGGGGGGCATTTTGGGCGTGTCCACTAAATTGCAAAATCTTCCACCTTGGTGCTATTTTCATCCGCTAAATAGGTTTCCAAAGGAAAACCCTAAAACAATGAATTTCAAGGCATAACCAAAAACTACATTAAACTCTCCCCATAAACTCGATGAAAAATTTATCTCAGAATAGTACTATGAAGTAGTACGAAAAAGTTGCATGCAGTACTAACGATGCTACTACATGCTTCTACTTCAAGGCTACTGTGTTACTGCATACTATTACTAATTACTAATTACTATTAGCAAGACTGGATGTTACTATGGCAAGACAGGATGCTACTGGATACTATTACATAAGATTGGACCAGTCTGAGGCACATTAAATGATAGTATTCTTTGCTATTACATAGTATTACATGCAACGTTTTCGTACTACTACCATACTACTACGCAGGCTACAAATTTTTCATCGGGAAGTAAATCAAATTTTGGGTCTGTGTAATAAACCTGGGACTGGGGACAAAACCGGGCATTCGCCCGCCCCCCTTCCAGATTTACTGAAATGGCGCCAATGTACTTTTCGGATTCATTTTCAACGCAAACCGGAAATTCTACCAGCAAACATGTCCCAACCAGTAGCTCACCAGTCTACTTTTGTTTCTCGCTTCCCATCCCATCAAACCCTATCTAACACTGCTCAGAAGGTGGAAATCGGTATATGTAAAATGTGAGTTAAATTGGGCGGTGTTAGGGTTTTGCAGACTGAATGTATATTTTTTAGTCATTTCTACCAACTTGTAATGGTTCCTTCCGCATGTCACGCCCCATAATATCAATTAAGTCCCTTAACTCAACCGTGTACAAACTATGTGACCTCCAACGAACTCTATCGAGACAAATCACAAGCTTCAATGAAAAGGCATGAGATGACGTGTCGATTCGGACAGAGGGAAAAAACGGGGTTAAATGAGGTTAACGTTGCAACACGAGGCTCCGAACATCGAAAATGGTCAAGAGAGAAGAAAAATACGCCAGAAGAGGGCTCCTACGCTCAGCTCTTAAGGAAGAAGAAGAAGAAAATCATAACAGGGATCGTGCTTCTCTCGTTTGTCGCGGAAGCAAAGATTACTTGTTTCCGCTAAGCTCGCTTATAGAAGCACTCGATGATTTTTTTTTTAATAATAATCGGACCTCACAACCCTGCTGATAGCAACTGAGATAATGCCGTTCTTATACGAAGATTTAGCGTAGGCTATTTGAATACAATGTATGTGCATTTCTCATTCGGAAGTTTACGACACAATTGGCTTACTGCAGTTGCACTTTGTAATTACACTACTCGACAAATCGGCCATTAAATTAGTCAAGCGTCGACCGTTAAATTTTTATAACTTTCTCAGAGGTTTTATTAGTTATAATGTATGTACAATGTATGCACGAAAAGCTCCGGAAGGCGACAGTGGATACAGAAAACAAGGCCAACAAGATGCATACCTCCTTCTACAAAAGTCAACTTATGTCCCGAGTCCCACCTCGACGTGAAGGGGTAATTAATAGTCAAAATGACACTTACAAATTTACTATCAACAGTTATAAAAGACATGCTGAATATCCCGTTGGCAATTCTGCATCAGTACGCAGTAACTTCATTCTGAATTGTCGGATTTCGCATCAAACAAGTCGTCGAACACACGTCAGATAGGAAAAAAAAAAATAACTCTTAAACCCACAAAGGACTTTGATTCTTCCTCTTCCAACTGAGTGCTTCTAGCGGATTGAAACACGATTAGAAACGCTACTCACAGCTGACAAACCTAGCCCCCCCCCAAATAAGATAGGAAACTTAAAAAACTTTTTTGGTAAAAAAAAAGTCTAAATGAAGAAAAACTAATATTAATCATCAAATAAACATCAAAATAACCAATAATGAGTATATATATATATATATATATATATATCTGTATTTAAAAGCTATTAAGCCATATATAGAACAATCTCAAATCACATACGACCTCATTTTATCTCTCGTTCTTAACTTAATACCACCTACCGGCTTTCTACTAAACTAATAACGTTTTGTGTCAGATTACTAAAACACACTATAGAGCTAGGAGCCGTAGACTTAAGGACACCTAGAAGTAGCTCATCGCCCCCCCCCCCCATTTTGAAAAAGAGTACTACTTATTTTAGAAAGCTTCTCACACCTCTAGAGAACATGGCCCAGCCCCTCATCACTCGAATTACAAAAAGGACAATCCGCACCAAAATACTCTTTAATTTCATGATACAGTTTTAGACTAGAAGACTTGTGAAGATCGTTCCACCATAATTGATCTGTTGGTCTTCAATTCTTGATTTTAATGTGCTAAGAAAGTTCACTGGTATTTACAGATATATATTTGCTCCAGATATCATGTTAATGTTATACAACGCTTTTGTGGTACCATACCTCATGTACTGCTGTCAAGCTTGGGGAAATACGTATAAATCTTACTTAAAGCCTATAATGACCGCACAAAACCGTTGTGTCAAAGCAACATTTCGCCTTCCTAAACTGTACCCAACAGATCAGCTATATAACGACACGGGCATCAAACCCCTCAGCGAGATAATCACCGCTCAGACTCTTGGCCTGGCCCACTCTGCTTCACTCGATAAATTACCTGCTTCTCTCCAAAATTATTACGTACCTTGCCATACTGTACACAAAAATCGTTCCCTACGTTCTACTCTCCATCAATTTATTCTTCCTTTAAGACTGACAACTGCCTACCGACATTCTGCCATATACAAAAGCGTTAAACTATGGAACAGTATACCCACACATCTACACCAATCAACAGATTTCAACACTTTTTTTCAAGAACACCCGTACATACTTACTCATTTTCTCTCAATAAATCTTTCTCTTTTTCGGTTGTGTTTCATTTCCTCTAATCTTTAAGTTGTAGTTTAGCTAGGCCTACACAAGATTATTTTCCTTCTAGGCCAATAGGCCAAGTTGTCCAGTGTTATACAATTTTAGTACGTAAATAAATACTTGAATGCTTGAAAATACATTGCGACCTTTCCCTTCATTCCATATAAAGGAGAACCCGGTTTCGTCTAGGATCCGTTTTATTCTATACGGCACTGTAGAGTATTAAAGTAAGTAAATTGTAACCCGCCATTTCGAAAAAGTGGAGTAAATGAAAGAAAATAATAAAACACATAAAGACACAGAAAAATATACTAATTTTCAATCTTCGGCCAGGAAGCAGTGGAGAAGGTCGTGCGCTGCTCTAAGAGTAAGCGTATTGTAAAATAAGCAAAAAAAAAACATTGTAGAGTAAGCAAAAAAATGTTAAATCTGTTTTTCGAAGACTTTCTTTTCAAACTCTATCTTTTCCTCGTCAATTGTGATTTCAAACAAGACCACCCGACCAGCAGAAAGCTTCTCAATCCACTTCTCAGGTTACAATCACGGAAGTGAAAAGAAAAAAAAAATCAGGCTGTCGTTGGATATTATACAGTTTGTCTATATCTGATTCTGTTTTTCGAATGTCTTCTTTTTGTTATCTAGTACTCTTTCTTCGTCAACAGCAGTCACAAACAAGACCGCAGGATTAGCAGAAAGTTTCCCAGTCCCACCTCTCCGATTACAATCACGCCCACGTATCTCGGAACATTCATCCCACTCGACCAATCGCCCGCCTCCGCACCAAGTACTTCGTCGGCTCTCAGCCGTCACCTTCCCTTCTAGGAGTTGCAGTATTATTGACCCAGTTTGCTGCTTTGATTCCCTCCGGCAGTTATTCTCTTGCGAGAATTTATCCCGAATCCGGACGGGAGGGAACCGAAACCTCCCTGATAATGACTTTCAAAGGAGGAAACTCCCTGGAAGATGATACTCTCTTTCTATGAAATGGCTGGAAACGGCAACTTTTCCAAGCTCGGAAAATTATTTCCAAGAATAGGTTAGAGCATGACGGGAGCAAAGGACGAAGACGTGTTCCCAGCAGAACACTAAAAAAGAAGCGGCCAACCTGTGGGAAATCTGAAGAACGCTGACGAGATGAAGGTGGACGATGACAGCACCGTGGTTGCGACACGAGGACAAAGCAGAATCTCAGCTGCTGAAGAAAGGGAAGTATTCTAATTCTCCATTTCCCATTTACGGTGGACCACTGAAAGGGTATCACGTCAATACCCACAGTCGAAGAGAACGAGAAGTCCCTCAAAGACGATTAGGACTGGAAGTTTTGCTGGGGCAGTCGTGTAACCCAATACAATCCAACACTAACGTATCCTGTGGCGAAACTCGGAATTCGGATCTCGTTGAGAAAATCTCTCGGCAGACCCAATCGGTCCTTGGGGCGTTTCCCTTGTTTAGAGGGAGGGTGTTGCAAAGCTGCATTCTGTCGCAGCAAGATTGACGAGAATACTTGCATTTACTCGAAGGGAATATTGTAGGGTCTACGGCAGTTCAAGCACTATGGAAATTTTGGTAACATTTACAAACCCCACAGCTACCGTCGGGTCTTTAGAATATGCCGTTGAACTGCTGTAGCCATTTAACCGACAGTTGTGTCAAATACCAAACGGAGAAAGCACACGACCACACTGGCGGGGTTTAGTACTTCTTCCCACCCCAACCCTTTGGCTACCCGCTACACCTTGTCAGTAGCGAATAGGGACCAAATCACTTGACACCCCCAGTCTGGTAAAGGGAGGAGCTTTTTAAGGGCTGAGGTAGAGCCGACATACCGAGGATATAGCCCACAGACCTCAGAGCGCCACGCATCGACGTAGAACGTAGCTTTTGGTCATTTTATGAAAAGCCACTCTATGAGGTTCTTTCTCCTTGAAGCGAAGGCATTATAAAGTCGTGTTCTCTAAACTATCACACAATCATTTACCACCAAAGCGAAGATCTCAATCCATACACAATGCTCAGAACTCAAATCTTCCCACCTTTTAAATTAATTCAAAGTTCCCGACAGGCCGCTGATTGGCACTTTAGAACCTTCAGGAAAAGTCTCCCGACAAGGCGCCGCGGTCATTTTCCTCTCAGCTAACAAAGGAATCCGGGAAAGCGATATTTATCAACAGAGCAGGACAAATGAGAAAGAACATAAACTGGAAAATTGCCAGGAGTCGGGGAAAGGGGGAAGGGTATCGGACCGATGAAACAGTCGAACGAAGACGAAGCCATTGACTGCGATAAATGGGAAAAACTCCGCGGGCATAAGGATTGAGGAAATATAAAGAACGGAGCTGGACTGGTCGTCGGTTGGAGGTAAGAGTTCAAGAATGCAACCTGAGGCCTGAGGGTATAGCATGGGATGCAGGACGGCTCATGCCTTGGGCGGGAAAAACTCGTTGGGGTACGGCATGCTGACAGGATCCGGAAACCCATAGCTTTGTTCGCACTTACCGGATTCCGGTCATCCCACACTTCACTGGTAATTCCTCATTTGAGTTGGGAAAATGTCAAACATTTTCGTTTACCCTGGAGGACCCCAGCCCAGCCTTCGTGTTACTATTATTATGATTTAGGGTAGTCCAACACTTACGGCCGAAACTACGTCCACCGCAAATTCCACCACCCTTCAGTTTTCCGCCCTTAAGTTCCCCTCCGTAATCTGTCAGCTTTCCCGCCCAAATGAACGTTTCGTCATGCATGCATATTTATACATTTTGTGTCATGTGTTAAACAGTGTTACAATTTCAGTTATTTTATTCAAATAATGTATACAACGGATACGTCAGCAACGATGCTTCATCAGCGATATTTCGGCACTTCCTGGAAATAATTTTACAGGTTTGTTTCCTTCCCCGACGCTGAACCTGAAGATTGACAGCCTGACGAGAACCCTTGCCAAGAAGGGCCGAAATATCGCTGATGAAGCATCGTAGCTAATAATTGTTATTCTGTTCATTTGACTTCTCAAACTTTGGGTCAATACGTGAGGGGGGGGGGGGGGAGGAATGGTTGATACACGGGTTGGGAGAAAAGTCGGTCGTAAGTATTACAAATTTTGGATGGTCATCTGTCTGAGAATGTCACACAGGAAAAATTTTCTATAGACTTGCTCGGGCTCCAGTTTTGATAACGTTTTTCTTCTTAGAATAATATGTAAATTTTGTTTGTTTTGGGGCCTTTGGTAATTTACAATGACCGTCAAGGCTTCATTGTAAAATGAGTTACAACTACTACATATTTGTCAATCAGTACTGACATCCCATAGGCATAGCATTCATGTGGTACACCATCACGCTAGTTGTAATCCCACGCCTAGGACTTCCAGAGCTTTCCTCTTGCGTAGCAGAAATCCTTCTGGGAAACAATCCTTGAGAGCCTAACTTCCCTGAAACAATTCCATAAACGATTTCATTAGCGTGATTCAATTAGGACCATATGAGGCGGGCCCAGACTTCATGCATTTCGCTAGACTGATTCCAGGAATAACAATATTCAGAGCGACCCTTGCCGACAGAGCTCCACAAAAAGCGTTTCCATGAAAGAGTCTGACGACAGAGCCGCGCTTAATGGTATTTAAGAAAGATCGATGTCAGGACGAAGAAATCAACACGGTTTAGTGATAAAGGATGAGACAAACAGGGTTCGAACGCCAAAGGAAATAACCACCGGCGCGAAGAATCTTCGGCGTCTAGGAACGGGGGAAAAAACGAGGGAAAAACTGCAAAGATAAGATCCTGAAAATGAGTTTCGAGGTTCCAGCAGAGGAGGAGGAAGTAAAAAAAGAAAGATGAGAAGTCCACGAATCTTCGTTTGAGTTTTTGTTTGTCTGCGACGATGGTGGCGACAGTTCAGGACGAGCATAACTTTTCATCTGTATTTGCGGACGCGCCCCGATGAAAAATTTATCTCAAAATAGTAGTCCGAAGTTGTACGAAAAAGTAGCATGCAGTACTAACTGATGCAACTATATTCTATTACTTCAAGGCTACCCTGCTACTGCATACTACTGCATGCTACTATTAGCAAGACTGGATGCTACTATGGCAAGACAGGATGCTACTGGGTACTACTACATAGGATTGGACAAGTCTGAGGCACATTAAATGATAGTATTCTTTGCTACTACATAGAATTACATGCAACTTTTTCGTACAGCTACCCTACAACTACGCAGGCTACAAATTTTTCATATTTCAAGGGTTGAAAATTTCGGCTTCAACTGTTGTCTTTTCAAGAACGTTCGAAGGCCATCTAATAAAATCAAACAAGAATTCTGAAACCTCCTAGTCCCGATCCAGGGTTTTTTACAATTAAAACCGCTTAACCGTCCATCTTATCCGTTTAACCCTCCATCTTATCCATCCTCGCTCCCGAAACAGATTTCACTGTATACTGGGCGGCAAACCTAATCAGCGCAACCAGACAAAAAAGGTAACTACTCCGTTGTTCCCGCAGTCTAACCGTCTCGACGAACTCCCGAAGGAAATCCGAAAATCCTCCTTGCTCCGGAAGCCGGGAAATTTATGTCCTGATGTTCTCTTAGCTTTCCCGATGTCTCCCCCGGTGAATTCCATTACTGCTCAGGAGAATAGCAGCGGACAACACTCGGGGAGTCCAAGTGAAACTCGGGATCGAATCAGGGACGTTGACAGACGGGACGCTAGACACCTATTGGAGGAAAAGGACCGAGCGTGCAAGAAGAAACGATGCTGGAAATTCGTTGGGAGGATGACATGACATAGAAACTTGGCAAGGATGAGCCAGGGATACTTAATAGGAGGAATAAGCGTATATCAACTCGGGTTACAAGGGGAAGGACGTGCTTTGTGTGGCGTAGGCGTGAGAACACCAGTTATAGTGGTGTTAGTTTAAATAAATGAATCAACACGGATAAGCTAGATGACTTTAGTACATGATTCCCAATATACATGTCATGTCTTGATTGACTAACATGTGATAGCCTATGTTTTTTTATTGTGTTCTCTGATAGTACTCTTACAGGATTCAAACATGACTCGTCCTATTAGACACAAAATGACACCCCTAGGTCTTCTGATCTCTACTACTCGTTTTGCATTGTCAAATCTGATCTCTACTGATATGACTATCATAATACTGTTCCGAACACTGTTCCTATGGCCGGCTTCTACCAGTCTATTGTAGTGCTTTGCCAACTCTGTTCACAAGCCCCTCGGGTAAGACGGGTGAGATGGTAAGACCGCCTGCCTTGTAGGCAGAGCGTCCTGGGTTCAAATCCCGGCTGAGGAGCATTTCTGTCTTTCAATTCACTACTTATAAAAAAAAAATATGACTATCATACCTCGCGTGCGCAAACACAAAATGTTTCTGTCGTTTTTTTTTCGCGGCTGTCCAAGGCTCAGTGAAAAGAATTCAAAACAGATTTAAGTAAGTTAGTAATTTTAGGCTACTCACCCGACAATTCATATTAAAACTAAGACAGAAAGAACGGAAACGTTTGTGGAATAAGAGTGCGGAATACATGTTTACATTGTTTACAACTTATATAATGCCATTAATTTATGTTGGCTACACTGTCAAAAGTCTCTCCTTTATCGGACTTCAGGAGTTGTGCGTCACCGATTTCGGACATTTTAATTCGTAATTCTGAGAATTAAAATCCGAATTCGTAGAGTTATAATCCTGCATCGGACTATAATACTGCAGTATTTTGCATTCTAACATTTTAGTCCTGCCTCGGACTAAAACTCTCCGGATTCGGTTCTCAATTCTCCGAATTACGAATAAAAATGGCCGAAATCGGTGACGCACAGCTCCTAAAGTCCGATAAAGGAGAGACTTTTTACAGTGTAGCCATTGAGCGTAATGTTGCCCGGAGTAGGAGGTTCTTTAAGACCGCGGGTTTACAGAAACTGGCGCATCGAAGTCTGCTACAGCGTCTAGGGGTCTTTCCGACCCCTGACCTCTTTTGCCACGATATACTGTGATCTTGAACAGCATTCTAACTTATCTTGCCAAAAAGGTACTAACAGCGCCTACGATTGTTGGGTGATAAATGATGATGATGATGAAGTTTTATTTACGCACTTAAGAAGAGGAAAATAGCGCAGTCTAAACAAATAAAAAAATACACTGAGCTTTCAATAATGCAGTAAATGCACAAGATAAAAAAATAAACGTTAAAAAAAGAAAGGGGCTAATCGGGTTTAAAAAATCTTCTTCCTAGATGGAATGCGGAGAAACGGCCAAGGGCAGAAGAAATAAAGAACTCAGTTCCACTGAACAACAGTGCTGGAAATGCAACCGCGTGGCCATTCCGAGGACAAAGGAAATTGGAAAGCAGGTTCATTGATTTGGCCGCGGAGACGAGGAGATAGGCCCATTATTGCTGTGCTGGATGGTGATAGCAAAACCAGTGTGATGCCGCTCACATATCTGTCCAATGAGAGGGGGAAGAAGAAAGGGACGAATTGAACCCGATGAAAAATTTGTAGCCTGCGTAGTTGTATGATAATTGTATGAAAAAGTTGCATGTACTGATATATAATAGTAAAGAATACTATCTTTCACAGTGCCTCTGACTGGGCCAATCTTAAGCAGTAGTATCCAGTAGCATATTTTCTTGCTATAGTAGTATCCAGTCTTGCTAATAGTAGCATGCAGTAGAATGCAGTAACACGGTAGCCTTGACATAGAAGCATGTAGTAGCGTCATTCATACTCCCTGCTACTTTTTCGTACAACTTAATACTACTATTTTGAGATAAATTTTGCATTGGGAATGAATTGAGGGATTGTTCCCCGTCCGACTTTGTGTATAAAAACTAGATTAAACATTGACAATCTGATCCAACTGTAGAAAATCATTTAACTTAGTATTTCTTTTAAAGAAAAAGTGACGTTAAAAAGTAAAAAAGAAAATAACGTCGACACCGAGTAGAAGGAGCTGAAGCCCAAAAATTAAGAAATACGAAAGAAAAGATGCTACGCGGGTTTAAAACTTCGGACATCTCTGAGACCGGAACAAACATTTAGAAGCAAGGATGTCGAATATAAAAAGTTTTTCAAAGTTTGAATGAACCTGTTGACATAAAAAAAAAAAACTTTCACGACAAAATGCCTGATGTCCGCAATAACCGAATCCACATCCTGAACTGTTACCGTTGCGAACAGAGGAACAGGGTCGCATCCTTGCGGATTGGAGTTCCTGCCAAAATTTTCGGCACCTTACGAGATTTTGTCCACATGACGCGAAAGTGAGAAAATCCGTCACGGAAATGCTGATCGTGTACCCAAGCGTAAGTTAACAGGTGTTAAGTAAGTAAGTAAGTAATTTATTTATGACCCGCCATTTTGAAAAGGCGGAGTAAATGAAGAAAATAAACAAAACACATAAACACACAGAAAAGACACTTAATTTTTAATCTTCGGTCAGGAAGCAGTGGACGACGTCGTGCGCTGGTTGGGCTCTGTTGTCCATGATTTTTGAAAGCGATGAGGAAACATCCAAAAGGGTAATACTTGCATCTTGAATTTGAATTTCTCCGTCAATGTATGGTTATGACATAATTTCGACAAGTGGAGCAGGTGCTTTGCATATTTAAAATAACATGATCTCATCTTTTTAATCTCCTTCTTTCGCAGAACATGACTGACGCCAGAACGAAATAGTATAGAAGGAGCGCAGAAGGTGCTGTACAAATTTCCCAAAGCCTTACGATTATAGCGCCCCCGATTGGGGACGATGCGCCATAGGTGCTACGGATTGACTTATAAACTTCTTGAACAACCGAAGAGCAAAATTTTGACATAAATACCTCGAGAGAACTGTCTTTCAATTTCAGTATCGTTTGTTATATTATTAATGAATTAAGAATTTGATGTTTTAGTACTGAGATGCTTGTGAGATTTTTTGTCACAAAATTAAATGAAACCTTCCAGTCCAAGTCTGTTTTAGCTTTAGGGACTAAGGGTAAGAGGGGTTGAGATACCATACAATTCTATAAAAACAAATACAAGCTCTCTATATGCAGTGTCAATGGTCACAGTTTGGATGCCATGACAGCACTGTTGGTGTAACCAGTCATACACTAATCCTCAAATTGTGGGCATGGTGCCCCAAGTCCGGACATGCCCCCAAACCCCATAAGAATCTGTTGAACTGAGAATCTGAAATGAAAAACTGCTTTTCAAACAAATTTTGGGCATGTTGCCCACAAATACTCTTGATGACTATCTCACCCTGCCGATGCAGAATCTCCGGGTACCTGCGGAAGAAAGGAAGAAACGGTGTCACAGCTGCGCTGACTCAGGATTTGAGTCATTGAGTTTGAGTCGCTACGGACACGTTTACTCCATCTTCCTGAGAATCACTGGCGTGTTTTGGACTTCGTCATATAGAGTATTGAGAATCTGTGTATGACTGGGTGAAACTTTCTTATCTCCCTTTACAAAATCTTACGTAATATTACGAAGCAACGAAAAGGCAATCCAGGCGATATCAAAATGAAATAAGTTTGATGACGAATTGTTCTATAATCCTCTCCGTCCTATATAACAATAATAATGATAATTTATTTTTAACCCACAAATCGTACAAAAGAAGATATGAAGACATAATATATGATTACATAGGATATGACATATATATATATATGATTTTCTAATATTTATAACTCGGATTCCAGCGACAACGCAAGCGAAGCTTTTCAAATCTTACTCCCAAAATTCTCGAACAGAGAGAAAATAATCGCGGCAACAGCAAAAATTAAATTCAAGGACGTCTCCGACGATCAGATGTTCTTTAGAAAGTTCCATAATGGCTGTGACCATCAGGCATTCTACGGAAATATCCCTATTCTAGAAATCGGAACAAATGTCTCGCCTGGTGGATACATTGCTTCAGAATTATTTTTGTAAAAACACCGAAACACGTGTATCCAGCTGTCGTTGTAACTGTCCCAAGAATGCATCAATGGAAGTGCCAGACTGTCTATTTATACGAAAAAATTCAATGAAGGGAAAACACAAGTTTCCGCTCGTGCCTTTGCGTCAACGACTAATTCGCGCGTAAGATTCCACACGCCAAGTCTGGAACGACGCAATTCCTGAAATTCTTCCTCTTTAAACGAAAATCTTGATTTTCTATATTTGGTGGAGACACAAATCGCTAACAGGCAATGAGCCAATACTCTTATAGCAGCCCCAGTTGGCTATAATTTGAAACACACATATAATGAATATACTATTGACTATCGGCTAGACATCAGTTCTTCAAGGGTTCTCCATATTCCTGATCGAATCTATAAAATTTCACTGCTTGAATTTTAAGCATAGAATGGTTACATTCTTTTAGGTTTAAAACTGAAAAAAATACGGCTAGGTTAACAGTACTGAAGAAAGTTTATTTAACTGTTGGAAACGTTGAAAGGTGAAAGTTAATATGGTTAGAAAAATACTTGTTTTTTAAGATTGTTAGTGTAGAAGACATTACTAAGGAAATATTTTTGGTAAGTTAGGATTTAATGTCATCGAGGAAGGAGGATACGTAGAACCAAGCTAGCCTATGGAATTATGACGTTGTACGTTTCTGGTTTTCCATGTTTGGATAGAGCCTTTAACGACATTTTCTAAGATTTTCCAGTAATTACTGGATGCCTGATTCTACCAGTCTTCAGATTTTCCTGATTTACCTGAAATTCATGACCCATGGCTTGGTGCTAGCTACTTGCCATTCCTAGGCCAGCTGCTGAGCGCATATAGGGGAGGTATCTGCCTTTAAGCTAATAAAACAATAGCTTACCGGAGCCGGGACTCAGTCAAGTGGGATCATGTGAGATTCACTTTAGGGGGTGAAACGGGAGATGCAAAAAGCTAGCCTATCCGCTCTTGAACTAATGGCTGTCAAAAAGTTTGAAAGCGAAAGGAAAGTGCGTTTGAAGAGACAGGCTTGAAAGCTGGACAGTGAACACCGTTTTTGGCGACGTTTGGCGAAACAATATACTTCTATGTGTAGCCGGATTCGAATTTTTTAAAAAGAGTTCGATACATTCCCAATTATTTTTGCCGAGGTAATAGCATTTATGCTGACAAATCTGATACTATTTTTAAGAAAAAGTGAATATTACAATAACTTAGTTTATTTCGCTTTTATTTTCTTTCGTATGTAGCAGTACTCCGCCTTTTCGCTTTAAAAACAGATATATCCATATTTAGCCATTTTTCTTGTTCCATCCTACTATTAAAAGTGAAATAAGTGCTCGAGCAAGAGAGCTAAACATTTGCAACATAGTAACCCAATTCGATATAAGACCTTTGGTCTATACTTACTGATTATATCTATTTTTCTCTATTTTTTCTTTTTATTGGCATTTACTCCCCTTTTTCCCTTTTGCAAGCGGGCAAAAACAAATATCTATCTCTTATGTTTCTTGATCCGTCCTACTACCAGCCTACTGGGCTAAAAATCAGGACGCATTGCGACTGGTATTTCCGCTCATTCAACTGTGTTTCATTCGCTATGAAAAATCCGAATCTAGTAAAAGACTGAACAATCACGAAGAGAATTTCTTCATCACGACCGACTATAGCGGTACAAACAAAACATAAAAAGGGAAACCAACGGGTTTCCCAGTTTTCCATTAGGTTCAGTCAACCATAACTGCATAATCATGCATAAATCCTGTCCTACACTAGACGCTGCGTCCTGATCGAGCTGCCAGCAACTGGGTCTATCAATAACCCAAACGCTGGCCCCAGCCTCACTGCCGCATCGTTTGTACCTTCTTCAGCTAGGGTGGCTAGTAGGGACCAGTCTGCCGAAAACCCCTGATTTTGGGATTCCATGGATACCTGTAGGTACTCTAACCCTGAACTACTCCACTAGGATTGGTTGATTTCTGAGCTTCACCCGAAATACTAACACTTTATTGGGTTAGGGTACCAGCACTTTGTATCTGAAAGCTCCCTAGACCCCAGGAGCACATAGCCTAACAATGTGCATGCGGAAAATGTGGAAGAGTGGAGGTGGAGGGAGGCGGATAGGTGGGGGAGGGGGAGAGTACTTACTTGCATACAGGACACTTCCACGAGCCTCTGTCGCAGTTCATCTGTAGGTAGGATTCAAGGTCGAAACACTGAATGTGTTTACATTCATGGCCTCGGGCAGGTAACGATATTCGTTTAAAGGTAATGGGGCATTTAAGAGACACCTGAAAGGAAGAGAATTTAAGACATCAAACCATCCACTCCTGCCGTGTAAAGTTCTCCCTATCTTTAGGTACGAAAATTCTATCTAGCCCATCTTTCTGCTTTGGAGCTGGAGCTTGTAGAATTAGCTACCAATTTTCCACTACACTGCAAAAAGTCTCTCTTACATCGGACTTTAGTGGTTGTGACATCACCGAATTCGGTGATTTTTGTTCCGAATTCGGAGAGTACAAATCCTGTACAGGATTTGAACTCTCCGAAGTCAGATGTGAACTCTCCAAATTTCGAAATAAAAATCATCGAATTTGGTGATGTGCAACTATTGAAGTCCGATGTAGGAGAGACTTTTTACAGTGTACTGCCTATGTGGCAGTCTCGCTGCATCCTTGCAGCGGAATAGTCACTATTCTACCCGTCTTGTTTTTATTTTTCCCTGCGTGTTTTGATATATCTTTGTTTATATGGTAATGCGCTGAATTAAAATAATCATTCATTCACCGAAAAATCGCCAGCTTCAAAATTGAGCAAGCACGAGTAATGCCCGAGCCCCACTGTAATAACACCTGGTAACAAGACGGTCTTGCGGTCGAAATTGGGAAGAAAAGACGCTGAAAACGCAATACCCGGGCCACATTCAGTCACATCTATACGTAATTTGGTTTGTTAGTTTGGTTATTACCCACTCTTTACGTTTCATCCTGGCCACGCTTGGAACAAAGAAAGTCAAGACATTTTATCACCATCATCATTCAGAGTTAAACAAAACTAACTAAAGTCATTGAGTCTGGTCTGTGATTGGGCCAAAGATACGTTTCAAAATGGCGGAGATGGATTTTTCCATCTGTAGACTATCTTACGTTTTCAGCGTCTTTTCTTCCAAGTTTCAACCGTAAACGGTCTTATCACCGGCACTATTACCAGGTGTGACTATAGTGGGGCCTGGGCATAAGATAGTCGAGATGGAAAAATCCATCTCCGCCATTTTGGAACGTATCTTTGGAGTGTTTGGACCAATCACACACCAGAGTCATTGACTTTTGCCAGTTTTGTATACCTTTGAGTGATGATGGTGGTAAGATATCTTGAATTGGTGTGACCAGGATGAGACGTAAGAGTGGGTAATAACCAAATTACGTACAGATGTGACTGAATGTGGCCCGGGCATAAGGCAAATGATCCGCAGCAGAGCTGGTACTGATACTTCTCCCCGTGACCTTTTCGCTTGCTCGATATTTAAATTTTGAAAAGTAGAAATTTTAGAGATGTTAGAAATTTGGGAAGATTCATTAATGTGGCTATGGTCCACAGGGAAAGTTTTTTTTGTAGTTAGTTCTGTTGTCGAGGTTATGGTTCGTTTTGGTGTTGTTTTTTCTTGTTTCCATGGCCCTCTGTGCTTTTGCGGAATAAATCTTGTTTTCTTATTATCAACACAGCTTTGTGCCCTCATGAAGCTTCGTAATGCCGGGTTCACAGTTTAGTTTACATCAACATATGGCAACTGAACACGTTGTAATTTCTATTTTGACTTGACGAACGACATGCTTATTGTTTGATTGTTACTTTTGACAGCAAAATAACAACAATCGAATTTGTCTGTCGAATGTTTTTCAATAAAGAGAAACTGAACCAAATTATTTAAAGCAGCTGCATACATTTGATGAGCTTCGAAAAAACGGAACAAGATACATTTCAAGAAAAACTGAAAGGGTCTTCGAGGCCTCTTTTTTTACTCTAGGAAATCTTGGCAACCAGGTTCCGAATTTCCTAAACTCTCTATGACAACAAACCGTCTTTGACGTAGGCCTATCATATTTGGGCATGGTACAGAAATTTTAATGTTACCAGATATGCTATTTTTATGTATAAATCTCACAAGCATCCATACTATAAGCATCAATAGTATAACAAACGATAATGAAATTGAAAGACAGTTCTCTCGAGCTATTAAACGGAGGAAAAATGTCCTAAGAAAAAGTTACATTTAATTACAGACGCTGCAGTTTTTGTTTCTAAACATTGTAGCGTCCAGAGATACGCGAAGTTTATTTGTGACCTATTTCTAGTCCAGTGCGTAAGCAAATTCTACCATCATCATGAATCTAACTTAATATCTTACTTATGCGTCATGAAAGGGCCATCTCTAGTTCAAGGGCCGAGCTTTGTTTGGAGCAAATCTTAATGCTGAACTACTATTCTTTAAAGTTTAACTGAAAAGCCTACTTATTTTTGTGTCATTTAACTGAATACACTGAATTATTTGGATTCTGCAAAATTTTTTTTTTTTATTTTCCACTATCTAATCTAGTTATGACGTTCAGAACATCTGCGGCCGTCCCCACACCGAAAATTCTACTATGACGTGGGATATAATCTCAACAGAAACGCGGCTTTTCAGTGGGAAATGGTGAGACTGGTGAAGATTGCTTGGTGCCTGAACAAGAAAAAAATCATAAATCTTTCTCGTAAGGCATACAACAAAAATACAAGCGCATAGAGGTACCACAAATCACACGGAAATTCCACTATTTGAAAATCGATTACTCGTGAATGGTGGAACAACGAAGTAACGCATTTTCAGCGGGTCTTCAAGTCAATTTTTGTGAATAAGTGATGGGTAACTAGACTGTCCTACCCCAGCTCGTTTCGGTTAACCTTTAAGCAGCTCTGGCCTACGTCAGATAGTAAGCCACAAACTACCCAAGTCTGAATTCATTTATCATATACTTACTGACAAAGTTTTAAATTTGGGCGGTACGTAGGCTACCAAAACTCGCAAGTAATCTCTGAGCGTGTTCCATCCTATTTACCGTAGTTACTACGCATGAGGTCACGAATTCCGGCTTTTTGCCGTCAAGGCTGGAACGATTTTTCTATTTTCCAGCAGAATATCATGCCACGGGCGAATCCGACCAATCACGTGACAGAGATCCGTAGTTACTACGCTCCCGAGCGTGGTAAGCAAATAGTTACTATTAGTTACTATTTCGAGAAGGCTGGAACGGTCAGCGTAGTAACTTTTCGTGAGGTTGGAACGGATTTAGTAACTAATAGTTACTATTGGTACGAGGGTGGAACAAGCTCTCTGTTGAAACAAGTCAAAGGTGGTGAACAGAGCTCTTTCGTTAGTTCTATTTATTTTGTCCCTCTTGCCAAAGTATAATCCAACGGAACGAGGAACCTTGCCAAGAAGAGACAAAATATTGCTGACAAACATCGTAGCTGACTTTCCATTTTTAGCCATTTAACAGATGGTAATGATGACTGGAAGCGGGCCCGTATCCAGGAATTTTTTTCGGGGGGGGGGGTCGCCTGCGGGTCGGACAAAAAAGTAAAAAAAAGACATAGATCAGAGGGAAAAGCCTATAAAAATGACAATTTTTGTATATTTCGGGGGGGGGGAGGGGGGTTAGGGGGTTCTACCCCCCCCCCTGGATACGGCCTTGACTGGAAGACTAATAGAAACTACCGAATGGGTGGCTCTGAACTGGAATATCGTCAACATTGCTTTTTGATTTTTTTTTTACTTTTTTATGCTAAAGAACTACATGCAATACACTCTCTGCTGAGCGATTTCAGATTTTGAGAGATGTAAAAGAAAAGCTAAAAACTGGTTACGCAAAAACTGTACCTAACCGTTGCCAGTATTCACGCAAAGCTTTAGAGGCTTCGTCACTGGCTCATTTCCTGGCTTTTTGTGTTGCAAAAGTAGAAAAAAAGAAAAAGATACAACTAATTCTGAATGTTGTCGTTTTAAATCCAGGAGATCAATTAGAGCAAAATAGCGTGTATCATTATGTCACAGGAACCCTAATTGACCCCTAATTGCAGTCTGCTCATTATCCCCAAGCTGCCACAACGCCCATAAAATCTCACGTCCCCTAGGGATTTTCAGTTGCTTGTCGAACAGGCGGCTTTTTGAGCCCGGTGTGACCAAGCTTTTAGCCAAAATGTATTGTGCATATTGTGACCATTCTGTTTTGTTTTTAACTGGGTTGCATTCGCTACTGAATAAGAAAGATCTGCGCCAGGTCCGTATTGGTTACTTTAGATATTGCAAATTTCTACTGTACCTTCCGACATCATATCGTAATACACGTATTGTTAAGAAGCATGGTGCCACTGAAGTTCTTCAGTCTTTTGAGTTACTTAGTACTAAGTTAACATGCAATGCATTCACGTCCCTAGGTCCAAACCATAGTATTATCCGTTTGTTTCTGTCCGAGATAAAGGTTAAGTAATTCATATGCTTTTGTCTTTTACTTCTTTTTTTGTGTAATTTTACTCCGCTTGTCTGTTTATAGGAAAGCGGGTTACAAATAAATCATTATTATATGCACAAATCCTAACAGAGTTTTAGTGAAACATGACTTTGATAATCATTGACGGCCTAATAGGGACTTACCGCATGGTAGCTTCGGACTGGAATAAGATAAGATTTTAATCTACACTAAGAGCCAACCCGATGAAAAATTTGTAGCCTGCGTAGTGTACGATAGTTGAAGGAAAAAGTTGAATGTATTGATATGTAATAGTAAAGAATACTATCATTTAATGTGTCTCAGACTGGGTTAATCTTAAGCAGTAGTATCCAGTAGCATCCTATCTTGTTAATAATAGCATGCAGTAGAATACAGTAACACGGTAGCCTTGAAGTAGAAGCATGTAGTAGCATCAGTTCGTACTGCATGCTACTTTTTCGTACAATTTCATCCTACTATTTTGAGATACATTTTTCATCGGGAAAGGCCATGGCAAATACATGAAAAATAAACACAAACAAGCAGAAATAATACCTTCTATAAGCACCTATCCCCATGCGCTACGGCTACCCTGAGGAACCTCGCCAACTGTTTAATACTTATTAACCAACTATTTCCCATACCCTGCAGATCCATTCTTCATTCACCCCTCTTTCATTTACTCAAAAATTTCTAACCTAAAGGCGTATTCTCGCCGTTCCCCGAGGACTCCTCGGGGAATCAAAGGGAACGGCGAGAATAGAGGGAGTCACTCCACGCGGACTCCGCGTACAGAAACAGCGAGAACACGGGGAATGCTTCCAAAATGGATTTTGTTCTAAAAAAATATGCAGTTGACGAAAATAGTCGGGATCCAATTTAATTTTGTTTTTGTTTATACCGATTGTTTTTAATTAATTTTACATTGCACCAACACCAGCAAAATTTGATTCCCCTCCGAATCTGAAAGGGAGTCCTTTTTGATGATGGTGATGATAATCGGAGCATTCCCCATCCGTGGGGACTCGCGAGAATACGGAGAAACAAAAACGCAGGGACTCCTCAAGTGGAGTCCTCGGGTAACGGCTAGAATACGCCTTAAGTTCACTCAAATTTTCGCATTCGCACAACAAATATTTCAAGTTCTCATCCATACTACCACAAATCGGGCATGAGTAAGGGACGGACCGACCCTTCGCCCTCCAAATATACCGCCTTCCCTCCCCAAGAGGCTGAAATGAAGAAAAAAATAACAAACCTTCATTGCAGTCTGCTCAACCCCATCTGTGTCCGAGGGCAGGCCGGTCGGCCCGACAGAGGACGGGCCATTCTGGCCGGACGAGGGACTAGTGAGCACACCGCTGCTGAAATGTCGTTTTATCTTGGCGACACAGTGATCCGCTGGCAGCAGCCGCTTTCGCAACAGCCCTTGCAGGACTGAGCGAACACTCGGTCGATGCACCAATTGCAGCACAAACAGATGCGACTAAAAAGTAATAAATCATTGTTATACTGATCCAGTATAATCAGTATAATAATGATATTATACTGATAAAAAAACCCGAAAATCTCGTTTTTCCATTTTATTTGATTATTATACTGCACCTTTAAGATAAGATAAGATAACGTTTATTTGCTGTATATCTTCACAGATACATAGACAGCTACAAAGAGATAAATAAATAAATATACAACTTTTATTACATAGTTATATTAATTGGCGATTTCATAGCGATTTGTCACTCTCTGTTTATGCCTACATGTTCATATAATCAGGGACCCATAAATTTCCTGTAATGACTCGCCATTCAGGGGGCTTGTCATTTCCTATGCTTCTATGTTGCTATGTTGCCCGAGCCTCACCTAGTTTCCAAAAATTCCGCTTGGGTCGAATCGGCGTTCTTGCTCAGATAGACAAAATTAGTTGGGACTATTCAGCATGCCACCAGGTACCTAAGCTAGGACAAAAAATCCAGGATCCTCTTCCATTATATAGAAATATTCCTAGTTCAGCGCAACAGCTGCGAAAAATTCTGTCTATCTGGATAGTCGGGTATTTTATCCCCGTGCGTATTTCTCGGACTATCTGACGCTCGGTCAAGAGCGCATCAGAAATCTCTTATTGACAAGCCCCCTGAATGGCGAGTCATTACAGGAAATTTATGGGTCCCTGATATAATGTACAAAATACTGCCTGAATGAGCGCCTGTATCTCGAAGACGCAGACGCTTTGCAAGTTGAAAGGCACAAACTTGTTTTAGTGTCTTGTTGCATATCTTGGCTGCAGCGCCTCAGGTGGTAGAAGGTTTCGGTGCTTCCCCGACATAAATACTTGTTTACCAAAACTCATGGTTAAGTCGTGGCGTCTGCAAGACAGTCTTTGGAGTTGGAGCTTTTCGAGACTCTGGTCATAATCTGACTGTTCCTGACCCAATATAATTTTTGCGGCTCGTTTCTGTACGCTCTCCAACTCTTCAGATTGCTCTTGGGTCAACCGTGCGTGCCAAGCAGGACACGCGTATTCGACAATTAGCCTTATGTACAATTTAAAACAATTTAGTAATGGTTCACTATTAAAACCGAAACGACGGAGAGTGACAAGATTTCTAACGGAATTTTTTTTTGCTTTCTAAATTTGCTTTCTGGCAAATGTTAACTGACACTGATAAAAACAAATTCGCTCTATCTATTCTCGTTTCTGGGAATTCCTGCTCCGCCTCCCTCCATGGACCCGAAATAGTAAAATCGTCACTACTTATAACATCACTGACCCACTTACAGCAGTTGGAACTTATACAGAAGTACAACAATAACATTAAGCATCAATGGGAGAGCATTCTCCTACAATAGGATAGTTTTGTAGATAGGATAATGTTGTTGTGGTCTCTATGTTTGTCTGGTCTCCTCTTGTTATAGTGTTTACTTCTTCTTTTCTTTCTTTATTCCTACTCCGCCTATGCCATGTGCTTTTTGATGGGTGAAAAATAAAATACCAGTCTATCTGGGTTGCAACTATTTTCAGGCAGGGGCACCCTCAGTATTTGCCCAGTTCTTAAAAAAATGTTCCGAATTCTGTTCCGAATTCTGAGACAGAAGAAGTGAAATGATAAGAATAAAAAAATCCTTGAACTTGACCTATACTTTGAACCAAAGAATCCAGTTTGAATAAAATATCTCAACCCCTTCGACAGTTATTGTGCTAACAGACGGAGAGACAGACAGGCGGACGGACAAACTTTACGAAGTCATAGGTATCACTTACGTTCTGGGACCCTCCCCCCCACCAAAAAAAACAGCTCAACGGGTCAGGACGATGAGTTATGTCATCGAGCGAGGGTACCAGCTACGCCCCCATCCTCGCATTATACTCGAGAAGTGCCAATACTCTTGATGACTATCTCTCCTTGCCGATGCAAAATCTCCGGCCTCTCCGGGTATATAGCGGAAGAAAGGCAGAAGTGGTGTCACAGCTGCTCCCAAAGATCGCGGTGATTGATTGACAGAGGATTTGAGTCGTTGATTTTGAGTCGCACGGACACGCTTACTCCTTCTTCCTAGGGTCGCTGGCGTGTTTTGGACTTAGTCATTTACAGTATTACGATAAGCTTGCTGTTTGGCTACTACACTACACACGGCTACTGCTGCACTACATCCTCGCGCTCGAATTCAACACCGAGTTTGAGAACCCTACGACAAAAGACGCGAACAGATAGGAAGTTTTGTTTGCCCTTTCTCGTCTTATTCTTTTCTCTCTCTACTCTTGGGAGGATTATGTCTGTCTGTATTGCAGACGGATTCCAAATGGGCAAAGGTACAAACTATGTAAGCGAGCAAGCATGCTTGGTTCAACATGGAATGAATATTCTTCTGGAATATTCATTCCTCTGCTCTTCGCAGAGGCAGAAGCAGTCTTTAGAAGAAACATGGTCCAGTAGAGTGCAAGTTTTATTCGTATTTATTGTAAAGAATAGGGTATTTTAGCGTCCAGACCCGTCATGGAAGGCTATGATAGCTATTTAGAATAAACGATTCCGATTCTCTAGCTCCATTCTCAACTTAATTCCAAGAAAGATAAAACACAGTTTCAAGCTTGGTAAATCGCGTTTCCGCAACGATGCGTACAAGCGGAGTTTTGCAAACAGAATCGCTGGATCTTGGAACAGTCTTATCGAAGATGTGGTTAATCCTGAATCATTACCAGTCTATCTGAATTGCAGCTTCATTCTGCCAGGGGACACCCTCAGCATTTGCCCTTTTTGTCAGAAAATACCGCACAAACTTTGAATTTACAGGTGAATTTCCGAAAGCCAAAAGATGCCAACTTCAATTCTGGAAAATGATTTCTTCTTTGCTGGGCGTTTCCAAGCGTGAATTACGGAAAAACCGAAGGTTAGAACCAAAAGCATGGGTAAGGGAAAATCCACAGACGGCAGTTACGAATAGCAGAATCTTTCGACAGATCTACACCAAGCATTCCGCGAAAAGTTTGTTCTTAGTGATTCAGCATTGCTTTTTTGTGTGGCGGAGAGATGAAGGCCCGTTAATAACGGGTTTTAGCCCCCCCCCCCTACTTTCAAAAATCCCTCCAGTACCGAGGCTTTGTCGGGTTTCTGCCGGTCATAAAAGGAGACGGGCACCAGTTTCGGGTACCAGCTGGTCTAAGGCCAAGTTGAACTTAATCCAACTCTTGCTAGTTTCGGTAGACCAAATCACATCCACACCACACCATGCTGTTTCGAAAACAGAATGTGAATTAGGTTATCGGCTTCCTGTTGGACTTTGTTTAGCACTAGCAAAATAGCAGTTCAGCAAAATAATCTGATTGGCTAGTACCCTTGGAATTTGAATTCTCTGAACTCTGCGGTCTCAGCCGGTTCCCGAATTAAACACTATGAGAAATAATTGAGAAATTAAATAATTTACAAATTATTAAAAGTAATTAATGGTATGTATAGAAGATCAGGGCCCCGCGGTCGCGCACCGGAATTCCTGCCAGGACCTTCGTCGCCATCGTCATTTCCACACGGAAAGCTGACATTCTTAAAGGACCTGTCTTACCTATAATACTAATGCAAGTAATGCAACCTATTTTCATAATCACTCCATATATTTCTAAACCCGGAGACCTCCAGTTTCGTACTGTATATTCTAACCCCTCTAACAAAACCACCATGATTTTCTCACTTGCCGTCTTTTGCTACCTTCGATGTGTATCACGCTGTCTACGGTTGTCTGCGAGAAGTTTTTCCATCAGAAGAAAACGTTATGTAAATTGTGTCCTGTTTTCGCTACAAGTCAACGGGTCTCGGAAAAGGCTTAAAACAGCCAAAACCGTGGGTGATTTGTTGAAAGCACAGCCTAGTTTTAAAGTATTCAAATATTTTAAAATACTGCAAGTTGAAGAGTAAATAGTACAAGGGGTCCTTTAAACGATGAAAGTACAAAAATCCGGCCGGAAAATCCTTATGTCTCTCCGCAGTAAAAAAGGGATTTACTTACACAACAACAAGCAGAGACAGTGATCTGTATCGTGTTTCTGCCAGGTTGACAGACGTCTTTGAGGTACAGTGGTTTGTGGGCGGACTTGTTCTCCCCCCGGTCAATGTTCAAGGGTGTGGCGTTCACAGAGACCTGAACACTTGCCGGCCAATTCGTATTCATCGCCCGGTCTTCGTGGTGGAAGCATTTTAACTGAAGCTCCAAGTCCGACCTGGGAAAGAAAAACAAGATATTACCGACAGCCGAAGAAATGGAAATAATTCAAGTCATCGTATGATGGGACATTTTTCCAATCGTTAACAACTGGAAACGATCGTAAACAATTGTTTTTTTACGATTAGAAACAGCTGTGTACGATTGGAAACAGTTATTTACGATTGTAAACAGTTGTTTCCAATTATTTCCAATCGTTTGTGATTGTATACAGTTAAGAAAGAAAGAAAGAAAACAAAGATAAAAAAACGAAAGAAAAACCATGACCAACAATAAAATTTGAGTGACAAACAAATTACAACAGAACAGGACGGTGACATTTGACTACGTCTAGATCAGCCATAAAATAAAGATAATCTTGTAGGATAACTGTTTAAACGGAAACTACATTTTGTTGAAATCCGGTTTTTGGAAAGGTTGTACCCTGGTTGTACCATATTGAGTCTTGGAGGGCTGGTATTTTCAAATTAAAAGAAAAAGCATGGGCATTACAGAACAAAAAACAATCAGTAAAATAAATAGTTATATCTTAAAAGATTGACGGCACCGTGATCTATTTTGCAACATTCACCAACGTAGGCTAAGCACCTTCTAAAGAGAAACTGTATATGAGTGAGCATGTAGCGTGATCTTTAACCACTGTGGGAATTACTACAAAACACTGCCCGAAAACAGTCGAGAAGTAACGTGTATACTGAATTTCGTGACTTCGGATGTTTTGGCTCAGCTCAACTTTCATTTTCACCATTATACTGTGCAACGGAAGCACTAAACCGAACAATGACGAAGTTAATGGAACCTCCATTACCTTATAATGTTATCTGACGGCCCATATTACTTGGCAAGATTTTGTCAAATAAAAAAAAAGGACAATAGAATGTCAAAATACAATGTCAGCAGTACAACGATTTTGTAACTTTGGCAAAACAATTCTATTTTCAACTGGACACAGTGTTTGCGAATTGTAAAACTGTTCAGAATTTGACATCCGTTTTTTATCCAATCATGCGGATATTCTGCTGTAATTATAATTAATTAAATACAAACATCTTCAACACCATGTTGTTGTAGCCTACAGGTTTAATACGGCGATCTGAACGAAGGTTTGAGCTTTACGTTTTCAGAATTCTAAAGAAAACTATAGAAAATGTCACCATCCACGAACACACGCACTTCTTTGCTAAGGCGCCTTCAAATTTTGATAATTTTGATTTTTGTTTGTATTCCTGTCCATATTTTGTCTTTGACCTGAACAAAAAAATAAAGAAGAAATACATATCAAATTTGATAGTGCAAAATGGATAGGTCAGCTGAATTTTTTTAGAGCTATATCTCGGCCCTTCTTGGCAAGGGTCCTCTTCAGGCTCAAAACCGCTTAAGTTGGAAATGTGGAAAAACCCCAAGTACAGATCAAGTTGCTATAGCCTACAGTCTTCTGCGATCTTAGCAAACTTTTAGTTTTTGATTTTCGGAATATCTGAAGAAAACTGAAAAAAAGCTCTTCGTGTTCCTGAAGTTCCAGACAACATTTCCAGGCCGGGAAGCTTATTCGAAAAATCGTCCACACCCACTCAAGTGTTTCTACGCTTATAACTGAAAACTGGGAGATGCAATTAAAAAAACGAACTATATTTTGTACATTTTTTTTTATTAGTGCTCAGAATTCTGCCTAAAAACATCAAAATAACATTTCAAGTCTTTTCCCTGACCTTATGAGAAAGAACAGAAGAATTTCCCTAGCTCCAGACGACGGCTCCAGCCATTATCTATCCCTCTCCTTCTCGACACGAGGATAAATCCCAGCTCCGATTCCGCGGTACAATACTTGCGGAAACAATCCAAACATTCCGTTCCGAGCAGTGTTGCCACTGTAGTTGGGTTTCACTAGATTCAATAAAATAAATGAAAAATCTAGTAAATTTCGAAGATCTAGTCAATTTCATTTAAATCTAGTTAAACTCACGGTATATAATAAAAAAAATTATCTACACCGGAAATATGTCATGGTTCATCAGGTCAATTCGTGAGTTGTCTAGCAACATACCAGATGCTACCGTTCATAGTTCACTATACGCCTACTTCAATGTCAAAGGCACAGAATTTAACATTAGTGTCTGGCTGGCAGGCCCATATCCAGGAATTTATTTCGGGGGGGGGGGGAGGGGGTTGCCCGCGGGTCGGACCAAAAAGACATAGATCAGAGTGAAAAGCCTATGAAAAATGATTATTTTTGTATGTTTGGGGGGGGGGGGTGAACCCCCGACCCCCCCCCCCCCCCCCCTCCTGGATACGGCCCTGCTGGCTGGCATAACTGTAATTCGGATGTCCGATCCGGTTAGGCTTAAAGAATTTTCTCATACTGCCCTTATATTTACTACATTAATTCAGTTTCCAAAGACATCTGCTGCGGCTCCCAATTAATATTTGACTCCTCAAATCATGCTTTTTAAGTATTCCTTAGTAAAAATCTAGCAAACAAATATGCAGAGTTGAATACTCCTTGAGCCCAAGCCGACTGGCAAACATATATTATTCAAATAATGCATAAAATGGATGTGCCAGCTACGATGCTTTGGCAGCGATATTTCTGCCCTTCTTGGCAAGGGTCCTCGTCAGGCTGTCGAACTTCAGGGTCAACTTTGGGGAAGAAACGAACATGCAATCAGCAATTTCAGATTCGTTTTCGACGCTACGATGCTTCGGAAGCGATATTTCGGCCCTTCTTGGCAAGGGTCCTCGTCAGGCTGTCACCTTCAATTGCTGATTGCAGGTTCGTTCCTTCCCCAAAGTTGGCCCTGAAATTCGACAGCCTGACGAGGACACTTGCCCAAGAAGGGCAGCAGTATCGCTTCAAAAGCATCGTAGCTGACATATCCGGCTTATGCATTGTTTGAATATCTGCAGAGTTTTTTTTTTTTTTTTTTTTTCAATCAATCAATTTTATTTTCAACCCTAATAGCACTAGGCTAACACGGGCGGGAATTGGAAAAATAAACACTCGCTAACAATACAAATAAAACACAAACTAACAAACAATAAATAAGAAACGAACATGAATCATGAACAGTTAAAATGTTTAGTAAAATACGGAACGAATGAATTTAGGTATCTTTCTGAAGAGTTCTAGTGAACTGAATTCTGGTCGAGTGGCAACACTGGTGCCGATCAATGCGCTCTCGACACGTTGACGCCGAAAATGAACGGTGGGATTTCTCCGCACCAAACATGTTTCCGAGTTCCAGAAGAGAAGCCAATGAATCGCTTTAGGGTATGATTCATCTGTTTCCAGAGAAGAGATACTTAGGAGAGTGGACAGGAACTCGTTGACGGACAAGGCCGGGAGCAAGATTTCCCTTGGGAAGGGGGCGGGGGGATACCAAGTGGATTGACGAAGAGTATAATGTAATCTACGTCGGAAAGATCACAACAACAACAAAAGATGGTGCGTTTCAGCAACAAATTAGTTGTTGTTAGTTATCTAGGGCCGTGAATCCCGTCCGACGAGCTGGCCCCTATACCATCTTCTGGAAATATACATAACATCTAGCTATAGTTTGCGATCATGTCCGCTAGATGTTATTCAAGATGCTGATTACGATGCAGCTCGACCGAAGAAGCAGAGTGGAAACATACGAGTTCTGTTGATTAAAAAAATAAAAACACCTGTAGCCTATAGGTTTGAAAAAACAGACTGTTTCCTTTTAAATTTACAGCATACGGAAGATCAGTGAAACTGTTTTTTTTTTCTATTTGAAAAAGCACCCTATTTCCTTTTCTTGTGCTTAGCATAACTTAGGATCATTTTGGGAATTGGCTCTAGTGAAAAAGATGGTTACCAACGGTAAAGGATGAGGCGATTATTTTCAAGTCTGTAATATACAAATTCACTGAATGACCGACCTAGGTTGCTTGACTAACAGGAAGGTGAGTGAGTCTAACAATCCACGTAGTACAGAGAGGGAAATAATAATAATAATTTATTTTTAACCCAGAAATCGTAAAAGACGAAAGTAGCGGAGTACAAAATAGAACAAGAAGACATAATTAGCGATCAAAATGAAACTTACACAGAAAAACCTATGCTTCTCTGAAAACTTCTCTAAATTTTGCTCTTGCAGTCAATGCGAATGATAAAATTGAGAACTTAATGGCGTTTCAGGTTTCTTTTTGCGCAAAGACTGAAATTGGATTCGTTTATTTTCGTCTGCTTATATTAATGTTTCTTCTGTTGGGATACTTTGGACGATTAGTAAAGTAATGCAAAACTGTCGCAATCGTGATGACGCTGTAATGTAGCCGTTTGGGGATGCAAAAACAACAAAGCAAAACGAAACTCGGTTCTTTAAGATTAATTACAAACGAAAATCTCATTTTCTCAGCTTCATTTTCATTTGATTTTGCTTTTTCTTACGGTCTTACCGATAGGAGAATTTGTCTCGTTTTGTCAGAGAAGTGACCAGTGGCAACACTTTACACACGACCCTTTCCTGTACACATTCAAGTAAACAAAAGAATCTCGTTTCGTCAATCCCGACAGCACTGCCTTCCTACGGTGCCTTTCCAGCCATCCCTTAATCGATCACCAAACAACCAAGTTCCAGCCAGGACAGAAGAAGCCATACAGGGGGGGGGGGGGGGGGGAATACGAAGAACTCTTTGTTCATCGTTCATTGTCTTTTTCTTAGAAATATATTTTTACTTCTAAGCTCCAGAATTAAGAAGAAGTGGGCCAATGAGGACTTACCCACTCTTGGTTTTAAAAAGGCTGTAACAGCTGGTCCAAGAGAAACAAGAGCTAGAAGCTCATATGGCACTTGCAAGGGTGGTTAAGAAGATTAAATATAGAATTTGCCTTTTCGTGGGTTTGTTCTGATCACCTGTAAGCAAAACCCTTGAGATAAGAATGATCATGCCTGGAAAACACGTGAATGTATCGTTTGGTATAAATATTTTATTTTTGGACTTGGCCGCAATGATGCGCACTTTAAAGCCGCTAGAAACTCATCTGTAAGCAAAATCCTTGAGGCAAGAACCTCAACAGGCCCTTGGGGATCATTAGTAGCCTATATACCGTTTGGTCAAAAGTATTTTTTAACTTTTCGGGTAAGATGCGCCCTTTGAGGGTCCTAGAAATAAATTTTTAAGCAAAACTCTTGTGGCACAAAAGATCATGGGTTGAGATGTATCGTTTGATCAAAAGTACTTTTCGACTTTGCGGTCAAGATGTGCACTTTAAGGAAGATCATGAAAATGTATATTTTGCTTAAAAGTATTTTTCTTACTTTGCGGTCAAGATCGGTACTTTAAGGAATAGTCGAATTTGGAAAATGACGACTTCTAAGCCAACCTTGTCGAATCTGTAATATTCCAGCCGAGTTTCATCGTCCTAGCACATCTGGAATTACCTTAACTCGCGATCATCGGAATTCCGGACCCCCGCCCCTTCCAATTCCCCCCACAGTGCCCGGAGCCAATCCGGTTCTGTAAATGATTTATCCAGAGCATCTGTTTGTTATTCCTACAAAGTTCTATCACGATCTCTCCAGTCTAAGCCGGTAACGTATTTGTTGGTAACGCCCCCCCCCCCCCCCTCCAAAAGTTGTCGGATTGGGTCCGGACATGAAACCAGAGACAGGTCCTCTGTTCAATTACTAAATTTCAATCGAATCCGATCACCCGTTCCAAAGTTACACATGACTCAATATTCCGGATTCCCCCTCCCTCCACTCCCCCACAGATGGTCGGATCGGGAAACTGATTATTTCCAGGTCAGTTTGATCGGGTTCCTGATACGCCTGCCAAGTTTCATCGTCCTAGCACATCTGGAAGTACCCTAACTCGAGAAAGTGTGACAGACAATCGGACCGACCGACAGACGGAATTACGATCGGTATATGGCACTTGAGTCAGAGGCTGCAAGTGCCATGAAAGCAGGACACTGAATCGACTGTTATTCCTGAAGCAGTGTATAAATAAGTAAATATATACTTTTTTTCACCTGCAAATGCACAAGAAAACACGGAGTAAAAATAAAAATAAAAACCAAGATTTTAAAACCGAGAATTCAGACATGATTCAGATACATCGGATGTAGCAGATTCTGCCCAGACCAAACCCCAAGTGTAAGGGTTCGCGGGGGTAGGGAGCTGAGTCTAAATTACTTGTAGTCTGAACAGCTGGTATATTAAATTATTACAACTACTCGAAGAATCAAAATACAAACCTTCACAAAAATATTGCAATCCATGTAGGACTTATTGTGGTCAGACAGACGGACAGAAACGTTTGCGCTGACATAGCCGCCCCTCACTTGCATCTGGGATCCCAAAAACGATGTACCTACCTACCTATCCTCGCCAATCTTTAATTTCCTCATCGTGATTTTTTTCTTCTTTCAATACCCTTATTTTACAATTATTACATTATTTTCCTGTTCATCAATTATAGTGAACAAGTGATTACTGTTAATAAATAGATACCGCACACACTACTGTATTGTTGCTGTGCCTCATTATGAATCAAGTTTTGGCATTCAGTTGAAGGACCTTCAGATACACCTGTGCTTCATTACCGTGTCACATGACCATCGCTAATTACATAAATGCCTAAACACCAGAGTGGCTAAAACCAGCTTTCAACCGAAATATGCGATTCAGAACTAGCTACACTGTTATTTTTTTTTCACCCAAAACTCCATTGTTGCTACACATGGTTATTGCCATATTGCGGGCTAGTTGTGATCCACATGAACACCTACAAAATCCATACATATCCAACAGTTGCGTAGTTTAGCTGGTATGGTGGAGGTATGGCGGCAAAGATGTAAATTTGCTTTAAGAGAGATTTGTCAGGTTTGATAAAAAGAGAATTAATCATACTAGTTTTGGAGAAAAATACTTAGAAAAAAAATCCAGGATCTAGTGGAAATCGAGACGTTAGGAGGGGACCTATGTAGGCTGGCCGGAGATACGTAAGACACGAGGGTGGTTGGAGGGTAGGATAGGAAATCAAGCGGGCGGCCGGAGGGGAGTCTTATAGGTTTAATTTTTTACCTGAACGATCGGTTACATTTTGTTGGCTAGGAGCTTAATTTGTAACCTGGATGATCTGTTACTTGGCTAGGAGCTGAGAGTAGGACCTATAGCTAGACGATCAGGGAGGAACTTGTACGGATAACGTCGGTAGATCAACATTAAAGGACCTGTCTTACCTGTAATACTAACGCAACCTACTTCCATAATCACTCCATATATTTCTAAACCCGGAGACACCAATTTCGTACGGTACATTCTAACCCTTCTAACAAAACCACGCTGATTTTCTCACTTGCCGTGTTTTGCTACCTTCGATGTGTATCACGTTGTCGACAGTTGTCTGCAAGAAGTTTTTCTATCAGAAAAACCGGTTATGTAAATCGTTTCCCTGTTTCCGCAACAAATCAGCGGTTCTTGGAAAAGGCTTAAAACAGTATTTTTTGAAAGCACAGCCTGGTTTTGAAGTATTCAAATATTTTAAAATACTGTAAGCTGAAGAGTAAATAGTGCGAGGGGTCCTTTAAGGGGTGTGGGGCTTGGGTTAATTGAGAACATGTCATGAATTCAATAGAGTTTTCAGATTCAAAAGCGAATGTATTGTAACTCTAGGCCCTGATTTAAACAGCAAAGCGATACCCACTCATTAGTTTAGCCCATCTTAAAGGTCAGATAAAAGTTTCAATAAGTTCTTTCTGGAAAACCACTAATCCCGTGCCTTATCCTACTCTTCGAGTCGTGAACAAATCACACCGTTTGCTGTCGTTGCTCTTTACGGGTTACATCACAGCGGGTCTGATATAAACTAGCGCCGTAGAAGACTATCGCGGTTAATTTACCACGGTAAGTTTTCAGAACGGATTAGAGAAATAAGAAAAGACGATATTTTGGGCAATCAGGTCTATCTTAAGCATGTGACCGTGAGAAACAATCGATAGCAAAAAAGGGACCACGTTTCTTGGCGGCCTGCCACCAAGAAGCATACAGCGCCCGGAAAAATCTCTCTTTGGACAATACGTAATTACCACGAGATCCGTACGCATGGCAACGGTTGTACAACATGAAATACTTTCCAGAATAAACGAGTTAATTGTTTTACTAGGGCAAATCAGAACTCGTCAAACCTTCAGGTCGAATGGACCAAACACGCAAAAACAGGTTCATAGGGGAGTGAAAGACGCTTAAAATACTGGAGTAAAAGAAATAAAATCGAGATTTCTGGGGGTTTTACATTGTAGCGACGTGGGACATTCACACTCAAGCCAGATTTAAAATTCCAAGAGCTCTTATACTTCGGAAAGATCTATTTGGATTAGAAACGAACTAAAAAGAATGACAAATATTCCAGATCGAAGGTAAGGCAACGGTTCACATGTCGGAAGAGCAAATTCTTCTTCATAATTTCTAATTTAAAGAATTATGCGTTTCATACAGAATCACCGAATCACCAGTTGACGAAGTTCACAACCAGCAACACCGTTGTTTTAGGCAGGTTAACACAAAAGAAACGGAAAGTAATATTGGACAAGCTGGGACTGGAACTTTTGAAAATAGTAAGATTTTCCTTCTTCAGTTCTAGGACTGCACGGCAATCTTTTTGAGGCCAATTTGCCGGTCACACAATCGGCGACCGCTTAAATACATAGTATGTACATTCTGAATACAAAGTTTACAAGAACCTCGACAAGAAACGTAAAATTCGCTAAGTGCTTTGCGGACTCATTTGCAAATCGTCGAGCCGATGACAGGTAACTGATTGGCAAGCTGACATTTTATTCAGCAATATTCTGTTACGATATAGATCAGAAGTACAGAGGTTCAAGGTTCAAGGTTTTAATTACACTTCTATATAAAATGATAATAAATAGAGGGTCAAGACGGGACACAAAGCCGATTGACCAAACCCGTTAGCTACACGAAAACCCTTTGCCAAGAAGGTAGAAAAAAAATTTCAACTCTCCTTATATACAAATGCTGAGGTTTATGTTTGAAAATGTCGTTACTATTACGAATACTGACTAAATCTACGTTCTGCACATTCGCATACGTAAATTTCGCATCACAATCCCAACACCGCGGAGATTGCATCAGGGCATCCAACGGAACAGTTGAAATTTAAACTTTTTCCTCCGGAATTGATGATGGTGACGAAAAGACCGCGACCACCCCACCCTGAAACTCTGAGCCTCGTTTTTGTTGCACGCTGCAGCTCCACTTCTCGGCCGCTTTCGGGCTGATTCTTTCTGCATTCGATTTTGCACCACAGCGCTTCCGAGGATCGCGGACTTGCTTACTGACCAAGTACAGCTTCCCTGCAAGGTGCTGCATCAACTAAGGAGAAGTGGTGCTGGCAGTGAATCCAAGAACGCATCTTGTGCGGAAGCAAAGAAGTGTTGCAGCAGCGAAGCGGCAGCACTATTACAACAAAAACGAGGCTCTGTTCGCAACATTTAAATTCAAAATATCTCACCTGTACATAAGTGTTTGGTGGACCGTAGGCTTGAGCTGAAACACATGGTTGCTCACGGCTAAGTTGTGTTCCAGTCGAAACGGTGGTAAGAGGATTCCGTCGCGCACAGGGAACGTTAACCGCAGTTCGTCATCCTCTGAAACCAAATAATAAATTTGTGTTCATTTGCTGGCATGTGCCAATTTCGAGTATTTCTGGCAGGCGACACTATGCGGGGATTTTATGCTGGACAGGCCAACAGAAAGGACAAATAAAAGAACATAAAGGTGCACCTCATAGCACCTTACGAGGCATTGGATAAAATTGACACTAAAACAGTGGGCGTACGATATCGCTATGTTAATGGTGTATGTATATATATGTTTGATAGTGCAAAACGGATATGTCAGCTAAATTATTAGAGCTATATTTCGGCCGTTCTTAGCCTCTGTTTTTTTTTAAGAGCAGCACTGTCAAAAAGGAAATCTCAGCATCGACTTCAACTCCAAGCAATTTCCACAAAAAAATTCACAAAATCAGATACTTAAGCTAGAATCTTTACTTGTTTTTCGACAAGTTCATTTTCGAGATTGAGCCTGAAGAGGGCCCTTGCCAAGAAGGACCGAAATATAGCTCTAATAAAATTCAGCTGACGCAACATGACGCTACATTATTGAAAGCTCAGTGTATTTTTTCCTTTTCTTTGTCTTGTACTGCGCTACTTCTTTCTTGGTGCGTAAATAAAATTTCATCATCATCATCATATTCTGCGAACTCCCATGCTAGTATGCCTGAACGACTGGACAAACATAGGATGTATGAGAACCACTCGTGGAAAACTGACTACCAACTAAAAGCTAGCGTTCGGTCATTCAGTCCTACAGTAGAGGTATGCTTATGTGAACAGTTACGAACAGTTACTTTAATGTGAACAGTGCAGTTTTGAGCAAAATGTTAGAATGAAGATGCAAAATACCTATACAGGTGTTTTCAGATGCCCTTAATTACCTACTTTGGCTAACTGATAGTTAGTGTTAAACACAGCAAGTGCATGAAAATGGCAAAGTCCACTGTCAACAAACTTTCAGATAAGCATACCTCTACTGTACTTTAAATGATTAAATGATGATAAATGATAACAGCCATCTGAGCAATGAAGTTTAGATTTATAGGGTACGTAGTTATTGTTATTATAGTAAAATTTTTAACAAGCACTGCATGTTCGAATTTTTGTTCTCCACAGTGCTTGTATAATGAATTTGTATTTTTGTGTAAAACAGAAAAACTTGAACTTGAACTTGTTCCCAAAGTTTGCACAAGACTTACACAAAAGCACCTTTCAAATCTTATGTGACATTTTACCACAATAATGGTTTTCACGAGCCTTTACAACCAATCCGTATTCTTGGCAAACAAGAACATTCCAGAATGCTGGGGGCGGGTAGACGCTATCGCGGATCAAAACTTAAAGGTCGCAATTGGTAAAATAACCTACTGGCATCGTTTTTTAGGGTCAATTATCCAATCACCACGATCACCTCACGATAGCTTTTTCACACAGGGTCAGACAGTAAGCAAAACATAAATAACACAATGGTGTTTCTTACGCGTCTTTCAATTCTGAATGTCGCACTATCTACGTTGCCGATCTTATGATTATAGTAAGTAAGTAATTTATTTCTGACCCGCCATTTGAAAAGCGGAGTATGTAAAATAAAAGAAAAGATTTAAATAAACCATAACAAATACAATATACAATTTTCGTTCATATGCCAGAAAAGAATTTAGAGTGTCATGTGCTGGCTGTACAGTGTTGTCAATGATTTTTGGGCAGAGCCGACGAAATTTCCAAAAGTGTGACGCTTGCATCTTTAACTTGGAAACGCTACGTTAGCATGTGGCTGTGGTATAACTATATATAGATATGATTATTATGATTATGGATACCATAATCGCATTCGACTATGTAAGTTTACCTTCGTTTTTTTTTTTTTTTTGCAAAAACGCTCTACAAATTTGATGATGGTCAATCAACGTCTCAGCCATGCAGAAGACGAAAAACTGTCATTCTCTCGGAAGTAAGCTTCTAAGGTACAATAAATTTAATTGAAGGCGAACAACACCAACAACAGATAAGTCGTTTTTCCCAGGCGCCACAAAGTGTTTGTGGCTCGGTTGTGGCTCAAAACGAGTGTTTTCGTATATATTTAACTGAAGGCGAACAACAGCAACACAGAAGTCGTTTTTCCGAGTCCCCACAAAATGTTAGTGGATCAAAACGAGCGTTTCCGTATAAATTTAACTGAAGGAGAACAACATCTACACATAAGTCTTTTTTCCGAGGCCCCACAAAGTGTTTGTGGCTCGGTTGTGGCTCAAAACAAGTGTTTCCACATAATTTCGAACAACAACAACACAGAAGTCGTTTTACCGAGGCTCCACAAAGTGTGTGTGGCTCGGTTGTGGCTCCAAACGAACTTTCAGCTTAGCAGCAAAATAAAGTCTAAATAATAAAATCAACTACCATCTCAAGCATGTAGACACAAAACTGAGGATCCTTTTTTACAAAGTATGGCAAGGACGTAAGCCTAAAAAGTATGGCAAGGACGTGAGCCTAATGTTCTATTTACTGCGATTTACCTTGATATAATTTCTTAAGAAATTTGATAGTGTAGCCCGAAAAACAGACATATCGGCGTTTCCGCGAGTTCAAATTGTGGCTCGACTGTGTGGCAGTTGTGGCACACAATTGTGTTTCAGCGACAAACACTCAGAAGTGCGTGGCCCACAACTGTGCCTCGGAGAAACGCCTAAAATGAAAGGTATAACTTACTTCCTGGGTTGATATTTGGCTTGATGTCCGCAAGGTTTGGTTTGACATCTGCGTTAGGACTTACATACGGTGGCATGTTAGCCGCGGGTGTAAGGGGTGGGGTGGGGTTGCCTGGGATGGGGCTGTGCTGGTAGTTCATTCCAGGTCGAGAACTGATATTCGCTTCTGGCGACTGTACGAACTGGTTGCTCTGCTGGTAGGGGCTCATACCATTGGGCATAGGACTTCCTTGCTGGACGAACTGGGCACTGGGTGGGCTACCCATGGGGTTGAAGTACTGGTTGTTTCCTTGGTAGCTAGGCCGCAAGGTTGGGCCCATGTTGGGTCGCATGTTTGTCTGGTAGCCCTGAATGTTTGATTGTGGAACGTTAGGAAAGGGGGTTCCGAAGCCAGGTCGTTGTGGCCCATAGCCCTGAGAGTACTGGAAACAAAAATAACATTTTTAATTACGACATTAATCTAAATAAAAATAATAAAAAAAAATCTTTCTTCCGGCGCGTGGAATGAGTCAATCGGCATTTTTATTCAACGTTTTACATTAAGCACAATTATAGATTTTGTATTGATTCCAACAACTATTTAATCTCACATATCTCATTTTAAATTCTTATTTAATAACGTAATACAGATTCATTGAATACAAAATACAATTTGTTTTAAACTATAATATCTAGGCTAAGCATGGAAGTAATTTTTGTTTCACACTTTACAACATCAATTCATTTGGGATACACGACCGAAATGAATGGTCCAGTATCCCATCCCCCCAAAATATCCCTGGTTCTTTTCCTTCGCTGCCGTGATCGGGTAGGAATGAAAAGATCAACCATATTTATCCCCGTTACCGCATATGACCAAATCATCTGCCGACGAACGAATGAATTCGAATGAGGTTTTCCAAAAAAGCCTATGGGCCAACATAAAAAATAAAATAAAATATTTGATACTGTGAACCGGTTACGTCAGCTGAATTTTATTAGAGCTATCTTCAGTTTTCCCAAAAGTTCATATTTCCAACTTGAGCGGCTTTGAACCTGAAGGGGACCCTTGCCAAGAAGGGCCGAAATATAGCTCTAATAAGATTCAGCTGACGTATCCGTTTTGCACTTTTAAATATGATTCGCAGTCAGCTTAGGCTGAAGGAATAATTAAAACAAAATTTAAAGCATACAACAAAGAAAGAACGAAAAAGAATAGAAAGTGGTAAACAGACTAATTCCTGTTTTTTTGTTTTATTAGAGAATTTAATGAACTTAGCACACAACCTACAGGCACATAAAACTCCCGCAAAGTACTGGGAACAAAGAGCGGAAAGCGCAGACGATCAATCACACGCTGACTCCCGCTCAATGGAATCCAGACGGGACATAAGTGAACACGAAAAACACGCCGCAGTCCTGACTGACAGAGACCTCGGGAGTGATATTTCTGACGGTTTCACTGTTCCGATTCCAAGAGTTTATAATTACTCGACACCGAAAAAATGCTCGGCGCGTCGAAACAAATTTTGGCACGGGGAAAGAGCGGCGGTCTCATTTTGAAGAATGTGGATTTTGCCAAGATAATTCCCGACCAGTCCCCTTGTCCCGCGCTCGGAATTTGAGTTTTTACTACGTATTTCGCCAGAGTCTTGGAAACGATCAAGGGAACAAGGAGTTGAAGTGTCAGCAAATTCAGTCGACATTATGCAGATTATTTTTAGAGTAACAATCAAGTCATGCCAAATCACAGGTAGAACCGAAAGAGCTTGTTAACACGACAACTAGAAAATCGGAATGATTCCGGGATGAAACAATGTTACGAACTATTCATAATGAAGGTGTGGAAAAAAAGGAAGAACTGTAAACATACACTGTAAAAAGCTTCTACGAGTAAGGATTAAAGTTAACTGCAGAATTTGCTACTGGGATTAATCTTATCTCTACTGGGATAAGACTGATCCGAATTAGAGACAATCTTATCTCAGTAGAAACAAGATTAATCCCAGTAGCAAATACTGCAAGATTTTTTTTGTCAGTGTACTCGAAAAATTTAAAGAGGTTCTGATGATGTGGTGGATGCCTAGACAAGACAAAGAGTTTAAAAAAAAGCCAAAGATTCAATGTATCCCTGGATGAAGAAAAGCTTTTATAAGAATGTGTCCATTATTTGCGGTTGTTCGTAGTTGCGTGGCCTACTCGAGGACACTAAATATATTGTATAAAAATAAGAATTTCAAGTAACATTATTAAATTAAATTTTCAACTGTTGACTGAAAGTAACCATTATAGAATAACGTGAAAACTGATAAATGGAGTTGATGGAACGGAGTTTTTTTCAGAGAAAGGATAGGCTATGCGACGTTAAAAAGGTTACGAAAAATTAGCGTCCAAGGAGCGGAGGAGTTACAGCCCAAAAATACGAAAGAAATAACTTGGCAAGAAATAAAAGGTATTCTTCCAATGATACATTTTAAACCAGTTTTAATTTTTCACGGCCCCTTAAGGGAAGGACGGAGTACACAATGAAGAGGAAAAAGAAAACAACAAGAAACACGATAAATAAAACTCACAAGATCGAAATATCAGGGACCTTTTATCAATTCTATATTTCTATCCTTATTATATCCTTATTTCTTTTTTTTTATTTCTATCCAATTCTATCCTTATTCATGTCCGATGTGTGGCAGCATGGAGAATTTAAAACATTTATTGTGTGAATGCGAAAGTTTGAGTGAACTTCGTTTAGAAATTTTTGGAGTGAATGGAAGGGGTATGGATGAAGAATGGATGTGTGATGTGATGGGGAATAACTGTTTTGAAAATAAAAAACAGCAGGTGAGGTTCCTCAGGGTAGCCCTAGCCCATAGGGATAGGTGCCTATAGGAGTTTAATATTTTTTGTGTGTGGTGTTGTTTTTGTTTTTTTTCATATGTATTTGCCATGGCCGTTGGCTCTTAGCGCAAATAAAATCTTATCTTATCTTATCTATTAACTTGTAAGCTTGTAGGCTACAGTGGGTCACAAACAAATATTATATATTACTATTTCATATTTTTCTCTTGTCTATTTCTTCTCTTACTCTAATCCGTTTAAAACAATGCTTTATCAATCAATAAATAAATGTTTTTAAAAACTGGAGCCGATAATTGCTTTTCGTCATTACAAAAAAAGGAAAATCAGTTATAGTTAATAATAATAATATATTTTGTAGAGGCCGTTAAGCCTCTCCAAAATTCTTAGTTTACAATTCTTCTAAATATGCACAAGGAGAAAATGTCACTTGAATAATATTCATCAACTTCCTTCTTGAATGTCAATAGGTTTGTGGAGCAGGTTACTCTCTCTGGTAAAGCTTATCCTAACGGCCACACAAAATTTCCATTACTTAATAACTAAAAACTTAAATATTTTTAATAACTGAACTACTAACACTACTATCGGTGATGTAGCGTCTTACTTTTCAGTACCGATGGGACATCAATTTACAATCATTAATTTGTCTAAGTAGTGAACTGAAAGACAAAAATATCCCTCGGCCGGGACTTGAACCCAGGACTGCTTACAAGGCAGGCGCACTAACCATTTCAACTACCGAGGGGCTTGTGAACCGAGTTCGCAAACAACTACAATAGTCTGGTAGAAGCCGGCTATAGGAACAGTGATCCCGCCGGAAGGCATATTCATCTAACCAGTTCACATCCTCATGTCATGGAAATTAATAATAAGATATAGAAGGCACTTTACACAAGGGACTTGTACCGTGGCCAGTAAACCAAAAACATTTTTTTCGAATGTAATTTCTTGGTTTATTGGTCACGCTGCAAGTCCCTTGTGTAAAGTGCCATCTATGTCTTATCATTAATTTGAAGGTGAATGACTGACACGACAGGACATCATAGCAAGACGCTGCATCGGGACGAACCGTTATAAATAGCAAGAACTGCCAATTCAAAAAAATTGCTTAAATTCTACTTCGTGCGATGATCATTTCCGCTCTGGCGCGCACTGCAACACGCTCTGAAACGACCCACAAAAGACAAAAGTAGAAAGCTTCTCATTTACATTTTTTAAGAGATTTTTTTTTATCGATTGATTATGTTTTGTTGCCTACGAGAGATTTTTATCCAGAAATACTATCGCTACGATATTCAATACTGTGGCTCGGTCTACGATAAACCCTTGAATTTTGGATCCCGTTTGCCAAACGCTGGGTATATTAAGCGTTTGGCTCTGAAACGACCCAAAAAAGACAAAAGTAGAAAGCTTCTCATTTACAATTTTTAAGAAGAGATTTCTTACTGATTGATTATGTTTTTTTCCTAGGAGAGATTTTTATCCAGAAATGCTATCGCTACGATATTCAATACTGTGGCTCGGTCTACGACAATTTTGAATACCGTCTGCCAAACGCTGAGTATGTTTAGCGTTTGGCTCTGAAACGACCCAAAAAAGACAAAAGTAGACAGCTTCTCATTTACAATTTTTGAGAAGAGATTTTTTTATTGACTGATTATGTTTTTTTTCATACGAGAGATTTTTATCCAGAAATACTATTGCTACGATATTCAATACTGTGGCTCGGTCTACGACAAACCCTTGAATTTTAGATACCGTTTGCCCTTGCTACCCTTGCCAATTTTCATCGTCTAGCTTATGTGGAAGCGTTTCACGAGATCTCCGTTGCCACCCTCCAGCCCCACCCCCCAGTTATCGGATCCGGTATTAACCGTTCCAAAGTTATGCATGTTACTAGTTTCCGGATACCCCATGCCTCCATTCCCCCTCCGATGGCCGGATCGGGGAAGTAATTATTTCTAAGTTAATCAGGTCGGGTCCCGGATATGCCTGCCCAGTTTCATCGCCCTAGCTTATGCGGAAGTGCCCAAACTAGCAAGACCCGGACAGACTGACAGACATTACGATCGCTATATGGCACTCGAGTATGCTCAAGTGCCATAAGAATTTAAAGAACAGATTTTTGATTGACTGATACTCGGAATTATTTCCTACGAGATAAGTTTATCTAGAAATACTATCGCTACGATATTCAATACAGTGGAGTGTGGCTCAGTCTACCACAATCCCCTGAATTTTGGATATCGTATTCAAACGCTGGATACATCTAGCGTTTGGCTCTGAAATGAACCACAAGAGACACAAATCCCTGAATTTTGGATACCCTATGATGAACGCTGGGTATACCTAGCGTGTAGCATACCCCATGCCTAACGCTGGATACAATATATTAAATGCTGGATACTCTACCAAAATAAACATTGATGATTTCTTAGCTTTAGAATTCCTTTATGAATGATGAATGATGTATTTAAATCAGCCAAGAAAAAGCCATAATCTAACAAAAAATAAATAATAAATAAGGAAAAATAACACATCAAAAAAGCAACCGCTAACTACTTATTACTCGGCCAAAGCAAAACAATCAGCTAAAAGTGCCTTCCACACTCCAAGATTATAGAAGATAGGTTTTGCGGCCAATTGTACAAGATCATTATCGCTCTTATTGAGGCGACTAAATAGAGACACACAAGCTTTCCGCTGGAGCTCTTTCAATGTAAAACAACGTTTTGCCACTAGAACTTCACTAACACTACATCTACGTGGCAGGCGATTATAGTGGTGTAGGTTAGCATTAGAGTACCAACAGGTGTCCAGCGTGTGTCATATGATATCCAGGAATAGGCATAAGATGGAAATGGATTTCGCTGTGAAATGGATCAGAATTTTTTTTTTGAAAATACCATTACTTTCCATCTGAATTTAGCGATTTTCTTGTTAGCGCTTATCGACTCTATCCAGCCTTCCTGCTCTCCGACGCGGTGGCTGAGCGCAAATCATTTGAAAACTGAACGCGCCGCGTTGTTAGAAAAGTGGGAAAACTATGCAAATTCAAAAAAAGTAAAAAAACGAGAGTAAAAAAGAATTGTCAGCGGACGAGATTCCTGCAAACTTTACATTGTTTAACGGGCAAAACTCGGCACGGCCGAAAAAGTGATAAAATTCATAAGCAAAAAATGAAACACAGGAGAAAGGTGGGGATTTTAGAAGCTTATAATTCCATAAGGGAGCTAGGTATATTATAACAAGCAGAATAAGCAAGATGGGTCCTTTAACCCTTCAGTCAATCGTTAAGTTATTACCTGTGGGTTGGGGCCGATGTAGTTTCCCTGCATAGGTGCGTTAGGGGACGGACCGCAAACGCCTTGCTGCTGGCGTTTCGAGGCCATGTGAGTGGCTGGACTAGGATAAGGGGCACTTCGACCTCGATACATGCCGGCGTTCATCCCCTGTCCCTGACCACCCTGAGGTCCGAAAGAGTCCTGAAAGAGACAAAACGAAGCTTGATTTCTTCGGATATTTCTGTTTCGTCCACGAGGGTGCTTCACTTTTAAAGCACACCTCTCACTGCAAAGTGTTTCTCCTAATATGCTCTGAGATAGTGGAATATTTTAAAACTTAGACATGCTGACGGCATATTTCACAAAGCTTCGGCTGTTTCGAGCCTCTTTCCGTGTTTAATACTTTGGATGACAACATTTCAAAATTTGTACAGCCGGTCATCTGACCAATAAGCTTCTCGGAAACAATGATCGGGAGCCTGATACGTCAGGTAAAGAAAACGAATACTAACCAGTGCAATGCCAACAGAGGAGATAGGATAAACTTACGAAGTGTAGAATCTCGGGAACGAGAATGGATGAGAATACTACCGAATGAATTACTAAGTTTGACGTGTATTTTAAAGGCGAATCTGGTACATTCATTTCATTTCTATCAGCCGAAATCAGCTATTTTTTCGCAGGGGGCAAATCTCAGAACCCCACTGCGGCATTCCTTTCCGTGGCATGGTCGGTTCTCAGGCTGATAACTGCCCGCTCCGGTGCAACCCGCAACAGAAAATGTAGGAAGCGGAATTTCCAAGACGATATCAGCCAATAGGTGGGCACAATTGGGAACTGATTTGAGAAAACCCACTAGTTTTGCTTCTGGTGTCGTTTGTTTTCGGGGAGGTTTAGTCAATTAAAATAAAAAATCCTCTTTCAACTTTGGGATGGAGACGGGAATTTAGAATGTTGAGTTTTTTGCTGGGGGGGGGGGGATGTAGCGACCAGGAACCAAGTAAGTTTAGTATTTTAGACTGCGGGAAATCTCAAAAGAAGTCAATTCCTCGTCCTTAGGAAAAGGACAGATCCTACCCAGAGCAAAATAACACTAAGGAGTAGCACCAAAACCTGTGCTTTCCTGCTGTGCAAACGGGCAATATTCGCAGCGCCGCCCACCACGCTTGCGGCATTTAAAGCGAGACAAACTTGCGGGTTAAAAATGTCTAGTAAAGCAAAACGTGCGATCTGCCCACGCCAAGGAAACGATGGAGGCTGTATCATTTTGTTCCTATATTCAGGATATGAAGTTATCGGAGCCGGCGCTGGTGAACGGCTGAATGAGTTTCAGTAGGGGCGTTCTCTATCGCTAGTGGTGCTAGTATCGCTGCTACTAGAGTGTGTGAATTTTGTCAAGTCTTGTCGCTACTCCCTAGTGTTATTTTGCTCTGATCCCGTCATACAGAGTCACGTTTCCGACGACGTCTCGACAACAACCGCAATCAAAATTCAACAAAGCTACAGCCAACAGATTGACCTCATTTCATCACAAAAGGTTTCTTTTTGACGGTCATGTTAAGGCTTCCTAGCAAACAAAACAACGTAGATAGTTTTCTAATGTTCCCAAATTCTTTCGAAAACGAATTCAAACCAAGGCGCGTCGAGCACTCTCGCATTTTTAAAATACACACCACATTCCACGAAGCCGTGTAATAGTTTGAAATTTTCGACAGATAGCGTAAAAGCGTCATCGTCTTTCCCTGTCTCCTCACAAAAAGTATGGGACGCCTTACCACTGATCGTTACGACAAGCGGAATGACCAGAGAAAACAAACAATCCAGAATCAATGTAAGGAGAGCAAGTTACGTTCTGCTGCCCAGTTCTAAGACGGGAATAACCGGGATCAGACTCTCTCTTCGAGCAAAGATGAGGTGAAGTCTCACCTGATAAGGCATGTGCAGCAAAGACGATGATAGCGACTCCCTCCCTCAGCATTTTTCGCTTTCGAAGATGTGAAAATTATGGACGACTTTGCCTGCCCCAAATGTTGATTCACTATGACCACGGAAGGGATTTCAGAGGTTCCGGGTATTTTAACCATTTTTTAGAGTCTCTAGAGCCCAACCGCCAACTAGTGTTTCATCACGTGTAAAATCGTCGCCAGTCCGTTGAGATGATATTCCGAGGACTTTTTTTTTTTAATCATTTTTTCTCAAAGTATCCCCAGCCCAACCCCCCTCTAGTGTTTCATCCGTGTGAAATTGTCGCCTCTCCGCTCAACTGCCTGAAGAATCTAACTGACCGTGACACAAATGCGCTAAGTGCGCAAATCCCAGATAACTGCCAGCTGCATAGTAACTCGCACGAGAATCGACAAAGAAGCGACTTTGTGTTTCAAAGACAAGATGAAGCGATCATTGACGAATGAATTGGGAAACGGTTTGGTGAGCTCTTCAGATGGCCTTTAAGGACTTGCGCACTCAGTTGCATCGCCCCTATCCAGCGGGTAAGGGTTCTGGCCAATAACAAGGATACAGAGCAGGACGATACAAAATCGAGCAATTATAACTCTTAATCTAATCAAGCTTCGTGGCAGAACGTGACTGTTAAGGTCGCTAAGCAAGCTTCTTAATCTCCGACAAAATGCGTCAGCACTCGGCGAAACATCTACTCTATGCAGTTGGTAACAATCGTAACTTTAAGAGCGGAAAACCTGGTAGTTTGAAACCAGTATAATACAAAGTATCAAAAGTCAGAGAGTTAGCCGGTACGACTCTGACTATCAGGTTCCGTCAGGTTAAACCTGTCGAGCGCGATGTTCTACGAACCCGCAGATACTGTCATTGATAGTGGAATTTGATCCACTGAAATGATCCCAAGTCGATTTCATAAATAGCTAGTACCTAATAAGGACACAACCTGGGCGGTATGAGTAGTTTTACTACCAACAAGTTCCACAACTGATGTCCCGTTTAACCTGGAACTGATAGCCAAACCTTACAGCTTGTAAAACATGAATGAAACATAAAACATGATTTAAAGTACACCTTGCACTATTTACTCTGTATGTTCGACTTCTCTAAAATAGTTGAAGATTAAATATTCCTTCAGCCCAAGCTGACTGCGAATCATATTCGATAGTGCAAAAAGGATACGTCAGCTGAATTTTATTAGAGCTATATTTCGGCCCTTCTTGGCAAGGGTCCTCTTTGCAGTGTCGTTTTGCACGACAAATGTTTGCAGAATTTGGTTTCTTGTGCGTAAAGAGAATCCAGTGTGCGGACGAGTCGACCGGCGCCCGACAAAAGCATAAAAAAAAATATTTTCTTCTGTGCTTTGAGCCTGAAGAGGACCCTTGCCAAGAAGGGCCGAAGTATAGCTCTAATAAAATTCAACTGACGTATCCGTTTTGAACTATCAAATATAGTTCAAACAAGACTCTACTTTTCAATAAACTATGTACGGCTTTTGCTGTTTTAAGCCTTCCTCCAGGCCCACTGGCCGTTTTCTTCTGACGAGCAAGCTTCTCCTAAACAATCATCGGGAGCATATAACGAATCGAAAATAGCGAAACAAGGCACGTGATGAAATCATTGAGTAGTCGTTAGGGGGGGGGGGGGCTATATCGTATTAAACTCAGGTCTCCGGAATTAAGAATGGATGGAATAATTACGGAAGTAGGTTGGATTGACATTATAGGTACGACCCACCTAAGCCCCAAACACGGCGAGTCCTTCACGAACACCCTCTTTTGTAAGCAGTTATAACACCGGCAGTCGTGATTTACTGATGGAGACAAGTCCTTTATGACTGTCAAGACAAATTCATTGTTTATTGTATACGAATAAATTATATTTCCCTTATTTTTTGGGATTATTTTTTAAGTTTTCGGATACTAGGGTTGTATGTGTAACTGTTAGGATTAATTTAAATGACTGATTGTTCGTATGTTAAATTTATACTTATTCTTTTTTTTATGACCAAAAAATAATGATTGTCTGTGTCCGGCTTCAGTTTTAGAATAAAATACTGAATGAATAAAAATTGCATTTCTGGCAGCCCTTTTCGTTTTAACACGAGTACATCACGCGTATCGCAAAGCAGTGGGAGAGAAAGCCTATTTAATCTGAAGCTTGAAGGCAAAATTGGCAGAACACGCGACTACATCTCGCTTGACTAAACACAACCAATAGATTTCTGCCACTATTTCCTCCGATTTCCCTCGCCAGATTTCTTCTCGTCAACTGAGCCGCGGAGGCATCAGCTTGGTCGATGAACCCCAATACAAGCACCGGGCAGCGGCACCGCTGATAGTTTTCACTCAATAGGAGAAAAGAGGCAGCAGATGAAAGTTGTGAGAACCGAGAAGCTTGAGTGAAGAGGAGCAGGAACGCAAAGAGGCGCTGAGTGAAAGAAGCAGTGAACACGATGCTCTGGTTGTCAAAGCTCGGCCCCTTAGGCTCGGTGCGGATGCAGCACGAGCTTGAAAAGATGAATGAGGCTCCGCTACTCTTGGATGAACCATGGGAACCGGACCTCCAGCTACGACATTGTCGGCATATTGCGAATCAATTAAGGGGTTGGCTTACGGTAACAAAGGACGACGATAAAGCAATAGGCTATATGTGGGTGTAGGTATATAACAGACAGCGAAGCGGAAAAGGAAGGCAGATCAGATTTTTCAGAGATAGGGACGATAAAATTTCGGTAATCAGGAGAAACCATTCAGTCATACACATACCCTCAACCAGTCACGATATGCCCCAACGTCTGAGCTCCACTGTGTATAAGTTTTGGCACCATACCCTGGAGCAAGAGCACAGTACCCTTCATACAAATCTGGCCGAAAAACAATTTTTCATTTAAGATTTTTTAAATCAACAGTTTTGTATGGTGATTAGTGCTCCGTACCGTTGCCCTAAAAGGATTTGTGTATGACGTAAGTCATTAGACTGCCAGTCCATATGAATCCCTACTTTTAAAACTATTGTACCTTTTCTTTCCGTATAATTTCAATTAATTCAATTTTATTTCGCCACCAATTACGGACTAGCCGAATAGCAGGTGGTAACATCAAACATGCATTAAAAGCTAACCAAAACTGTCAACATATACTAGAAATTGGTCAAATTACAAGTAAAATACTGAGAACAAATTATAAAAAATGCCGATTGGGGTAATAGACTACGGGGGTAAAATACTAAACTACTAATTTCTGTTACGTAGGGAAACAAAGGAGGGGAAAAACTATTCTTGTATCTCACGTGTCGGCAAAACACTGGTTGAAGGGTAGGGACCGGTTCGGAAGCTTGTCTTCAACATCAGACAACATTATCCAGAACTAAGAGAAACTGTGTCGACCCTTTAAGACAACGAGTCAGTCAATCCCAGCCGCTCGCAAATTAGTCAGTGCAATGGGTCAGGCTGCATTCCTAGATTAGTGGACATGTCATTTTTCATGAAAATATGACTGACTGCTGCACAGAAATGACGTAAAAACCTCAAGATAAATTATTCAACGAGGATATACTGTCATATATACGGCTGTCATTTTTTACTTTTTATACATATACCAGCCAAACGTTTTTCTTTTCATATGATATTCTTGTTAAGATCCATTGTGAGCTAGACCAGTAAGGGTGTTTCCGGTAGATGATTCAAAGATCGTACCTAGTCCGGGGTTGAACTGGCAACTTGGGCTTAACTCCTTTAAAGGACCTGTCTTACCTATAATACTAACCCAACCTACTTCCATAATCACTCCATATATTTCTACACCCAGAGACCCCAATTTCCTACGATACATTATAACCCCTCTAACAAAACCACGCTGACTTTCTCACTTGCCGTGTTTTGGTACCTTAGATGTGTATCACGCTGTCGACGGTTGTCGGCGCGAAATTTTTCCATCAGAAAATTCGGTTATGTATATTGTTTCCCTGTTTTCGCTATAAGGCAATGGGTCTCAGTAAAAGCTTAAACAGCCAAAACCATGGATTATTTATTGAAAGCACAGCCTAGTTTTAAAGTATTCAGATATATTACGACCCTCTGCGGACATTCTTTGTTATTGATGCTGGTTAGCTTTTCATGTTGTTTCGTTAGTTTGTTTGTTGTTGTTTGTCTTTTTTGTTTTTTTTTGTTCGTTATTTATCGTTTTGCTTCTTTCATAATACTCCGTATTTTGTGTTTTGCACTTTTACGGGTAATAAAGTTCATTCATTCATTCATTAATATACTATAAGTTAAAGAGTAAATAGTGCGAGGGGTCCTTAATGACAGGTTAACCTGAATCAACAGATCAGAGAGCTGACCACGATCTGCCTTGACTTTGTGGTCAGCATGGGTTGGATGGCAAGTGCTACCTGGTAGCAGGCCCGTATCCAGGAGGGGGGGGGGGGGGTCGGCTTTCGAGGGGTTTTTTGCCTGCGGATCGGACAAAAAAGTACAAAAAAGACATAGATCAGAGGGGAAAGCCTATAAAAACGGTTATTTTTGTATGTTTTTTTTGGGGGGGGGGGGGTCAACCCCCTAGCCCCCCCCCCCCTGGATACGGCCTTGCCTGGTCGTAACAAAATAATAACCAAAAAAGTCATAGATCAGAGGGGAAAGCCTATAAAAACGGTTATTTTTGTATGTTTCGGGGGGGGGGGGGGGGGTCAATCCCCTAGCCTCCCCCTTGGATACGGCCTTGCCTGGTAGTAACCAAATAATAACCAAAAAAGTACAAAATTACCTGCATCTGCATTTTGCCCATTTGGGGGTTTGATCCGTTCATTCCAGCCATGACGTTACCCATGTTGTTCATTCCATTCATGGGAACATTTCCGCCGAAACCGTTCATGTTCATTCCATTCATCGAGTTCATGTTCATGTTATTCATGATGCCCATGTTGTTCATCCCCATTCCAGGACCTCGGCTCATGCTGTTATACTGCGCACCGTACTGCGCACCTTGCATTGGTTGCATCCCGCCTTGCATGCTTCCCATCTAGAAAAGAATAAAATTAGTTAAAAAAATCAAATTAGTATTATTTATTTATTTTATTCTGGAAATCTAGGCTAAGTTTAGGATTATTAAATGACTCCCAAATATTCGACAGAATAGCACTGAAACTTTAAATAAGAAAATTATATAAGAAAATTGCGATTCTAACAATGTTTCCTTGTAGTTCTTAATAAAGTAGGGGATAGACGAGAGCAGCTAGCGTTAGGACGAATGAACCGGGGGGGGGGGGGCTAGAAATTAGGGCAAAGATTTTACAAGTCAAAATTTATCAATCAATAAATCTTTTTACCTAATAGCTTAAAGCTAGAAGACGTCTTCGAAGCTGTTGAAGACAAACGAGATATTTACATACGACATAAAAACAACAAACAATACTTTACGAGAAATGACCTTAAACAAATGCGAGAATATAACTGAGTAAAATTATTGTTGACGAATGGACCAATGCACGGACGATGGAAGGGGAGGGGGAACAGGCGGCTCATCTGGGGGACAACATACCACCTTTGCTCCAAACAAATTTGAAACGGCATTTCTGCGGTCAATTAATTTAAGAACGCCTAGCTTAATGAGAGCCTATTCCTATGAAAGGTTGTAATCTCCGAGAATGGTTGGCCATGCTCTATTTTAGACATGTTCTAGGCGATCGCTGCAGAAAGATAAGAAAGCCAAACCAACTATTAACCTACGAACAAAAAGAACACAATAGGAACAGGGGTCGTGCCTTTTCGTCTTTCTTCCTAATCCCAATAGTTCAGATTAGTGTATCATATCCTGTTGTGTTTGTTTGTTTGCTGCATTCTCTTTCATTTTCCTTACATCGTTTATTGCATCGTTGTGTAAAAAAAGATGGGTAATAAAGTTAATCATTATTATTATGTTCAAGGAAGCTGGTTGCAACGACTGGATAAAATTAGTGGAGCTGGAAATGGACACTGACTCGGAGTTCTTGAAAATTACGGTCATTATACGGAACATAAATGTACCACAAGGCAATCCAGGGTTTCAAACCAGTGGGTTTCTGTAATCATGTCTGGGATAATTCAAACGAAAAATGCGTTTCTGTAGTAGTTCTGTTTCTTATATCCGTGGTAATCAAGATGATACACATGGCAGAATAAACGTGTCAAGCAAGCAAACCTTATCTCGAATGCAATAAAGTTAAAAATAAAACAAAACCGGGCAGATAAGTCAAAAACTAGAGAAAACCGTCAAGGGTTTTGATTCAAAATGTTTTCGAAACCATGTCTTGATAATGTCTTAGATATTACGTTCAGGATCATGAAGAGGCTCTCCTTCGGCTCGGTATCAATAAATTAAACGACCGCAGAAAATACCCTTTCAAAACATTCGGGAGCAAATTCAGTTCAGTTCAGTTTATTTCTTACGACCAAAATACATTTAACTATGATGCCAGTACCCGCCCCAAGAAAGGTAAAAAAAAGCACTTGCAATTGGGCGGGTACATAAAACTCATTTCCTAACTAATAATTAACTAAAAACAAAACATAACAGAAAAGAGCACTAAATAAGAAATAATAACCATTCTCTCATCAACTCATTTAATAATAATAATGAGAAAAAAGAAAAAAATAAGAAAAATAGGAAAAATAGAAGAAAAAAAAACTATGAACCTTGGCCTAACAAATACTTTTTCAATTTATTTTTAAATAGCCCCAGGTGCTCAACCGCCCGAATGCTCTCCGGAACAGAGTTCCACACATTAGGCCCTGAAAATCTAGATGGTGAGTTGTCCCCAGATCAGCCGTCTATTTCCCTACTCCGTGCGTCGGTCCTACAGAAAAACCGGCAATCAGTTTTTGCCGTATCCTGCCGATTCGTCAACCCAATTTGTATGCAGTTTTATTCCAGTATTTATTGAAGGTCATTTCTCAAAATGTATTAGTAAATCTGCTGTCATTCTATGTGTTTTGTAAATATTTAGTATGCTGACCTCTTCTAGTTTTAGAGAGATAAGTTACTGTGAAGAAAAAAAAAACGTTTGACAAGAAGTAAATCTTGTCCTAGGCGGTGGCAAGAAAAGAAAATGCACTAAGACAGGAAAAAATACTGAATAAAGAATCAACTTCAATTGTCCTTATCTAGATCACAAACCATTTCTAATTTTTATTAAAGTTGATTAGTTGATTACGCAGTAAAAATACAAAAATCTCGTTAAGACCCTGATGAAAAAACTGGCAGATAAACTTGTCAAGCACTTCTTAATAAGCACTCGGACTGAAGAAAATAAAACAGACGGTCGAGAGCTCAAGTTTCGTCATTACTTCCACATTTACCAGACACGATCCGTGTCTCAAATCCATAAAAAAAAAAATCTTCAACCCGCGCTATGCAAGAAACGAAGAGGCGTCTGCTTCTAATTTGCTTTACCATTCCAAGGTGGGAACTCAACAACCTATTAATTCTGACCTGTGGAATGAAAAAAAGAAACTTCAGCTTGTCTTTTCGCAGTCAAAAGAGGCCTGTGTTTGACAACTCAGGTCGATATCGCATACACAATTCTGACAGATTGACAAGTGTAAACTATACAACATGGTGCTAAACGAATGTAGATTATGAACCAGTTATCTATGCGGTCTCACGAAATTCAGTATTTTCTTCAGTAATAACCGGTCGAGATCCGACAGGTTAATACGGATTTGGAAGATAGATCACCACACAACAGTCTATTTTGGCTAAAGTTTGTTTGTAAAAAAGGAAATTAAGTTTGTGAGAATGAGGCGGGCGGGAATGACTAGCAACCTGACTGAAGCTATGCGGAGAAAACACTCATCAAATAAACAAAGATTTTTAGGTGCAATACTATAGCAATATGGTTAGTAATATGCAAGTTATAGTTGTAGCCCCTACTGGAGACCGAGGGGGTACTAACTTGGTTGGCACCACAGTACATTCTCCGTGGGTAGGCTACTTACTGTATAGTCGCTTTGGGGGTGAGCAACCCACTTGCTGGTGACCAAGACTAAGAGCTCGGCATTTCTTTTGCAAGACAGTGGAGTTCACTCGCTGGCACTGAGCCTAGGGTAGGAACTGTTGGCTCTACCCCATCTATCGAGCTATCAAAGGTATCTCCCGTTCGTCTCTCACCGCTAACGGCCAGCTTTGGCGGGTATAGTAAAATATTGCGATCCTTCATTCATAAAAAGTGAGTACAGCGTTGTAGGTTACGAGTTTGAAGATGTTGCGATTCGCCATGCACTGTTCTTCTGGATCCTTGGGGAGGGTGGACCACCCACCCCCAATGCTGTCGGTAAGAAGAAGAATCGCGAAGCGCCATGATTTTTCTTCAAGCACAGATTTTCCTTACAAACCGTCGATTTTCCTTAAAGTTTAACTGAAAAGCAAACTTATTTTTGTCTCATTTAACTGAATACACTGAGTTATTTGGATTCCGCTAAGAGATTTTTTGATTTTCCACTATCTGCTCTCGTAGTGAGGTTCACAATATCTACGGCTGTCCACACAGCGCAAATTCTACTATGACGCGGAATATTTGAATCTGGACACAAACGCGGCTTTTCAGTGGGCGGTGATAAGCTTGCTTACTGACTGAACAAAAAAAGTTCACAAATCTTTTTCGTCAAGCATGCGACACAGGTAGTACCAAAAATCTGACAGGAAAATTCCACTATTTAAAAGCTGATTATTCGTGAATAGCGAAGCAACGAAGTAACGCATTTTCATCGGGTCTTCAAGCCTCTTCAAGTGAATAAGTGAGGGGTAACAAGACTGTCATATCTCTGCCCTTTTCAGTTAAACTTTAAAAGCAATTGATTTTTTTCTGTAAAACAGTCGGAGAAAATGATCAGCCAATCGGTAAATACCTTGGCCACCCCAAAAATATTTTGGCTAGTAGCGATCCCACTCCGAGTAAAGCAGAGGACATTCGGAGTGCGAAGCACAAAATTCGTACGAGATTCCATGCCGAACACACAGACAAAAGAAAAATCTCGCGTACTAGCCAACACCTCGCCCAAAATTCATGCTTGTATTAATTTCCTTGTTTTCGATAACATCAGAAAGAATCAATCGTGGAAACCTAAACGAATTCTTTCTGGATATTTACTTAGCTCTAAGGAGCCGACGTCTGATTTTTCGGTACCTGTTTCGAGGAAGTACAAATAGAATTCGTGTGCTGTTGGAAAGTTTGGAAGAAGTTCGACATGGTTCTATGGTATTTTATTTTGTTATGTATTCCTAGTTTTAACCGAGCTAGGCGGTGATGGCGTTGATTTTATGACACAGATGTAGCCCACGTTAACGGGAATGGCAGAAGGGCACGAGCGGCACAGCCCCCCCCCCCCGCGCATCCTTGATTCAGAGTTTGAATATTTGACTCAGTCCTGGTGAGTTGTTTTCTTCTCCTTGGTTAAATCCTGTGGCGTATCCAGAGTGCTTTCATTCAGTGTCAGTGAGATACATCTTTTGCTCCATTTTGATTTTTAACGACCTAATCCAAACATTCTGTTTACCTTCTGTTACTGAAAGCCACCAGTTTATTTAGATTTGAACTTGATTGAACTTGATGAAGCCGGGCTGCTGTTTTGGCTCGAGAAAAATCCCACGCAGAACGTCTTCTTTTCCAGATGACGAAATTTTCCAAGTTTGATTAGCAAAGAATTATAAGATTTTATTGATTATTTTTTGTATGTCTTCAGAATTACCAAACTGGTCTTGGGCTTTTAATTTATTTGTATTTATAATAAACAGTTGGAGCATTAGACAGAAATTATTATTTTGATCCTTGGCTCCCGACGTGCCACAACGGCTGTCCCGGATAATCGGCTGCGATTTAGTCCAGACAATATTATTTCAAACCTAGAAAATTTTATGTTTTTTTTTTATTTGCTCATTGTTTGACGGTGTTTTTTGTGGTTTTGAACATTCATAGTGACAGTAGGCATGGTTCGCATTGTGTGTGTGGTAGAAAGACCATTTTTCGTGGTCCGCTTTAAACAATGGATGAAAACAGAAATCAGCTACGATGTTCGTCAGCGATATTTCGGCCCTTCTTGGACTGAAAGAAATGGACCTGCAATCAGAAAGACGAACATCGTAGCTGACTTTCCGTTTTTAGCCATTGCTTAATATATGTTTCCCAGTCATCTTGGGCTCAAGGAGTATTTATTTTGTTTTTATTATTCCTCCGTCTTAGTGGGTTAATAAAAGAATACCCAAGCACTAGTCAGTGTTTAGGTTTTACAACTGGATAATTACAATTCCGCTCCAGAGATGGGCGAATGCGACCACGAAAGGATTCGAATCCGAATCCAGGGCTAGGTACAAATCCGATTCCAAATCCACCATTTCATGCCGAGTCAAAAATGAAATCATTTACACAGGTTTAAAAATCAGAGGTGACAAAAACACTAATATCTAAGGTAATCAGATAAAGTGACAGATTACTGAGGATGGTTGGTGGTAAAGACCAAAAAGTTGGATTGCCTAAGCCCACTGTGTAAAAATTGGGAAAACGGTAACTGGAAGTATGTAGACTAGAATTTGAGCGGATTCGTAAGATTGAGCGTTTGGAATCAGAGTCAGAATCCAGCCCGACAAGCAGAATATTCGTCCGGCCAAAACGACGAATCTTGGATTCGAATCCGGATTCGGATTCACCCATCTCTGTTCCACTCTATTATCACAGACTAGAGACTGCAGCGAGATGAAACGGACGGCGAGTCAGCACCACCTCAGGACACTGAGGAAGACTACTAGCATCAAAAAGGATGAACTTGAAAACCGGTATAAAATTCAAATGCGCTTACACTGCTGTTATTGTTGTTATTATATCCTTCCGTGAGGAGCATTTCAAGTATATTATGTTTCCCTGTCATCACATACTTTTGTCACTTCGTCCACCCACTTTAAGCACTTCACTCTTTCCGTTATCACCTAGATGATGTATTGCATTAGCAACTCATTCAGGACAGCAGCACTGATCTGATTGTAGCTTGAAGAGCGGTGCTCATCATCATTTTGCGGTTTTTCAAAACTTCGTTGAGGCTAAATCGAAACTTAGCGCGTTAGCGCCTTCAGCCATCTCATCCAAGTTGGCACAATCATAGCGACAGGCACGATTGCTTGTTAAACAGGGCAAGACACTTCTTCATCGTATTCAGTACGGATATACCACTGAAGCCGGAGGATGCTGTGTTCAATTTGAAGCCACGGTTGCAGAGCGTCAACTTTCCCTTGTAGCGGAAGCCTGGATCAAATCGCCCGAGGCTGTCACGAACAAGGTGACGACTGGACAAGTAACGGAACTAATGAAGGCTGACGGAAGCTTTCAACTGGGAAGTCTCGGGTACTTCCCGAGATTCAAAAAAAAAATTGTGAAAAGACCCATAAATCTTGACAAAAACGCCCGCTTCTTGAGAACCGGTCAGCTAGCGGTCCAATAGATGTCTCGCTCGGAACTAAAAATCATTTCACGTCTTAAGCTCTCACCTTGTTCGGATATGGGGGTGTGCAAGGTGAGAGCAGGGGGTGTGATAATCCTTGACAGGAAGATTATATATCACATAACCATAACCAACCAGACAGTTCGCTCTATCTCCCGCCAGCCCCTGGTAATTGATGTCATACGCCAACGAAGATGACGCTACTTGGGGCATGTTATCCGTATGGCGGAAGATAGACTCCCCAGAACGGTACTGGAGTGGCAACCAGAGGGAACCCGAAGAAGAGGAAGGCCGAAGGCACTTCGTCGTACGTACCAGCGGGACCTAAAAGACTTTAATTCGATAGTCCAGCCCCAGTGGGAAGACGTCTGGGCAGCAGCAAATATGAGGGACGACTGGAGGCTCTTTCTGGATGCCCTGGGTGCCTCTGGCGGCACAGGAGGAACTAAGGTCTAAGGTAAGATTATGACAAGTAATGGCATACTATGTACCTGCATGTCAGTGTGTTTTTATTGACATTTCCTATTCTATTTTTCGAAATGAAGATTTTGGAAAAAATAAAGTGAACTAAACTGAACTGCCAGGGTAGAGGCATGACATCACAAACAGAACCAAATGGCCTACTGCTAAAATCAGCCAAAAGCCCAGATATTAATTTGGCCTTGCAGACAACGAGAATTTAGAAGCCCAGCAACCGGCTTGTTGGTGATAATACCTAGTACGCTTGATGACTAACTCTCCTTGCCGATGCACAATCGCCGTGTACCTAGCGGAAAAGCCGGAAGCGGCACCACAGCTGTCCCCAGCGATCGCCGTGATTGACTGATACAGGATTTGAGTTGTTGTGTTTGAGTCGTTAGTGAGACGTTTTCTCATTCTTCCTGAGGATCACTGGCGAATTCTGGACTTTGTCATATATTCCTATTCATATAGAGTATTTGTGAAGTTAGGCAGAGCGTGCCAATCGCCTCTCTTGGCGTTAATCTCCAACCAGTATGGCCAGCCGCTGTTATACATAGTGCCGGGGGCTGTGGACACGGTTGGGCGGGATGCCTGCGATGAAGTCGAGGACTGCATAAGCGACCGTCATTGGGACCAAGGTTGGAACTTTGCCGTATCCGTCACTACCAAACTTCGTTCCAGTTTTCTTTTACAGTTCAGGCCCTGTAACTCTCTATTCTCCCCCATTCGATGTCTAAAGGGAACCCTAACCCCTGACAGCGTCATAAGGCCGTTTCGGTAGTCAAGAAGTGACGACAGACTTAAGTTAAGTTTTCAGGCTCGCGACCCTCAACCCGTGTTCGTCACAAGTCGTTTTTACGGAGCGCATCCTAACACGGGTTCCGTGTGCTGTGGCTTCAAGCGTTTTTAGCTCCCGTGTTTCTTTCGAGTTCAACACCGAATCCAAACACAAACGGACTCGGTAGAGTATCGAATCGTGTGCCGGGTTCTCTTATGCAAAACACGGGCGCTGAAAACGGGTGACAGCGCAACCCGTGTTCGTGACAAGTCGTTTTTACGGAGCGCATCCTAACACGGGCTCCGTGTTATGTGGGGGTTTTTAGCTCCCGTGTTTCTTTCGAGTTCAACACTGAATCCAAACACAAACGGACTCGGTAGAGTATCAAATCCTGTGCTGGGTTCTCTTATGCAAAACACGGGCGACAGCGCAACGTGCTAGGATTCGAGTTCAACACGCTAATTGTTGAAACGCAACTTTGGTTCGGACAGGTGAGTAAAGACATCCTTACGAAGAATGCTGTTAGTCCCACCCCTCTCCCTAACCGGTAAGGAAGACAGGGAGACCAAGAAATATGGTTGAAATATCCCTGAGACTCGACCTCACGAGTATAGGGAGTATCCGTCGCCACGGCAGAGGTGAGATTCATCTTCTCTCCAATCTTTATGCCGTTTACCAAGTGCCGGGATTCGTGGGAACAAAGTGGTTCGCTAGCTCTCGTCACCAGGGAGGACTGAATACCTTATGACCTAAACCAGGAACAAGTAAACATAAGTAGAAACATGTTCTAGCTGATCCATCTTAACGGGAGAAAAAGAATGTTCGACTTGAACAGGTTGAAAATCTCCCGAAAGACTGGGTAAGAAGACGGTAACAAACCAATCTACTCAGTAGACAGAAAATCAGATCGAAGACGCATATACGGCGCTGTACATGGGAAGGGTGGGTTCAAGCGTCTGATCCTCTGTCTGACAGAATCGGCACAGTAGCGAATTTGGAATCGTTCGGTCTGGCTTTGCTATTCTGTATTGGTATCCCTCGCGGTATCAACTCGACGACGAACTCTTAGAGAAGGAAACATGCTCCACCCAATGCAGTGAAATAAGGAAAAGTCCAACATGGACCGACAATTTGTGTTTCGTTTACCTATACTTAAAAGACCTGTCGTACCCATGTTGCCAATGTAAGCTACTTCCGTAACTGTATTCATTAAGTCTTAAACTCGGAGACCGAAATTTTATATGTTACATTCTACATCCACTAACGACACCTCGCTATTCTTTGCACTTGCCACGATTCACTCTTTTCCATGCGCATTATGCTCTCGACCTGTGTTCGCGTATCATGTTATTGATGCGTAAAACCGGTATCTGAAGTCAGTGGGCCTGGGAAAAGGCTTAAAACAGCCAAAGCCGTGGATAATTTAAAAAAAAAAATGAACCTAGTTTTAAAGTATTCAAATAGTTCCGAATATTGGAACATAAGCAGTATAACACAATAACCTGTCAAGAAAGCACAAGAACAATGCGTGCTGTCCTTGGACAGAGCAGGACAGTCTCTCACAGAAAAAGAAGGACGGATACAATACGGCCGGTTGCTACACATTCCTTAGTATTAGTAGACATTTCAAGGTGACAGCAGACATCCCATTATTACGCACCTCCAATGCAAAGAACACAAGAAAAATCGCAATCAACAAAGCTCACTTCCTTGCGGAAGAATGTATGACTAACAGAGAAAGGAAATTCTATATCGATGGCGTAATATTTGTTACTCTTCAAGACAGCCACGAATGATGTGGTCATGATATGGTCGATAGCCTAGTAAAAATAGTGGTCCCTGATGAAAAATGTGTAGCCTGCGTAGTTGTATGACAGTTGTACGAAAAAGTTGCATGTATTGATAAGTAACAGTAAAGGATACTATCATTTATGTGCCTTAGACTGGGCCAATCTAAATCAGTAGTATCCACTAGCATCCTGTCTTGCTCAAGTAGCATCCAGCCTTTGCTAATAGTAGCATGCAACAGAATGACATGCCTTGACATAGAAGCATGTAGTAGCGTTAGTTCGTACTGCATGCTACTTTTTCGTACAACTTTATCGGTCTGCTGTGGATACTTAAAGGATCCGTCGCAATTACAAAGCCAATGCGATCTTCTTCCGTAAATGCTCTATTCATTTCTAGTATTTTACTGCTGTGAGTCATTTGTTATGTTTTAGTGGACTAAAATATTCATCAGTGTATTTACAAGGCCCTTGGCCGAAATACAGGCATAATAATAATAAACCCGAAGACCCGATTTTCAAATGGTAAGTTCTAACCCCACTAACGACACTTCACTGATTTTTACACTTGCCTTGTTCGCTACTTTGATATGAGTCATACTCCCGACGACTGTTCGTGAGGAGCTCAATGATCGGTTATCAAAATCAGGCTCGTTGACTGCAACTAGTCAACGAGCCTGGAGAAAGGCTTAAACCAGCCAAAGCCCTGGGTAATTTGTTAAAAGCTGAGCCTGGTTTTGCAGTATTCAACCATTATTCCACCTTCGCAAAAGAAGTCGGCTGAATTATCAACGTTTGGTAATCGTTCTGAACCTGTAAGTTATGGGAAACATTTACCGACCTGGTCAAGACTGATAGACCTCGGTATTGGAGTTTCACCAGAAAAAAGATCCTGAAGGTTTCAAACTTGGTACAATAAAATAAGTATCGCATCCTATCGGTCAATGTCCGCACCTTCGAACCAAATCAACGCTTTCCAATTGGTCAGTACTGCTAATACTGACTCGTATTCGTTTTCATTGAGTACCGCCTAATCCGTCAGTGCTTCGTCACACTTGCAAGGGCAGAAGAAAGAAAAAGAACAAGATACAGCTATTTCTGAACGTTGTCGTTTCAAATTCAGGAGATCAATTAGAGCAAAACAGCGCGTATAATTATGTTACAGGAACCGTAATTGACCCTAACTGCAGTCTGCTCATTATCCCCAAGCTGCCACAAAGCCCATCAAATATCACCTCTTTTGGGGATTTTCAGTTGTTTGTCGAATAGGCGGCTTTTTGAGCCCAGTGTGACCAAGCTCTCAATTCTACAAAGGCAGTTTCTATCGATCCCAGACCCGGAACTAATACCTGAAATGCTCGTGCTGTAGTGCAAATGCAATAGCGCTGACTAGCGACCGCCTGGCAAACTACTCTGGCTGGTAACAAAGCTCCAGACGGTGTCGACTAGAGGGAGTACCAGTGCTGACGCCATAAACAAGAGCTCAATTATTTATCTAACAGCCACAAATCAAGGCCGATGATGCAACACAACGCGGCTGAAAAAAAACACCGCAGTAAGACATGCAAAAAATCCAATCGCGGAACAATTTGGCGAGGCAGCCCATAATCTTAAGTGTCAAAAAAGTCGTCTAGCCGAACGATACAAGTCATCAGTCAAGCCACAACTGAGGTCACTACAATGAATTAACAACTTGACTAGATGTTTTGTTTGTTTTGTACTATTGCAAACTGGTGTTTGTGTTAATCAACCTGTCAAAAGATAATTCGTCAGAAACATACCAAAAATTACTGCAAATGCGAAGCACAACCTAGTCTAAAAAGGAATCGATGTAATTAATTTTTGTTTTACGTAAAAAATAAGATTCGTCTCCTGGATGATCCAACATAGTTATTTACAAATTATATAGTAGACGGAATTTTGGCATCTCAGATTGAGATTAAACAATCGAGCTTTTCAGATTTTTCTAGCCTGCAACAGGACATGGAAAGACGATTTGTCGAATTGGCAATTGCCGTTTTTGCACGAGGTAACTGCAAAAACATATCTAACAGTGCAAAACGGATACGGTACGTCAAAGTGCTATATTTTATTAGAGGTATTTCGGCCCTTCTTGGTCTGGGTTCTCTTTAGGCTCGAGCCTGAAGAAGAAATACACAAAATGAAATACTTAAGCTAGAATCTGTAGTTGTTTCCAGCTTGATCGGCTGTATATTTTATTAGAGCTACATATAGCACCAATAAAATTCAGCTGACGTATCCGTTTTGCACTGTCATTTACGATTCGCTGTCAAGCTTGGGCTGAAGAAACAGCAAAAACGAGAAAAACGCAAATTCAGTTACCGTTGTATCAGATACCATGGTATCTGCAAAACTGTCAAACGTGCGAGCTGCACTGCTTGCCTTACAGACAGTGCTGCCAGATTGACAGATTTTGTCGGAGACTGGCGTAAATATTTTTGCAACTGGCGTGTGGCGTGGAACGTGGCTGCTTTTCTTTTTTACTGGCGTATTTTTGGGCGTCATCTGATACTTTCTGAAGAAATAATTTTAATCGCCACTCAGTCATGAATACTACATGCAATTTGCAACAGACTTGCAAACTCGCGTTAAAGTTAAAAGAAGATCACAACCACTGTCGGGTCCATGTTACTCTATGCTTACCGAATCCAACCAAATGGCATTGGCGCTAAATTTTTGTAGAAAAATCGACTGATTTTAATGAAATGACTTTAAAAAAATTACTATCTCTACGAAAAACACCTTTCGAAAAACACTGTTTTTACGAAAAATCGGTGCGGCCAAGGGCAGAAAAATTTGTTAGATTTCTGTGTTGATACACTGTAAAAAATTTCTCCGAGAAAGGATTAAAGTTAACTGCAGTATTTGTTACTGGGATTAATCTTATCTCTAGTGAGATAAGATTAATCCGAATTAGAGATAATATTATATTTTTCGAGACAAGATTAATCCCAGTAGCAAATAATGCAAGATTTTTTTGTACAATGTAATCCTTGAGTTTTGGGGAGGTTTACATGTTTCTGGCGTCTTTTTCAAAGGCCGCGGCTTCTTTTTGGACCGCGATCTGGCAACACTGTTTACAGATATGCGACAACAGCTCCAGCCTGTCCGCATTACGAGACAAAGAGAGTTGTTTCCAATAAGACGTCCCCCCCTGAAAACATTGTTTTTCGGAATGACTGCTGTCATTCCCAGGCATGCAAACAGGATGAAGAAATCCACAGGAAACTCAATGCCGATGAACAAGATTTCACAAAAGCAACATAGTTCCACTCCTATCGTCAATAACAAGGGTGAAACGAATAGGGAGTATACCAGCAATTAACGGGACCAATATATACATTGTTTTCATATCGTTTTCAATGATTCTAATCTGATTACAGACGCATCAGATGAAGTTTCTCTGATACAATCAGGACCGAATGGGCGGGGCATTACTGTCAAAAGGAACGGGGGGAAATCACAGATATGTCTCATAAGACGGACTTCATTAAAGCAGAACTGAAACCTGACGCTAGTCCATTTTTTCCATTCTGATAACACGCGCAATCGACAGATTCGCTTATATTTCCGCCCTTTCACAGTTGTTTTCATGCTTCGATATTCTAGCCAAATCCCTTCATCTCATAGACAGCTATTCCATAGTTAAGCCCCCCACCCTCTTGCGACTTTTGTGGCTGGTTCAGTCAGAGATCCGGTCTGAACAAACCAATCAGAGACAGCGTTTGTTGGCGCCATTGGTCAGGATTGCGTGTAACAGGTAGTGCGCTTGCTTTCACAGTGACACTGCGAGAGTTGACGTATGAAAGTGATAATTTCTGGGATCCCAAAACGTAAGTGGAGGGATACCTATGACTTCGCAAAGGTTGCCCGTCTGGCCGTCCGTCTGTCAGCAGTATAACCCTCGAAGGGAATGAGATATGTTGATGAAACTTGGTGTGAGGATCCTTTGGGCCAAGGGAAAGGTCGAGATTGCAGATGGGCCCCATACATGTATATTTAGGGGAGGGGTTTCAGATTAAGGGTCGACAAAAATATTTTCTAAAAGCTAATGAGATAGTCCATTAAGGGGTAAGAACACATGCTGAACACGAATATGAAAACCATTTACTCGCCGGACAAGAGTTCACCCGGAATCCGGCCAAAACCGGAAAGTTTATTAGGTGTTCGATTTACGGATAAGAAGACATGCTGAATTCGTGTATGACACTCATTTTCTACCTGGACACATAGTTCGCCATGAATCCGGCTGAAATCGGAAAACTGTTAAAAGTTGAAGTTTTATCGGAAGTTGATTAGAGGTTCGACATAGGGGTAGGGAGATGCGCTACATCCGTTTTGAACTTTAATTTTTGCAAGACAAGTAGTTCACCTGGAATCCAGTTGAAACCGGAAATTTGGCACAAGTAAGGCAGGAAATTTCGTCAAAGCTGAATGCTACCGAGGTTGCTACTGCCTAGCTTTTACGTAGTATCATTCATCCCGCCTTATGACTAGCATGTAGAGCCCGCTTCACCTTTCATCGACAAGAATGCTGCGTCGCAAACTAACGGCACGAGAGCAGCCGATGATACTGGCAAGGGGATGGGCACTTCTGAATTTGGTGTAGGCTAAATTAAGTCTAGCAACACGCGACTCTTCAGCAGGGGCGTCACAATGGGGGGGGGGGGGGTCCCCGCCAAAGGTCTTGAGAAAGTACTTTCGTCGGGCGAAGCCCGACGAAAGTTCACGTGTTTGTCGGCACGAAGAACCTGACGTCCCCCCCCCCCCGCAAGGTAAAAGGCTAGTGACGCCCCTGCTCCTCGGAGTACCAGGCGCGGACCAACCCCTAGGCAGATAACAGAGTCTGGTAATTTAGCAGAAAACAAAAGTTTCCTTCTATTATTTATTTATTTAACGTAGTAACTTCAGAGAAATAGACAAACCGACTTAGAAATTAATTAGTAGTACCAAGTATACTTTTGTTTTACACATTACAGTTTTTACATTTACCACGTCGGTGCCTCCCTGGCCCGGGGCTTGGGTCCGACGCACGTCAATGGCGAAGACGGTCACGGAGTTCACCAAACATAAACCGTGGTGGCTCCTCGTTAAAGTGCTAAACACCTAGCCATACAAGGAATTCTCGCTCTCCACTCCACCTCTTTCTTTGCCGATCGCAAATACTTCCGAACAAACCAATCCCTAAACACTACCCAGTCACGAAACCATAACGATCGTCTAAGGCCGCCGAGTTGTTCATCTCATATTCCACAAGAGGAAATTAATTTCTCAGACGATCATCAAAAGTCATGGAGACCGGTTTTTAAACAGCTATATATGGTCTAAGAATTCTTTCACGGTGAGCCTTGTCATTTTACTGCATAAAGCGAAGGTGTAGAAGGACCGGCGTCAGCGCTGGGACGACGACATCTGGTACGGTCGACTGACGACCATCCACTCGCATTCGCACGTGCCACGAAAACCGGCCTGCAAACCATCTGCGTGTTATGAACGCGTCGTAAAATGAAGGGTGGCGAGGCAAGACAATTTCAACCCTTGACTATTTACACGAATTCCATCCGGGACTTACGGAAGCTCCTGACTTGCCATATATATTTAGTGGCGGAGATAAAGGAAAAGCCGATAAAAAATGCTGACACAGAAAATGGAAGCAAGACGGATGTCACGTTCTGACTTAACCGGCGAAGTGGACATTGATGAATTTCACCTCAACTCCCCTGCGCCATTCCCGCCCCCTTTTGCCTTGTGTTCCCGGACTACTGGGACGAGCTAGCGTCCAAGCGGGGATAGCCGATAGCAACACGTCTTGGGACGAAATGAGACGAGCTCTTCCTAGGGCAGGCCCACCTGTCTATTCATCCCAACTCGAAGTGGTTTGTCACCTACTTTTATCAAGAATCACAACTGGAAAGACTTGAAATGGAAATTTGGGAAAAGAGAAATTAAGCAAAAACTTTATTTTCGCTACCACCATTTTTGGGTTGGGAAATCTCCTTCCCCTTTTTTGCGCCCCTTGGCTAACCCAGAAGTGTTCTATGTAAATAGCGGATAAATTCGTGAGCGGTTTCGCCGCCTAATCTTGTCAAACTCTGCTTGCCGCAAACGATGGTCTGACAAGAACCTCGGTAAAACTAACAGACCAACTGGTGGGGAGTACTGGTTGCATCAGCTGCTGAGCAGCAATTGTCTACAATAATATAATGCAACAGAAAAAGCTCTGGCCTCATAATAACTCTATGAAATTGGGAGTTATACCACCGAGCAGAGTTCAAATTCTTTTATACAAAACACTGAAACTGTTAACCGATTCAGCATTAACCGCATCTTCGGTAAGGCTGTTCCACATATCAAAAATGTTGTTACCAAAACTCCACTTACACACGTCCTTGTGAAACCTTGATTTTTTAAGCTTGAACACGTGTTCCCTATGATAATGGTTAATGCTGAATCCAAATCGGCCACCTCAAAGTTATCGAAACCGCTTATTAATTTAATTATATAATTTAATATTGCAAAAATATGTTAATGAAACGGCAGGCCTGATAATTGCAGTATCTCATATCAAACATGCCTGTCCATGTAAAGACTCCAAATTTTGAGTCTAATTTGTTCAGGAGGGCCACTAATATTATGAGTAGTAGACTGAAAAACAAAAAATGCTATTCAGGCGGGATTTGAACCCACGACCTTCGGCTTTCGTTGCCAACTCTCTGTACCACTAAGCCACCGAGGGGCTGGTCAACAGTTCGCAGACCACTGCAATCGCCGGACAGACGGAGAGTTATCCCGCGGAAGGAAAATTCGCCTAAGCAGTTCACATCCCAATTTTCCGAGATCGACCACCCCTTTTTTCGAAAAAGATCGTTCTTTTCCATCACTTTATCCTCCATTTTCCTCCATTTTTTATGCCGCGTAAGCTTCTTTGCGAGTAACTACGTCTCCACCTCCACTTAGCGACGTAAAACTATTTCAAAAACATCAAAACTCCTTATTTAGGGTCGCTCACACTAATTTATCATCAGACTCATTCATTAAAGCAGACCACAAAAAATGGTCTTTCTAACCCACACACAATGCTAACCATCCCTACTGTCACTATGAATGTTCCAAACTACAGAAAACACCGTTAAACCACCAAATTTCCTAGGTTTTAAATAATTCGGTCTGTACTAAATCTCAGCCGATTATCCGGGACAGCAGTTATGGCACGTAGGGAGCCAAGGATCAAAATAATAATTTCCATATAGTGCTCCAACTGTTTAATACAAATACAAATAAATTAAAAGCCCAAGATCAGTGTGGTACTTCTGAAGACATACAAAAAATAATCAATAGTCTTAAAATTCTTTGCTAATTAAACGTGGAAAATTTCGTCATCCGGAAAAGAAGACGTTCTGCGTGGTTTTTTTCTCGAGCCAACCCGGCAATCAAGTTCAAATCTAAATAAACTGGTGGCTTGCGATCAGTAAGAGAAGGTAAACAGAATGTTTGGATTAGGTCTTTAAATAACACATTTCTCTTAACTATTTTCTCTATATCATCTCCATTTTCCCCTTGCACTTTAAGACCCATATTATTTTATATGTATATTACTGTAGCTAAAAAAGGTTGGGCGTAAGCACTGCCTTTTACACACCTCTATGCTAGAGCCTACCGAGGAGCTAGAAACCAAATACTTTCTCGCCAGTAAAGATCATCAAGTATTAGAAACGTGTATTCATTTTCCGCTCTACGTTTGAATAGAGAGGGTATGCACCCTTCTTACGTCATAGAGGACAGATGGGGGACGCTCTATTGATTGGAAGAATGGATGGGAAGCACATTTGCCTGGAGGACCCGGAAACCAAATAAAACAGCAGACGACAAACAAATCTGACTTGAGCACGGTACCGTCCATAGGTACGAAATTTGCGCCCAACTCAATTACCACCAGGCAAAGGACAATTAACCGGTTAGCAATGGACCTAGGCTACGGTCTGTCGGGTACAGCCCAGCTATCAAAAAGTTCTCCCCTTCAACAAAATAAAGTTACTCATGGAGCTGCCACTGTTCTCGTGAGTTCGCATGCGAGTCGGAGTATTGTCGGTGGGAAAATATGTACAAGCCTGCTACAGGTCAATAATTTACGAAAGAGGTAGGTGATGAAAATTCAAGCCTTCATTTTTTTACAGCCACAGCAGTGAAGCATCGAGAAAACTTTACGTAAATTATATATTTATTTTTGAGTTAGGCTATACGATGTGTTCTTCTTTTTTCATGCAAATTTTGTTGTTGCTATGACCAGTAGGCTTTTCGCAAGAAACATCATATCCAATATCATGCCATATCATCATCTCCTTCTGGGCATTCCCACGGCATATCCCTTTGATCCTTATTAAGTTTAAACTACGGTACCGCTTGTTGACAATCGATTACAGCCAACCAAATCTGATTGCACCGCACTAATCTTGTTGAAACTGTTTCGTCCACATCTATCTGTAGGCATATCCTAATTTGTAATCGTGGCGTACTGGAGTCCTTCGGTGGGCTAAAGTAGAAGCCGCTGTCGGATGCCAATGTCTTTAGTTCTAGTGGAGATAGACAGACGATCATATACTGTCTAGGAGGGGGATACTGAGTATGGAGAAATCCAGTAGAGGACCCCTCTTACTTATTTTGCCTTTTATAATATACTTAGCTCCCATATAGAATTATAAGCTTCTAAAATCCCTACCTTTCTCCATTGTTTCATTTCGTAACTACGAATTTTTAGCGCTTTTTAAGCCTTGCCGAGTTTTGACTTCACCAAACGAAAAGTCTGCCGGAATCTTCAATGTCCTATGACAATTCTTTCACACATAAGCATGTGATAATCTTCTGTAATGATATTTCCAAAAACGTATTTTCTGATTCATTTCTTAGGGAAAAGATCATTTCTAGTAAGAGTTGTGCTTTAAGCGAAGTTTTGTTTTATTTTCGAAAATATTAACATCCTTACTAGATTGTTACATGCCCAGAACAACAGGCATAAAATAAAGTCTGTCGCTTCAGGTTTTGTAATTTTTCGAATAAACAAAGGTCAAATTCCCATTTGCGGAACATGGGACAGTGACTAACTAAACTCGATTCGCCTTTTCTCGACGACAACGAAGACTGTCCATTACTGGTCACCTTTCAAGTCTGTGTAATCGCACATGTGGCCTAGTCTCGAGGTTTTATCTAGTCTGTAAAGTAGGGAAAAAAACATATTTTGTGAAGCCTCTCACAATAATAACATATAAAGAAAAAGGAGCGAATTTCTTCCTTAAATAACATATTAACTTCTAAACCATTCGGCTGGTAGTCTACAATACTAGTATAAGCTGGCAATCAGCAATTTTCCAGCTAATCGCTACACCGAGCGTGTCCGAAAGCTCGGAAACGAACGAAAATGCTGAATTAATTCAGCATTTTATGCAGCATTTCGCTTTCGGACTTAAATTTTCGCTCATTTAATGCAGCATTAATTCAGCATAAAATTCATCGAAAAATTCAGCGAAGATGCTAAATTTTGCGCTGAATTTTCAAGAAGAAACTGGGGAGCTGGCGATTAAGGCTAAATTTCGGAATTAGAAGTGTCAGAGAAGAAATAAAGAACGTGTCCGAAAGCTTTTAGTGCTGTAAATGCTGCATTTAATGCTGCATATAAGGTAAGAGCTTTCGGACGAAAATAAAAATAAAAATGCAGCATTAAATGCAGCATTTACAGTCCTGAAAGCTTTCGGACACGCTCACTGTAAAAAAGTCTCTCCTATATCGGACTTTAGTGGTTGCACATCGCCGAATTCGGTGATTTTTATTCCGAGTTTGGCGAGTTTAAGTCCGGATTCAGAGAGGTAAAATCCGATACAGGATTAAAACGTTAGAATGCAAAATACTGCAGATTAGAATAACTTTGGTGGTTGTACATCACCGAATTCGGTGATTTCTATTCCGAATTCGGTGATTTTTATTCCGAATTCGGAGAGTTAAAGTCCGAATTCGGTGATGTGCAACCACTAAAGTCCGATGTTGGAGACTTTTTACAGAGTAGCGGATTGGTTGGAAACGCTGCTCCGAAATGACGCCTGAAATTCTTCGCTAAAGCGAAGACGAAGACTTCATTTCTGACTCGGGTGCCACTTTTATTTAATCGGAGATTTTACCCTAAGCCTGATTCTGTGAATTAACGGAGAACGCCCCACGCAGCAATCCCACAAGAAGAAGCATTGAAATTCCATGACCTTAGATCTTCATAGATTCTCCAGTAGATCAAAACGGGGAGCGGAGATGGTTTCTTTGAGTTTTGCGACGTGATTCTCTTTCTAAAAGTGATTCCTGAATTTCCCGACAACCCTGCTGCAGTGGCACCATTTGGGGAGGGGGCATGTCCCCCCCCCCCCCACTGAATTTGAAAGGGGCCCAAAATCCGAGGTTTTTTGTCTATATTCCTTGTTGTTTGACATGCTGTAGTAAAGACATTTATCAAATCGTAAGTTCCACACTGCACCGCACAGTTGGTAATCTGACTTTGAACCAAAATCTTTGTATTTTAGCAGACAACAGGCTGATTCTTTTTTTTTTTGCCTGCGGCGCTCAGTTTCAAGATAATTCGGTGTTGGTTAGATGTTTAAAGATGTTAACCACATATCCGAACTCAAAAGATTTCATGAATCCCGATCTACTTCTCGAGATCGCGACACATCTCGACAGGGTTTCGATCGAAAGCCTCAGAGGGTCTAAAGTCACTTTTTCTGTCATACGGGTAGGCCTCAAACTCTAGGTCATGGCATGCTCCAGTGAACATTTTTATCTGTGAAGGGCCTTTGAAAAATGCGTGATTCTTGCATATGCTCATTATTGTATATTTTAAAACTGCTTTAATTTTACCCTAAAAAGCAATTGTATTTTGAGTTCGAGCAAAATAAAAATCCAGGATGGGGGCCCAACATGGATGTTTGCCCCCCCCCCCCCTGAGGATTACTGAAATGACGCCACTGCCTCTAGCAAGCTCGCTAAGGCACCTTTTCAGGGACACAAATCGATACTGAACAAAGCGTACACGCACCATATACATCATGTCAAGATAATGTAAGTGCGTAAAGTTCCGCCTTAACGAAGCGTTAAAGGACCCCTCGCACTATTTACTCTTCAACGTACAGCATTTTAAAATATTTGAATACTTCAAAACTAGGCTGTGCTTTCAAGGAATAACACAGGGTTTTGGCAGTTTTAAGCCTTTTCCAAGACACGTTGACTTATAGCGAAAACGGGGAAACAATTTACATAACCGGTTTTTCTCATGGAAAAACTTCTCGCAGACAAACGTCGACAGCGTGATACACATCGAAGGTATTCTGTGAATTAACGGAGAACGCCCCACGCAGCAATCCCACAAGAAGAAGCATTGAAATTCCATGACCTTAGATCTTCATAGATTCTCCAGTAGATCAAAACGGGGAGCGGAGATGGTTTCTTTGAGTTTTGCGACGTGATTCTCTTTCTAAAAGTGATTCCTGAATTTCCCGACAACCCTGCTGCAGTGGCACCATTTGGGGAGGGGGCATGCCCCCCCCCCCCCCACTGAATTTGAAAGGGGCCCAAAATCTGAGGTTTTTTGTCTATATTCCTTGTTGTTTGACATGCTGTAGTAAAGACATTTATCAAATCGTAAGTTCCACACTGCACCGCACAGTTGGTAATCTGACTTTGAACCAAAATCTTTGTATTTTAGCAGACAACAGGCTGATTCTTTTTTTTTTTGCCTGCGGCGCTCAGTTTCAAGATAATATCAAGAAGGTAGCAAAACACGGCAAGTGAGAAAATTAGCGTTGTTTTATTAGAGGGGTTAGAATGTATCGTGCGAAATAGGGGTCTCGGGGTTTAGAAACCTATGGAGTGATTATGGAAGTAGGTTGCATTAGTATTACAGGTAAGACAGGTCCTTTAGAACCGAGACAGGGGCTCTCTATTCTCGGCTACTTTAAATCATTTGCTTAAAAATAACCACAAATCGTATTTACTCAAGAAATGTACAAACGCATGGCCCGAAAAATCCACCTCAGCTCACCACGAATCCACAAATCGACGTATAATGTTGTTAAAACAGCTTTGTTCCAAACGTATCTATCCGTAGGCCTATAATTATTTGTAATAGTAGCGTACTAGGTAAAAGGATTAACCGTAATCGTGTTATCCATCTCGGTCCCATCAGCTGGCGACGGCTGTCAAAACCTCCGTCCCGACACAGTAAGCACCAATCCGAAGACCGACAACCCGATGTGGTATGTGGCAGACACAACAGGTCAGAGGTAGACAATAGACCACTCAGCTAGGTATAGTATGCTAACACATGGTATACCTACCCCCCGTAGGACCATCAACAGACATTTAAACCTTCGCATAGGGGGCTAACCATATCGTTGTCGCGTACTGCTAACAACGCGGCGCGAAAGTACTATTGAAGACTTTAAAATATTAAAGCTTAATTTATTAATTTTTCTTACTTGTATGTTCGCTCCAATAGGCCGCATGGCTTTTTTCTTTGGCGGAGTTTGCTCCAGGAATTATATTATTTTGTGTGTTAATAAATAATCTGACAATCTGAAATCTGAATCTATCAGATCTTCATGAAAATGATAATCTCATCATACTTGATGAAAAAATCCATGCGGCCTATTGGAGCGAACATACAAGTAAGAAAAATCAATAAATTAAACTTTAATAAATTAAAGTCTTCAGAAGTACTTTCGCGCCGCGTTGTTAGCAGTACGCGACAACGGTATGGTTAGCCCCCTATGCGAAGGTTTAAATGTCTGTTGATGGTCAGCTTTTTTATTTTTAAGCGGACATGCAGTTTGCTCCAGGAATCATGTTATTTTTTGTGTTAATAAATATCTGACAATCTGAAATCTGAATCTATCAGATCTTCATGAAAATGATAATCTCATCATACTGGATGAGATTATCTCAGGATGCTGCTATACTCCGGTAGGGCCTGACTGCAAGTTTTAAATCAGATCTCAGACTTTAAGTTTTTTTTCACCGTCATTCAGTTACCGACCTGCAGGATTTCCCACAATAAGCCGTTTTCCACCTTTGTTTAACCGACCAAAGTCGGTTCTGTGAAAAGCGATCTGTGGACTGAGGATGGAGCTCCGTCCAACCGACCTACGTTCGTCCTCAGGCAGGAAATTCGAACCTTTCATGTAATTCTGGAGAATTCGAAATAAGCCAGTTTTTTTTGTCGTCGGGCGACAAAACGGCTTGCAGCGGTAAATAGGTCGGTTGGCAAAAAAACGTAACTAATGATACTAACTGAACAAACAGATGAATCCTCGGAAAGAACCGAGTGTAACTGAGTGACCAAATTTGTACAAAATTTCAGATTTTTCTACCCATGGTGGACCAACGACGAATGGCACGACCGCTGTTCTCATTATTTCGTCATTAAGAGAAGAGCCCTGTTCTGATTCAATTGTTCTCCTTCTTCCTTGACAAATTAAAAAAAAAATCGACGTTCGAAGCCTTGTTAGCCGGTTAGTCTCATGTTTATCCCGACCTTCGGCCCCTCCTAGTTTGAGATATCCATGCAGGGATACTAGGGATAATTACTCCTTGAACCTGCCTTGAGTCCAAGCTGAATGGGAAACATATATTCATTCAATCAATGGATAAAACGGATGCGTCAGCTATGATGCCTTGATAGCGATACTTCTGCAGGGTCGTTTCTTCCATTCCCAACATTGTCCCTAACGTTCGACAGCCTTACGAGGACCTTTTACAGTAAAAAGTCTTTCCTACACCGGACTTTAGTAATTGTAAATCACCGAATTCCGAGATTTTTATTCCGAGTTCGGACAATTGAAATCCGATGGAGAATCAAACGTTAGAATGCAAAATACTGCAGACTGAGTTATCTGAAAGCGGAGATTTTTTCTGCAGTGTTGCCAAGAAGGGCCGAAATATCGCTGCCAAAGCATCTTAGCTGATGTATCCGTTTACTCCATTGATTGGATGAATATAATCCTAAGGAGCTACTCATAGCCTACTAGTCTAGATCCTTTCATCTCTCAAAATCCGTCATGACGAATTACAGCTTGTTAGATACGCTCGCAAAGAAGTTCACGATTAGTGTTGGGCGATATTCGACGTCGATAACGATATATTGATATCCAATATCGAAACGTAAATATCGGTATCGAAAACGATATTTTTTACCTTTATAAATGATCCAGTTTAAGTTACATTTATATATCCGAAAAAGGAGCAAAATGTATTTCGTAATTCAGTTTTCATTTATTTGAAGTTTGAGATGATGCAGGATACGATTTTACGACAACATTGTTCTTAAATCTTGGGGAAATGAGACGTATACTATAGCGAAGCATGGTAGCGAAATATCGATAAATCAATTATCGAATATCGAAAGTAGAAATGAATCCAAATGTCGCCCAACACTACTCACGATTCTATAAAGCAGAGCGCAGTCTTCTTGATACGCCCCAGGTTGGGCGACCGAATAAAGCACTGTCATTGGAGGTTTTTAATTTATCTGGTGTCTGATATCCCCTGTTTGTTCTTATCTTTTCTGACGCAATCAGCCTTGATTATAATCAACTAGCGATGTCCACCAGAACCAAGAAACCGGTAATTAGAGCAATAGCTTCGTAATGGCGAGCGATTTAACCCCAGAAATTCCAAGCAAAACACCATCCTGAGAGCTATTCACAGGTGTGGCATTTGCTCCTACTCATACCCCATATTAGCTTAATTGGGATAACCACATGGGAACTGCCAAACCGGCTAGCAAAATCGAGATGTCAGGGACACAGCATCCCCATAGCACACATTCACTCCAAGCAAGAAGGAGAAGAGAGGACATAGGAATTGGCGAATATACATAGCCAGCGAATCACTGAATATATTTACTGTCCATCCCATCTGACCAAGGTATGTCACAGCTGGCGCAAAATAAACAATTAATATACACGAACAGAAAACTAAACACCAAGAAAAATGCCTTACTTTGTGATTCTTTGAGGCAGCTTTTAAACTTTTCGAAGTACGGTATTTTTCGCTAGTTTCTGGATTTTTACCCCAAAAGGAGGTTCAGCTGGTACTTAACATATTACAACAGTATCTCACGACCGCTTATGCATCACCGGCTCTTGTGGAGACAAGCCGTCCCGCACTCGATGATTTTACCGCCTTTACCGTCAAGAACCTCACTTGAGAGTTCCGGAATAAGCTGTTTGTTAGACCAGCACCAGCAACCTTTGGCTATCCTCCACCGTGGCCATTAGGCAAAGCGATAAGAATCTTCGGAGAACAACTTCACAAACTTTCTAATCTGACTAAGAGGAGAGTAGTCAGGCTGACGAAGATCCGCTTGACCCAACAAGCTGTTTTTAGGACTACACTGTCAGAAGTTTCATAACAGATTGCGCATAACACTTTCAAGAATAACACCTTTTCACTTAGAAATAAAGTGTTATGACCAATTAAGTTTACACTATTTCGTGCCTAGATCTCCAACAACACCTTCAATAGGTAAAAATACTTACGGGAACGAAAGAAACATAACATATAACATCCCAAAGTGTTATCTGTTGAAACCGCGCATCCTGCTGTTGTCGTTATGTAACTTCTGACAGTGTAGTATATTTACCTAAATAGTATTAACTTAATTGGTCATAACACTTTTTTTCTAAGTGAAAAGGTGTTATTCTTGAAAGTGTTATGCGCAATCTGTTATGAAACTTCTGACAGTGTAGCAACCTTTGGCTACCCTGCAACAGAGGTCATTGGTCTGAGCGATAAGAACCTTCGGAAAACAACTTTACGAAGCCTCTAATCTTACTAAGAAAGGAATACTGAGAACTGAGGAGAATTCGAGAGACAATAACTTGAAGCCCCGAAGCTGTTTCTTAGACCAACAGTAGCAACTTTTGGCTACCCTTTAACCATGGCCATTTGCCAGAGGGATAAGAATCCTCGGAGAGAAACCTTACGAGCCTTTCCTGGAGACGATCCGAGACACATTAGTTGCGTTTTTGCTGATACCATGGTATCTGTTACCACGATAACTGGATCGGCAATTAGTCGTTTTTGCAGTTATCGTGGTATCTGATACACGGCGCTCTGCAAAAACGACTATTGCCAAAATTGCACTTTTTGAAGCCATCCCAAAAGAAAAACAGATATCCAGTTACATCACTAAGTGCTTAACTTCTTTCTCACCAATCTGACAAAATTTGATGAAAGTGAGATGACTTTTCAGATACCACGACCAGTTACCACGGTCGGACCGTAGTATCTGAATATCTGATACCACGATAACTGGCCAGATACCACGATAACTGCAAAAACCCCTTTGGACCGTGGTATCAGATACCACGATAACTGCAAAAACGACTCTAGACCGTGGTAACAGATACCATGGTATCAGCAAAAACGCAACTACTACCTTGGCCCACCGAGTGAACTATGCAAAGCAGGGCAATCAAACCGGCTATATTGTTTTTTCAGCTTGGACTGAAGATCGGACATTTACGAATGAACACTTACGGATGATTTAAAAGAGTAAGGAAACACGGCCAGATAGGTCTGCCTCAGCAGGGTCCCAAACGCCAAATGAAGAACAATGAAAACTGAAAGCATGACGTCACCAAACGACCGGCGTTTGACGCGGCGGAATTGTACTAAAGATCTATGTCACCCATCAAAACAGGACCATAAAAATGTTTTGCGAGATCGTCGTCTCGAAAGGGTCACATGGCATTATCATGACGAGCATTTATGACACCGCGATCCACACATTCAGGATAAATATTCCTTGAGCCCAAGCTGGCTTTGAAACATTTATTCAAATAATGTATACAACGGATACGTCAGCTACGATGCTTCATCAGCGATATTTCGGCCCTTCTTGGCAAGGGTCCTCGTCAGGCTGTCAATCTCCAGGTCCAACGTCGGGGAAAAAAACAAACCTATGCGCGGGACTTTACTGTGATATAGCTATTTGTGGAGGTAACGAATTGGGATGTTCCGCGTAGCTCCTGCCCTCAGCTCGTCTGCATCGGGTAGGGTATCGAGAATATATTCGACTCCGCACAGTCGTATTACAGATATAGGGAGACGGAGGTTCTCGAGATTATTTGTTCTTGGTTTAATAAAATTAAAGCTTTGAAGACATGTTATTATAACCATTGTAAACTTTTGATGTACCTTCCTCGTTCCTGCCGCAGCCACAAATGAGTTCAGAAGTTCGGCGTCCCAGATGTCATTCTTTCACTACACTGTAAAAAAAATCTTGCAGGATTTGCTACTGGGATTAATCTTGTCTTTATTGAGATAAGATTATCCCTAATATTTGATGTTGCAAAACGGATAGGTCAGCTGCATTTTATTAGAGCTATATTTCGGCCCTTCTTGGCAAGGGTCCTCTTCTGGCTCAAGCCGCTCAAGCTGGAAAATAAACCTCATTCTTCATTTTCAAACACATGAAGTTCATTTTCCAGCTTGAGCGGCTTGAGCCTGAAGAGGACCCTTGCCAAGAAGGGCCGAAATATAGCTCTAATAAAATGTAGCTGACTTATCCGTTTTGCACAATCAAATATGATTCGCAGTCAGCTTGGGCTGAAGTACTATCTATTATCCCTAATTCGGATTAATTTTATCCCAATAGAGATAAGATTAATCCCAGTAGCAAATACTGCATCCTTATTCGGAGAAACTTTTTACAGTGTAGAGAAAACGTCACCGTCACTACTATGTACATCTTGTCATCCTGGTCATGTTTTTCATGAATTTTTCTGGCCCAGTTAGAGATTACGTCTAAATTTAGTGTGTTTATACTGTTATTTATCTTGTGTTGTTCTTCGTTGTTCTCTTTACTCCGCTACCTCCTTGTGTATTTGGCGGGTTACAAATAAAATATATAGAAACAATCTCACCTGACCAAACTGCCCCATGTCTTGCCTTTCTTGAAGAGCGACAACGCTTGCAGTGGCAGTTGCAGTTGCTGCGGCAGCTACCATAGCAGCTGTGCTGAGCGAAGAGGCGCCGTACGGTCCTTCCTGTCCCCCGTTGCCACTATAGTGACTAAAAGTAAAACCCAAATAAATATGTTTTTTGTTTTGTTTTGTTTTTAACAATAATATCTATTAGTTACTATTTTCGTTCGAACCTTCTTGAAATAGTAACTAATAGCAAGAATAAATAAGGGAAGAATTGAGAACTCACATAACCTCGATGTCAGCATCCTGGATCTCTTTTGGTCCGATCTTATGTATCGGGGGTGGAGCCTGGGTGGAGCTTCGCGTTTTGCCTCTTGCAGTATTAAGTGTACCTCCAGAGCAAAAGTGATGAAGCAGTCAGAAAAGGCGGGAAGTTCAAACAGTGCTGATTCTGAGGATTATATGAATGGAAACTAATTTTCAATCTCGGGTCAGATTTGCCATATGAAGCTTATGTTATCACGACCCTTCACAAAGACGGTGAAGCCCAAGAGAATGCGGCATTTGATGACTCGAGGGAGCAATTAAGCAACTTCAACGTTGAAGGGTAGATCTAACCTGCATGCATTTAGTTCAGATTCAGTAGGATCTGTGTGAACATTAGTAATTTTATTTTGGTCTTCTCAGGACTGTACAGAATCGCTTCTAGAAAAGGTATTAAGCTTGGACAGCTTAAGGTATTTAGCTGTCGAAATGTACTCAATGAGTTACTATGTCTTGTTTTTAAGTTGTACTTTCGTGTAGTTGCGAAAAACAGTAGGCTATAAAGTCCTAATTTTAAACTAATGATTGCTGAGTGTAAGATATCTTTCAAGACGTATCAATTTGTGATAACAAACAACTTATTATTCTTGGTCAAAAATGTATATCATCATCTCGGATAGTTGCACTTTACATCTGCCTAAATTTGTCATTGTCTATGCTATTAACAGTCCGCCTTTTCGTCATGTTTTTTTTTTCATTATCATGTTTTTACATTAATGCAAGTTCGAATTTGGGCATAGCTGGCGAACTGTACTCAAAGAGTTGTTATGTTTTGTTTTTAAGTTGTACTCTGTACACAAAATTCAGTTCCTAACAGTTCTCGGTTAGTTGCAAAAAACAGTTGGCTTGAAGGATTTCCTAATTTAGTTGTTATGTTTTGTTTTTAAGTTGTACTCTGTACACAAAATTCAGTTCCTAACAGTTCTCGGTTAGTTGCGAAAAACAGTTGGCTTGAAGGACTTCCTAATTTTAAATTTTAATTGATTACTGAAACAGATAATTGTATGGTATCATTCAAAACGTCTACATTTGAAATAACAACTTATTAATTTTGGTCAAAATGTATATCATTATGTCGGGTAGCTGGCTAAATTTTCACTATCTATCCCATTAACAGTCTTTTTTTCATCACTAACAATCTGCCATAGATATTACACGAATGTTTTTGTGTGAAAAAAAGTAAATCTTTCTTCCCACTTCTCCAGAATCGGATATTTAACTGACTTTCTAAGCCTAGAGTAAAAACATTTGGAAGCATGTCCCTTCCTTCTTTAAACTTTTTTTGTGTTCAGTCCAACGGCCCTTTTCTGCCTTTATTTTCGTCATCTTTGAATGTAGGATTGCACGACTTCTATCATCTCACTGTACTTTAGCCCCTTATCTCGTCTTTTAAACTAGTGGTAGCTGCGATTTGTTGGAGGGAGAAGGGCAAATGTCGGCCTCTTTCTGTTTAATTTGAATTCGGCGCACTTTCTTGACGAGAAGTACGGCGATCAGAAGAAATAGCGCCAATAAAAACTCTGTGGTCGGGACAGGCGCCGAATAGGCTCCACCCCCGCTACTTGAAAATCGGGTAGAAAACAACGTCGCATGATTCAAGTCTTCTCAATTCTTCCCTTATTTATTCTTGCTACTAGTAACTATACTTAACATGTTCGGGAGCGTAATAAGCGTGGTAACTACGTATTTCTGTAACGTGATTGGTCAGATCACCCATGGCATGATATTCTGCTGGAAGAAGAAAAATCGTTCCAGCCTTGACGGCAAAAAGCCAGGATTCGTGACGTTATGCGTAGTAACTACGGTAAGTAAGGTGGAACACGCTCTTGATTGTACATGTTTGAAGATCGCGCCACAGAACAGAACCACACTAAAGTCATCAGACCGACCGCAAGTCCTCTACGTGGTTTATGTATAATACATAGATAAATCTTTAGAGTTAAGAAGGAGTCTGATTGTTTAATTTATATTTTTGTTTTTTGTTTGTTTGTGTATATGGCCCGTGGGCTTTTGAAATACACTGATCTATCTATCTATGTTTTTCATTTATATGTGAACCATATGGGTTAAGTTTTAAGGGGGAGTTCACGGGAGGAATTTATTGGGAAAAATTGTTTATGGGGAGTCGATCTTAAAAGCACATCTCACACTATCTACTGTTCATGTTTCAACAATAAAAACTATCTGAATACTGTAAAACTAAGCTCTGCTTTAACAAATTATTCACGGCTTTGTCTGTTTTACGCCTTTTCCCAGACCCATTGACTTCTAGCAAAAACCTCGCAAGATTGGGAAAACCGTGTTTTACGCATCAATAGCATGATACCCGAACACTCGTCCGGAGCATATTGCGCATGGAAACTAGCGAATCTTGGCAAGTATGAAGATTAGTGAGTTGTCGTTAGCCTGTTCAGAATGTAACATACGAAATTCGGGTCTCCGGGGATTAAGAACTACTGAATGCAGTTACGTAAGTAGGTGGCATTGGTATTATAGGTACGACGGGTCATTTAAGGTGCGTGTGACGAGAAACAGGGAGAAAATTGCATAGCTGGTGTAGCTGTCCAATGAGCTTCTCAAAAGCAACGAATGGAGCCTGGCCCGCTTCAAAAAAGGCCTGACACGGCAGATGAACAAAATCGGTGTTGTGAGTGGTTCAAAATGACATTGGAATTCGGAATATCAATCAATCAAGTTTAATCCAAATAGCTAAAAGCTAGAAGAGGAATACAAATTTACGAAATACACGGACAGATTAACTAATACACTTAAAAGATATGACCAGAAATAAATAATGGGATGAAACTACGTAAAAACTGGGCAAAAGAATTAGTAGGAAATGGAGAAAACTGTATCAGAAATTATAACCGATGGAACGATTACGGGCGTAGAGTGAATCAGTAATGCAAGTAGGACAGGTTCTTTAAAGGACACCTGAACAATGAAACCATACTTGAACACACCATGGAGAATGCATTTACAGACATGGCCACGGAGAGCACCGTTCTCCTGAGCGTTACGTTTTCAAAATAGGGATGTTCGTTTCTGGAGATGTGCACATGCAGACTCCAAGACAAAAAGCGCAATTCGTTCAAATCTTGTAGAGCGCTGGCCGGATCGTATTGGAATTTCTTCTAGACATGCGTTTGGGCTTAACTGGTTAAAAATATTCCAGAAGAAGGGTTGATTGGAGACATTTGTTCATTTCTAAAATTGTTCGGTACTGAAATAAGGACAGATGCAAAATGGAGCAAAAATCATAGCTTGGAAACACTATTTCGTATTTGGATTGGGATTTCTGCAGGCTGTTAAAGGAAGTCATACAGAAAGGACCGGGGAGAATTATGTGGGAAATTCACTTCTCGACCAATAGAAATCAAGCCTAATACTCACTTCGAGGTCGTTCCCTGCCGAAAATTTCCAGGAGTTCCAGGACCGACGTAATTCTTATTGTGCCCCTGGTAAGGTCCCTGATTTCCGGGTCCTGACTGATGGGGCACCGACTGGTTTGTTGGACCCCAAACTGTTGTGACGACCGAGAGCTGTTGAGCACCGCCTCCAGTCCAATCACTTTAAAATAAAAAAAATGGTTTAGTCCTCGCTGAATCTTGAGAGCAGAACAGAATCCTGTCTCAACTGCCAAGATTATTTTTTTCTGTTTTCGTGAGACACTGAGAAGTTGTTTCTACGCACTACTCCATAGTTCTCCTCATTCTTAAAGGACCTGTCTTACCTATAATACTAACGCAACCTACTTCTATAATCACTCCATATATTTCTAAACTCGGAGACCCCAATTTCGTACGGTACATGCTAACCCCTCTAACAAACCACGCTGATTTTCTCACTTGCCGTGTTTTGCTACCTACGATGTGTATCACGCTGTCGACGGTTGTCTGCGAGAAGTCTTTCCATCAGAAAAACGGTTATGTAAACTGTTTCCCTGTTTTCGCTACAAGTCAACGGGTCTCGGAGAAGGCTTAAAACAGCCAAAAACCATGGGTTATACGTTGGAAGCATAGCCTAGTTTTAAAGTATTCAAATATTTTAAAGTCTTTAAGGAAATCATCCGTCCTGATAATCGATATACGTACACACTGCGTAAAATTCGAGCGTATTTACCCATGTGTTTGGGCCTGAACACATCTCTAGCAATACGGCCGTATTTGAGAAATCGGTCCGTTATTGCTAGAAATCTTTTTAAGCCCAAATACGTGCGTAAAATACGCTTGGATTTCAAAATACGCTCGGATTTTACGCAGTGTGTCATTTTACGCCATAACCCACAACTTGTATTAATTTTTCCGGAAGAGACTGCCTTGAGATATCGATAATTTGTACTCCAACCAATCATTTCATTCTTTCGTATTTTTTGTTGGTTCTCGCTGCATTTACAGTATCGCTAAATATGTTTTTATTGTTCCTTCATACACTTTTACTACTTTTCTTTCTTTCATGAAACAAAAAACATCTATTTTCTACTGTCAAGTATCAGCATAAAAAGATGTGGAAACAAAGATGTTGAATCACGTCAGACGGGGATTTTCAGCAAAACTGTAGCACGTGACTCACATAAGAGTTTAGACTGAACATCTGAACAAACATTTGGGAAAACACGTGGACACATAGAGCGTGTTCCATTCTACTTACCGTATTTACCACGCATAACGTCACAAATTCTGCTTTTTTGTCGTCAAGGCTAGAACGACTTTTCTATTTTCCAGCGGAATATCATGACACGGGTGAATCTGACCAATCACGTGACAGAGATTCGTGGTTACTACGCTTACCACGCTCCCGAGCGTGGTAAGCAAATAGTTACTATTAGTTACTATTTCGACAAGGTTGGAACGGTCAGCGTAGTAACTTTTCGTGAGGTTGGAACGGACTTAGTAACTAATAGTTACTATTGGTACGAGGGTGGAACACGCTCATAATGTTTCAGACTTAGCCTACAATTCGATGAACTGGTGGTCTATTTGCTACTCAGCAATCCTCCTTCACGGTAAACAAAATCTTGCAGTATTTGCTACTGGGATTTATATTGTCTCTACTGAGATAAGATTATCTCTAATTCGGATTAATCTTGTCCCAGCAGAGATGAGATTAATCGCAGTAGTAAATACTGCAGTTAACTTTAATCCTTTCTTGGAAAAACTTTTTACAGTGTTCCCTACCCCCAATATCCTGTCAGTAATAAAAAATGGGATATTCGTGGGTTTTGGATACAAATTTGCACACAGTAAATCATCGCGAAAGCTTTTAATGACTTATATAATTTTTATTTTCTTCCTTTCTTGAATTTGTTGCTATATAGGCTAGCACAAGAATTATTCATGCTTGAAATCTTGTGTCGTCTTTGCAGTTAGCCTTGACACTGTTAAAGATTAGCAAGTCCAGGTTTGGATCCAGAATTTACCTGCCGATTTTCCGGATCGAGTGCCCGGTCCCCCCTCGGGCTGCGATGAGTGGCTAGCAGCAATAAATCTCTGCAAACCGCAGCTACATGTTGAGAACAAGACCCACTTTATGGTAGTCCAAATCCCACCCAACAAAAAGATATGACCATTTGGTAACCACTTAGGGTACCTGCTAAAAAGCCGGTAGTAGTTGTCGACTTGTCAAACAAGGGTTTCACAAAGCAAAACGCCGGGTTGCACTGGGTCACCGTTAGTACAGCTAGGCTTTCGGGTTCAGGTTCTTTAATTTCTAAAATACTTCGTGACCATTTTAAACACTGACTATATGTAGATAACATAAATGAGTCGTTCCTCTGTAAATACGCACACAAAAGAAAGAAAGACTCGTTCCATTCCGTATACTTACACACGCCGTACCAAACTCTCCACATGATAAAAAAAATAAAACCAAGTTGTGGGCTACCAATAAGTTGGCTCTCCCGTCAGTTCATTCATTTGGAACTGGCACTGTCGGCGAACTGACGGGTGAGGGAACTGACAGTTTGCGAACTGACGGGTAGATAACATAGGAATCTGGTGTATCAACAGACGTGTAGACGAAGTGTTGGAAAAATTGGTCGAATTGTCGGAAAAACTGAGAGAATGTGTCGGATTTTTAGGCGAACTGACGGGTAGACTAACTGATGGGTTCTCGCGAAATGCCCAATGAAACAGGCGGTAGTTTTTGAACACAAGTAAAATATAAGAAACCGCAACTTGATATCTTACAAAAGTTGTTAAATCGGAAGCATTCTAGCATTTGCTATGTCATCCCGTATATTTAATGTCTCTCACGCCATGCAAGTCGAGAGTTCAAACCAGGACTCGGTACGAACGTAGGGTCATCTAGTGGGGTGATTCGGAACTCGGAAGTTCCGAATTTTTTATGCACCGTGGCCACCGGCTCGGCGATGGACATACACCCTTTTAGGTAATGAACAGTCCCTCGATCTGTCGTCCCATTGATTTTTGAACAACCACAAAGATACTCTTTTCGATGGTTTACCTACAGCTCTTCGTGTCACCAATCATTAGAGTGGAATAGATTAGCAGCGAAAATGAAACTTGGGAGGTAGTCGCTGATAGGTCAATCCGACTCATATCCCGGAAACATGGAAGAATCAACATGATACTCAACAGCACTTGACATGGAAATCACGTTTGTCATTTCGATAATTTGGACGTGCCATTTCCTAGTTTTATCTAAAGTTGATAACTCGAATGAATGACTTGAAACCTTCAAAGACAAAACAAAACTCGGATAAACAAAACGCAAGTGCAAAAACAGACATCTGATTTCGCGTTACGAGCTTCCGGATATTTCGCTGAAACTTTCGGCCTTAGGTAAAAAATTCTCCACAACGTCCCATCTCAGCTTCCCCGGACATCACGGCTTGTCCTTTCTTCTATAATGAACTTTAGTGTTTTGTGTTCTTTTTCACTGTTTGTACTCCACTATTCTGTCTCTTCAGCGGGTTGTAAAAATAAATAAACCTGAAAGAGCGCCGGTTAACACGGACGCAAAATAAACCTGGATGTTCTTAAAGTCAGTGTCAAATTCTGGAAGTCCTAGTCCAATCTTCACCTTCAGTTTGACACAAACCTACCTTCTCTTGTGAGTTACTCTCACCCCCTTTATTTACCCCCGTTCGGAGATACTGAAAATTATTCACAAGGACGAACAATACACTGACATCTAAAAACCACAGTGATTCAATGATGGTTCATCATGCTGAACGAAATTAAGAGCCATGGCGTCGCAGAAATTGCATCCAAGTGGCGAGTAAAGGGGTTGGTCGCTTGCGAGTGTACCCCAAAGAAAGTGAATGTATGCGTGGCTTTTTAAGTGTTTCTGGTAGGCTATGAAAAAAAACATTAAAAAAACAGCCAAATACTTGGTAGGGTTTCTACCAACCCTACTCGCTGGTTGCGACAACGCGTGGGGCGAAAATGCGACTTGGGAGAAATACCAAGGAATTCCTCCACTTTTTCTCTTATGGTCAAACTAGATGAGTCGTAGTCTTCGTGATGCAGATTCCAAAGGATGAATTGTAGTAGCTGGATATTCTGGCTGTGTTCCACCCTTCTTAAAGTAGTAGCTATGTATGACGTCACGGCTTCTGGCTTCTTGGCGTCAAGGCTGGAACGCATTTTTCTACTTTCAGCAGAATATCGCGCCAACACGCTTCCAAGCGTGGTAAATTTAGTTACTACTAGTTACTATTTCGAGAAGGTTGGGACGGTCAGCCTAGTAACTTTTCACGAGGTTGGAACGAAAATGGTTACTAACATAGTTGCTACTGTACGAACGGTTTGAACAACGTCTCTATACCACCTTTACTGCGGTGGAATTTTAGTGGTTCTTACGCTATAAACCGGCTCATGTAAAAGTAAGATAAACGTGAAAATACAAGCTTCACCGAGGAATATAGGAAAATGTAATTTATTACGGACTACGACTAGTGATAGTTTTTTTTTTCTTTTGCATCCCCTCGGTTGACTCGGAATGAGTGGAAGGAGAAAAGACTGATTCGAAGAGGTCTGTCTTCTCTTCGCATCCAAGTGGCGAGCGAAGGGGTTAGTCGCTTGCGAATGTAGCCCGAAGAAAGTGAATGTATGCGCGGCTTCTTTAAAGTCTAACTGAAAACCCAACTTATTTTTGTATCATTTATCTGGATACACTGCATTTTTTGGATTGTGCAAAGGGACTTTTTATTTATCTTTCACTATATGCTCTAGAATTACGTACAGAATATCTACGGTCGTCCTCACAACGCAAATTTCTACTATGACGCACAAAAACTGAATATCAATACATACGCGGAGTTTCAGTGGCCAGTGATCAGCTTACGGAAGGTAGCTCACTGCGTGAACATTTATTTTTAGTAAATCGTTTTCTTCGAGCATGCAACACAGATACAATCGCATAGAGCATACAAATCAGACAAGGAAATTCCACTATTTGGAAATCGATTATTCCTGAGTAGCAATGAAGTAACGCATTTTCGCCGGGTTTTCAAGCTTCTTTAAGTGAATAAGTGATGGGTAATTAGATTGTCCTATCTAAGCCCTTTCAGTTAAGCCCTTTCAGTTAAACTTTAAGTGTTTATATCCTTTCCCGGGAAGGAAAATGTTTCTGGTATCACGACATACAGAGAGGAGTTGCTTTTAAGCAGAAGGGCTTAATAACTTTATTTTTTAAATAGTTCTGATTGGTATTGTCGACAAACTATTTGATGGCAGGCATATTTTCTTCTTTACCTACTAGTTTGTGGCTATAAAGTGATCCGAAGTTTAGTGTTAACGGACCCCTCTTGCTTATTCTGCTTTTTATAACATACCTAGCTCCCATACAGAATCATAAGCTTCGAGAATCCCCACCTTTCTCCACTGTCTCGTTTTGTGCCTATGAATTTTTAGCGCTTTTTTTGGCCTTGCCGAGTTTTGCCCGTCACACAACGAAACTTTTGCCGGAATCTTCAAAGTCCGTTGACAACTCTTTCACACATAAGGATCTCAGAAGCATCTGTTTATTACTTCTTTTATTTGCTTAGTTTTCCCACTTTTTAACCACGGCGCGTTCAGTTTTCAAATATTTTGCGCCCAGCAGCCGCGTCGGAGAGCAGGAAGGCTGGAGATAATCGACAAGCACTAACAAGTAAATCGCTAATTTCAGGTGGATAGTAATGGTATATTCGAAAACATTTTTTCTGATCCATTTCATTGGGAAAATATCATTTATAGTAAGAGCTGTGCTTAATGTTAGAATTTTGTTTATGCAAACTATGAAATCCTGTCATGTACAATCACGAACTAAATACAGCGAAGCCAGTTTTCTGGTCCTAATTATTTGAGCAGAAAAAAAGTGCAATCAATGACACGCTCCTTTAGCCAGACCTTTGACCACCTGTCCGTGGCAGATGTTCACGACAAAATTCGAGCAACCCAGTCAAAACGAGATTTACTTCCGAATTTGTGGGGAATTTATGAGGTTTTGATGGCCTCAATGGGTGGTTTCGGTAGATATGGGTCGTCTTGCAAAATGGAGAAATTCGGGGATACCGAAGAAAAAAAAAATATTGTAGGCAGACAGCTGCCGTGGTCGATGGTTGCTGACCCTTACTTTCACGTTGCTTTAAGAGGAAATGCTAAGAACAATGCCGTGTTCTCTCTAGCCGATTGTCTAATACTGTAAAGCGAAACTAAATGTATATAGCCTAAATAAGAAAATAGCCTAACTGAGAAAAAGTTGACAAAGTGACTGCGTAGTTACGAGAAAAAATAATTTTTTGTTCGGTTGTTATTCTAATATCAACTTCTGTTCTTCTCATTTTCTCTATATTTGATAGTGCAAAACGGATGCGACAGCTGAGTTTTATTGGAGCTATATTTCGGCCCTTCTTGTCAAGGGTCCTCTTAGGCTCAAAGCCGCTGATGATCACTGTGTGACTAGTTACGAGCTAAGGAGGGTTTTCGCGAGATGCAAAGCAAAGTCGGAATCCCTTTCCAGTGGTTTTCGCGCTACTTCGGAACTTTCCCAACCGGTTTTCGTGCTTTGGAAACCGAAGCAGCTTTCCGGAAAAGTGATTCCACGAGGTTAGTGGAAAGCTCCGCGGAAAGTTGAATATTTCGGCAGGAATTTCAAAGGTGTGGCGAAAAAAAAGTGCAAGTATCACTAATAAACAAAGAAAAGTGGCAAGCGTTTTATTAGGGTGACTTCGACAGAATGTAAAAGAATCAAAGAACCGTTAAGTGAACCATATTTATTCGAAATAGTTTGTAATTCAATATTTTCCCGGCGGTATCAACTTTCCAGGCGTTTTCGCGATCAGCCCAGCGGGAAAGTGGAAAGTTATTCCAGGAATCGCTTTCCCACAGTTATCGCGATGCGCTTCGATCGCCGGAAATTGGTTCCGAGATCTCGCGAAAACCCTCCTCTAAGCTACATGGTGCCTCTGGACTGGAATGTGGGGGTTGGCCTAGGAGAGGGTTCTGGCGAGCTGAAACGCAAAGGAGGAATCATTTTCCCTTGCTTTCCGCACCGCTGCTGAAATTTGCCCAGGTGCGCGCCATGGGAACCAAAGCACCTTTCCCACATCGTGGAAAGCTCTGGGGAAATTTAAAAGTGCCGTAAAAAAATCCAGATAGAATCGGCTTGCTATATTTGGTTACTTGTTTGGAAACGAATCATTTTTAGAATCTTTCGGTGGAAAAGGAAGTGGAAAGCTATTTCCCGAGGTTTCCTGCAAGTTCCAGGATACGCTTCGCTCAGTGGAAAAGGATTCCAGAATCTCCCGAAAACCCTCCTTGGATCCAAAACCTCATGTAGCCAGGTGCGGCTCCCTAAACAACATACACGACCTGAGCCTCGTTTTTTGTTGCAATAGTACTGCCCCATCGCTGCTGCAGCACTTCTTTTGCTTCTGCACAAGATGCATTTTTGGATTCACTGCCTGCACGATTTCTTCTTGGTTGAAGCAGCACCTTGCAGGGAAGCACGGACTTGGTCGGTAAGCAAGTCCGCGATTCTGGATAACCGCTGCCGTCTTCCTCGGAAGTACTGTAGTGCAAAAACGAATGTAGAAAGAATCAGCCCGGAAACGGACGAGAAGTGGACCTGCAGCGTGCAACAACAAAGGGGCTCTGTTTTGAGCTTTCCCTCCTGACTCCTTGCGCTGAGGACCAGCCCGGTTTCTTCAATGTTTTTTACTCTATCAGGATTCTGCAAAATGAACGGTAGTTGTGATCACAACAATCGCTCCTGTCGACTTCGCCATTTTTCGTCAACCAATCAATTCCATTAATTACCATCGTTCACCAGTCCGATTACCTATTTCACCTATCAGGCAAGTGAAAACTATTTCCCCATTCTCCTTTCACCTTATTTCCCCGATCGTGTTACAGCTGCGGTGTGTTGGTAAAGGGAGCAGAACCGAAACACGGGGAAGCAAATTGTCATGAAGTCCCTTCACGAAGAAATGAGCGAGCAACTTATCGATCAACGGCTCCGATGCATAGAAGCGCTGGAGAGCCCACTCAGTAGATGGAAATAAAGATTCCCATCAGATCGGAGCTCTAGGCTATGTAGCTTCTTGGGAACGAAAAGGCAAAAGGATGCCCTCAATACTCTATATGACTTAAGTCCAAAACACGCCAGTGATCCTCGGAAAGAACGAGAAAACGTAGCACTAACGACTCAAACTCAACAACTGAATCCTGTGTTAACTAATCACGGTGATGTTTGGGAGCAGCTGTGATACCGCTTCCGGCTCTTCCGCTAGGTATAGGGCAATTTTGCACCGGCAAGGAGAGTTTGTCACCAAGAGTATTCATAAATACTCCTTGAGCCCAAGCTGACTGGGAAACATGTATTCAAACAATGCGTAAAACGGATACGTCAGTTACTATGCTTTGGCAACGATATTTCGGCCCTTCTTGGCAAGGATCCTCTTCAGGCTGTCGAACGTCAGGGACTACGTTCGGGAAGGAATGAATCCCCAATTCGTGCAACTAGGAACTGACGAGATGGAACAATTGAGTCGAGATGGAGCTGCTTGAGAATCAGAACCTTCTGAATAAGAAACGGATTAGGACAATCGCTAACAACCTCTAACAAAAGCAGAGCAACACTAGGGAGTAGCGCCTAGACCTATGCTTCCCATGCTTTGCAAACGGGACACACTCGTACCGCCGACCACTAAGCTTGCGGCTTCAAAGAGAGACACACTTGCGAGAATAGAAATTTCTAGTAAAGCAAAGGTGCGGTCTGCACACACCAAGAAAACAATGGAGGCTGTATCATATTTTTTGCTATGTTCAGAATATGAAGTTATCGGAGCCAGCGCTCTCGAACGACTGAATGAGTTTCAGTAGGGACGTTCTCTATCGCTAGTGGTGCTAGTATCGCAGCTATTCGAGTCTGTGTCAATTTTGTCAAGTCTAGGCGCTACTCCCTAGTGTTATTTTGCTCTGAATAAAATAATGTGAGCTGTAGCAGAACCAAACTCAAACACAGAATAAACCGATTCTTTACAGCGCTACCTCAGACGCCCACGAGGAACGATCGCTAATGGCTAATGACTTGACAGAGCTGTGCCATGGTTTATGCAAGCAAGTAGTTCTTTCGAGTGTAGCGTACTTGTATGTGCTCTGAAGCTCCATATCAATATTAGGCAATTCTAAGAAAAATCTAGCGAAAGGATAATAATAACGATAATATTTGTTTAAGCAGCCGAAAGGCCATACAAGATCGATGACATGTATCGCATCACACAAAATAAACCATTAGGCATTAAACCTTAATCATACTAAACTGAACGTTCTGTTCGAAGTTTGAGCGCTTGCAATAGGCTACATATTTACAACTCCATGACGAGGTAGGGGTTCATAGATTTCAGGATACCGGGAAGCAAAACCAACCCACCCCAACAGAGTTAACCCTCAAATGCGAAAGCGCTTAGTACTCAAGAAAGAAGTGGGCCATAATGTCAAAATAACTGACAGAGGAAACGAGGGCTTAGGTACGAAATGTGGGCCTATCAAGGGCCTATAAAATACTGTTCCTTAACTTGGTAGTTTTGTTGAAAACTGTTACTTTAAAAAATAAGTCATGGGCCCTTGGGTAGACCGAGGACTAGGGAATGCTTTTAAAGAAGGATCGCGGCACACCAAAAGACGAGCAGCGGGTTTACCAGTGGCCTATTTACCGTCCACGGATTAGAACGAGAGCAAAAATTAACGCAAGCTAACTATATACAAGCTAGCCAAAAAAGGTGAGCAACCAATTAATAGATATGTCAAATATGCACATACCTAACACATGGGAGCCAAAGATTTGCCAGCGTTTCAAAGAACAGTTGCAGACACAAAGGCTGATATTTCTTAGTTAGATAGGCTACACAAACTAATAGTACAAGCTACAGCGCCAAACGGATAAGTCAGCTAGGTTTCGGTCTTCTTGGAAAGGGTCCTCGTCAGGCTAGAAGAAACGAACCTGCGGGAAGAGCTGACTTTCCCGTGGACGTCTGAGGTTGCGCCAAGTCTTGACAAAATTGACACACACTCGAATAGCAGCGATGCTAGCACCACTAGCAACAGAGAACGTCCCTACTGAAACTCATTCAGTCGTTCAGCAGCGCTGGCTCCGATAACTTCATATCCTGAACATAGCAAAAAAATGATACAGCCTCCATTGTTTCCTTGGTGTGTGCAGAGCGCACCTTTGCTTTACTGGAAATTTTTATGCCCGCAAGTTCGTCTCGCTTTAAATGCCACAAGCGTAATGGGCGGCCTAGTCAACTAGGTTTCGGTCTCCTTGCCAGGCTGGAAGAAACGAACCTGCAATCGGAATATCACTAAAGCAAATCCTCGAGCTGACGTTCCCGTTTAGCACCAGTTTTTAAATATAACGGACGGACGAAGTACTTTAAGCAGGGAAACCCATTAACGGATGTGTCAAACCTGCTTACCACCAACAAATATGAGCCAAGGATTTAGCAGTATTTACCTTCAATGCATTATTGGCAAGACTGAACTTCCACTTGAAGGAGACAGAAGCCCCGGGACAAAGAAGGCATCGGGAGGTAGTCAACAGCTTGGATAAACATGCATGATGATAGTCTAGCTACCCATGATCAACACCATCAATCATTCCGGGCCGAAAACCGATCCAAGCACGTGATCTACAGTATCCTATAGCCCACCATCGAAATCTCGTCTGAGGTTTGAATTCAAATATCAAACCGAGCTTTAAGTATTTGCGACAGCAATTTGCATCTTTACATTAGCGATTGGTCGCTAATTCTCGACTCCGAACGCGTGGAAAGAAAATGTGACTTTGCAGAAAAATCTACTACTTCCTCCAATTTTTCCCTAGTCAAACTAGATGGCTTATAGTCGTCCCCGTGACGCTTCCCCGTAGTGGCGGGATGTCCTGGTTGTGTTCCATCCCCACTTACCGTAGTAACTACGAATGACATTACGGCTTCTGACTTCTTGGCCTGAAGGCTGGAATGCATTTTTCTACTTTCAGCAAAATATTGTACCAATCGCGCCACAAGATCGTAGTTACCACGCTCACTACGCTCCCGAGCGTATAAGCCAATAGTCTGTATTAGTTACTATTTACTGTTTCCAGAAGGTTGGAAGGTTGGCTTTCGGAAAAGGCTTAAAGGACACCTCGCACTATTTACTCTTCAACTTACAGTATTTTAAAATATTTGAATGCCATGATGAATGACCATGATATAACCCACGGTTTTGGCTGTTTTAAGCCTTTCCCGAGACCCGGTGGCTTATAGCGAAAACAATAACCGGTTTTTCTGATGGAAAAACTTCTCGCAGACAACCGTCAACAGCGTGATACACATCAAAGGTAGAAAAACACGGCAAGTGAGAAAACCAGCGTGGTTTAGTTAGAGGGGTTAGAATAGACCGTACGAAATTGGGGTCTCCGGGTTTAGAAATATATGGAGTGATTATGGAAGTAGGTTACCTTAGTATTATAAGTACGACAGGTCTTTTAAAACATCCAAAACCGTGGGTTATTTGTTGAAAGCACAGGCTAGTTTTAAAGTATTCAAATATTTTAAAATACTGTGAGTTGAAGAGTAAATAGTGCGAGGGGTCCTTTAAAGAATTCAAAATTTTCTCAGGCACAATACTGCCAATAAAGGTTGAAGTTGGTGCTCTTGTGACCATGTTATCGAAAATGAAAGTAAGCAAAAATTGACGCGTATCAAGCAAGAAGAGCTGCTCACCCAGATCCGTACATAACCAGCGTGGTTTAGTTAGAGGGGTTAGAATGGACCGTACGAAATTGGGGTCTCCGGGTTTAGAAATATATGGAGTGATTATGGAAGTAGGTTACCTTAGTATTATAAGTATGACAGGTCCTTTAAAACATCCAAAACCGTGGGTTATTTGTTGAAAGCACAGGCTAGTTTTAAAGTATTCAAATATTTTAAAATACTGTGAGTTGAAGAGAGTGCGAGGGGTCCTTTAAAGAATCCAAAATTTTCTCAGGCACAACAGTGCCAATAAAGGTTGAGGTTGGTGCTCTTATGACCATGTTATCGAAAATGAAAGTAAGCAAAAACTGACGCGTATCAAGCAAGAAGAGCTACTCACCCAGATCCGTACATATCCGTAGGTTACAACTCCTTTAATTTCTCCGATCCACAAATCATGACAAACTCAGATGCGAAGCCTGTAATAAAATATGAGTTATTTAAAAGTATAGGATAAAAAGATCCAGTACCTACATGATGTTGGTATAGGTCGCTCGTGTAATGATGCCCTCCAAATACCCCATACCATACGACACAGTTCAGGCACTATTAATTTATTAATTCGTCCAATTCTATATTATCTGTCTACACACATAGTGGCAGATATTCGCAAATGGTTATATGTTTTGTAATTAAAAATAAAATACGATTCAAAATAATACAATTTAAATTCGAAATTAAGATCATTAAAATACTTTACAAAACAGGGAACAAACGACTTCAGGTAGCGCTCCGTTTTTTTCACATGAGGCTTCGTTAGTTGTATTGGGTGAATCAGTGCTACGGCCTATGGGTTGCCTTAACTGACTGGCTTGCAACTACCGGGGCTAAAACCAAGAATAAATAAGGAAGAATAAATTCTTGCTAAACATGACCGGTGCACATCCGAGGCAAGAAATCTTTAAAAAAGGTTAGGAGGTTTAATTGTTTGAAACGTATTGCTGACAGTTCCAAATTATTTTTGTGCATGAAATGTAAGAGGAGTGAATAGTCAAATTGTTTTTCCTTAACTACTAGTAGGCAAGAACAAAACTAGGCCGACCTGTACATTCCAAACCTGAAAGTAGAAAGATGGGCCCAAGAATGTTCGAATCAAACTTTAAAGGACACCTCGCACTAAGTACTGATTCTGCTCCAGCATTTTAAGATAGTTAACAACTTCGAAACCTTAGCTCTGCTTTCAAAACTTTGTAACTTTACAAAATGTTTACTACTCAAATGTACGACCCTAAATGTTTTAGAAGAACTTTGTAGAAGCTTTGTGACCTTATTGTGTTTGCAATATACCAAGGCACGTTCAGTTTTCAAATCTTTTGCGCCCAGCCGCCGCGTCGCAGAGCAGGAAGGCTGGTATAATCGGCAAGCGCTAACAGAATCGCTAGTTTCAGGTGGAAGGTAATGATATTTTCGAAAACGTTTTTTCTGATCCATTTTGTAGGGAAAAGATCATTTCTAGTAAGAGTTGTGCTTTAACACAATCCAAATTATGCAGCGTAGGCTACTCAGTTAAAAGACAAATAAATATTTGGATTTTCAGTTAGACTTTAAGGGACGAAACTAGTCTGTAGGGACATTCGCCCCTAGTGTGGCTGTTAAATAGTCCAGAAACAATTATAGGCTAATAAGTTAAATTGAAAATGTGGGCACTTTTCTGCGATAATGGGCAGAGACAGAACATTCGCATCAAACCCTGTGGGAACCCGGCCAAAAAGGAATGGCCACCAAGCTTACCTGTCATCTCTATTGTACAACTGTCAGCAAAAAAACTAGAGGATACCACCAAGAAAGGGATGCCGCGGTATTTACAGCTCACCCACCGATTTACCCTCTCCCATGGATCGAACAACGGCGATCTCGTCCCCGGCGAACAGGAAACCTGTCATCAGCTGCTCAAGCTCTCTGAGCGATCAGTGCTCTTATAAATTGAGAACAAGGATTCTTTTCTTCTGCCTGGGGGCAATCTGAGTCGGTAAGCAGCCGCACAGATTTATGAACATCTTCAAAATGCAACAAGAAACTGGGCGATTACCCTTGGGTCATGCTCGCTCACAGTTAACACGTTAATGATCGCTTGAATGAGGTGACAGACTCGGGTTGGGCTGTCGCAAAACCGGGGGCGATATGGGATATCCTCCCAACATGAAGGAAGAATGTGGGGAGTCGAAGCATGGGAAAGGGGGCTTGGAGTGACGCAAAGCATTGTTAATATGTTATGTAAAATATGTCGAGCAACTTGGGACAGGCTATCCATGAACAAAGGGGAGTCTGGAGAGCTAGCCTGGTTATTTACTGCCCAGGTTAAAAATAAAATCCGACCCATTTTTCTGGTCAAATTCAGAAGTCTGGGCAGGTGGGAAACAAAAGACTGCAGAAAATGACACGAATCGGAGACGAGGTAGCGGGCGGTAGCCTGCAGGAAGGGTGGAAGAAATAGGCTAGATCCACTTCAAGGTACAGGTGGGGTATCCATCCTCGAATTTATGCGCCCTTGAACCTGGCCTAAACAGGTTTAAGGAAATTTAAGTGCAGTCTTCACTAGGTCCTAACTGTCACGAAGGAAACCTTGAATGACCTAGGACACATTTTGGACAGAAGTTTCTTGTAAGATTTTCAGGCTAACTCTGATGTTGTATAAATTCGAGGTTGGATAGCCCTCCTGTAGAGTAGAGGTATACTATTCTAGTTGTTAGGTCACGTAGCTTAGCACAGTGACATTTTCCTCTTTACATAAGCCAACTCTCGGTGACAATTTCAATCGAATAGCCGAGCACAATAAAGATATGGTTCCCTGGATACTACTTGAGTTCTGACGGTATAAATCTCAACAAACTGCCACGAAAATCCACCCTGACAACTGAACTTTCGGCGAGTCGAATTAGTTTCTCAAGTTTGCTATGCCAATCTAAATGGATTTCTTGTTCTGAGTTTACTTCCGTTTAAGCAAAGACTGCACTATCCAAATTAAGTAATCGTCCAAATAACAGACATAGATAACATAGATAAGCGAGAAAGCTCATCTTCTATCACAAATAACCTAATAGTTATGAAGATCAAAATTACCCAAGCTTTCTTACCTATGAGACAGCGGTGAACGAAATTAAACGACGACTGTCAACATATCATCAGGGCAATAGTTCCTGCCGAGCTTTATGTCACTGCACTTGGCTTTGCACAAGTTTCTTGCACCACAACACAATCTTTCTTCAGTTTCACAAATTCACTTTTACGTTCTCACCATGCCGTCAAAACACCTGATTAAAATAACTCAATCAACTTCGTGTGTCCTGTTTAATTACACCGTTTTGCACTGAGCAATCTGTATACTAACTAATACGTTCACGGCTGAGAGTCTATCTCTCGCCTGAGGCTGATCGTGTCCACGGATGACGCGCTCCTATGGATCGGATCGACAGGCCGCTTCACCAGCCACGCCGTATGGAGTGGAGAGAAGCAGAATATGACGTCCCATTCGAATAACGCGGGGATCTCGCCAAAACCAGCACTGTGTTGCGCCGGGGCCACCAAAAGTGCGACGGCGCTTGGAAAAGCTAGCAGGCCGGAAGTAAAGAGGGTTTTCAACTTCTCCGTTAAGGAGATATTGATTATAACACTGTTACCAATCAAACGGCGGAAGCTTCGGTGAGCAAACAGATTAGGGGCTCCGGGGGATCGACGATTTGGGCAGGAGAGGTTAAGGCGTAGAAAGTCTAGCGGTGGAAGTCGTGACTGACGTGACAAGATGCCAGACTTAGGGCAAAGCTTGCCAGACCTGAAAGAAACAACGTGAACCACTTAGAACTTGGTCTCACTCAGGTCAAGCCAAGCTGAACAAAAATAAGAAATCAAAAACTTTCGCTAGCTTCGGAGCAGAAGGATCGGTGTGCAAGCTAAAGATGAACCAGATGGCTACATTGTAAAGAGTTTCTCCGAGAAAGGATTAAAGTTAACTGCAGTAGTTACAACTGGGATTAATCTTATTTCTAATGGGATAAGGTTAATCCGAATTAGAAATAATCTTATCTCAGTAGAGACAATGTTAATCCCAGTAGCAAGTACTACAAGATTTTTCTTCTCCATGTAGTGGACGTCTATGCTGCATATAATGTCTCCAACAGATCACTGAGAACTTACAAGTAATAAGGGTGATGAACATAGAAGTGATGAACATACAAGTACATTCAGCCGGTTCCAACTTCCTACATACTTTCACTTTACTATTTTCCGGATATTTTTCAAGTCTTTTGACTCAACGTGAACTAGCATTCATCAGAATCGGGCCGTAATTTTTTTTCTTATGCAAATTCGTTACGATTCCAGAGCTTTCATGCATGTAGCCTACCTACACACCTTTTGTCAAAGTGGCGCCCCTGCAATGATAACCCTTACAGACAGAGTAGAAGCAACCCTGCAGCTAGACAACTAAAATCACCTACAGTCGTCATACTAAACAGCCCAAGAGTATATTCAGTGGAATAGCTTAACTATCCTAATGTTTTCGACAACAGATCAACTCGTCTGACAAATATAAAATAACTTGAAGACTGTCAACAGCAGGGGCGTCACGACTGGGAGGGGGGGACGCCCCCCCCCCCCCCCCAATTCTGTCGGCCAGTTGGTAAAAAATATCCGAGTCGGCGCGAAGCGCCGCGATTTTTCGTCAAAACAGTTGATTTTTTTTCATGAAAACAGTCGGTTTTTCTGAAAATTGGTCGATTTTTCGTCAAAATAGTTGGTTTTTCTGAAAATGAGTGGATTTTACTGAAAATCAGTCGATTTTTTTCATAACTGTCATTTTTGTTGTTGAAAACAGTCGTTTTTCTGCAGAAACAGTCGGTAAAAATTACCAGCCAGTCGGTAAATGCCTCGTCCACCCCCCCCCCCCCCCCAACATTTTGGCTAGTGACGCCTCTGGTCAACAGCACTGACTGTCTAGCTAGCTGACAGATCATAGTTAGTATAAAAAAAATCAGTAGGCTTATAGGTGTCTCAAGAACTAGTGTTTCCATCATGTCCATAATGCCTAAAACAGAAGGTCTTTCAATAGCCCCTAAAAAAAACCTGGTCTAATTTTGCAATTCCAGCTTGTTCCAATGCATTGGTCAGAAGACTAAAAATTTACTGATCATCAGAAAAATAGCAAAGCATAGACAGTTATTGAATGGCAAGTATAGATTGAGCTTGTTTGAAGGGTATGGTACTGCATTTAAAGGATAACCAAAACTCCTCAAAAGTTTCATTAATTTAACTCACAGTAACCAGCACCATGAAAGACCTGATCAAACATTCTATTTAGGCTACCTGCTAATATTGCCTCCGTCCCTCACCAAAATTATTGTGAATCATGTAATGTTGGATGTAAGCTTATGAAATATTCTGTATAATAATTCACATATGTTTATCCTTCTTCCAGTCGCATTGTTCGTCTAACTTTTCCTAGTTCAGATGCTTGCATGTTAAAGGATGGAACTCAGATGGTGCATGGCAGACACTGTCTGGTTTAAGCATCCATATGGGGACCATATAGAGAGGGAACCAGGGATATAGGCATACCAACTGCCTTTCAACAAGCCTAGGATAATTTTCAGAAGGCTTATAAGTGTGACCACACTCAGATGTGCCAGCTGAGCTGTTGAGGTATGGAATGGAAGAGTTCCAGCTAATTTAGTGGGATTTCAGATGTTTTCCTGGAAATGCTTTTACTGAGGGTCTAGATGATAAAATCCACAACGGCAGCTAACCTTAGCAGAACCTATCATACTTTGACATTTACCAAAATCACAATCCCACTAGGCTACTTCTTCTTCCATTTCAGTTTGAACCAGTGGGCGGAAAGATGATGACAAGAATTCAAAACCTGGCGCTTCTGTGATTTTATTCTTCTTGCAATTCTAAAGCAGTTTGAACCAGTGGGCGGAAAGATGATGACAACAATTCAAAACCTGAAGCTTCTGTAATGTTATTCTTCTTGCAATTCTAAAGCACTTGGGCTCAGTCTTACGATTCTTCAACACTCGGGTTTAAGGCAGGGACCGGGACCCTTCCCGGGTTCAGCTTACAATACCTTCCTTCCTTCAACTTAATTGGCGTTGGGTGCAACTTGTTGTCGGTCCCTTTTATCCCTTTCTTTTCATCTGATATCCTCTTGAATGCTAGAACGCTCCTAATGCTTGCACAACTTTGACCATCTCGCCATACAGTAACTCCTCGTCTTGTATCTTCAAACTGTTGGTGGGATGGTGGCAATTTAAGACAGTGTCAGGTTCTTCCGAGTTTTCTGGTCGTTAAGGATTTTGCTGGGCACTCAAACTCAAAGATCCGTTATCCTGCTGGTGGCAGAGTCCGCAGTTTGGAGTGTGATGAAGGCCCCAATCAAACAGGGTTTTGTTGAACAGCAGTGTTTACATTGCATGCATGACCATCGTTCAATTTGAAATTGGCGCTTATGCCTATGCCTCTTGCTTGAATACTTTCATGCAGCGTTGCCACCTTTCTCTGAAGTAACCTGTGATCTTCGCCACAAAATCTTGTGACATTCTGGCCCGTTTGAAACTGGGTCATTTTTTTGTACCAACTGTTTTATCATTTTCGTAAACAAAAGGTTCAACTTTTTGCTTCGTTCCTGTATTTAGTGTTAAGGGAATTGCGGCTCGCTTTGTCGATACAAAATCTTTGACACATCGCAGGATTCTGCTCCAGACGGCAACACTGATTTCCTACAATTCTTTCGGCAGTGTTGCCACTTTTGCTTCAACAGAACCTTTGACATTTGGCCACAAAGCCCTGTGATATGCTGGTTCCTCCGAGAATCAGTAATTTTTAGTTTCTAGAAAAAAATCGTAGATTCGGTGTCTGAACAAAGGAGCATTTTTATATGATCGTTTTTTTTTTACGTATAGACCCGTAGGATTTCTCATAATTTCCGTGTCTAAATGATGGTGTTTTCATCGGTTATTTATTCATGTAAAATTCGGAAAATCGAGGAAAAAACAAAACTTACAGTGATAAAACATTAAAATCAATTGAATTCGAATGTAAATGCGCTTTTACTAGACGAGCTAATATCCGTAAAACATATAAATACTTTTCTCGAAAAGATTGTACCTGAAATTGGCTAAAAAGCTTTGAAATCACAGAATTCTGCGAAATTTTTGCACAAGTGCGACTGAAGTGCTATTTCCAGCAGTTTTATCATACCTGCAATCCTAGGGAGAAATCACAAACCTGTAATAAATGGCAGAATTCTTTGAGCAGTGGAACTAGTTTTCATGATTTTCGCGTCTTTTTGCCAGTCTCATTCTATCGCTTTTCTTCACCGAAAATATGCTTAGAGCAGGTTACGAGTCTTTTTGTTTTGTATTTCGTTGCCACGGCCTTTTGGCTTTTTTGTGCAATCAAATCTTTTATTATCTTATCTTAATTTATGTGTTGACAGCATCTCACGAAAAGACCGAAATTCAGATCTTCCAGTCCATCTGAAGAGCTAAATTTAATTTTAACGTCTTCTTATTTTTTCATATATATGGATAAAAGATGTACAGTAAGAAAACAGAAAAGGATTCATTCTGTTGCATGGATTTTTCAGATCCATGCTAAGGTTCTTTAAACCTCAGAACGATAGAAGTCGACGCTTTGTCGAATTTTGCAGCGTCACTTTATGTCAGATCAAACTCGACCGCATTTATTTAGCACTAGTATACCGTGCGGAGTCTACGCTGGGAGAAGTCGTTGTTTTTCTTTGCAGTTTTTCACATTTTAAATTTCCTAGACTCAAGTGAATACGTGCTTTAAAACATGTATTTTCGGTGGATAATTATTTCCGGAGCGTCCTCGAACCTCATCACGCCATTATTAAGAAGCCAACAGGACCAGGTCTAAATTCTGGTGTTTCGAATAATAGTATGCCAATGACAAATTTGTCTTTCGATTACAGTACCGACCACTATCCAGCAGCAGTAGCGAATATCTTCCTTAGAAGAAAGCATCCACACTCTTATGGGTGGCCCGTCTGCTTCCCTTCAGAAGCAAATAGAAGAAGAATCACATAGTCCTTTTCCAGTTATAAGCATTTTTTAATCACGTTTGTTGTGAAATGACGAACAGGCTCAAGTATTGTCCAAATAGGTGTAATAATCTGAAGAGCGCTATACGCGATGTTTACGTCGAGCTTCTAAAGATCAGAAAAAGTGTTCCTAAGTATGCGAGTACAATTTGACGCCCTTTATATTGTCAAAAGCTATTAAAGGAGTTATGTCATAAGCATTCTAGCACTCGCAACGTCTAGACCCCCCCCCCACACCCAAGACCCAAGATGAAGCCACGACTCGATCCGACCGCTGGGTCATCTAGCGGTGCGGGTCGGAAGCGCCCGTAATGGGGAAGATGGAATCATAGTTTGACTTTGGATCTAACAAAATGTTTTTATTGTAGCAGGCAGATGGAAAATGTGTAGAAAAATTGAACTAATTATTTGCATTATCGATTTCTTTAAGTATATTATTTTCTGTTTTTTCTTGTTAATTCCCGTAAGTCCAAAGAATTAAGGATTTAAACTAGATCACAATAAGCAACGCCGTAAATTATACTAAATCCGCTATAGTGATTTCTTGAAGATTCTGCAACTGAGCTAAATAATATTCAGCTTCCGAGACCCAAAAATGTCAAACTGGCCGATGATTTCTTCTTCCGACATATCTAAACGTCCACATGGTGATATACTTAGTTGTTTTAATCCTCTTACACGACACTCAATCTTTTCGAAGGTTCTAGTAATCTTGTGACCAGTGGCAGGAGATAAATGAATAGTTAATTAGCAATGGCGGATTGACGTTCAGGAGTAAATTGTGTATAAGTATTTTGTGGATAACGTTGGCTACCGTGAGGATTTTGGGGAAAACAAAGGTAACAGTGAGTTCGTAAAAATCCGACCCCATCGAAGAATCATGGTGTATCCCACCTTCTCGGCCCACATGAATCAAAGACTTTAAATTAACGGATGGACAGGCATTGCTCCTCGAACTAACATAAGCAGTCGTAACAGAACAAAATGTGTTCTTCTGAAGAAAAGTTGTTTCTTCAGCTTCCAAGAAAGTAGAACTTTAGTGCTTCCCGTGGCAACCCTGACGATGCTGCTCCGTTCCTCGGCCCGCTGGTGAAGCGATCTGCTGCATAAGCGAGAATAGAACGCGAGTCTATTCTCCTTATTACAGCCCTCCCCCCCCCTTAGGAAAAGAGGAATCTGTAAGAAGCCTTATACGCCGTAAAACACCTTACAACACCTATTTGGACAATGCTTCAGTAAGAATAAATGGATGACTGGACGATGCAAATTTTGAACTGTTTTCACCTTGGCACTGCCAATTCTCGAAACACTATGGTCCAATCTTTGTAGGCTAACAGATTTTCTTTTCTCGAAATGTCATTTGTAACAATTGCATAGCAATAGAAACTGTTCCATTGCAAAAAAAACAGTGGTGCTGGCTACGCCATCTAGTGCTGTTTTTCACAAATGAATAAAGCACAGTAAGACCAGATTAAATCTCTAGATGGCGTTCGAAGTTACGATGAAAAATTGCTTTAAATTAAGTCTAGACTAAGTAAGAAGAAACTGGCAAATAGCTATAGCAGCCCGAAGCCGAGAAAAAGCGCTAGGAATTTGAAACTGCGAAAAAATCCAGAAGTACTGTCTACGTCATCCAGTGCCACTTTTCACGAAGAAACGCTGTAAGACTAGATTTAAATTTTAGATGGCGTCCGAAGTAACGTTAGAAAATTACATATTTAACATTTGTTGGGTTATCCGTTCCCGAACTCCACGCTTCATTTTTAGTACAAAATTCTGTTTAGTGCTTTTTCATTGACGCGCAAATGTAGTTCTCCCTTCGTAACAACTTCGCGGAACTGAAAATGCCATCTGTAGTCGTTTCTACATACTATTTGCACACTGTGCTAAGATATTGGCTTGAGAAGGCGTTATGTGGAACGTGAGTCTTGAAACTTCGGAATGTTTACAGGTCGGAATTGCTAGTTTTACTTGACATTAGTCTTCGTATTGTTACAGAACTCTTTTATTCTTTCAAACAGTTTTTTTTTTATATTTTTCTTCCGATGGATGTTTTTTTACGTCTATCCGAAAGTCTTGAGCCGAAAGTCCATCATTTGGACGCGTATTTTGTGGCAAGGAATTCTAAGGCGTATTCTCGTGGACTTCACTTGAGGAGTCCCCGCGTTTTTTTTTGTCCCGGGGACTCACTTCCCGTATTCTCGCGAGTCCCCACGAACCAGGGATGCTCCTATTATCATCACCATCATCAAGAAGGACTTCATTTCAGATTCGAAGGGGAATCAGTTTTTGCTGGTGTTGGTGCGAATGTTAAAGTAATAAAAACAATCAGAATAAACAAAACCAAAAATAAAGTGGGTTCAGACTGATTTCACCAACTGTACATCTTTTTAAAAAAAAAAAACCCTTTTGGAAGCATTCCCCATGTTCTCGTTGTTTCCGCACGCTGAGTCCGCGCGGAGTGACTCCCTCTATTCTCGCCGTTCGCCTTGATTCGCCGAGGAGTCCTCGGAGAACGCCGATAATACGCCTTAGATGGCGTTAGGTAGAACGTGAGTCTTGAAACTTCAGAATATTTACAAATCCAATTGCTAGTTTTACTTGACACAAGTCTTCATTTTGTTACAGAACTCTTTCGTTCACTCAAATAGGTTTTTTTTCCTCCGATGGACGTCTATCCGAAAGCCTTCAAACAACTGCACAGCAATAGAAACTGTTCCATCGCAAAAAAACAGTGGTGCTGTCTTCGCCATCTAGTGGATGTTTTCTACGTCTGTCCGAAAGGCTTGAGCCGAAAGTCCATCATTTGGGCGCGTATTTTATGGCAAGGAATTCTAAGCATCCCATGAAGGATATTTAACCAAAATCCACAGTTTAACCGAAGAAATCGCGAGGTATGATATACGACTTGTTTTTTCTTTTGCTGTCAATACACGACCAGGATTTTGCGGCCGGATTTTATTCACTTGCATCACCAATTTGAAAAATCTAAAATTTTGCGTAAATTGAGGATGGTGCGGAAAATCCTGACAGAAATTCTCCTTCCTTCCTTCCATTGCGTTCAGATTTTTAGAGAAGATTTAGAGCGTGTTCCATCCTACTTACCGTAGTTACTACGCATGACGTCTCGAATTCTGGCTTTTTTCCGACAAGGCTCACAAGGCTGGAACGATTTTTCTATTTTTCAGCAGGATATCATGCCACGGGCGAATCCGGCCAATCACGTTGCAGAGATGCGTAGTTACTACGCTTACCACGCTCCCGAGCATGGTAATCAAATAGTAACTATTAGTTACTATTTCGAGAAGGTTGGAACGATCAGCGTAGTAACTTTTCGTGAGGTTGGAACGGAAATAGTAACTATTGTTAGAAGGGTGGGACACGCTCTTAACTGTGAATCCACAGTAGTTGTGATACCATTGATGGTGCATTTACACACTGCGTAAAATCCAGGTAAAATCCGAGCGTCTTTGAAATCCGAGCGTATTTTACGCACGTATTTGGGCTTGAAAAGATGTCTAGCAGTACGGGCGTATTTGAGAAATCGGTCCGTTTTGTATCTAAAACGTCCGTATTGCTCGAAATCTTTTCAAGCTCAAATACGTGCGTAAAATACGCTCGGATTTCAAAATACGCAGGATTTTACGCAGTGTGTAAACCCACCATGAAGTGGTAGTTGCAGAACAGTAGAACAGTTATGTTTGCAAACGCAATCTAGAATCTACCAACAGCACCGCGAAAGCACTGCTTGCGATAATGGCGATTATATTACTAATACTCTTGACGACTAACTCTCCTTGCCGATGCAAAATCGCCGGGTACCCAGTGGAAGAGCCAGAAGCGGTATCACCTCGGGTATCACAGCTGCTCCCGAAGATCGCCGTGATTGTTTGACACAGGATTTGAGTTGTTGAGTTTGAGTCGTTAGTAAGACGTATATTCGTTCTTCCTGAGGATCACTGGCGTGTTTTGAACTTAGTCATGTCATGTAGAATATTCAACGTCACCATCATCATAGGGGACACGCGCATACTTGTCGTTTCCGCAAGGGTATGTTCAAGTGGAGTTTTGCAAACAGGATCGTTGGACCCTAGAATAATCTCACCAAAGATGTGGTTAACGCGGAATTTGTTAATAGCACCAAGTATGTTGTGGACGTTTTTAACTGCACTCAGTACGTTCTGTCAAAATGTTTCGTGATTTGAGAAGGCGAATAAAATTTATATAAAAATTCTTAGTGAATGCTCGGTATCGCGGCAATGCCAAATAACAATTCCATTTATTATCCCCGAACTCGAAATTCCGATTGGCAAAAAATGCTATGATAAAACTATAAAAATGCCTTTTAAATTTAGAAAGGAAATTAACCTAGAGCTGTCACAGAGTGTAGCTATAGATGCAGCGGTTGATAAGGTAAGAAATCTCGCCCTGTCAACGGAATTTGAAACTGTGCCGGCGGAAGATTTCTAATTTTTAAATAAAAATAATAACACTAAAATAATGGAAACAAATAAACAAAATTGCCCTATTCAGCGTTCGTCTAAGAAACTCTCCTTTAAATTTTTCTTGGTCTTCCTTCATATCACAATTTTAGTAAGGTCTGACCACAGTTGGCCATATTCGGTGATCGGCCTAACAACGGCTTTAATAGCAGTGAGCACAAATCCTACAGGATCGACTCCCTAAGCGCTCTAACTACCAAGCACTTTGACGAGATATACCTTTCCGATCTACAGTCGATTCGTCAAGAGATGGCTCTAGCCCAGGACAAAGGTAATTGTATGTGTATTAGGACGAGTGCCACTATAAGCGGTACTTGGACGTGAGACGATATTAGATTAACTAATATTGAGTGTCGCTTTTTATAAACGCTTAGTGTCACCCGAGTTTGCGTTCCAAAACCTCAGGATAGAAAAGTCTCGGCCTCCCCAGCGGTACCAGCTATGGTGATACCAACAGGGTTGCTAAATCAAAAATTTTTTAGAGTGACTTTTGGCCCAAAACAGAGATTGAACTGGGAGTCAAATTTATTTCATGAAATGTTAGCTTTTGGTCGGAATCGCCTCTGTAAAAATGACACATCTTGATTTTACTTTCATACAAAAAACTTGAAATAGTCAGTTCTGGTCGGAATCGATTCTGCAAAATTGAGTGATTTTTATGTCCTACGTTGGACAAGAGTGACAAAAACAAAATAGAGTGACAATTCACACTATCGTGCGACATGTGGCAACCCTGGATACCAAGAGTGAATACTCTTGATGGCTAACTCTCCTTGCCGATCCAAAATCGCCGTGTACCTAGCGGAAGAGCCGGAAGCGGCACCACAGCTGTCCCCAGCGATCGCCGTGAATGACTGACAAAGGATTTGAGTTGTTGTGTTTGAGTCGTTGAAACATTTTCTCGTTCTTCCTGAGGATCACTGGCGTGTTCTGAACTTAGTCATACAGAGTGTACCAAGAGGTGATGCCCAGTTAAAGCCAGGCTCCACCTCTTCCAGAAATCTGGGGTTTCTTCATAGTTAAGCCAACCTTTCCAGTTTTCATGATAGGGAGTAGGCTATAGCTAATTTTGCTGTTCTTCAACATTTTTCAGACACCTTCCAATACCCTATATGACTAAGTCCAAAACATGCCAGTGATCCTCAGGAAGAATGAGAAAACGTCTCAATAACGACTCAGACTCAACAACCCAAATCATCTGTCAAACAATCACGTCGATCTTCGGGAGCAGCTGTGATACCCGAGGTTATACTGCTTCTGGCTCTTCCGCTAGGTACGCGGCGATTTTGCACCGGCAACGAGAGTTAGTCACCAAGAGTATTAAAATATTTGTTTTGTCTCAGTCACAACTATTCGTCACTTTCTTTTTTCTCCTGCCCCGTTTATTTGCATATTCCTCAAGTCTAGCAAATGGGTTGCCTCTAGGACACCTTCCAGATTCCGGAATCTGGGGTGTCCAACACTCCGGACTTACAGCCGACGTTAGGCGTAGTCTCGCCGTTTCCTGATGACCCTACTTGAGGAGTCCCCGCGTTTTGTTTGTCCCGGGGACTCACTCCCCGTGTTCTCGCGAGTCCCCATGGACGGGGAATGCTCCAACTGTCATCACCATCATCAAATATGACTCCATTTCAGATTCAGAGCAGAACAATTTTTGCTGGTGCTGGTACAATGTAAAATGAATTGAAAACATACAGAACAAAACCAAAAATAAAGTGGATCCAGACTAATTTCGTCAACTGCATATTTTTTTTCGAAAAAATTCATTTTGGAAGCATTCCCCGTGTTCTCGTTGTTTTCCGTACGCGGAGTCCACGTGGAGTGACTCTCTCTATTCTCGCCGTTCGCTTCGATTCCCCGAGGAGTCCTCGGGGAACGGCGAGAATACACCTTTTGGCCTGGCTTCACCTCCCGGATTCATCTCGACGAAACGGATGTCCGGAGCACTGAAGGAAAACCTGCAAGATGAAGCCTGGCTTTTACCGTCTCTTTTTGCAGTTGTTTTTCCTTTTACTCCATTGTCTCCTTGTGCATTTCGTGGGTCATAAATTAAAGGACCTGTCTTACCTATAGTACTAATGCAACCTACTTCCATAATCACTCTATATATTTCTAAACCCGGAGACCCCAATTTTGTACGGTACATTCTAACCCCTCTAACAAAACCACGCTGATATTCTCACTTGCCGTGTTTTGTTACCTTCGATTTGTATCACGCTGTCGACGGTTGTCTGCGAAAAGTTTTTCCATAAAAAAACCGGTGATGTAAATTTTTTCCCTGTTTTCGCTACAAGCCAACGGGTCTCGGAAAAGGCTTAAAACTGCCAAAACCGTGGGTTATTTGCTGAAAGCACAGCATAGTTTTAAAGTATTCAAATATTTTAAATACTGTAAGTTGAAGAGTAAATAGCGCGAGGGGTCCTTTAAATATATATACATATGTTAAGTCCGGTCTTCACCTCCCGGAACTTCCGGAATCTGGGCTTCCAGATTATTCTTTGACGTCTCCTGTAAATTGCATCTGGAATATGAACGGGTCCAAAAGTATATCAAAATAATCCGGAAAAAAGGGGCTTTTGAACTTCCAGATTTCCGGATTTCTTCAAGGACCCCTCTTGCTTATTCTGCCTTTTGTGATATACTTAGCTCGCATACTTAATTATAAACTTCTAAAATCCCCACCTTTCTCCTTTGTTTCGTTTCGTAACTACGACTTTTTAGCGCTTTTTCGGCCTTGCCGAGTTTTCGCGTCACCCAAAGAAAATTTTGCCGGAATCTTCATTGTCCGCTGACAACTCTTTCACCCATAAGGATGTGGTAATCTTCTGTTTATTACTTCTTTTATTTGCTTAGTTTCCCAACTTTTTAACCAAGGCACGTTCAGTTTTCAAATGTTTTGCGCCCAGCCGCCACGTCGGAGATCAGGAAGGCTGGATATAGTCGACAAGCGCTAACAAGAGAATCGCTAGTTTTTGGTGGAAAGTAATGGTAACACGTTTCTCTGATTCATTTCAGAGGGAAAAGATCATTTCTAGTAAGAGTTGTGCTTTCAGTATCGCAGAAGAAATTAAAAAAAAATCTCGGAAAATGTGGGAACCCAGATTCCGGGAGGTGAAGAATCAACTTTACAGACGTAGCAGTGTTAGTTTTATGCAACGATACACCCGTCGTTTGTAGCACTTTCGACGTCATCTATCGTGTTTTTAACCGTCCGCACTTTTCGTTCTCTTACTTTGACATAGATGACTCGTGCTGATGTGTGACGGAGACAGTTTGACTTACCAGAAATTCAAGCTCAGACTGCAAAGTCCGTATCAAAACTTGGATTTTGCAGTCTGACTTCAGCTATCTTAATGGGTTGTCATCTAAACGTCCCCTCTCGAAACGTTCCTTGGCGAAACGTCCCAATTACAAAACGGCCCCATGACAAAATGCACCCGTTTCTAAACGTCCCCATCAGAAACGTTCTCATGGCGAAACGTCCCCGGCTAAAATGACCAATAACCAAAATATGATAAGGTTATTGGGGGGGGGGGGGGGGGGGGCTTGAGGATTAACATCAGACCCTGCATTATTTCTAAGCGGATTAATTTAAGACCACATCATGGGAATAAGGTGTACAAACATTATCCCGAGCAATACGAGGCGCGCTGTTGAACTTCCGATGCCATTTTTATCCACCATAAACTTCTCTGATTTGTTTCATTCTCCTCGTTTTACTTTTTTGATTCAGGTTGGCTTCCGCTTGTTTCCTCCGAGGAGCTTGTTGTTAAAGTTTAACCGAAAAGGGCTGGGATAGGGCAATCTAGGTATCTATCACTTGTTCACTTAAGTTGACTTGAAGACCCGCTGAAAATGCGTCACTTCGTTGTTCCGCTGTTCACAAATAATCGATTTTGAAATAGTGGAATTTCCGTGTGATTTGTGGTACCTCTATGGGCTTGTGTTTTTGTTGTATGCCTTACGAGAAAGATATATGATTTTTTTTTTCAGGCACTAAGCAATCTTCACCAATCTCAGCACTACCAACTGAAAAGCCGCGTTTGTGTTAAGATTAAAATTTCCCGCGTCATAGTAGAATTTACGCTGTGGGGACGGCCGCAGATGTTCCGAACGTCATAACTGGAGCAGATAGTGGAAGATAAAAAAATCCCTTTGCAGAATCCAAATACTTCAGTGTGTTCAGTTATATGACACAAAAATAAGTTGGATTTTCAGTTAAACTTTAAAAAAATACCGGTTATGCATGTTGCTTCAAACGACCTATAACTAGCCTACTACCGATAAGTTACGATCCCAAGGCGAAGGCGTATTACATTATAGATTTTGAAGGGAAACGGTGCAAATTTGAAGCAAATCGTCCCACGTCCGCTCTTTCCTGCTTAGAAAGATCTGTAACGCAAACTCTGAAGTAGTTTAATCTCGACCATGTGCTTAAAGACCAAGATGAAATTAAAAATCTTGGGGACTTTTCGCCATGGGGACGTTTCGCCCGGGACGTTTCGCCCGGGACGTTTTGCCATGGGAATGTGTTGCCGGTAATGGTGGGTTTACACACTGCGTAAAATCCGAGCGTATTTTGAAATCAGAGCTTATTTTCCGTACGTTTTGAGCTTGAAAAGATTTCTAACAGACATATTTAGATACAAAACGGACCAATTTCTCAAATACGTCCGTACTGCTAGAAATGTTTTCAAGCTCAAAACGTGCATCAAATACGCTCGGATTTCAAAATACGCTCGGATTTTACGCAGTGTGTAAATGGACCATAAGCCATGTTAACTGTCGAAACCAGACAAAAGCTGAGGCATCGAGCATCACATATGCGTAACAGCAATTTCTTAGCAAGAAAGAAAATGGAAATGAGAGAACGTAATGGCAATATTCGCAAGGAGATTAACACTCAAAACACTCTTGTTGATTATCCACCAATGAATGCTCATGTAACGGAATTTCAGAATCCTGGCGTCGGAAAATCTTGCAGATTGATTGACGGGCGATGCTCAAGGGGTTAAAGACGTGAAGATGGGATTGTATATGATCGTCGCAATGTGGTCGTATACACTGTGCATCGCCAAAGATTACAGGTAATACGGAATAGACGGTAGTTTGTTTTAGCAAAATAATATGTTTTTGGCCCGTTTTGAAAGTAGTACGTGCTACGTGACTATCTTTACCCATCTATTTGTGCTTTTTACTAGTGCCGGCTAATTTAGCCCAGATAATGATCGAGTACTAACCGGTGCTAACAAACGATTGGTCCGAGTTATTTTTATTGTACTATTTTTCGGAGGTATAATCTCGTCAGTAAATTATTTCCTACTATCTTATCAGCTTGTTACGGTGTATAAATTGATTGTCCTGTTTCTTTACGATTAGTTCCATTTATTGTTGTTCGAATCCTAATCGGAATGGGAGTAGGTTTCATCTTGCTTGCGTTGCTAGCAACGAGTAACGTAGACAGGATCCTAGCCCAAGTCTCACTAGGTAGGCTGATTAACCTTCTAGCTTGAAATCGTTTTTAATAAATTTGAATTTTTAAAAGGAAAAAAAGGAGAACCGAGTTTAGTGACACCCTGCCCTTTATGTAATGAAGGGAATTATGAATTGGAGCACTTTTTGCTGAAGTGTCATGAGCTTTCTGATGTAAGGGTGTCTGTGCTTGGGCGGCATTTGCGGCTTCCAGACATCTTGGATTGTACATCGGCACAGATAATATGCAAAGTGTGTAGATTTATTGATGAAGGAGTGAAGTTTCGTGACAATGGAAGTTGAATTTTTGTTATATTTTGTTTAATTCTGTTGCTTAATCAGTGTATAGCCTGTTCATGTATATGGCCTCTGGCTTTGAATAGAGATTATTATTATTATTATTATAGCAACCACAAATTAGTTCAGAAGTTCGGCGTCCAAGATGTGATTCGCTCACTCGAGAAAACGCCAGCGTCACGACTATGGACATCTCGTCATCCTGGTCTTTGAGTACATGACGTTTTTCACATCATGTTTCAGGCCCAGTTAGAAATTATGTCTAAATTTTGTGTGTTTATACTGCATCTCGTGTTGTTTTGCGTTATTCCCTTTACTCCGCTAACACATTGTGTATTTGGCGGGATATAAATAAAATATATATATATGTGTTTGCGAACAGCGTACAGTAGAGGTATACTTGTTTGAACAGTTACTTAAAGTTAAACTGAAAAGTCAACTTATTTTTTGGATCATTTAACTGAATATAGCCTATTAAATTATTTGGATATGTTAAGAGGATTTATTTTCTGACAATTTACTCTAGTATGACATTCAGAATATCTACGGCCGTCCTCACAACGCGAAATTCTACTATGACGCGGGAAATTCGAAGCTCAATACAAACACTGCTTTTCAAACGCCAGTAATCAGCTCGCGGCAGGTAGCTCACTGCGTGAACACTTATTTTCCGTAAATCGTTTTTATCAAGCATGCAAAACAGGTGGTGCTATCATCTTCTTTGAACAAGAGCTTTCCAGAAGGGGTTACACTGTCAGTAGTTTCGTAACCTTTTTTGGTGTCTTCAGGTGTGAACAGCAATTTAGTGATTTTAATCCGTTAAATACAGCAAAAGACTCCAAGGAGTCGTAAGGCGTATTCTCGCCGTTCCCCGAGGACTCCTCGGGGAATCGAAGGGAACGGCGAGAATAGAGGGAGTCACTCCACGCGGACTCCGCGTACAGAAAACAGCGAGAACACGGGGAATGCTTCCAAAATGGATTTTGTTCGGAAAAAAATATGCAGTTGACGAAATTAGTCTGGATCCACTTTATTTTTGGTTTTGCTTCTTCTGATTCTTTTTAATTAATTTTACAATGCATCAACACCAGCAAAAATTGATTCCCCTCCGAATCTGAAAGGGAGTCCTTTTTTATGATGGTGATGATAATTGTAGCATTCCCCGGGGAGTGAGTCCAAGGGACAAACAAAAACGCGGGGACTCCTCAGGTAGTCCTCGGGGAACGGCGAGAATACGCCTGTAGATATAGAAAAGAGAACAAGAGCTAAAAAAAAAACTTTGACCAAACCGTATATATTTTCATGATCCTAAAGGGCCCAGGATCATTTTTGCCTAAATGGTTTTGATTGCAGATGACTTTCTAGCGCCCTTAAAGTGCGCATCATCACATAGCCAAGTGGAAAAAAAAATCCACCATAGCAGCCCTACTAGCCGGTTTTCCGTTTTCACAGTTTAGTGTGGAGTATACAAGCGCATAGAGGTACCACAGATCTGTCAGGGAAATTCCATTATGTGAAAATCGATTATTCGTGAATAGCGGAGCAATCAAGTATCCTAACGTATTTTCATCGGGTCTTCAAGCCTTTTCCCTTTTCGGTTGAACCTTAAGTCTTAACAGTACTGTCTCGGTCTAAATGGTAGAATGAAGGTACATATATTTCAGGGGCCTTTAATTAGATACTTTGGCTAACTGGTAGTTGACTTTTGTCACAGCAAATGCATGGAACGGCACAGTTCAAAGTTAACAAACGTTCACACAAGCATACCTCTACTTTGCACAGAGAGGCTAATGTGTACTTCGTCATCAGTACTGCTCGAGACAATTCCAATTCAGACAATTCAGACAATTCCACATTCTCAGGTAATGTACATCAAAGTCAAGCGTAGCGCTGTTTCAGTGTGAAACTCCTAGTTCACGTAGCGCAAGAAACTTAGACTTAGCGTACTTAAGTATGTAAAGGACCACTCTTCCATGTCGCTGTTTTCACGCATCCCATTCAGATGTATGTGGTCTACTAACCACTGACATCTCCCTCTTTCCAAATCCTTTTTTTTTTCCGCATATCATCTCTTCTATATAAAAAAAAAATAGGTTTTTTTGACTGATGGACTATGACAGTGATGTTAATATTGTAACTCGTTAACCCTTCTCTTACCAAAACAAAATAATCATACATGGTTTAAACTTGAAAACTTTAATCACCATTTCGACTGTTTAAACTGTCCTAGAAATCCAGTTACCAATCCGAATCTTTTTTTCGTCATTTCTATATTGTCTTACTTACTGTTATTTTGATTAAAAATTTGTATAATTTTTTCGTATCTGCAAACCCGCAAATCATCACAACCACAAATATAAATTATTCGCGAAATCCTTGTAAATCACGTTATCTGAATTTTCCATTTTCAGCTTTCTTCGAGGCTTTCCAGGTTTGCTATAGTCAGTAGCTTGATAAACAAACAACTCATAGGAAACTAAACAAAATAACAAACTAAGAAACAGCATTTATCAACTCGAGTGCGTTTTGCACAAAATTACCAAAAGAAACAATCACTCTTGGTGACGTAGAGCGTAAGATACCAAGAAGCTGCCCACCATTCCCAGAAAATAATGAACCCATTAAAGCACAACTCTTACTAGAAATTATCTTTTCCCTATGAAATGAATCAGAGAAAACGTTTTTGGAAATACCATTACTTACCACCTAAAACTAGCGATTCTCTTGTTAGCGCTTGTCGACTATATTAAGCCTTCCTGCTCTCCGACTCGCCGGCTGGGCGCAAAACATTTGAAAATTGAAAGTGCCTTGGTTAGAAAGTGGGAAAACTAAGTAAATAAAAGAAGTAATAACAGAAGCTTATCACATGCTTATGTGTCAAAGAGTGGTCATCGGACATTGAAGATTCCGGCAAACTTTTCGTTGAGTGAAGGGAAAATTAGGCAAGGCTGAAAAAGCGCTAAAAATTCGTAGTTACGAAATGAAACAATGGAGAAAAGTCGGCATTTTAGAAGCTAATAATAGCTCCTGGCATCTGAAAAGAAAATGGTCCATCTCCATCAAGATGAAGTACCGCATTTTCATCGGGTCTTCAAATCAATTTAATTTAAGAAGTGATGGGCAATTGGACTGTCGTGTCTCGACCCAGTACTGTCAAAATTCAAAGAAATTCAAAATTCAAAATTCAAAGTTAAAAAATCTTCTTCCTGAGTAGCCCGCTTGGAAAAGTGGTACAGTGCGTGCGTCATTTTACTGATTTTGCAGTAGTTCAAATTCAAGTTCAATAGGCTTATGAAAAAATAAGAAGATAAATCACACATAATCAAAACATTCCTGGACGCCGATCTTTACATTTTCAACAAAATACGCAGAATGGTCACTGCTCCTACTCTCAGACACAACCTTACCTCGTAATTTACAAAATACCTAACCAATTTCCTTTTTACCTTTCTGCATAATACCCCAGGGGAACCACCCCATCATATCAGTAAAAAAAAAAAAAATCATATTTAGATCCCAATTTTATCATTTATATTTTATTCTTAAATTATTTTTTTGTTTTTATTTATTTTACCATACCTTATTTTAACTATTCTTCTGTATTTTTTTTAATAAGCCACTGGATCAGTTGCCAAGGGCTTTCCTTCCTTTAATCTTTTCCTGTGTTTGGAACTATTTGTCCATGCCCGATACGAATGGATTTAGAAACAACCGAGGCAGAATTCTTGCAGATATTTCAAAAAGACCGGGCTATCTCCGTGACAGCTATTCTATGGTTCAAGAATTGGGGAGTTAGAGAGGTGGTGCCCACTTTCGATTTTAGTGTACAACTGGGGCCCGTCCACTAAAATATGTGTGAGAACATTAAAATCAGCGTGTTTAGAAGCGGGAATGGCCTAATATCTTGCCGGCACCGTCTGCGAAGGCTTTAATCTTGTGAAGCGGAGAGCCCTTGGAAGGCTGCTGCAGAGCCAAAATAACTCGGGAATAGCCCGTTGCTACTGGCTGAGGTGATAAGCATGACCTTAAGGGTTTCTCTTTCAGGACGGTACAATGTGGACTCGCGCTCGGTTACCGTTTCCGGTATTTCTTCTGGAGCTGCGATGGCAACTCAGATCCATGTCGCTCTTTCCTCTGAAATTTCCGGAGCAGGCATCTTCGCTGGAGGTAAGATCACATGATCAAAGCTAGGTTAGATTACGCTCGAAACATTTGGACTGTTAGAAAAAAAAGTTAAGTTCAGGTCTATATATGAGGGAAGGAGTAACGAAGAGTGGACGGTCACAGTGATGAACGATGAATGCTTTAAGGGAGTTCGTTAGTTGGCTAAGATTCCTTATGCTTTCGATGAAAAAAACAAGAGGGTTTATCTGGTTTGAATTCTGAAAATAGCTGTTGTGTATTGCCAAGGGCCTCCGGCTTTCTGTGTAAATATAGCCGCGTTTCTTTTGATCTTCGTCTTTCCAGTCCTGTTCTCTGTTCCAGTCTATCATATCATTCAGTCAATCAAACACCGATGTAACAGAAATAAGCATAGCAGGACTAGGAACCCGAATATGTTTCAAGATCTACCGATAAAAAGGGTAAGACCCAATGATAATAGACCAAACTAAACTCGAACAGGAGCAGAACTACTTACCCGATCAAGCTGTCATTCCTCTGATCCTGTCCAACAGCCCTGCCAGCGAAGTTAGCGTAATAGGAGGTAGTGACAGGAGGACAGGACCGATGAATAAAACAGGTTCGTGAAGTCAGGACAGGAGTCAGGACAGGAGAAAAAGAACCGCGGCTTGTATCATATCACATCAAATGAGAAATATTAGCCTACATTTTGTCTGTTACCTGGTCGTCTAAACCCTGGCCACGAATTCAAACGGGGATTAGGGCAGCCCTTGTGTCACGTCGTTTTCCCGAATTTGGACAAGTCCATGGACCTTACTATGGCACATCTACAGCCTATGACCTTACATTATTCAAGTTTTATCCCATTCACTCCATCCTTTTGTTCCCTAAGCGTGTCGCAAAATTATGCCCGACCCCCCAACTCCCCACCGTAGCGGTAGAATTTCAGAAATTTGTCAAAAGTAAGTTTTTCACGGTTATCTCCTGGATCTTGTGGTGACTTTACACCCGAGGCACTTTATTGAGTCTGGATTTTCATTGTTGTTTTATTCCATAGGTAGGTCAATGCTGCACACACTACCCCCTTTGTTTTTAATGTACTGCTGCAATCTTCTGATATTTTGTGAAAAAACTGACATTTGACCGTCCGAGGAGGACTGGGACATGGTAGACACAGTGATGAGCATTGGACACGCGGTCCCAAAGTCTATACGATTGGGGCAGTGTGTCCCAAACCTCCTCAAAGCGACAAATTGATGGAGATTCAGTAGTTATGTCCGTCTCTGCTTTTAGTTTTTTATTTTCAATGGCCGTAAAATAAGCTATGATTTACGAAAAGTGCTTTGAAGGTGTGACAACTCGAAGCAGCATGCCCCGCTGTAACTATGTTTAGTTTAGCCGAAACCATCTCGTAATTTCCTAAATTATACTTCTAGTTCCTCTTAAACTTGAAGTTTGTATTACACCTGGTTCACAGTCACACTGCTGCACTTTCGCGCAAAATTCTGCGTCATGCGACATACGACACAAATCGTGCGACAAGCAACGCAGAACTTTGCGTTTTGTCGCAGTGTCGGATGCGTTGAAATATTACAACTGATCCAACATAACGCATGCGATTCTTGAGGGAACGAAAAGAAAAAACAAAGAATAGTTAATTTTCAAGACTAAAATTGCTCTATCTTGATCTGACTGTAATCCTAGGATGGTTGAATGCAAAATATCTTCTGAATAAACTTGTATTAACCTGTTTTGAACAAGATGGCATGTGATGTGGGGTTTGACTGAAAATTTCCTAATGCTGGGTGGTATTCAGATGGGTAATCTCCCAGCATCTTCAGAGGTTGTTTCCCCAAGGGTTTCTTTGTCCTTGTGAAGAATAATCTCGACGAAAAATTTCGTTTTCCATTTGCGTCTCCGTGGTAGCAGGGACCCATAAATTTCCTGTAATGACTCGCCATTCAGGGGGCTTGTCATTTCCTATGCTTCTATGTTGCTATGTTGCCCGAGCCTCACCTAGTTTCCAAAAATTCCGCTTGGGTCGAATCGGCGTTCTTGCTCAGATAGACAAAATTTGCTGTGACTATTCAGCATACCACCAGGTACCTAAGCTAGGACAAAAGATCCAGGATACTCTTACATTACAGAGAAATATTCCTAGTTCAGCATAACAGCTGCGAAAAATTTTGTCTATCTGGAAAGTCGGGTATTTTATCCCCGTGAGTGTTTCTCGAACTATCTGACGCTCGGTCAAGAGCGCATCAGAAATCTCTCATTGACAAGCCCCCTGAATGGCGAGTCATTACAGGAAATTTATGGGTCCCTGGTGGTAGTGGCAAGGTCCATGCGATTCTGTCTCACGTCGGAACATCAAAGAAAAAATCGTGTCGCATACGAAGCAGCAGTGTGAACCAAGGGTTACACTAAATAGTTTGTACTCGTGTCGACTAGGCTTGACTCTTGCTAGGTAGCGTTCCAATGAAGTTATTACAAGTTACGGTGATAAAAGGAGGGGCGATCGCCATATTGTGGTAGTTATCACGCTTACGTCATCGCTCTAACGGGAGTTCCTGCAGAACCGATAGTTATTATCACATGCTCGCGACCATCATAAGTAAATTGTAACGATCGTAACAGTCGTGGAACGAAAATAATAAGTGGGAGGAGCCAATTTACTCATTACGGTTGGCTCTGGAACGGCAATAATAACAAGAAGAGTAACGATCGTAACTTAAAATAAGTTGCTGGAACGCTACCCTAGTGTCCATTCACAGTCGTTCTCTTGTATTCTCTGTTTAACTCAGTTCAGTATATGCATGGACAATTTTTTCACATTGATATAGCACTTGTATGATCGAATCAATGACAGCGTGTTCACTCGACCTCCATCTTAAAGGCACAGACAACTTGACTACGCAACTTTCGGCGATCAAACCGATCTGGGGGGCTTAGATAATGATACAGGGACTTATTGTCGACAGGACCTCCCTTCTTTGTTATCTCGAACCCCCTCCTTAGCGCTCCCAAAGCTAGCTGGCAGGCCCTTGTCCCTTATGTACTGTAACTATGCACTTATACACTGTAAAAGTTCGCCTTTGGCCGTTTTGACTAACAGATCGGGATAGTAGTCAAGAGGTCGTGCGTTCGATTCCTACTCCCGGCACACAAACCTTTTGCTTTTTTTTCTACTAACTCAAAAGTCAAATTCTCGGAAACTGCCCGGAAACTGCAATGGTCGTAACGATAATTTTTCTTATTCTCAGTATCGACTCAGGGTACATTCTTGATATGTCAGCTAGCTCCCCGAGTCAAGTTTGAGTCAAGTTTTCTGTTCCTTTAAGAGCATGAAATAGCTTTCAGCCTCAAACAGGTGTGTCATGAGAGTAGCGTAATCGTTTGAGATGAAAGCTATGGTACGGTTATTTCAGCTGTCCAGTCTAACTGCCAGTTAGAATTGTGCAGAACAATATTGTTTCGTCAACAACCTCTCTATTTATAGCACTTGGTTGTGTTTTTTATTCAATTCCTTTTTCTTGACATAAGCGAAGTCAAAGTACATTGAGTCCTAATCCCCCCCCACCATTATGTCCCAGACCTCCACCACTCCTCAAGCATTAGGACACAATAGAGGTTGTAATTTTTGTCCTAATAAAAAAAATGCAGAAGGAGAGAAATAATAAAAAAATTAAGAGTCTTAGCCGAGTCCTTAATCTAAATTTTGGTTTATTGCACAATGTTTTAGCTCACTTAGTTTTCACGCTATTGTCCGAAGACTGACTTTTGTCCTAGACCTCCACCGCTCTCCTACTACTGGACAGACATATAGCTGGAACACTGTATAATATGACTCGGGTAACGTGGCTCGGAAGATTGGAGTTTAGGGTGGAGATCAGCCCGCATGTTGCAAGCTGAAGATAGCCCAATTGTCCTCCACACAATAGTTTTAATCTAATCACTGTAACATCATTCATGGACCACTCTCTTTATACTACCGACCCGTTCGAACGCTTGAACAAGAACTAGTCTGACCTCGCCCCGCTACCCGCGTCATAGTATCACATGACGTGGGTAACGTGGCTCAGACAGTTGGAGTTAAGGATGGAGATCAGCCCTTCTTTGCCCACTTCACTCTGGCCCTAATCCTTCTCTCCTTTTCTACTTCCGTCATAGATTTACTCTACATAGGCAAAATACAATCTAATCCATTACGAACAAAAGGGCTGTTGCTATTTCCATTCGTCTATTTCGTGAGCTCGAACGCTAGCCCCCTTTGATCTCTTTTCTTCTCAAAAACAATGCACCTTGTTTACTCTTTGTAGCTCTTGCTACTGCTTTTGCCGAATAAACTGCTTAAAGCACAACTCTTACTAGTAATGATATTTTCTCTATGAAATGAATCAGAAAAAATGTTTTTGAAAATACCATTACTTTCCACCTAAAACTAGCGATTCTCTTGTTAGCGCTTGTCGACTGTATCCACCCTTCCTGCTCTCCGACGCGGCGGCTGGGCGCAAAACGTTTGAAAACTGAACGTGCCTTGTTGAAAAAGTGGGAAAACTAATGAAATAAAATAAGTAATAAACAGAAGATTATCACATCCTTATGTGTGAAAGAGTTATCAGCAGATGTTGAAGATTCCGGCAAACTTTTCGTTGGGTGATGGGAAAACTCGGCAAGGCCGAAAAGGCGCTAAAAATTCGTAGTTACGAAACGAAACAAAGGAGAAAGGTGGGGATTTTAGAAGCTTATAATTCGATACGGGACCTAAGTATATTATAAAAGGCAGAATAAGCAAGATGGGTCCTTTAACTTGATTTCTGCGCCCCCGTGTATCTTTCTAGCATTGAGGCTGTTTCCCAACCACTGTGCGCTGACACTTGTTCCGGTGCTAGCCCAGACTATAGCATAAACACGGCTGCTCCCGCTCGGAGACTGTGGGGCGTATCTCCAGTGTACAGATCTAGTTCTTTCAGATTCGCTTTAACACTGTCGGAAGTTTCATAACAGATTGCGCATAACACTTTCAATAATAACACCTTTTCACTTAGAAAAAAAGTGTTATGACCAATTAAGTTTATACTATTTCGTGCCCAGATCTCCAACAACACCTGCAATAGGTAAAAATACTACACTGTCAGAAGTTACATAACGACAACAGCAGGATGCGAGGTTTCAACAGATAACACTTTGGGATGTTATATGTTATGTTTCTTTCGTTCCCGTTAGTATTTTTACCAATTGAAGGTGTTGTTGGAGATCTAGGCGCGAAACAGTGTAAACTTAATTGGTCATAACACTTTATTTCTAAGTGAAAAGGTGTTATTCTTGAAAGTGTTATGCGCAATCTGTTATGAAACTTCTGACAGTGCAGTGTTGAGGATAAGACAATGGGGGATTAACAGAAACTAGTCCACTTGGAGCGCTGAACAGAATTAAGGCCAATTCTCGTTTAACGAGTAGCGTTTGGTTCATCCCGGTATACTGGGCAGACGACGTTAAATTGACTTAAGTTGAATTTTTTTGGATGTAGTTTCGGCGTAGTTTCGCTTAACAGCGTTTTTCTGTAAAAAAAATTTGCTTCATGCCGTTTTATTTGTCCATTACATTTGCTGTAGTTTCGAACCTGAAACTGCGCATCTCAAACTTCAAACTACCTTGCAAACGTAGTTTGACTAGCAGTTTGAGTTTCGGAAATAAAAACTCAATAAAACGCAAGTAAGACAAAACAAGAGCCTACAAACAACTACACTACAACTACAAACTTTGACGAAACAAAAGTGAATAAAAAAGCGCAACTTTAATTTGACGACCGATAACAATTATCATTTATCCGTCGTGCCGCTCACAGAGAAAAAGGCTTCAAACATGTGATAGTTCAAACGTGAAATAACAGCGAAAAAAATAGAAGTGAAATAAAACGATTTCAGGAGAGAAGCTGTGGTTGACTGGTGGTTAACTGGTGTAAGGTAAAGCGAACGCGATTTTGGTCTTCGAACTTTCACTTTTTTCTTCTAAAGCAGACATGGTCTAACAACAATTGTTCCTTACAAGTTGCTTACAGTTTTAATACGAATTGTTGTGTTCAATATGGAATATTATAATATAATAAGGCTGATATTGTCAACCCCTCTAAAGTTTTAAAATGGATGAATGAATGAATTTAAAATGCTATATCTTAAGCCTCTTAAGAAGGAACTCTCTTACGGTCCCAAAGCAAAAACCATCTTTTTTGTCCCAGGTAAAAGGTAGATTATACCAGCACCCGTCGTTACATTCTAGAATAGAGTAGAATAATGAATTTTTGTAGAATAATGAATTCGCTCACACTTTCACGGTAACAAACCCAAAATTGGCGGGTGCTGTCATGCAAAAATTTGTCAATATAACAGTTACATTAAAAGTACGTGCAGATGGTCAAAGTCTATTTCAAATTTCAACAATCTTCGAGATAAAACTACTTCGGTAACGGCTGTGTTCGGCCACTTCTGGTTGGGATGTTGGGACCTTCGTAGAGACTACTCACTCGTGCTTTTCCCTTACATTATTATATGGGGGATGGAGAAACTCGTAGGTGGGGTGCAAATGAGTTTCTTACCGATCTCACATAGGTTCAGTGTCCATTTCTGCAAGGTGTAGATTTTCTACGTGCTTAGAAGAAGGGAGTAGGGCGCTTTTAGGCCTTTATGGATAATCTGGAGGTTGCGTTTTTGGACTCTTTTAAGACGTGAGTTTTAATCTGCAGATAGACCAAAATGCCAAACTGCGCATGTGCTAAACTTGCGGTGCTGTTTTTCGATTCTGTGCGATCAGCTAGGAACTACAATGGCAATGGACAGCTGGGGGAAAGCCATCCTGGTGTTTTCGCACACCTAAAATAGGTACCTATTTGAAGCTGAGTGGACTAGTGGTCCCAGTTCTACGCTGCTTTTCAAAATGTCATATTCATCAATCCCGCCAGAGATCCGAACTTCCCGTGAAAATCACAGAGGTTTGAGCCTTACCATCTTTTAGCACTGACCGGGAATCGGCGGACTAGAAAAAATAAACCAAAAGCAGGACTGTACTCTTTCATTGTGGTGTCACTCATGTTCTGCGAAAGAAGGAGATTGAAAAGTTGAGATCATGTTATTTTAAATATGCAAAGGACCTCCTCCGCTTGTCGAAATTATGCCATAGCTGTGCACTGACGGAGAAGTTCAAACTTCAAGATGCAAGTGTTACCCTTTTGCATGTTTCTTCGTCGCTATCAAAGTCATTGACAACAGAGCCCTACCAGCGCACGACCTCCTCCACTGCTTCCTGGCCGAAGATTGAAAATTAGTGTGTTTTTCTGTCTCTTTATGTGTTTTATTTATTTTCTTTCATTTACTCCGCTTTTCAAAACGGCAGGTTAAACTACTTGCTTACATACTTTATTTTTCCGAAAAAACAATTCACAATATTTTCTTTCTTTTCAGTTCCATATTATTGCGCCCAAGGATCAGTAGGACTTACGACAAGCTGCATGATCACGCCCGGTGTTATCAACGTCGCTGGTTTGATTGCCGAAACTGAGTCATTTTCTTCTTTCAACAATATCGACGACACTTCATCTCTTTCCAACAGTCGCGTTTACATCTTCCATGGAACAGAAGATGCTGTGGTCAATCCAAGTATGATTTTGTTTTTATTAGAGTGTTAATTTGAACAATCTTTCGAAATCCGAATCGGTAGTGACGAGATATTTGTGACTTTTCCGTCTTCGTGAAAATTTTCCGTCTGTCCATCCGTCCGTCTGTTAGCACAAGACCTCTTGAAGGAGTTGAGACATTTTGTTCAAACTTGGCTTGAGGATTCATTCGATCATATATGGGGTCAAGCGTATATATTATCTCCGTAGCCCCCTATTTATTAAAGGTTAACTTCAGATATCAAGTTTGATATTGGAAAATAACACCGAGACGGTCCGTCGAGTTTGTTATTCTGATATGAACCGAGATGGAGGTATGTTAACTATTACAACTTTGTCGAACAGAATATTTTTATAGGTAGGACTTATTCTTCTTATGTAGTACTTTCTTGGTAATGGGATAGGGAATTTTATTTTAGTAAAGTTGCAACCCAAGCCTACTGTAGACCACACTAAAATGACTACTGTTGGGGCCCAACCACCTATCAATAAAGTCTTTTACTTTTTTGTCGATTCAGATGCCATCTAAATGACTTACTTTAGGGGTCGTGGAAGTAAAAAGTAAACAATAACAAAGCCACGCTTTGGCTCTTGAAAAAAACAGATAATTCGAGATCAAAGACAGTGATCAATGCTGAATAACTAGCTTTTGGAAAGCAAGGGATAGTAGCAGGGGCGTCACGACTAGGGGGGAAGGGGGGGGGGGGGGCGCCCCCCCCCCCCCCCCCCCCCGAATGTTGTCGGCCAGTCGGTAAAAAGTAGCCGAGTCGGCCGCTATTTTTCGCAAAAACAGTCGATTTTTTTCTTGGGAACAGTCAATTTTTTTAAAAAAAGTCGGTTTCTCGTAAAAGTAGTCGATTTTTTCTTTAAAATAGTAGTTTTTCTTAAACTCGCCGATTTTTCGTCAACACATTCGTTTTTATCTGCAAAAAAGTCAGGGAAAATGACCAGCCAGTCGGTAAATACCTTGCCCCCCCCCCCCCCCAAAAAACATTTTGGCGAGTAACGCCTCTGGATAGCAGGATATGTTGTTTCAGTTGATAAGCTGTAGTTTCAGTGGAAATCTGATTGTGACAAGGTATGACCTAGGGCATAGGCTGGTTGTCTAAGAAAGTAAGATGCTCAGTAATTTTTCAACATTTATTTTATTTTTTTTATATAATTTTTAAGTATTTTCTTCTTTTTTTTTACAGAAAGTACTGTTTTTCATTTATATTTTGGAGGTAAGCTTCTACTTTTCATTATTATTTGAGGAAAACTGATTGATGAATTCAGCTTTTGAGGGAAAGTGCTCGATGAACATCTGCGGAGGCTAATACGAGGTCGTAACAGCCTCTCTGGAGGATTATACGAGGTCGTAACAACCTCAACAAAAGTAACTGTCATAATTTAACTTCCTGTGGGACATAGGAAGATATGCATTGGATACCTTTTCGAAAAAAGTCATTGGTGAATTTATGGGTGGGAAAGGTAGATTCCCAATTGAGGGGTACAACAAATATCTTCTTAAAAGCTAATGATACCTTTGATTTGGGGGTAAGGAAACGTGCTGAACACACATCTGACTTTTTATTTTCTTGCTGGACAAGTAGCTCAAACAGAATCTGGCAAAACTGGAAAACTACACTGTCAGAAGTTTCATAACAGATTGCGCATAATACTTTCAAGAATAACACCTTTTCACTTAGAAATAAAGTGTTATGACCAATTAAGTTTACACTATTTCGTGCCTAGATCTCCAACAACGCCTTCAATTGGTAAAAATACTAACGGGAACGAAGAAACATAACAGATAACATCCCAAAGTGTTATCTGTTGAAACCGCGCATCCTTCTGTTGTCGTTATGTAACTTCTGACAGTGTAGTATTTTTACGTATTGAAGGTGTTGTTGGAGATCTAGGCACGAAAGAGTATAAACTTAATTGGTCATAACACTTTATTTCTAAGTAAAAAGGTGTTATTCTTGAAAGTGTTATGCGCAATCTGTTATGAAACTTCTGACAGTGTAGTGAAAGTAACAAGTTATTCTGATGTTGGTTAAAGCTCCGATATTTGAATAAGGAGACATGCTGATTTCATTTTGTCGACGAACAGTTAGTTATATTTATAACTCATAATTACGCAATATTACAATCTCTTCCAGCTGCTGGAGAAAAGGTCAAGACTTTCTACGACCATTACGTGAACAGCGCAAGTATTAAGGCCGTGCTCAACATTGGTGCCAATCATGGATTCGTAAGTTCATTTCCTTTCCTCCGATCCTAGCTATTTTCTTATTATTGCACGTGGAAATTTTCCCATCCTATCGAAGCATAAGGCTTGTTTAAACCGGGATAGCATTACTGCTAGAGCGTCGTTCCAGTTAATAGGCAGAAAACGGCAGCAGTATTTCTATCTTTGGATTTGTTAGCTTTGCAATTACGCTCGGCGTTACAATCATATTAATAATGGTGTTAGTTAGGGGACTAAATTGTTGTTTCTTGCCATAGGCGAAGCAAAGCCTAAGCCGGATATTGACCTTAGACGTCGACTGGCTCTCGGAGAAATCTGTAATTACTGAGAAACAATATTGTAAGTACGTGGAAATAAGATTAATTTGTTGTAAGAGTCGACGGCCATGGCAAATACATAAGAGAAAACTCGTGGCTGCAGTTAATGTTTATTCAGCCGAAAAGCTATACAGCAGATATTTCATGTAACACATATATCATATCTCTGATCTTGATGAAATTCAGCTGGCGAATCCATTTTGCACTGTCGAACTTTGTCTTCTCCGATTATTACCACCTAAGTTTTAAAAGGAAAAATGTTTAAGAAGTCTGTTGAAGACCGAATATCTAAAAGACCGAATTGCGTGGAGCAAATATTAAAATTTTGGGATACCATCGAAACCTTTGGTCTTGCTCTATACGAGGGTTGAGCTCTTTATGCACACATTTATAGGCTTCGTAGATTTAAGGATACCGGGAATCAAAATTGAGGTAGTTTTAACGGCCCAGTTAGAAATTATGTATGTATTTTGTGTTTTGTCAATTTTTTTATTTTTTTTATTTCTTACTCCACCATCGCTTTGTGTATTTAGTGGGTTACTAGTACATACACAATCTCTATAAGATAAGATAAGATAAGATTTCTTCCAGTAAAAGCACAAAGACCATGGGAAAAAATAAACACAAACAAAAATCAAAAACAAAAACCAAATAAATGATCACTATTTCTCTGTGGTTCACCGAAACCGAAAAGAATCGTCCCAACTTTTCAATATCACCAAATAATTTACTTCCCATTACTTTTACCAACCAATCCTCCCCCCAATAACTAAAACCAAAAATTTCCCCACGAAGATATGAAGCTCAGGGCATACGCACATTAAATGAAAAATATTTTCATCCAATTGTCCGCACATTGGGCGAAAATAAGGACCAAACAACACTCTTACCTTACCCAAATATCTTCTACGCATTCCTAAAGTAGACAATCACCCCGTAAACTGATTAACAACCTCAAATGATCTGCTGGGATCCCCAACTTGAAATAAATTTCCTCCCCCATGTCTCTTTGGCCCTCACGTGCAACCACAATAAATCAGATGCAACCACCCCACACTGCCACAATTGTATTTCCTGGTCGTGCAACCTAACCTCCATATCGCTCCCAACAAATTTAACGCCAAAATGCGAAAGCGCCTGATACTCTAGGAAGAAGTGGGCCTACTAGGACCGCCTTTCTTCTTATTGAAAACCCAAAGGAACAACCAAATAAAAAGGAACATAAGCTCTACCGGCATACTCCCTATGGGCTAAGGCTAACCTGAGGAGCCTGCCAACTGATGTTAACAAATAAACTTTCCCCCATGACGCGGCACATCCATTTTTATTCGGTGGCCATATGTTGTTTCTGCTTGAAACCAAACCTACCCCTGTTTCAGAATCCATACAAGCTCTTTCTTCTAATCGTGACAAAACAGTGCTAACATTCACTTCCTTTATTTTGCTAATTTCAGAGGTACCAATGCCTTTGCTGTGCAGTTTCGGGGCGTCTGGATTCTTAAATACTTTGCATGAGCATAACGAATCATAAAACGATTAGTTTTAGGTTATTGGTGGTAGGGTTTTAATGTTATGTTTTTCCTATAGGCTTTAGCCTAAAAAGTAGCCGTCCAACGGAGAAGGGGGGCATGAAAGGAAGGGGCCTTCCTTTCAGCTCACTCTGCTGATTCCTTTTCAATACGATAGCATGTAAATCAGAGGCGCGGTCTAGTTCGAATGGTTTTCTGAAAGCTCAGGTTCAGGGCACGTTTATTTCTCTTTGCTCACTGAGATGCTATCACATCGACTTGTCACGGCGATCTCCCTAGACAATGACTAGGATAGTATTTTAAAAGACCTTTTCCTTGACGCCACGCCCCCTGTTCAAGCAAAGAAGTCTTGCAGTATGGCTAGTTGTAGAATTTGGCTTTAAATCTGATATTGTTTCTTCTAAATTTGACTGAAATTAAAAGGTGCTAGGCAGATCAGAACTTCAGATTTGCTAATGGAAGCATATAAAGACCCCTCATAACAATCGTCAGTGAACTTTAGTAATAGAATGTTTATGAGTTTCGGATATAAGCCCGCAAATACTCCATCCGGACAAATATTTTGAATGCTTTCTTTCATATTTACTGTCTTTATAGATTGCAAGTGGTTAAATTGCTATTTTGGGGGGTTGGAACATTCCGTTGCTAAAGTTTTGTCTTGCCTTGACCGCGGACCAGTATGAAGAATAAGCTGGATATTTAACTCGGATTAGTCTAGTTCGGTCTACATAAAGACTTAAAGGACCCCTCGCACTGTTTACTCTTCAACTTACAGTGTTTTTAAATATTTGAATACTTTAAAACTAGGCTGTGCTTTCAACAATTGAACCACGGTTTTGGCTGTTTTAAGCCTTTTCCGAGACCCATTGACTTGTAGCGAAGACAGGGAAACAATCTACATAACCGGTTTTTCTGATGGAAAAACTTCTCGCAGATAACCGTCGACAGCGTGATACACATCGAAGGTAGCAAAACATGGCAAGTGAGAAAATCAGCGTGGTTTTGTTGGATGGGTTAGAACTTACTGTATGAAATTGGGGTGTTAGGGTTTAGAAATTTATGGAGTGATTATGGAAGTCGGTTGCATTAGTATTATAGGAAAGATAGATCCTTTAAGAAAACATCCAACAAAGTGTGAGTAATTATAGAAGAGAATGCTGTATCATGTCTAGCTACGCGATGGGAATAAAGCGTTATCCACTAACTTTTTTTTAGAAAGCAAGACTCCTGGAGCTGCCTACGGGATGTTTTGCGAAGAGAGTAGACATTTAAGGCGTGTTCCGCGATCCCACAAATAGGCCGTGACCCCCAAAAAGTGTCTCTGCGATCGTTTGAATGGCCAGCAAGTCTCTCCGCGACCAACAAGGTTATTGTTGCTCGCACTGCTGTTCAAACTTGGTAAAAAAAACTCACGAGGTGGTTTCGTGGTTCGAATTTGACTCGAAAATAGCTACTTTATCAAGCAGATCGACATAATAATGGGAATCGATCTTGAGAATGGCAAAAGCGATCTTGAGAAATTTTATCCGGATTGAATTTTTATATCCAGGCCTTTTGAAACACAAAAAATGGACTCAACGCGTCTCCGTGAACTTCAATTGTGGGTCGTTTGTATGGCACACATTTCTACTTCTGTGATAAATATAAATATACCGTAGAAAAACGCTTTTAGTACCTGCAGAGCATAAACTTCAATAAAATGCTTGTAAAGTCCTTCGCCCAACCTTTCTAACCCATTTCATTTTCAGCCAACAAAGCCAGTTTATCCAGCAGTTTTGCCAAGAAAGTACGCACGGAAGTAGGATATATTATAATGCAATCCGCTGAACGAAATTCGATAAAATGCATATAAAGTCCTCCGACCTTTTCTAGCCTATTTCATTTCTAGCCAACGAACTTTTACGGCGGCCCCTGCGACTCCCTGGGCGATGAGTACATCGTCAACTGTGGTTATAATGCAGCCCATGACATGCTACAGCATTTCTACGGTGGACTTGAAGAACCAAGTACGTAGTTCCATGGGTCGATAGCTAGACAGACTTTACTGCTGAGAAAGCAGACCTTAAACTCTCGTCAACAGCAAGGCGTGAGCTGAGTCGTGTACACGCCTGTTTTATTTATTTCTGATCCGCTTCTTAGGTACAGCGGGGCAGTGCAGATTATGGAGATAAAAGACACAGACGAAAAACTAAAAATAGCAAAATAATTCAACATATTTCCGTTATTAATATTATTACATTATTAACAGGGTTTTGACACTAAGCGGGTTCTGAATTGTTTTTTTTTTTACTAAGAATAGACACGTTTTGCTGATCCCATGGTATCTGATACCACGGTCAGGGGTGGCCCGAAGGGGGGGGGGGGAGTAAGAGGGGGCAATTCAGACCCTGTCTTTTTCTAAGTCGTATTAGTCGTTTATTTTGGCCTCCGAGTTAATTACAAAAAGTTGTTAATTTTGACACTGCCCAGCTCTAGTCGTGAACCCGTCCCTGTCAGTTCAGTTTAGTTTCATTGGACTATATTTAAAGATAAAAAATTACACAATTTACATTCCTGCCAGGAAAGCACAAATGTAGTGCTTGGCTAGGGCAGGGAAATAACCGATATTAATTTAAACACCAAACAGAATCAACTAACTGAATATTCTATTTAAAGAAAAGGGGGAAAGGAAAAAAAATAGTCTATGGTTTCAAATTTAAATAAAAGGAGAGGAAAAATAAGGGAAAGAAGGAACGAGAAAGAAAGAAAAGAAAAGAAAAACGGGGGGGGGGGGTCTAGATAACATTAAACAATTTTACTGTAATGACCTTTCGCTGCTCGCTTGAAGGAAATGAGGTTATTTGAATTCCGGATATCTAACGGTAGCAGATTCCAAATTGTCGGTGCAAAAAATCGAATTAAGAAAGAAACCCCTTTTGTTGAGGTCGCTTCTTGGAGGATGTCACAAGAGTTTCGGGTTTCATAAGAATGCAAGTCTTGATTTAGTGAGAACGTATTTTGGAATGAAGACGGAAGGAGGTTATTGAAATAATTGTAGCAAAAAGTTGCGATCTTGAAATCTCGAGTCTTCGATACGTCAAATATCTTGGCAGTTGGCACATTTGAAATGAAGATTACTGTTATCAGTGTGCTGAACCGGTGATACAACAACCGGTGATCAACGAAGCCGACTCATTTAAACCAGGTTTCATGACCCCATTAGAGGCGTATTCTCTTTTTGTTGGTCCCGGGGACTCACTCCCCGTATTCTCGTGAGTCCCCAAGGACGGGGAATGCTCCGATTATCATCGCCATCATCTAAAAGGACTCCTTTTAGATTTGGAGGGGAATCAATTTTTGCTGGTGTTGGTGCAATATAAAATTAATTAAACAATAAGAATAAACAAAACCAAAAATAAAGTGGATCCAGACTAATTTCGTCAACCATGTTCGAACAAAATCCATTTTGGAAGCATTCCCCGTGTTCTCGCTGTTTTCTGTACGCGGAGTCCGCGCGGAGTGATTCTCGACGTTCCTTTCGATTCCCCGAACGGCGAGAATTCGCCATAGGTCGGAGACATGATTCGTGATGGCAGCCTTCGCCTTTGTTTTAAAAACCTGTTTTACTCCCTTGTGACTTGTAACTGTCTAACTTTGGTCTTTGAGATTTTAGCCTGTCAAATTACAGTAGGTAGTCCGACTGGGTGATACGGATAAACTACCTTGCAGGCGAAAAGCGAGACACAATGTTATGTGCATGGATTGTAAGTCTAACTTTGACTACAAGTGGAAAAGAAGGCATGGAATTTTTAGACATACCGTAATGGAACAGCCATCAGAATTCGAAAGACAGGAGACCCGCGAAACAAGTGCCGAGTAGTACATCCGTGGCGGAGAGAGAGCAACCCCTCGATACATTGTGTCGAATGGACAAATAAAACGGCACACGATAATTCCACAATTAAACAAAACTACGTCAAAACTGTATTGAAACTACACCCGAAAAACGCAACTCAAGTCTCGTCGGCGATCAATGTCTTTTTAAACATAAAAAGTCAAGTTCAAATCCGTAAAGTCCTGCCGGACGAAGACCAAAAGTTCGCTACGTCAGGGTAAAGTGCCTTACAGTTGCCTACTAAAAAGATTCAAGCTGGCTACCCTGGAAGAGAGACGAACCCGCCTTAGCATCGATTTCGGTATTAAAACACTATCTGTTCCCCGTTTACGTAATATTCTCCCACCCCCCTATTCTCCAATACGTATTAGACCACAGCGAGAGAAATCCCAGAAAATCCCCAAACTAGCCCCTGTGGCCCCTCTTCATGAAAGATATAGAAGGAGTTTTGTTCCAGCATTTGTTGAGTTGTACAACAACCAATAAGTTAGTCCCTTTTAGCGTTTTTGTTTTTGTTTTTATTATTTGTTACAAAGTGTTATGCATTTTTCATTTGTACGACAAACAGGTCAATTTCGGTGGTAACGCTGTGACAGGTACTTTTGAAAAATAAAATTCTATTCTATTCTATTCTAGTAAATCCGGATTTATTTTTTAAATGCACCGGCAAAACTGTTTTCCTCGTTTTGTTTTCGAGAAAGCATATCTTTAACGTGAAAATAACTTTTCTGCTATAAATTCAGAAAAAAATTCTACTTTGTGTCTACTTTCTTTTCGATGACCACTATGTCGTCAGTTTTTTCGACGGACAGATTTGTGATGTCAAAGCTATTCCTTACTTTTCGATGGGATCGCAAAAGACACTCTAGTCCTCGTCATTTCAAACAAGAGCTAGACGCTCATAATGCACTTGCGAGGCTGGGTAAGAGGATGAAAGTAGGAATTTGCCAATTCATGGGTTTGTTGTAATAATTTTGTCAGCAAAACCATTGAGATAAGAATGATCATGGACACTTAACCAGAGAATATATTGTTTCATAAAAAGCATTTTATTTTTGCACTTGGCTTTGATGATGCGCACTTTAAGGGCGCTGGAAATTCACCTGAAAACAAAATCCTTGAGGCAAAACTGATGACGGGCTCATCGGGGTTGTGGATATACATAGTTTGGTCAAATGTATTCTATTTTCACTTTTCGGTTAAGATAAAGTTAAGATAAGTTCACATTAAAGGTGCTAGAAATTCATTTCTTAACAAAACCCTCGAGATCATGTGCTCATGGGGATTGTGAAAAAGTAAAGTTTGCTTAAAAGTATTTATTGTACTTTGCGGTTAAGATGAGTTCTTTAAGGGATGGTCGAATCGGGGAAGTGACAATGTCTAAGCCAATAATGCCAAGTCTCTAATACTCCAGCAAAGTTTCATCGTCCTAGCACACGTGGAAGTACCTTAACTCGCAATGCACGGAATTCCGGACACCCCCCTTCACCTCACCCGTCAGTGCCCGAATCCAGTCCGGTTCTGTCACTGGCGTACCTAGGGCTTGTGCCTGTACTTCCACCAAATTTTATCCTGATTGCTCCACTCTTATGCGTGTCACAAGATTTTAGAATTATCAATAGAATTGTCCAGATATCAAGTTTCATTAAGATCCGATAACCCGTTCGAAACTTATGTATGCAACTAATTTCTGGATGCCGCCGTCTCCCCCTCCCCCACGATGGTCGGATCGGGCAAGTGACTATTTCCAAGTTAATTAGGTCGGGTCTCTGATAAGCCTGCCTAGTTTCATCGTCCTAGTCTACCTGGAAGCACAGTAACTCCGGATCGTCGGAATTCCGGACCCCCCCCCCTACAACTTCCACACAGTGTCTGAATCCGATCTAGTTCTGTCAGTGATGTCCCTAGAGCTTGTACTTGTTCTTCCCCCCAAGTTTCATCCCGATCGCTCCACTCTGAGGGTCTCACACGATTTCCGGTTCCCCCTCCCCCCCCAGATTCATCGGATCCGGTCCGTACTTGAAACGGGACATCTGAGACACGAGGTCTTTCCAGAGATCAAGTTTCATTAAGACGCGATCACCCGTTCAAAAGTTATGCATGTCCCTAATTTCCAGATTCCGCCGTCTCTTCTCTCCCCCCACGATGGTCGGGTCGAGCAAGTGACTATTGCCAAGTCAATCTGGTCGGGTCCCTGATATGCCTGCCCAGTTTCATCGTCCTGGCCTACCTGGAAGTAGATTAACTCCAGATCGACGGAATTCCAGAGCCCCCACCAACTCCCCCCACAGTGTCCGAATCCGGTCCAGTTCTGTCAGTGATATACCTAGAAGTTTGTGCTTGTTATTCCCACCAAGTTTCATCCCGATCGCTCCACTCTGAGCGTGTCACACGATTTCCGGTTCCCCCCTTCGACCCCCCCAGATTAATCGGATCCGGTCCGGACTTAAAACGGGACCTCTGAGACACGAGGTTTTTCCAAGTTTCATTAAGATCCGACCACCCGTTATGCATATTAGAGGCCGCCACAGAGGTCGTTGGATCGATACCGCATTTACACATCCGCTCTTTTGCTCCCCGTTTGCTACCGTTGTTCCTAGTTTCCGGACTCCCGGATCTGGGGAAAGTCGGATTGGGGAAGTGATTATTTGTAAGTGAATCTGGTCGGGTCCCTGATATGCCTGCGAAGTTTCATAGTACTAGCTTATGTGGAAGTGCCCGAACTAGCAAAAACCGGACCGACCGACAGACCGACGGACGGACAGAAATTGCGATCGCTATATGGCACTTGGCCGACGGGCTAGTGCCATAAAAACTGTGGTTGTGAATTAAATACAAATTTGAGTATAATAATGATTTCAGCTGATGCATTGCAGTTAGTTTTACATCGGTTCTAATGTTGGCGGGAAATGTTCGCCGTTGCCGCTAAGCGGTAACGGTTCGTTTTTGTCGGCTCGTACGAGTCGTATACTGTGATCCGACAGTCGCTGAAATGAGGGGTCTCACCCCCCCTCCCTGGCCCGAGTGCTTCGGTCACCCCTGACCACGGTTAAAAGTCGTTTTTGCAGTTACTGAGTACCTGGCCAGTCACTGTGGTATCTGATAACAGATACCACGGTCCCGACCGTAGTTATTAACCGTGGTGTCTGCAAAAGTCATTTGACTTTCAACATCAACAACATAAGAAGTTTGGTACTGGATGTAACTATTTCTTTTGGGGGTCTTGACGAACGAAAACTCGACAGTTGTCGTTTTTGCAAATCAATGATAGATACCATGGTAACGACAGAATGCCGATTTAGTTGCCGTGATATCAGATACCATGACAAAACGCAACTTTCTAAACAAAATCTGTAAAAAGGTAAATGATGTTGGGCAGGGGCAGGGTGTTGGTGGAGGGTGCGCAAGTTTGAATATGTATTTTTTGTAGTTGCCCGTCTTTCAAATATCGGAATCGCGAGACGGCATTTAGAACTTGAACAGCTGCAAAGTTATTCTCTCGATCATCTCCTGGTACATCACTCGGTTCTAGTTTGGCTCCAAGATACTGGCGCGTTCTGGCAACTGTGGTGAGAATTAATTATCGCGAGGTTTTGTATTTGAGAATTCGAATTTTCTTGTTGATTCCTTTCATCCAACATTTCTTTTGTCCCGAAGTGAGTTGGATTTGTTTCTTCGTGTTTTCTTTCAAGTAGATTGAAAATGTCTCATTGATTTCTTTCGTTCAGTATTCCTCTTGGCCTACAAACATCAAGATGTTCTTTTCAGAGTTCCTTTAAAGCGGAAGTCACAGCAGATACAGCTTGTGCTCCAGAAGGCAAATCATCAGAAACTCTGCTGCGGGCAGGCAAACGACGGGAGGGGAGGGAGGAATAGACAATATATAAGTAATACAAGAAAAGAGGAAAATTTGATTTGGCAATTCTACAGAAAAGCGAAAGCTAATTTTCTGTTCAAGGCAAGGAGAGAAAAAACTTGAGGATAAATTTATTTTGCGTAATCATTGTTTTTTCTTATGGGATTTATTGATTGACTACCCCTATGTGGCCGTATACTATGAAGAAGCAAAACTTGTCAATGATCTCCAGAATTTTAGCATTTTGTTCCCAGATTTTAGCATTTAAAATGCTAGATTTTAGCATTTGGTCTGAAATCTTTGCATTTCCTTACCAGGTTTTTGCCTTTAATCCCAGATTTTAGCATTTAGTTCCCAGATTTAACCACTTACCTCCCAGATTTTAGCATTTACTTCCCAGATTTTAGCATTTACTTCCCAGATTTCACAGATTTTAGCATTTCATTAATGCAAAAGTTTGGCACTTAGTAATCCTAAGATTTGGCACTTTTGAAACCTAAAATATCGTCCGGTTCTGGCAATATTGAGTGATGCTAAAATCCCAGCACAATGGAGAAAAACTTAAATCGTGTGATTGGTCAACTTGATGACGCATTTTGCGAAACGAGACTGTGACGTACGAGCCGAAGCAAATACTTCAAACCATAAATGGCCAGTTTAGAGCAGCAGCAAGTGCCAGTCTTTTGAGGGAAGGAAGGGACGCAAGAAAGGAAGGATAATGGTTGAAAGAAAAGACCAAAGGTTTCGATGAGATCCCAAAAATTTAATATTTGAAGCAGACAATTCGGTCTTGTAGATATCCGGTCTTCACCAGACTCATTGAACATTTTACTATTGAAATATTAAGGCCAATAGCTAATATTCTGAGAAAACCAAGTTCAGATATGGGTTCAGCTTGTGTATTCACCCCTTTACGTCATATCTACTTTGACGAAATTGATCAAAACTTCCTGCCCTACTTTTGCCAAATTTCCAGTTTCGGCTGGCTTCCCGGCGAACTACTTGTTTGGCAAAAAACTAAAGCTCAAAACGAATTCAGCATGTCTCTCACCCGTATATCGAACCTCTAATCAACGAGAGATGAAACTCGGATTCCGGTGAACTCGTTGTCCGGCGAGAAAATAATTTTCGTGTACGGATTCAGCATGGCTCCTAGTTTACCACTACGTCGAACCTCTAATCAACTTCAGATGAACCTTTTTACTTATAACAAATCTTCCGGTTTCAGCCCGATTCCGGGCGAGCTATGTCCGTGTAGAAAATGATTGTCATATACGTACTCACCATGTCTGCTTACCCCGATATGGACTATCTCTTAGCATTTAAAACATATTTTATTAGCTCCTTAATTAGAACCCCTCCCCCACCCCAAAATATAGATTTACGGAGCCCATCTAAGAAGTTGGCCTGTCCTTTGACCTTAAGAATCTTCGTACCAAGTTCGACGAGAATATCTCATATCTTTCGGGAGTTACCGTGCTTAGAGATGGACGGAAGACGGACAGACAGACAACCTCTGCGAAATCATAGGTATTCCTCCACTTAAATCTTGGGATCCCAAAAAGAGCATTTGGCTTACTAAAATGCTTGGTTTCTTCGAATCCGGGAAAACACAGTCAAAAGTTGTTTAGTCGAAAGTCGGGTCGGAGCCCGGTTCGTTGTTGGATCAAGACCGTCAACGAACCCGGCTCCGTCTCTCGGACTCTAAATGCTACAGTAAACGCTCATCTGTTGGGTGGAGACCGAAACGCGTCTTGAAGTTGACCAATCATGTCATTGACAAGTTTTGATCCATTGTGCTGGGATCTTAGCATTATACAACGTTGCGAGAACCGGACGATATTTCAGGTTTTAATAGTGCCGAATTTTAGTATTACTAAGTGCCAAAATTTTCCTTTAACTAAATGCTAAAACCTGGCAGCCTAAATGCTGAAATCTGGGAATTAAATGCTAAAATCTGGGAAGTAAATGCAAAAATCTTGGGCCAAATGCTAGAATCTGGTAATGAGATACAGAAATTTAGGACTAAATGCTAAAACCTGGCATTTTAAATCCTAAAATCTGGGAACGAAATGCTAAAGTTCTGGAAATCACTGAGTTTTGCTCCTTTACAGCAGCCGTTTCGAGAGGGCTCTCTGGAGCTGTATTCCATCTTGCCTCGGCCAAATTTGCCTTCCTAAATTACAATCATAGGACGACAAAATGTTGCAGTTGCTCGGAGATGAAAGTAAACTGGAAGTATTCTCGAAACCAGTGGGTTTTCTTTTCGATCTCATTACATATTTTGTTATTTCTGGAATTTTCCTTCGTCTCGTTTTGAGGTAATAAAAAAAACAATGAAATCTACGTCACTTGAGGGTCAACCAGGGTTGTTTTTTTTAAGCTGAAAAAGGGACGGAGTTTCGTAGTCGCCAGAATATCACAGGATTCTGCGGCCAAACGTCACAAGTTCCGTCAGAGAAAAGTGGCAATGCTGTCTTTTGCGCGACAGATATTTGCAGGGGTTTTCTTTTTTACGTACAAAAAGAACCCGAGTCGACGACGCCCGACAAAAGCATACAAATTTTATTTCATCTGTATTCCTTATGTATAAAAATAACCCGATATGCCGTAGAGAATACCGAGACCCGAGAAAAAACATGCAGAAACCGATTTCTTCTGTGTTTTGCCCGACAAATGTTTGCAGGATTTTATTTCTATGTGCCGACGAGTCGACCGACGCTCGATTATATTTCTTCTGTGTTCGTCTGTTTTTACTAAAAAAGGAACGACATTCTAAAAAGGGGAACGCTATTGAAAAGAGGAACTCTTTTTTCCATCTTTTAGTCTTCTATGCGGGAATGAGTTACAAACCCTTCCCGCTTACGACCACGTTTCAAGTAGTTGTATTCCTTAGTCGCGTTTTTTTGCGATCGCTTGGAACGAAAGTTGCCGTTTTTTGCGATCGACTGTCGACTGGAGGTGCAGTCGATCCGTTTTTTGTCGCTTGACTGGACATCGACTGGGAACAAAGTCAACAGTCGATCTGATGCACCTTTCTCTTGGAGGTCCAGTCAAACTTGGTGCCAAATTTTGAAAATTGAAACATGTGGACCCAAAAACGTATGATTTACACCTGAGTAAGCGCCAGTAGCTGCAGCAGTTTCAAAGACTGCCGAGGGAAGAGTTGTGGGATGGAAGGGGGGAAGTTTTTTTAGACCGTTTTTCGAAGGCTTGTTCTCACTCCCCTATCAAGTGACAAAAAACGGTCAACTGGATGAACCCGGGAACAGTCGATCTGCAAAAAACGCGACTCTTCTTTTAGTCTACCCAAGCGTCTGCATCGCCCGGGGACGCACGCACACGAGGACCAAATTTAGTACCGTTATCTTTGTCCCAGTCGGGTTTAACCTTGTAAATAAACTGTGTAAGAAAAACATTCGGTGGCAAGCAGCGTGTAAAGTGATATGTTTCCTAAAGTAATCGCCGCGTTTTTTTGTAAAACTCCATTTTCCTAACGCCGTACTCCATTCTGCTTTTAAGCCCGTTTTTTGTTAAATGAGTTTCAAATTCGTTCTCCGTTGAGGTTGTTACAAAAAACACCTATTGCACCAATTTTAAATTGAGGGGCTAGTAACTTACAAAACCAGCATTTGCGGAAGATGTCACCCATTTTTTTTCAACTCACCTGCAGTTGATGAACTTATACTGGAGGGACGTCATTTGGATGGGGGTGGGGGCTTGCCTTCCAAGGGGTCCCAGAGAAACCCAGCAAAAACAGAAAAATAGCCAGACGAATTCAGTTTCTCTCCAGAATTGCCACATCTGGTCAGTCATGATAATTTAACCCTTTAATCGGAAGTAATGAGCCATTGTTCAAGGATCGATTGTCTTGAAGATGCGTTTGAGCCTGGGTCAGTTGTGTGTCGGATGTCTGAACTCTGGACATGTAGAGACACAGTTTTGTCACATGGCGTCGAGTATCACTTTGTGATTTGTTCCTGGGTAGCTGAGGGCCCCACTGGAAATTCAAGTGGGGGCACTGTCCCGGAAAGCACAAACTAAAATCGTAGGAAGGGGAGAGGTCAGCAAACGCTGACCTTTTCGTTTATTTCAACCTTTTAGTTTATTTTAGTGAAGTTTTAGTTTATTTTAGTGAAGGTTTCATTAGAATATGGTAGTAAATGTGTAATGGTTACGTTTTTCAAGCACAATATGTGCTTTCTGTGTAACCGGTCGTCAAGCCGGAATGAATTTTTTTTCGTAAAGTTGTTGAAAAAATTTATTTAATTCCTGCTATTAGGCATGACCTTTCACAACTTTCACAAACTGGTTTCTTCAAAATTCCGAACAGATCTATTTTAACATTTTGGTAGGAAATTCCTTAAAACCAAATGTCCTGTTCACTCATGTCGAAGCTCACTTCGTTGTTAGCATTGACCACAAATTTTGGATTTCTTTTCCTGAATCAATGAAAATAGGGAGATCCATTCCATGACACCTTTTTTTCCTTCTTCGTTAATTTCTGTTAATTTCGTAAATATAGGGTGCTTTTAGGGACTTGTTCCCAATACTTTATGAATGTAGCAGAGTGGGATGACGACAGTATTCAGAACAGAGGTTCCTATTCTATTGATCATCCAGCAGAACGGAATGTAGAATGAGATACAGCTCGTTCTCCGTTCTGGTAAAAACGGACAATAGCACTACGGCGCTCTACTAAAAACCGCTTATAGGAGAACGGAACGGAGAATGGTGTGTCTACAAAAAACGCGGCTGATGTATGTCCCGATGGTATCCGTCAATGTATGCTCTACTAGGTTATTTATTTTTGTGTGTGTTTTCTTAGGTTTTTAACTCTTGTACTGCACTTAAGCACTGCACTAATAAATCGATTCATTCGTTCATTCATTCATATGCTTTTTGTTTGAAAAAATCACACAAATTATTTACATCGCCCCAAGCTGACACTTGTTCAGAAGCTCAAAAGAACAGCTTGAAAAGTGAATGTACGTTAACACTTGGATAAAGAAAAAGGGTTGAATGAAGTGAAGAAAGAACAAAAAAAATCGGAACTTACTCGCTTCCCAGTCTTAAAGGACCCCTCACACTATTTACTCTTCAACTTACAGTATTTTAAAATACTTGAATACTTTAAAACTAGGCTGTGCTTCCAATAAATAACCCACGTTTTTGGCTGTTTTAAGCCTTTTCCGAAATCCGTTGAATTTTAGGGAAAACAGGGAAACAATTTACATAACCGATGGAATTTTCCAATGGAAAAACTTTTCGCAGACAAATGTCCACATCGTGATGCACATCGAAGGTAGCAAAACACGGCAAGTGAGAAAATCAGCGTGGTTTCGTTAGAGGGATTAGAATGTCCCGTACGAAATTGAGGCATCCGAGTTTAGAAATATACGGAGTTATTATGGAACTAGGTTGCCTTAGTATTATAGGTAAGACAGGTCCTTTAACAAACCACCTGGAAAAAACTCCAACACTCCGGAATCCGATAGCCATATAATACGAGCTTGCCGTTCTTGTTTCAGATCGAAACCGCAAACAATAGCGGCGCGAAATTTGCCACCTGTCTGAACTAAACTATAGGTTACGCTAGCGTTATCAACTTCATGGAGGGTATAACCAAATGAGACAGATTCTAGCTAGAAACGATAATTTTCAGGGCGCTTTGAGCCGCTCTCAAGATCAAAACAGCAATTTTAATTTTTTGCTCGACTGCTTTTACGTGGAAACAAAGGCTTCAAGGAATTAAATTTATCAGTTTTGTTGTCAGAATTTGTGAGAGGGAAGATCCCTGTTAGACTTATAAGACCTTGGAATAAGAAAATAGCATGCTTCAGAAGATGTTGCATCTAGCGACTTAAAAAGAAGCTGCAGTGAGTATTTGTTCAGCTCGCCTTATTTGACAACATCATTTGTTTGTGTCTCTACGGTAAAAATATGAAAAAAGAAAGAATGGGTCGGATACTTTCAAAAAGCTAAGTCGAACTTCCGAAAAAGTTGCTGAAGAGTAAGGAGATACCAAGCAATCAGTGAATCATTTATTCTAGAAACCGAAGCCGGACGCAGCCGAATATTTTCTTTTGTCAATACAGAAAAGTTCATGTTGCCTACAATCATAGCTTAAGTTTCTCAAAATAGAGTCTCACTACTAAACAACTAACACTACTGCCAGTACTCTAACATCTTACGTTCTTCAAAGAAAAGAAAACAAAGAAATATGAAAAATTTAAATTATCCGAACAGTCTTACAGAACATCGTTTCCGGCAAGGAATCACATCTACTGTTGTGACCAGTGTTGACACTCGACCGACAAAGCATCGCGTTGCCGGCCTCATGAAAACGCGGTATCCTAGCAACAAAATGCGATGAAATTTGCGGTATGCCGCAATGCACAAGTTTTTGTATTTTGGGAGGGTATGTGCCAATTTTTAAATGAATGTAACATTTTTGAAGCTGATAGCTGTTTCTCAAGCGGAATAAGTGGATTCCTTCAAGCAAAATGCTATAAAATTTGCAATAAATGCGGGAAAACACGTGATATCTAGCGTGTTTGCGGAACTCGGGCTTTTTTTTCTGGGTTATTCTTTAGAGTTTAGAATACCAGTTATATCTTGGTGAAAACGATCTGTTATGGCTGGCCCTGCATTTTCCTGTGACCCCCATCTAAAAGTGTGTTATTCTTATAGCGTCGGATTCGCCAACGCTGGACTCCCCCCGTCTTGCCATTCCGTGCTATAATTGCGGTATGCGATGTAATAAAAATTGTATGCGGTTCTTCTCTCGGGATCGTGGTATTATACCGTGAAATTCGAAGTGGGTGTCCTAACGCCACCGTGCTCCAGCGCCACCGTATGTTTTCCGCCACCCAGGAAATCTTACATCATCAAGAGGATTAGTTGGGTCAGACGAAAGGGTCAAATATTTTGGTAGGTCCATCGCCACCGTATGTTTTTCGCCAACTCATTAGTGCAGGTAGCGCAGGTAGCTGGTTCGTGTAATCCGAGATCTAAATCGTTAAATGCGAAGAAGGGTTTACCGCCACCACGCCAACTCTGCGTTAATCCTAGCTAATACGAAGACTGAGCTTAACGTTTCAAATAATTATTTATTTAAGTCCAACTAAAGAAACTGTACAACTTCAATAACTCAAAGCCACAAATTATTCAAATTTCAAAAGGTAAGAAATCGCCCGCAGAAGTGCTTCTCTTGAAGACTTTCTTTCTTGATACGTAATTTTAGCTTTCAGTAGCCTCTCCCCTAGTTCTCTGTAGACTTTGCGACGTTTTGGAGCAGGTCTGGCCGAGAGCCCTTAATCGCTGTGATAGTTAATCCGGTTGGCGCTAGACACCCCATCAGAATATTAGGTCTGACAAGATTTGACCCTACCCTCTAGAGGAAGTAACCCTCTTGGGGCGTAAGATTTCCTGGGTGGCGGTAAACACCCTTTTCACATTTAAAGATTTAAATCTGAAACTACCTGCACAGGATACCTGCGCTACCTGAATTAAAAGGTGGCGGAAAACATATGGCGGCGGAAAACCGCGGTGGCGTTAGAACACTGCTACCTGAAATTCGGCGTAAGTGGCAGCACTGGTTGTAACGTCATACGAAAGAGGGTTCCTCTCGCACACTTAAGATAATAATAGGTCGCCATAAAACTAGTCGGTCATAAGAATGGATGGATGTAATGGTGTCGTGGCCCACTTAATATAAAGTAGAAACATTAAAAAAAAATGAATAAAAATTGATAAAAGAAGAGGAGCAACACTGGGTGATAAAAAAAACCTTACATTCAAATAATGAATAAAACGGATACATCAGCTACGATACTTTAGCAGCGATATTTCGGCCCTTCTTTGCAAGGGTCTTCGTCATCGTCAAGCTGTCAATCTTCAGGGTCAACGTCGGGGAAGGAACAAACCTGCAAATGGTTGCAGGTTTGTTCCTTCACCGACGTTGACCCTGAAGATTAACAGCCTGACGAGGATCCTTGCCAAGAAGGCCCGAAATATCATTGCTAAAGCATCGTAGCTGACGTGTCCGTTTTATGCATTATTTGAATATACGTTTCAAAGTCACCTTGGGCTCAAGGAATATTTAAAAAAAATATTTACACTTCAAACAAACGTATTGAGAGAGATCACTGCAACCGACGGCTTTTGCGTCTTGTCCAGTTTGTTGACTATGTTAATTAGTGAAATTTTTATTGATAATTTTGCTGTTTCTGTACTAAATTGGCAAGTAAAGGTGGAATTTAAAATACAGAACTTGGCATCTTTGATCAAACTCGACTCTGCTAGAGTTGTGGAAATTCTTAAAATTTGGTGAGGACTATCTCCCCTTGCAGGATTTGGGTTTCGTCAGGGGTTCGGGTCTTAGAAATAGACCTTGGGGTTTATTCTCTGAGAAGTAAGAAACTGATAAATATGGTGAGATACTGAAGCGGTTGTTAAGTGTGCCATCTTGTGAAAGCGGAAAGATAGATCAAAGGAAAGATAAAAGGAAAGATTCGTGGAAGAGCTAAGTAAGAGAGGTATTACATAATTTCGGGCTATCGGAACTTAGGAATGAGGGTATGGGTCAAGAGAATCAGGCTGGCACAATGGCTAAACAAGTTCTAAAGGTTTTTGGATTGCCAATCAGTTCAAAGGGTTTTTTTGTTTGCCAATCAGTTCAAAGGGTTTTCGATTGACAAGCAATTCAAAGGGTTCTGGATTGCCACGTAGTCTAAGACATGCAATTTTTCTGCGCCGCTGTCTCTTAGGTCATATACACAGTGGAAGAGAGTCTTGGGCGAAGAAGTTTCTTTAAAGTGGACCAAAAGAGAGAAGAATGAAAAAAGGACATTGATTGAAGGGGATTTTATTTTTGTTTTAAGGACTTGAAGTTTAGTGATCTCAGGCAAGCCCTGAGTAAGAAGGGCGTGTCTGGACAGTTTTCGTTAAGTGCATTCAACCCATCGGCCTTTATCTCGGTGGCTCCATTAAGCGGGATTGAGTCGGAACGGGAACGGAACGGAGGAGGACGGTGCACGGGTAGCAAATACTGAATATGGGAACGCTTACTAAAACAGGAACGACATTCTAAAATGGGGAACGCTATTGAAAAGAGGAACGATGCACCTTCATTCCTTCTTTTAGTCATCTATCCGGAAATGAGTTACAGACCCTTCCCGCTTACGACCCGTTTCAAGTAGTTGTATTCCTTCTTTAGTCGACCCAAGAGTCTGAAATGACGAGGGGCAGAAACACTTTTCTTTCACACTCGTTCCTCTAGCAGTTATGTTCCTTCCATTAGTCGAACTAGGGAAAGGACGTGCATTGGAATGATACGAGCCTCGTGCCTAAATAAGTTACTAAAAAGAAGAAACGCCGGTGCTTCATTTCTTTTCAGATAAAAATTAACACAGTACATTTCGACCCCTACAAAGCTCCATGGCCCTAGCTTCCAAACGTAATCAACAAATAAACGAATCTCTTCAGTATCAAAACAAAACCAGAAGACCAACTGAAGGATTTTTTTTATATTTTACTTACCGCTTCATCCTCGAAATTCACGTCGAGGTCCACACCTATCCCCACGATCAATAAATTTCAGTAAATAAAAAGAAAAAGAAAAGAAACTACTTAAGTCTAGCATCTAGGGATGAACCGATTCAAAAAAGATTTCATTGTTCACGAATGCCTTACTCACTAAATTTATCTACAATTTTTTTTTTAGCTGAGTCTTAAAGGTGCCAAACGTACGAGTGCTACGGACATCGATTATTTTTGTCCCTTCTGCACAGTGCCTTTCCTTTCCGTTCCTGTTTTTATGGCAATTGCCTTCCGGCCAAGTGCCATATACCGATCACTTTTCCGTCGGTCTGTCGGTCGGTCGGTCGGTCCGGTGATCGCAAGTTAGGGTACTTCCAGATGTGCTAGGATGATGAAACTTGGCAGGCGTGCCAGTGACCCGACCAAACTAACTTGTAAATCGTCACTTGCCCGATCCGACCATCGTGGAGGGAGGGGTAGATTGCGGAATCCAGAAAATAGGGGCATGCATAACTTTCGAATGGGTGATCGGATCTTCATGAAACTTGATACCTGGAAAGACCTCGTGTCTCAGACGTCTCATCTCAAGTCCTGACCGGATCCGATGGATCTGGGGGGGGGGCGGAAATCGCGTGTAACTCTCAGAGTGGAGCCATCGGGATGAAACTTGGTGGGAAGAACAAGCACAAGCTGTAGATAAATAACTGACAGAACTGGACTGGATTCGGACACCGTGGGGGGATTTGGAGGGGGTTCCGGAATTCTGGCGATCCGTAGTTGTTGTACTTCCAGGTTGACTACGACGATAAAACTTGGCAGGCATATCAGGGACCCAACCAGATTAACTTGGAAACAGTCACTCGCCCGATCCGACCATCGTGGGGGGAGAGGAAGACGGCGGAATCCGGAAATTAGTGGCATGCATAATTTTCGAACGAGTTATCGAATATTAATGAAACTTGATATCTTGAAAGACCCCATGTCTCAGATGTCCCATTTCAAGTCCGGACCGAATCCGATGAACTGGGAGATGGGGAGTTGGAGGGGAGAACCGGAAATCTTATGACACGCACAGAGTGGAGCGATCAGGATGAAACTTGGTGGGAAGTACAGGCACAAGTCCTAGGTGCATCAGTGATAGAATCGGACCGGATTCGGTTACCAAGGGGGGGGGGAGCTGTAGGGGGTGTCCGGAATTCCGGCGATCGTGAATTAAAGCACTCACAGATGTGCTAAGACAATTAAACTTTGCTGGAGCATTAGAAACTTGACATCATTGGGTTAGACATCGTTACTTCTTCGATCCGACCATTCGTCAAAGAACTTTCTTAACCGCAAAATACAAAAAAATACTTCTAAGCAAAGTTTACTTTTTCAAGATCGCCATGAGAACATGATTCTTTTTGCCACAGAGTTTTGCTTAGAATTTAATTTTTAGCACCCTTAAAGTGTGCATCTTAACGGAGAAGTAAAAAACTTTTGACTATCACTTCCATCCTCTGACCCAGCCTTGTAAGTTTGGCGCATCTTAACCGAAAAAGTGAAACAAAAAATTTGACCATTACTTCCATCTGATCCAGCCTTGCCAGTTTTTGTTTCCTTCTTGTTTTCTTTTGCTTTCTCTCTCCTATTTTTATATTTAAAGTGAAACCATAGGTTAAATTTTCAGCCCCCTTCATTTTTCTTGTTGGTGTATTAATTACTACATATGCTTGCAAGTGCCATATGAGCTTACAGCTCTTGTTAGTCGATCCATTGTTAAGCTGACAGTTGTTTTGTCATTAATCTGAAAACTTTGTTTAGTATTTTTCGTAAAATTTTGTGGGGATAAAGAATTCGGGAAGGTTGGTTAGTTTGGGCATGGCACATAGAGACCATTTTTTGTAGGGTGAGTTAGGAAGAAAAGGGTGTGTATCGGATTATATTATGTGAAATTTCTTTGTTGGATTAATTTGGAAATTTTTGTCATTGAACTTAGTTTTTTTTTTCTTTGTATTTGTATTAACCATGGCCCTTTACGGCTTTCAGTGTTAATAAATATCTATCTATCTATCTATCTATCTATCTATCTATCTATCTATCTATCTATCTATCTATCTATCTATCTATCTATCTATCTATCTATCTATCTATCTATCTATCTATCTATCTATCTATCTATCTATCTATCTATCTATCTATCTATCTATCTATCTATCTATCTATCTATCTATCTATCTATCTATCTATCTATCTATCTATCTATCTATCTATCTATCTATCTATCTATCTATCTATCTATCTATCTATCTATCTATCTATCTATCTATCTATCTATCTATCTATCTATCTATCTATCTATCTATCTATCTATCTATCTATCTATCTATCTATCTATCTATCTATCTATCTATCTATCTATCTATCTATCTATCTATCTATCTATCTATCTATCTATCTATCTATCTATCTATCTATCTATCTATCTATCTATCTATCTATCTATCTATCTATCTATCTATCTATCTATCTATCTATCTATCTATCTATCTATCTATCTATCTATCTATCTATCTATCTATCTATCTATCTATCTATCTATCTATCTATCTATCCATCTATCTATCTATCTATCTATCTATCTATCTATCTATCTATCTATCTATCTATCTATCTATCTATCTATCTATCTATCTATCTATCTATCTATCTATCTATCTATCTATCTATCTATCTATCTATCTATCTATCTATCTATCTATCTATCTATCTATCTATCTATCTATCTATCTATCTATCTATCTATCTATCTATCTATCTATCTATCTATCTATCTATCTATCTATCTATCTATCTATCTATCTATCTATCTATCTATCTATCTATCTATCTATCTATCTATCTATCTATCTATCTATCTATCTATCTATCTATCTATCTATCTATCTATCTATCTATTTGAGTTGTGTACTTGGGCTTTGCACCAGACAAATATCTGGAGCCCGTGCTCTAAAGTCTGAACTCCTTCCAGTTCTGTCCCGATAAAAGAAAGCAGATTTCCGCATTCAAACCATTAAAGGCAGGAATCCAGATGCCCAAGATCCTTTCAGTGATACTCCGTTCAAGGCCGTGCTAATTTTTTTTGTTTGTCCGGGACATTGGACCCAGATTCTAATATCCCGAATGCAATGCAATTGAGAGACGAAGAAACGTGAGAATGAATGGTAGCGGAAAATGTGAGTGTTCAGACAGTTGCGAAAGTCCATAAATCCATAAATAAACGGATATCCAAGGAACGTTGAAGAATAAATAGGGAACAAACATTTAACTGTCATCGTTATTATAAGACATCTGAAGGCTTTTGACTTGACACTACGTTGCGGAGGCCCCAGTATCTAGTAGCGTACAGTAGAAGTATGTTCATTTAACCGATTTTGTTAAAGGACCTATCTTACCTATAATACTAACGCAACCTACTTCTATAATCACTCAATATATTTCTTAACCTGGAGACCCCAATTTCGTACGGTACATTTTACCCCTATAACAAAACAACGCTGATTTTCTCACTTGCCGTGTTTTGCTACCTTCGATGTGTATCACGCTGTCGAAGGTTGTCTGCGAGAAGTTTTTCCGTCAGAAAAAGATGGTTATGTAAGTTGTTTCCCTGTTTTGGCTATAAGTCAACGGGTATCGGAAAAGGCTTAAAACAGACCAAAACCGTGCGTTATTTGTTGAAAGCACAGCCTAGTTTTAAAGTATTCAATTTTTTTTTTAATACTGTAAGTTGAAGAGGAAATAGTGCGAGGGGTCCTTTAAGGTTGAACTAAACAGCCGATTCGAAATATAAAAATAACAAACTTGATATCAGATAACAGACAACAATTTTAGCTTTCTTCTAGCACAAACGGTTTGTTCCAAATTTAGTGTCTGATTTTTGCTTTAGCTATAAAGCACGACTCTTACTAGAAATGATCTTTTCCCTGTAAAATGGATCAGAAAAAGCGTTTACGAAAATACCATTACTTTCCACCTGATACTAGCGATTCTCCTGTTAGCGCTTGTCGATTATATCCAACCTTCCTGCTCTCCGACGCGGCGGCTGGGCGCAAAAGATTTAAAAACTGAACCTGCCTTGGTTAAAAAATTGGAAAACTAAGCAAACAAAAGAAGTAATAAACAGAAGATTATCACATTCTTATGTGTGAAAGAGTTGTCAGCGGACAATGAAGATTCTTGCAAACTTTTCTTCGGATGACGGGGAAACTCTGCAAGGCCGAAAAAGTGCTAAAAATTCGTATTGACGAAACGAAGCAATGGAGAAAGGTCGGGATTTTAGAAGCTTATAATTGCATGTAGGAGCTAAGTATAACATAAAAGGCAGAGTAAGCAAGAGGGGTCCTTTAAACATCTTTCTTCTTCCGTTGAGGTATGCTGTTTACTTGGACGCCATCTACTGGATGAAATTACGCCGCGTAGCAAAATATTAAAAATCTGAGAGAAGGAATTTAAGGAAACCAAGAGCAAATTTAAACGTAGCTAATATGTGATAAACTGGGCGTGAAATAAAGTTTGTCGATGAAAAACCTGCTAGGTGAAGGAAAAAAATAGATAAGTACTTTTGCAGTAAAAGTTGCCGTTTTAGTGCTTTCATCGGTGACGAACTGCTGTCATTCGACGTTCAAATAGGAATATCTCTACTATAATCGGGAAGGCGAAGCGTTGCGTTGAGTAAGCCTGCCACTGATGATTATGACATGTTTGTGACGGAAATCGTTGTTGTTTGTTTTACTGCTTCAACATTTTATGTCTCCAGTCTGCTGGGTACTGATCTTTCTTAAAGTCCATCTACAAGCCTGGGCCACGCAAACCCTCCTTTTGCTGTGGACATAGTAAATACGAGACAAGGTTTGATGGATCAATATTTCGATCCTAAATACCAACGACTACTTTCGAGCAAGAAAGAAATATAACCGGAAAAGGGATTCAAGATACTAACAAGGATGAAGCAGTCATGCCAATCTTCCATATTCGGCCACAGAGCTCCAAAGGTTGGGGCACCATGCCCAGGAGCAAGGTACAGTAGCCTACCCCCATGATAATGGGTAATTTTGAAACCTGAAATGAAAATTGTTTGTATGAAGGTGCCGTACCCTTGCTCCAGTGCATGGTGCCCAACCGTAAAAGCACCGGTGCTCATACGCCAGGGCATGCCCCAAAGTTGAAGCGCTGTGCCCCAAAACTGAGGATTTGTCGATGACACTTGAAAAAATTACTGAAAATAAGGTTTGAAGCCAAGCTGACCATTCATTGCAAACAAAAATAGAAAAAAATAGATTTTTTTTTATCAGCTAGTTACCCCTCTAAGATGATGTGCGAGTGATACATCCAATTTCTGATATTTCGGTTACACTTCTGACAAACCGTTCTCCGCGAAAAACAAAACTAAATCATTAAACCCACAACAATAACAACAGAAAAACGATGCAGAACCACTAAGCAATAAAACGACATGTAACTAAAAACCAGAAGAACGATGCGGATTGAGCGACATGCAGATAAAAGTAAAATAAAGAAAGATAAAATGAACGTTTTTAAAGTGTAAATGTACAAATCTGTGATTCTGTGTATATTTACAATGTACTGCTTGTATGTACAGTCCGCCTGGGAAAGCGCAGCTTTCACCAGAATCCATCCAAATATCCATCAGTAACTAACAAGCACTCCAAATAAAGTTTTCCACAGAACCTTATTTATCCCTCGCACATCATCTTACAGGAACAACTAGCGATCAAGAAAAAAAACCGAAAATCTCTTTTTTCTATTTTTGTTTAGAAATTACTGATTTACTGATTAATCCCTAAGAGACAGGAGTTGAGCAAAAGTGGTGAGAGTAACTGCAGTTTACAACCTGAAGAAGGTGAATGTTTTTGCAGTTGTGCCGTTCTTTTTGATCTCTCGGCGGAAGAAAGAGATTGTTTCTACAGAAAACAGCTGTAACAGCTTTGTTCCGGCACATTTGTTAAACTGTTTAACTCTTCATCCACCATTAAAGAGCCCACATGACTTTACGTTGGTTTTTAAGCACATATGTTTGACTGTTTAGTATATTATTTATTTATTTTTTTTTCTGTTGTTTTGATGCAAACCGAAATAGCAGTCGACTCGGCAGTTACGCTTGCCTTTTTTTGTTTCTATATCTTGATGTGTATTTATATGATATGATATGATATTTATTGCAAAAAGCCAACTGGCCATAGCAACTATACACATACAATACACACATCACATACAATAAAAACAAGACAACAAGAACAAAAAAAGAAAATAGATATAGCTTGATAACACTTACATTAGATCCTCCCTATGCTTCGCTGCCAACCGGACGAACATTGCCAAATTTCTCATTACTGCGAAACACTTATCTCCAATCAAATCTACTAACCCTTCCTCCCCTAAAGCACTCCTCCCAAACATTTCCTCCCTTAATCCCCCCAACTCACCACATTCACACATAAAATGGAACAGACTCTCGTCAATTTCACCACACATAGGGCAAAAGTATGGGCCATCACGCACCCGATTTTTCCCCAGGTATTTCCTTTTTTCCCCAAGTGGCAGTGCGTTCCCCCGTAAACAAACTAGTGCCTCTAAACTTTTCGAATCCAAACCCGCTCTAAAATATATTTCCTCCCCCCACCCCTCTTTGGCTTTAGCGTAAACTTTCAATGATTCAGACTGGTCCTTCATACATTGCCACGTTTGCACTTCTTGTTCACGCAGTACTCTTTCTACCTCTTTTGACACTGACCCTAAACCAGCTGACAAACCTTTTCCTCCATTCCAAAACACAGACATTCCACATTCATCCAATATCGTCTTAACTTGCTGTGGCCAAGATTCTCTTGATACGTCCTGGAGGGCCTCCATATAAGCTCCCTTCAAAGGGCGTACTCTTGGTAGTGTTAATATATTCTCCCAAAATCGGACCATTCTAGTTAACCGTCTATTTCTTAATGAATACAGACCAAGATCTCCCTTCACAACAATATTACTAAACGACTCTTTAACTCCCAACCAACGCTTAAAATATTTATTTTGGATTACCTCCATTTTTGGTGTTTTTACATACCCCCAAACTTCTGAAGCATAATGCATCGTAGGCACAAATTTTGTTTGAAATACCTGTTTATGTAACTTAAGATTTTTAATATCACGAAGACTACTACCCATCCCTAGCCCCGCACTACGACTACCTCTTGACACACCCATCTCCACATGCTTTGTAAACCTGCAATTTGAAGAAAACATAACTCCTAAGTAAACAAACTCGTCCACCACTTTTAAAGGAGAACCACCATAAGAGAATCTATCCCCCGGGTCCACTTTACCCCTTCGTCGGAACACCATACAAACGGTTTTACTAGTGTTAATTAATAATTCTTTTTTGCCGATATACCGTTCCATAAGATCTAATAATGTTTGCAAATGCTCTCTTGAATCAGCCATCAACACTACATCATCAGCAAATAATAACAGACAAAGACTGATTATATCTAGTGATAACATTGGTGCACCATTCTTGTTCATAAATTCTTCAATATCATTCAAAAAAATAGAAAATAATTTTGGTGACAATGTTACCTTTTCTTACCCGAGTATATTTCCTAGCTAATACATTCAACATGAAAATTTGGTCCAGAGTACTATAACCCTTCCTGAACCCTGCTTGGAGGCGTGTCAATACTTCCATTTTATCAATCCACCTCATTAGTCTAAAATCCAACACCTTACAAAACAACTTACTAATCACATTACTCAAATGGATGCACCTATAATTCTCCTTCAATGACTTATCTCCTTTCTTAAATATTGGTACTGCCACAGATGTTTTCCATTCCTTGGGCCACTTCGTATTTTCTATGATAAAAGAAAACATCGTCGCCATGTTGACGTTGGAATCAGTTAGTCGGCACACGTCGTGAGTAGGATTCTTGATGAATAAACGATTTGATTTGATTTGACAGCTTATTTTGAGGCCGCTTATCCAGCTTTCGTCGTCGGTAAACTTAGATTATGACACGATTCCCGGTGGAAAATTTGTAGCCTGCGTAGTAGTATGGTAGTAGTACGAAAACGTTGCATGTAATACTATGTAATAGCAAAGAATACGATCATTTAATGTGCCGCAGACTGGTCCAATCTTCTGTAGTAGTATCCAGTTGCATCCTGTCTTGCCATAGTAACATCCAGTCTTGCTAATAGTACCATATAGTAGTATGCAGTAACACGGTAGCCTTGAAGCAGAAGCATGTAGTCGCATCGTTAGTAGTGCATGCAACTTTTTCGTACTACTTCATAGTACTATTTGGAGATAAATTTTTCATCGGGTTAGTCGCTCTGGCTCTATCTTGGACGATGATTTGGTTTTACTCTTACATTTTTTTTTCTTTTTTTTCTAGATATGTCTTCTCCTCCTTCTCTGAGTGGCCAGTTCATTGAATTCGACCAATCAGAATTTTTCTACATTTCCTGGCCCGCCCAAAGTAGCATGGATAGGATTGGGTTCGCTTACATTCCATCGGCTTGTGTGGATGGGGCTTACTGCAAACTGCATATTTCATTCCACGGCTGCGCTCAAGGAAGGTAAGCCACAACGTACAACTTACCTATCCTCCCGGGAACTGATCTCCCCTTTCCACACGTTAACGTTGGGAGTATATTTGATAATACACAACGAAAACGTCAGCTACAGTTTATTAGAGCTATATTTTAGCCCTTCTTGGCAAGGGTCTTCTTCATTCTCATGCCACTCGAGCTGGAAAATGAACTTTAAAAAAAATGGGCATTTTGGTTTCGGAATCACCTGTCTGTTCTTCTTCTTTCTAGCTAAGATAATACTTGTCGGCGGCGTGTGTGGGGGATTTGAAGTTCCACACTTCGGTGATAGATATTCCTCCAGCCCAAGCTGGCTGCGAATCGCGTTTGACAATGCAAAACCGATACGTCAGTTACATTTTACTAAAGCTATATTTCGGCCCTTCTTGGCAAGGTTCCTCTTCAGGCTCAAGCTGCCCCCCCCTCCGCCACAAGGCATTAACCCCGTACTTGCAATTCTGATTTCGCACATTTCGACAATCGCTTGAGGCGAAAGTGAGCTGGTCCCCAGCCAGTTCCCAGAGTTCTTGTCCTTGCAACACACCCAAATCGCGACTAGAAACAGGACTTGGTACGAGCGTCGTACGACGTAGTGGCACGATTCGGATGTAGCCTTATGAGCAAACCCAAAATATATCGTAACAAGAAATCAAACTAAAACATTTCTTTGGTATATGGATAAAAACTAAAAAATCACATTAATAATTTGGTAGTAATAGTTTGGCAGTATTTCTGTCTTTCAATAACTAATATGCATCTTGTGAAAGTGCAAAACGGATTCATCAGCTGCAGTTTATTAGAGCTATACTTCGGCCCTTCTTGGCAAGGGTCCTCTTCAGGCTCAAAGCCGCTCAAGTTGGAAAAACGAACGTGTGGGTTTGTCCACAAGACCCTTGCCTAGAAGGGCCGAAAGACAGCTCTAATAAAATTAAGCTGACGTATCCGTTTTGCACTATCAAACATAATTCGCAATCAGCTTAGGCTGTAGGTACAGATATGCATCTATTTTTTGCCTAACAATTTGCCATGTTTTCATTAAAAAAGGCGTATCACAACATGGCTAATGTACTTCAGCTCTAGTGGAGTGATTCCCAGCTTTTTCCGTACCGTGTTATCCAAATCAAGGTTCAAAAAGTATTTTGTAGAATAATTGTTTTATTATTTTTTAGTAAGGTCAGCAAGTCAAAAGAAGATAACTATTGCCATGAATGACAATTTCTAAATTTGTAAAAATCTGCAAAATATAAATGGGACATTTGTAGCTAAATTTTTGTCACTAGTTAAACTAATTTATCACTAACGCCAATGTCGGCTAAAATTAGATAATTAATTAATTAATTTATTTTTTTAACCTGCTAAATGAACAAAAGCGGAGTATAAACAAAAAAAAGAAAAAATACAACAGAAACGACTAAATACACAACAAAAACACTTGATTAATTAAGGAGGCGGACAAACCCATGATGAGCTGGGAGAGCCTTCACTGTCTGGGGGAGTTTTTCAGCAAGCGCAACTAGCTTTCCGGTTATATCTGGAAACCCTAAAACTGAAACAAGGTTACGGTTCCGGTACCACGGAGGCAAATACAGTAGAAAACGCGAGAACCGAAAATAATAAGAACGTAACGACCGAATATCTTTTCGCCCGAGGATGGGATAAACACCAGAAAGAAACAAAACTGAATGATCAGTAAAAACAGAGTACAATTTAGCAAGGGACTTCCTACTGTATTTGCCCCGATTAGCGACAATTTTGGAGTAAGATACTTGGATCTTCTTCTTACAATCCGTCACGGCTTGGTCACGGAATGATTTCAGATTTTTAGCAATGTTAATACCCAACCACCGAAAAGAAGGGACACAAGGAACAGAAAAAGAAGCGCAATCCAAAGGCGAGTTAGAATTACTATTAAAGGAGAGATATTCGCATTTTGTTAAGTTTAGTGACAAACCAATTTTGCTAAGGTTAGTTGCAACTGTAGATACAGAAAGAGAAAGGCCTTTTCTAGTTCTACTAATTAGAAGTATGTCATCCGCATATGCTATGTATGAAATATTTACATTCTGAGAGATACACGTTGTTGGGATAGAAGATAAAATGGAAGAGATGCAAAGTTTAAAGATAGAAGGGGAAAGGACAGCACCTTGTCTGACACCACTCCGTACCGGAATTTTAGAATCAGATATAACCCCGTCGGTCTTTAACCTCAGAAAAGAATTAGCATACCAATGACGAAGGAGAAAAACCAAAGAAAGATTGATACCGCTACTAAAAAGGGAGAACAGGGCTTGTGAGTGAACGACACTGTCAAAAGCCTTGGAAAGATCCAAGGCGCATAAATGGAGTTCATATCCCTTTTTAGTCGCGTCAATAAGAAGATTAGCTAGAACTCGATGTGCTTGCTGACACCCTACCCCAGATGAAAAACCAAGCTGATTTTCGCCAAAATGTACACTTGAAAACGAAGGGAGAAGAACATATTCAAACACTTTACTGAGATTGCATGACACGGTTATTGGTCAATAGGACGTGCAATCACTAGGAGGTTTGCCTCTTTTGAGGATTGACGTTACAGACCCACACAGAAAGCTTTTCGGTACCGCAGACGTACACAGGCACATTTGGAAAAGCAGCTGCAAATGTTGAAAAAGAAGCGGGCAATCAACTTTTAAATGGTTAGCAGAAATACCATCACAATCCAGAGAATTAGATTTAAGCCTCTTTACTGCCTGCTGAACCACAGAGAGCTCAACCGGGAGAATCTGAGTCTGGCTCAGCGAAACGGGAAGCGCGGCAATAAGAAGTTTCGAAAAGACCGAATGGACGTGATGATTCACTGAACTGAAAACTTGACTATAATAATTATACCACGCACTAGCACTAATCGGGCTTGTACCAGATGAAACATCCAGTTTCTCAGAATTAATTACCTTTTGCCAATCAGATTTACTTAACGGGAAATTCGATATTTTTGATTTGGTAGAACGTAAATATTTTTTGTATTCTAATTTTGTCTTTTGTTTTATTTGGTGAATAACTCCTTCAGACGGACGATCACAAGAGACCCAAATACGCAGCCAAAACTTTGCTTTATTTTTAACCGATTTCAGTTCGGGATCCCACAACCATTCCGGTTTACGCGTTTTTCGCCTGACTCGCTCCTGTGGAACAGCGGACAATTCAGCTGTCTTAAGACAAGATACTATGTTAAGATAATAATCATTTAAAGTTTTCTTATCGTTTGAAGACTTACAACTAAGCTGTAGGAGGTGGAAAGGAACTTGAATCGTGGCAAGTAGCATAGCCAGCGTGGAAATATACAGTGGCAGATTTATCTTATTCCAATTTCGCCGAAAAACCCACCTTCGCCCTGCGTGCAAGGCATTACGATTTGTACAAATCGGTAGCTGAAGAACAAACGAAATCGGTAGGTCATCTAAATCGCAATGATCTTCATGAACGGTTACGGTAGAAACGGGTAGACCCGGAGAACAAACAACATGATCGATATTACTTTTACTCCCGGAATGATGAAGATATGAATAAGTGCATGTTTTTTCGACCAGCATAAACTGGGGCAGCGAGTCAAATATCAAGTCCGAACGAATATTCGACGAAAGCAGATCAGCGTTAAAGTCCCCCACAATCAAAAACCGATAACCTTGACTTGACACAGATTCCAAAAGTTTCTGTAGCACACTGCAAGTCTTAGCGAATCTGTTAAGAGACTGGAGCGATTTTCTGTCACAGGGTAAGTAGACATTAACGATTACTAAATCGTTAATCCGCACAGCCAAAATGTTAGAATCACTGTGAAAAAGTGCGGGCGAGTAGCAGGCAACGCTATTCCGGTTAAAAATGCATGCAAGCCCAACCCGACGGCCGTCCGAAAGTAGTACGTGCCGCCGATACGAAAACGACATGATTAGCACTTCTTTTTAGCAGGTTTGTATTAGCCGACGATAATAAGTGTTCTTGCAAGCACACAATGTCATAATTACACAAAAGTTCGTCAATAACATGCTCTTTTCTTCTTGTACCATTTATGTTATAAGAGACAGCTGAAAGGGACTCAGTCATTTTCGGGCACTGCTTGAAACGCGAGACTTTAGCACAGGGCATTTCAAGCTAAAAGATGTATGATCACCGTTGCAGTTCGCACACTTGGGGCTATTTCGGCAAGGCGATTCCTTAGAGGCGGTATGATTACCGGCACAGCGAGCACATTTATCAACAGGACTGGTACAATCGTTCTTCATGTGATCTGGAGATCGGCATTTGAAGCAGCAACGGGGTACACTGACGAAATCGTACACACGGAATATTTCGTAACCTATTTTCAGGCCGTTCTTGAGGGCATTGCTTTTTGCAAACGTGTCCGAAAACTCCAGCTTAACTGATTGTGAAGAGCCGAACCGAGTGGCTTCGGTCACACCAGGGTACGAATTTAGTCCCGCAATGTCAAAATCTTCAGGGATACCTCTAACAGTCCCAAGGTGACGCGTAAGCACGGTTTTAGTAGTAGCACCCGATGCGGCCGCACTAATCGAATTGCAGAAATCAGAAATAACAGATTTCTCGATGTTGACATACAACTTGTCGCCTCGTGGGCGGACGCTGGCTACTGACTCGTGACCTGATAATTGGTCTAAGAATTCCTTTCGACTTTTGGGGTCACAAACCGTTTGAGGAAGGTTTGAAACAATCACTGTGGCATGGCTATTCAATAGAGGAGAAGCGGCAGCCCCAGGCTGGGGTAGTGGTGGAAAACTGGCTGAATAAGACTCGAACTGATTTGAAATAGCCTTTAGTTGCAAGTTCAGTTCATTTACTTTCGAGAGCAAAGCCGAGTAGGCCGAAGCCGGTATAACTGGGACTTCCGAAGGGCTTCGAATGACGAAAGTTGGGACAGAAAAACAGTCTGAATCACCTTTTCTCAGCATCTCCAAGATATCTCCGAGGTGACTAGGTAGTGCCTTCGCTCCAGTTCGCTTCTGAAAAAGCGCATCAGGATCCAGCTTCGAGCCTAGCCATTTCTTTGCGATCACAATCGCTTCGCTATCGAAAAACTCCGCACCAAATCTCTTGATAATCTCATCTTCAATTCCCTCTTCCTTATTTCGCTGAACGAAATTTAACACGGGCGAATAATACAGATTCTCATTCTGTCCAGACATCGTGACGTCAAAGGCTCTACACACAGCAGCATGAGATGTTGCGCGCACGACCACTGAATGAATAATTTTGTGCATTCCGCTTGTTTCTGCGCTTAGCTTTGATCAAAGACACTTGCCGAAAATGAGACTTCGCTAAGGTATGTAGATCCGATTGGCAACCAAAACAGACTTTCATTTCTAAGGAACGATCAGTTGCAGGTTCGATCAGATTTCCTATAAGCTTGTCACTACGACCGGAGCTGGAGATCATGTTTCCACTCAATCAAATTTGAGTCCAGTCCTGAGCTCTGTTGGGTTGTGATCGATGGGAAATATGAAACAAGTTCTCAACGTCATCAGATTTTCCAGGATACAATCCCGAATGTTATCGTCCGAAAACTTGTCAAGGTGCAGAAAGACACTTACGCCATTTCTCTGAATCTTTCAAGCCAGACTTGATGAATTTCTTGATGAAAGCAGACGTTTTGAGAGACCTTGCATTGAGAGATTCAATTCATAAAATTTGCCGAAAACATCCGCAAGATAGGCGAATCTGCAGACCCAGTCCTGGTTTTCAAAGAGTGAAGAGAGGGCATATGATATTGAAGACAATAGTGAAACCGAGTCACAAAAACAAAAAAAACGAGTGAGGTGAGAATTGAAAGCTACAGAATAAATTGATTTTTGGACCTTCGTGTACCCCGTGCGAGGGTCTCACGTGCCCCTTTTTGTAAGCGTACCACCGGTTGGGAACAGCTGCCTAGTGTTTACAGCCAGATCCACTGGATATTTGTGAGCAAGTGGGATTGACTGACTCGTTGTCATATAACGCCCTTGAAGCTTTTCTTGGTTGTGAATAAAGTTGGCTGGTGTTCCGACTACGCAGAAGAAAACACAGTAGTTAAACAGTAGTCATTTCTGTCGAATGGTGTATGGTTTCTCCCCATTTTCTGCCGCATCAATTAGCTCCTTCAAACTCACTTATCCTTTGTCGCACAGCAACCGGTGTCTCTCACTTCTGCAAAATAGCTTTCGAAGCTCTAACTAAGGTTGCCCAAGGTTACAGGGATCGATTGTATTTTACAAGGGAGCTCATAATTTGGAAATTCCGAATGTTTGGAGCTTCAAGTCAAAATACAGCAGCCGAGCAGCATGTAATCACGACAGAAGTTATTCGAGAATTAGTTTACCCACGCCCGTTTTGAAGCAGTTGGTAGATGAGTCAAACTTAAAAGACACGTCTTACCTATATTGCTGCTTCACTCGAGGTCCCTAATCTTTCCATCAGTGGCTTTTCTGAGATTTCGAAATTCCAGTTATTGATCCACCCCAACGGCACTATGCTGATTTTTACATATGTCGTTGGCAGCAGTTGATAGATGGATCACACTGAAAAGACTCTTCTTCCTTATCTTACTGATTCACTCTACGTATCTTTCCATATTTGAACATTGAAACTTATATTACCCCCAACGGCACCACGCTGATTTTTACATCAGTCGTGATTGGCACTCTTTAAGTGGCAGATTAAGCTCTCGTTTATTGTTTCCGAGGATGTCACTTGTCAGAATTGCATCTGAAGAACTCCTTGGTGAGGAAAACCGGTTATGTCAGTTTGTCAGTGTTACTCATTAAAACCCCGATGGAAAATTTGTAGCCTGCGTAGTAGTATGGTCGTAGTACGAAAACGTTGCGTGTAATACGATGTAATAGCAAATAATGCTATCATTTAATGTGCCTCAGACTGGTCCAATCTTATGTAGTAGTAGTAGTATCCAGTAGCATCCTGTCTTGCCATAGTAACATCCAGTCTTGCTAATAGTACCATATAGTAGTATGCAGTAACATGGTAGCCTTGAAGTAGAAGCATGTAGTAGCATCGTTAGTACTGCATGCAACTTTTTCGTACTACTTCATAGTACTATTTTAGTTAAATTTTTCATCGGGACCGAGCGTGTCAAAACCCAACAGATGCGCAAAGGACTACTGCGACTCGGGCTTTAAATTTAGTTTGATTCTCATTAGTTGTGTTTTTACAGATACCACGGTATCTGTTACCACAGTAACTTAGTCTGCAGTTAGTCGTTTTTGCAGTTACCGTGGTATCTAATTCATGGTTGCTCTGCAAAAATGAATATTGCCGAAATTGCACTTTTCGAAGTCATCCCAAAAGCAAAACTGATATCCAGTTACATCACTAATCGCTAAACTTCTTTCTCACCAATTCGACAAAACTTGATGAAAGTGAGATGACTTTTCAGATACCACGATCAGTTACCACGGTCGGACCGTGGGAGCTGAATATCAGATACCACGATAACTGGCCAGATACCAGGTAACTGCAATAACGTCTTTTAACCGTGGTATCAGATACCACTGTAACTGCGGAAACGACTTTCGTGGTATCAAATACCATGGTATCTGCTAAAACGCAACTATTGCTAGCCAAATTTTACGTCACCCCGAGCCTGAACCTGAACAATAGTTGCAAGTCAGGAAAGTAGTCCTGCGCAATGTGAGCGGAGTGGCAAACGACTTTCCGAATGAACGTAGAAACTTCGACCAGATTAGCCCTTGCGTTTAGAAAGTAGAAGTTTTCAGATAGCTAGCGTGCAGTTTCGGCACAGTATTGGTAGGCATAAAAGGTGTTTGACATATATATACATAGACTGTATCTGCATTTAAAATCCATTACAAAAAATAGTAATAAAAAAAATACTTTCTTTATCCTACTCTAAATAATCTAACTCTAAGCAATATTCCACACCAAAAGACTCTTCAGACTAGTCGAATTGTTAAGCTCGTTCCTTAACAATTGAACCTGTTGGTCTTCCAGTCTGTTTTAGTGTGTTCAGGGATTTTAGGGTGTCAACAATAATTGTATTTTTGCAGGTACCATGGTATCTGTTAGCACAGTAGTTGGATCTGCAATTAGTCGTTTTTGCAGTTACCGTGGTATCTGATATACGATTGCTCTGCTAAAACGACAATTGCCGAATTGCGCTTTTCGAAGTCATCCCAAAAGAAAAACTGTCAGTCACATCGATAAGTGCCAAACTTCTTTCCCGTCAATTTACAAATTGATGGGGGAAGTGAGATGACTTTTTCAGATACTACGTTTAGTTACCACGGTCGGACCGTGGGACCGTGGTATCTGAATATCAGATACCACGGTAATATGGTGGTATCTGAATATCAGATACCACGGTAATTGGCCAGATACCACGATAACTGCAAAAACGCCTTTTGACCGTGGGATCAGATAGCAGGATAACTGCAAAAATTACTTTAGACCGGGGTATCAGATACCATGGTATCAGCAAAAACGCAGCTATTATTTCCGTTTCCTTCGTGTCACATAGAAGAGAATCCCGTTTCTTCTAGGGTCCTTTTTCACTAGGGACCGATTAAGACGGGAACGGAACTGAAGGGCAGGTTGCACGAGGAGCGAGTATAGAAACGGGAAACTGAAATCAGGAACGCGGACCAGCAGGAACGCTGCTCAGAGGAGCGTTGCCTTGACGTCACGTCTTTTAGTAGCTATTCTGAACCCGTAGAGAGCAAACGGCAATTTAGTTGCTGGTCGAACCATGAGAGAGGACATCTGGGAACTGTACTTTCAGTTCTTTCAAGTTATGGTGTTCTTTCCATCCATCTCATCCGTGTTATGGGCCGTCTGCTTCTAAAGTATTCCTGGTACTTCGGACCGACCTCCCTGCAAACTGACTCGTTGGAACAAATTCAAGATAGAGCCTTAGTAATTGCATCAAAAAGAGTTTCCAAAAAGTTAAGGATCTCCAACTTAAAACTTTATCTCTCCACCCGCAAGACCCATGCTAGAAATTTGGTAATCCGTGCTGAAACTCCCAATTCTCCTCGATATATTTCCTCCCTTGTTCTCAACTGAAAAACCTAGCCCCCCTCGCACAGCTATGTGCGATAGTTATGAGGCATAGCCCCCACTCGCACAGTTATGACTAGTTATGTATTTCGTGGGTTGGATTTGTCATTATTGAAACAAATTTTCGGATTTTAAATGATGAATACAAAACTACAGGTCTGTGTTTCAATGCTAAAAAAAAGTGAAGTGCTGACATTCCGTGGCGCATATAGATCTTACGGTGTAGATAAATTTAAGCTTTGCGATCAGGAGGTGGAGTCCTCGATGTCTCTCACATACCTTGGACTTCCTACTGGTACAGATATGAAGTCCACTCGAGATGGACTTATTAGCCAGTTTTCGCTTCGAACACGCAAAGCTTATGGAGTACTTGTACCATGCAAATTTAAATATAACCGCCAAATCCTAGCCCGCCTCTTTTCGATGTTTGTAAACCCCCATCTTCTAGCACTATCCAACTTTTGGTCCATATTTACAGCGACTGATAAGAAATGCAGCCGTTCCATTTACTGGTCGTTATAGTACATTTAGTTTATATGGCACTTGCAGCCTCTTGCTCAAGTGCCATATACCGATCATAATTCCGTGTGTCGGTCTGTCCGAGTTTTTTGTCACACTTTTTCGAGTTAGGGTACTTCCAGATGTGCTAGGACAATGACACTTGGCAGGCATATCACGGACCCGACCAAACTAACCTGGAAATAATTAGTTTCCCAATACGACCATATGCGGGGGAGTGGAGGGCGTTGGAAACTTGAAAATTGAGGGGGTTTTGTCACACTTTAACCTGGAAATAATCAGTTTCCCAATACGACCATATGCGGGGGAGTGAGGGCGTTGGAAACTTGAAAATTGAGGGGGTTTTGTCACACTTTTGTTTAGTTAGGGTACTTCCAGATGTGCTAGGACCATGAAACTTGGCAGGCATATCGAAGACCCGACCTAACAAACTTAGAAATAACCAGTTTTTCGATCCGACGATTTTTTTTTTTGGGGGGGGGAGTGGAGGGCAGGGGAATCCGGGAAATTAAGTAGTGTGTAACTTTCGAACGGGTAATCGGATTGTAATGAAACTTAATAACAAAACAGCTTATATATCTGATGTCCCGTTTAAAGTCTTGACCGGATTCGGTAGTCAGGGGGGAGTTGGGGGGGGAGGCCGTAAATCTCAAGAAACGGCTACAATGGAGGGATCAGAGTGAAACTTGCTGGGAAGAACAAGCATCTGCTCTAGATAAATCGTTTAGACAATTGTACTGAATCCGGACACTTAGGGGGGGGGGGGGAAGGGGCCAGGTAAATCGTTTACTGAATCGGATTGGCTACGGACACGGAGGGGGAGTTGGGGGGGGGCGGAAATTTCAAGAAACGGTGAGAATGGAGGGATCGGAGTGAAACTTGCTGGGAAGAACATACATTTGCTCCATGTAATTCTTTTACACAATTGGACTGGATCCGGACACTTGAGGGGGGGGGGGGGTCCCGGAATTCCGTTTTTTTGGGATTTTCACGAAGAAACTTGGCAGGAATATCAGGGACCCGGTCAAACTGACTTGGAATAAAAAAAAAATCCTCGATATGATAATCTTGGGGGGGGGGTTGAGGGAGGGGAGTCCGGAATATTGAGAGGACACAGAGGACGTTTCTCTCTGGTGATCTTTTTCATTTCCGCACCGAATCCGACAATTATTGGGGGGGGGGGGGAATACTTGACACGCTTAGACTGGTGTGATCGGGATTGAACTTCGTGGGAATAGCAAACAGATGCTCTGGATTAATCATTTACGGAACCGGATTGGCTCCGGGTATTGAGGGTGGAGTTGGAGGGGGGGGTCTGGGATTCCGGTGATCGCGAGTTAAGGTACTTCCAGATATGCTAGGACGATGAAAGTCCGCTGGAGTATTAGAGATTCAACAACATTTGGTTGGAAATTGCCACTTCCCAAATCCGATTATTCCTTAAAGTACCAATCTTGACCGCAAAGTAAGACAAATACTTTGAAGCAATATATGCATTTTCATGATGCTCATCAGCCCGTTATCATTTTTGCCTCAAGAGATTTGCTTACAAATGAAGTTCTAGCTCCCTTAGAGTGCGCATCTCAACCGCAAAGTCGAAACTTACTTTTGATCAATCAAAACATCTTAACCCATGCAAGTGCCATATGAGCTTACAGCTCTTGTTACTGAAATTGCCACTTTGGATCAGAAATACACATGTTGCGAGAAAATACGGTATTGCAAATTGGTATTTACATGACTACATCAAACGGTATTTACATGACTATACCGAACAAATTTGGCGTGAGCCATGATCAGTTTTTGGCGAATAAAAAGATTTATCTACCATCTATCTATCTAAATCAGCAGATAAAAGACCGGCGTGATCGTTTCGCGGCGGGCTTGGACATTAGCCACAGTTTATATCTTGCTATGTTGTAATTCAGTCTTTGTGTGTTTTGTGTATTTAGCTGATGTAGATCAGTTGCAGTTGCTGTTTTGTTTTTTCTTTTCTTTTCTTCTTCTTTCAGACTCCATTTAGGAAGAATTTTTTGTCATACAAATGGGTAATAAATATATCATCATCAGCATCAAAGCGGCTGAGTTTCCTGAAATTACAGGCAGAAGGTGACGAACTCAGTGTCGTGCCGTCTTTCGTCGTAGAATGCCCATGTTCAGTTGTTATTATTCATAAGGAACATCTTGATGGATTTGGATTTTTTGTCCGATCACTGCTCTGTTTTGCCTTATAACCAGATCTTGACAAGAAACCAGAAAACAAAAGAATTTGAGTTTGAATAGAATTAGCGAGAAAGTGGTTAAACGAACAGCTTGTGGAATCCATTTCGATTACAGTAAAAGCTGTGCCAAACCGTTCGGGGTATAACCGGCAAGGACTCGGGATGCTATGCACTGCCTTTTGCGCATAATATATGAACTTTCTTGCTGGACTACATCAGTACTTGATTCGGCGTTCGTCGATTCAGAGCTCACTACAGACAATAGAAAATCTATCCTCGAAAAGATCTCGTTCGACTGGTCGTTCTGTACATCTCCCCATTAGCTTAGTTCTTATTTGTGATTCAACTCCTTTGAAATTGTGTGTTCTTTTAATGTTTGTTTTATGTTTTTACTCTTCTGTTGCACTTATACCCTATAGGTCAGTGCGTAATTAATAATTCAATGATCCAGTAACATTGCCTCTTTTAAGTTCTCTCTCCGCCTGCACCATGCCTTGCCATCTTTTATCTGATCCCCTGTAATGTAAATAATTTCTCTACCACACGACCTCTACTTGGTGCCGTTTTGGAATATTTATTTATTTTATTTAAACTAGGATACGACCACACTGTAAAAAGTTTCTCCGAAAAAGGATGCAGTATTTGCTACTGAGATTAATCTTATCTCTACTGGGGTAAAATTCATCCGAATTAGGGATCATCTTATCTCAATAAAGGCAAGATTTATCCCAGTAGCAAATACTGCAAGATTTTTTTTTACAGTGCAACTAGGGTCGAACAAATGACAAAATAATTAACAAACACTGAATAAATATAAACTACAAACAATCTAAAAACAAATTTCAGCACATCAACTTGGAGAGAACCCACAATAAAGTAGGGTACCCCACGACAGCCAAATTGGCAAACTCAGCCGCATATGGGAACTCGCCATCACCAGAAGCCATCACCAGAAGGAGACGATTCTCAGCGCGCAGAATTCGTGTCTGAAGTAATAGGGCAGATTCCCGCCTCACTTCACCAAAAGATGGAAGGCCTTCACCAACAAACATACCTGAAGCACTACAGTTCCACGAGAACCCATGCAACCACCTCAGAGAATTATTGTATAGGACCCGGAAAGCACTCTCACGCTTCAGGGTAAGCCTGTTCACGAGGGAAACGCAATACAGCTGTGTACAGTACGCTCTGAAAAGAAAGGATTTTACAGGAGCATCACACCTACCAAATCTACGAATAAAGCACTTCGGCACGGGCACACAAAAACCTGGACAGGGCTGCAACATGCAATTCATCACTCAGTTTCGGAGTAAAGGTGAAACCGAGATACTTGAACGAATCAACAAACGTCAGCAACTGTCTCGACAGGCGAACTGGTGGAAAGTTCAGACGCGAGCCAGCAGGAATAAATGCCATACATACCGTCTTTCGGGTACTGAAGACGATGTCATGAGCAATAGCATACTCATCGCAAACACCCAGCCGCTGAGGTAAAGCTACAACTGCAACTTGCAACTGTTGTAGCTGAGATTGTTGATGCACACACCGATAACAAAACAACCAACACCAGCTTTCACCAGGAGTATATTAAGTTCGTCTACATAAAGGTTGGACAAGATCGGTGAAAGAACACCCCCTTGTCTCACGCCATTCAGAGCCCTGAAAGAAGTTGAGCAGATACCGTCCCACTTCACACAAAATCTTTGATTCTTAAACGAAAAAGTCAAGTTAGAACAATTCTAGGGTCCACACCCCGGGTTAAAAGCTTAGTAAGGAGTTTATCATGCTTAACCCTGTCGAAAGCCGCTTTCGCGTCAATGAAGCATGCAAACACCGGAAACGGTATGGCGGAAACTTTTCTGATAATATATAAATAAGAAGGAAATATTTCATGTATACGCCAAATTCCTGATTCGTGCCCCCCTACGGACAACGATGGGAAGCTTCACGAGAGACATAAAAAACAGGCTGAGTGGCAGAAAATCGTTGGCATGAAGTATTTTTCACAGCAAAAACGGATATTTTCACACAAAATAATGTTAGCAACATCATTACTTCTTATTGCCCGCCCACAAGAGAACAAGAATTAGAAGCTCATATGGCGCTTGCAAGGCCGGGCAGGGGATGAAAGTAGGAATTTGCCAAATCGTGTATTTGTTGTGATCATTTGTAAGCAAGACCCTTGAAATAAGAATGATCATGTGTCCTTGGAAATCACGAGAATGTATAGTTTGGTAAAAAGTGTTTTATTTTTATACTTGGCTGTTGTGACACTTTAAGGGTGATAGCATTTGATCTGTAATCAAAACCCTTGAGGCAAAGATTGTCGCATGACTTTTAGGATCATGAATATACATGGTTCGGTCAGAATTATGTTTTCAACTTTAAGAGGCGGTTAAGAGTCGCACTTTAAGGGTGCTAGATATTAAATTTTGAGCACGGGCCCTCGGGAAGCATGAAATGTGTCGTTTGGTCAAAAGTTTTATTTTTTCACTTTGCTGTTAAGACCCCTGTTGCTGTTGCTGTTGACCCCACCATATATTATACAATTTTTCTACCCTGACTACAAAATTTCATCGACATATCACTTGTGAATTAAAGCTTCTACAACACAAGTATTCTCCAAAGAAAATCTGTATACCCTTTGCCACCTATAGAATCTTTTGATCTTGCCCTCTTTAGTTTCTGGTGACATACATCCAGATCCAGGGCAAATATTGGCAAACTTTACACATAATGTGGCTTACAACACCCCCAGTTCAGACCCAGATCCAGTGCGATGGTTCAGAGGCATCTGGAGCTTTAAGAGACTCCTAATTGGTCGACTATCAACAGCCTAAGCGGTCGACCCGCAGAGTCTGATAGTTCAGACATGGCACCCCACTCGTGTGGCTTGTGCCCGTAGCTTCCGCATGAAAAGACGGTCTGTCCATTTTTGTGTGGACTGCCACCAAGAACAAACAATCGGATAGGACCTCCGTCTTTGGTCCCACGCAGCGACTACGGATACTCCGTCAAAACTGAGTGGAGCTAGAGAGGTATTAGATCTAGCTTTGAGTAGATGTTGACACGAGTCGGTCTGCCATCTACTCTACTTCCATCTTCGCCGTTGCTCATCTCAGAGCAAAATGTGCAAGAGGCGTGCTGACCCGCTCGTAGCGCGACCATAGAACTAATCGGCTTTGTCTTTGAAATTTTTTTTCTATGTGACTTCACAGCGATTTAGCTATGTGTAGAGGTAACGAAAACGTGATGTGGAGCGAAGCTCCTAACCTCCGCTTGTTTGCATCGAGCAGGGTACGGGGAAATATTTGACTCCGCATGGTCATATTACAGATATAGGGAGAAGGAGGTTCTTTCTGATTATTTGCCCTTGCTGCCACCCATGTCAAGTTTGTATCTATACCTGATGGTATTTCGCTCCAGAAAATGCGTATGTCCGTCATTAACCCAATTGTATGGCTCCCTTCGACAGTTTACTTCTTTTGTAACCCTTTTTTGTTCGGCTACGCATGTACGGGTTACGATCGACTGTATCGCACGAGATGGTAGACGCGAAGGCGACCTTACTTGGCGGCTTGGAGAGAAGCCGTCGGATTGAGGGGTTGTTTAGGTAGCGTAGACGATAGCGTTCGGCAAGGCGTATATTTGGTTCTTGCTTTCCTATCTACTGTGGTGAACAATCTACCCGCTTTCTAAGTCTTAATTCATACACTCAAGTCGCAAGTACATGGCTATTATAATCATACGAGGCTGGTATAGAATATAATCGGTTGCTAGATAAAAGGTAGGAGTCGAGTAAGAAGGATGAATCAGCAGTATTGCAGAAGGCTGTCATAGGTTGAGTGTATATTAAGTAGAGGTGAGTTCAGCTGGGCAGAGTTCGGTGAGGGCGTCGGAGGAAGATGGATCTAAAGAAACAAACTTACTTTAGTTATACATATTGAATTCCTGTACCTACAAGTGTGCTGGTGAACGGCTAGATTAAAACTCCCCGAATCCAGCCAGAAAATCTTTCGAGGGAGAACTCCCTCTGGTCGTGGGTCACGTCGTCCAGTTTGCCCTTCAGAAAGGCAAACTCCTGATTGGCTGGCTGAAGCCTAATGATGGTGGTGGCTTTCTTCTAACGGTCTTTTGCCATTTCTGCCTTTTGACCGTGCTAGAGGGAACTGGACTTTGTCGTGATTTGTTTGATTTGTGTGATGATTTGTTTGGTTGGATTCGAGCTGTAAACCAACGTCCGTCAGAAAAGACAGGGAAAATAAATCTTAGAGAGGGAGGCCTGTTGTAAAATAATTTAATAAACCAGATGGATCTTACCTTATGTTTTTGGGAGAGGTCATCCTTAAGGAGGGGAAGTATCCTTACACAATGAATATATCGACAACAACATAATAGTTGCGTTTTTGCAGATACAGTGGTATTTGTTACCACGGTAACTGGATCTGCAATTAGTCGTTTTTGCACTTACCGTGGTATCTGACACCACGCTCGCTTTGCAAAGACGATAATTGCCGAAAATTGCGATTTTCTAAGTCATCATCCAGTCACAACAGTCCAAACTTCTTTCCCACCAATTTGACAAAATCCTAGGCTCTATTGTTGGTGCTGATGAAAGTGAGATGACTTTTTGAGATACCACGATGACTGGCCAGATACCACGATAACTGCAAAAACACCTTTTGACCGTGGTATCAGATACCATGGTATCTGCAAAAATGCAACTAATGTTTTCCACCTGCACATCTGTACTGATATTTAACAGATGCAACTGTTGATGTACGAATTTTTCTATGCCTATCTCTCTTTTTACTTGAAACTCCACCCGTTTTTGCTCTCCTACTCACATTTTCACATTTTCAATTAATTTCGTAGAAAACAATACCAAAGGTTTCGATGGGATCCCACAAATCTAAACATTTGATTCAAACAATTGGGTCATGTCTTCGCCATTCAGTCTTCGTCAGATTCCTTGAATATTTTTACTGTTAAAATAAATTTCAAAAATGGATTACGCATGTCTCCTTGCCCGATACCGAATCTCTAATCGATGTCAGAATCAACTTTTAGCTTCAACCAAATTTCCAGTTTCAGCCGAATTAGTGATGCACCATTTGTCCAGCAAGAAAACTGAGTTCAGATGTGGATTCAGCGGACCTCTTTACCCCCTCAATGAATATTTTATTAGCTTATAAAACATACATGTTTTTACCGTAAATTCGAAACCCCTCCTCTGCCTCTAAAGATAAGAACTTGACCTGTACTTTGCCAGTGAATCCTCATTGAACAACATCCTCGCTATCGAACCACATTATTTCCTCGTTTGAACATTATATAAGATAAGATAAGATATTTATTACCTTAAAAGCCCAAGGGCCATGGCAATACAAACAAACGGAAACACAATGACAAAGTTATTTCTAACTACCACTAAAACTAAAAATATGATCTCTATGAATCGTTGACAGCTTGAGGAATCTACCCGCTTTCTTTTTAGTACCATAACAGTCGCTCTTAAACATTTGCTCCACCCATTCCTGATCACACTCATTTACTCCAAATATTTCACTTCTCAAATCATTTGATTCCCTACAATCACATATAAGATGTCGCAAACACTCATTCTTATCTCCACACATCGGGCAGAAGTAAGGACCACTTCTCCCAATCGGCCTACCCGTGTAACTCCTCATATCTCCCAGCGGTAAAATATCAGCACGCATACTAATTAATAAACTCAATTCCTCCCTATCGAAACCGCTTCAAAATAAACACATTCCCTTTCGCCTCTGTATAAAACCTTAGAGAACCTCCACGACTTTCGACTACACAATTCGCTCCGACGTCCACAAAATAAACACATGATGTTCGGCATCCACGTGTGCAGAGCTATAATCATTTGAGAATAAAGGGGTAGGACCGCTATAGCCGGAAATTGGTCGACATGTTTTGTGTTCGGTTTTCACCGGATTCCGGGTGAACTACTTGTCCGGCAAGAAAATAACTTTCATTTTCGGATTCAGCATGTCTCCTTACCCCTAAATCAACTATCTCAATAGCCTTTAAAAATATTTTTTTGCCCCTCAATTTGAAACCCCCTCCCCCACCTTACCCTTGACCCAAAGAATCCTCACACCAAGTTTCATCAAAATATCTCATTCCCTTCGAGAGTTATCGTGCTCACAGACAGACGGACATACGGACAGACATACATTCTTGCGATGTCATAGGTATCCCTCCACTTACCTTTTGGGATCCCACAAACTCACTAAGATTTCATTTACAGAAAATATAGGCTACTATTTCTTCCTTCTACAACCTTACTATCTTTGACTACTGGAAAAAATTTATTAACGAAGAAGGGAACACTTTCCATCCAAAAATTAAGCTCTGAACATCCAATCTCCAAAATTTCCCATCCGCACTAGGACTTTTTTCAGTATGACATCAAACCTTCGCTACTGAATGAATCTCAAACAGGCCCTTGTTCCTCATTTAATTTCAACGCCCACCTTTTTGTACTTTAAGATCCTTTGCCTTTTCATTAGACAATCTCTTAAACCGTGAAAATTCCACTCATTTCCCTTTCCCGTGATAGTTTACCCGAAACATCCGACAAAACTCCCGCCGGAAAATCTTAGGGATAGTTTCTTTTGATTACTGAAATTTACAGAATGGTTCATGTTCTTTATTTTCCAAACTGATGTGCAAACTGTCACGTGTTAATCTTGTTAGCCATCACTTAAAATAGGCTTTAAAATAAGGCTACTAAAATAGGCTTGAAACCCGACACAAAGCCGATACTTCGTTGTTCTGATATTCACGAACAATAGATTCTCATCTGGTGAATTTCCCTTTCATATTTCTTGTGCCTCTATGTGCTTTTATACCTCTATTTTTGAATATTTAGGAACTACTATTGCAAAACATAAAATTTAGAAAAAAAGAACACAAAGAATGGCAGATTGTCACTCTGATATTTGCAACGTGTAACATCTTCTGATAGCTATAACATTTGATATTTGATTCCTTAGACTTGATTCCTTAGCGATCAAAAGAGGAGCTGGAAAAGTTAAGTTTGTCTATTGTTTGAAATTAGCGTTCAGTTGCGACTCGCGGTGCCGCTCTTGTCGCGAGGCCGTCCAAACTTTCGACGTCCACACTACAGTCGATTGCGGAAAAATGGAAAATCAATTCAATTCGAAAGTAAGCTGGCATTTCAGTTAAAATAAAAATTACTTGTTTGAGCCTGACAGCTTGAAAAGTAAATAAACAATTCGAAGAAATATTTTGAAGGGCTCTGTAGCTCAACGTTTAGGGATGGGGGAGGGGTTTCAAATTAAAGGGCGAACAAATGTTTTTAAACAGCTAATGAGAGGGCTAATGAGCTGATGAGGGGTAAGGAGACATGCTGACCACGAATATGGAAACCATTTTCTCGCCGGACAAGGAGTTCACCCGGAATCGGGCCAAAACCGGAAAGTTTGTTAAAAGTAAAAGTCTTATATTATGTTGATCTCATGTTCGGTTTAGGGGTAAGAAGACATGCTGAACATTTATAGGAAAATTGTTTTCTTGCCGGAATCCGTCCGAAACCGTAAAATTTGTTTAAAGTAAAAGTTGTATCTGAAGTTGATTAGATTTTCGATTTAGGGGTAAGTCTTCATGCTGAATCCGCTTTATACAATCATTTTCTACCCGGGCATATAGTTCGCCCGGAATCCGGCTGAAACCGGAAAATTTGTTAAAAGCTAAAGTTTTATCTGAAGTTGATTAGATGATCGATATAGGGGTAAGGTGATACGCTGAATTCTTTTGCCGGACAAGTAGTTCACCCGGAATCCGCTTGAAACTGGAGATTCGGCAGAAGTAAGGCAGGAAGATTTCGATCAGTTTCTATTTTTTATAGCCCAGGGGAAATACACACATGGTGAATCCATATCTGAACTTGGTTTTCTCAGATGATTAGCCATTGACCTTCTTCTGTTTCTAAATCTTAATAATAATGTTCAAGGAGTCTGGCGAAGACCGGATATCTACAAGACCGAATTGTCTGGATCAGATATTAAATTTTTGGGATCCCATCGAAGCCTTTAGTCTTGTTTTACCTGTTCAGAACCTTAAATTTTTGTTCTTAAATTCCACTTTTAATACATAAAGGAACACAGTGCTCTGGAATGATGGAGGATTTATTTCTTGATCACGAAGCGTGTGCGAGATTTTTCTTCCAAGCTTTACTCACTGCTTCCTCTTTCTTGACTTGACTGGAGTCCGTCAAATAGTCAGTTTTTCCTTCTGAGATGTCAGAATCGGAAAAGCCACAAGTTTTCAGAATTTGTTGGCAGTTCCGCAATAGGATAATTCGTAATTATCAAAGTTGACAAATGGCTATTGCAGATTGTCTAACGCAGCATTTAGTGATTTGGACTTGTTTGAAAGTCCATGCCGGCATCTATTTATTATTCCGACCATGTCGTCAGGCTTTTGGCCACAGTTTCCCGATGGGAACTAAAGTAAAGAAACAAATTTCGTCCTCGGGCGTCGGAAGCGCTCCAGCAATCTCTCATGTCTACGTTTCCGCTTTTTAGAAAGTTAAGTCCAAATTGATTGCTTCATTAAATGAGCTAATTAATAAGGCAGAAAATGGAGGAGAAACCATTAACAGTCGTTAGAAATGGATACAGTTAACACTACTCCTTCCTTTCTACATTAATGTGAAACCAGCTAACATTACTCAGAATTAAGAGTTACAAAATCGACCCATTGTGACAGCGAATCAGAGAATAAATCAAGAGAATAAAAGTGCAAGCTAAACAGATTACGGCTTGAAGTTCCTTCGAAGGGTTTTATAATGTAAAATATATTTCTGACCCATCGCTCGATCAAAAACAGAGATACTATAATAAAAATAATTTAAGCGATAAACTCACTAATCAACACTCAACACTCTTTGTGTGGAACAACCAAACTATTTCGAAACATGTTATTTACGAACGAATGAAGAACTGCCCAAGGGCATAAGTGCAGTAAAAAAGGACAACGATAACTCATAAAGGCCTACAAATAATAATCTGGAAGTTTTCCATGATCGTCATGATTACTGTTCTCATTATTATCGAGATGTTCCGAAACAACTATCAGTTTCTCTTCTCCTTCCAAGTTTTTCAACACAGTTTTAAAACTGAAGACGTCTCTATTTGTGTTCAAAAGCCAAATAAATTGTTCCCCAAAATTTCGTCGTTCAAGTAGCTGAAAAATTGAAACTGAAGTTTCCTTGACCTTGATTATTTTTTGTGTTTTAACTAATTTCACACAACAATTTTAGCACGACAAGCTAAAAGCTTAACAGCAAATGTAATAATAAAGAAATCTGTATTCATCAAAAGATTTCCTATTTCCTTTCCAGCCCTATAGTGCTACTTCTTACCATATTGTTTTCAAGTTTGGGAATCAATTTTCTAAGAGAAAGGAGGAAAAATACAGGGAACTGCTTGTTTATTCATCAGAAGTATGTTTTCTTATAAATCAATTTCCTCCAGATCGGGAAAAGTGTGGTTTCCGTAAAAAACCGCTAGCCAGACGTCGAGTCAAATTAAATTTTGGTCATTATGGTCCTGAAGCGGCAACGAGGATTCAATATTAGAGTTTTCCAAATTTTTCAAAATATTTTCAGTTTTATTTGTCTTGGCTAGTCCTGTGTTGAAATACCATCTTTACGTAAGCAAGTAGCCGCAAATTTTCTTTTTTTAATTTAATTTTTGATTACAAGAATCTATGGAATAAGCCATAGCCTTTATCCTGAGACCCCAGAGGTTTTTCTATCATTTTGTCATTTCTGTCATTTCTATATACAAAAGATTACGATAAACGGAAATTCAGCTAAGATCAGTGATATTTTGTCCCTTCTTGGCAAGGGTCCGTGTCCAAGAAGACAACATCCTGAAATGACAGGTCAGCTTGGGCCGAAGGGCCCCCGTTTCTCATCTACACTTCCATCTCCTCACTGAAATCTTCACTTCTTCTATGCTGAGTTTGAATTTTTCTTCGTTCTTTTTAATTTTTTTTTGTTATCAACTAAAGTATATGAAAAATTAATGGAAAGCATTCAATACATCATTGAAAGAAAGATGAACGAAAGCTAGAAGCTCCTATGACACTTGCAAGGTTGGTTCAGACGATGAAAGTGGGAATTTGTAAATTCGTGGGTTTGTTGTAATCGTTTGTAATCAAATCCCATGGGTCACAAATTACCATGGGTCCTTAGGGATCATAGGTATCATAGGTCATAGGTATTCTTTTCACTTTGCGGAAGAGAAGCGCACTTTAAGGCAGTTACAAACTCAGTTGAAAGCACAGCCCTTAGGCATATTCTTGCCGTTACCCGAGGACTCCACTTGATGAGTCCTCGCGTTTTTATTTGTCCCGGGAACTAACTCCCCATATTCTCGCGAGTCCCCACGGACGGGGAATGCTCCGATTATCATAACCATCATCAAAAGGGCTCCCTTTCAAATTCGGAGGGGAATCAATGTTTGCTGGTGTTGGTTCAATTTGAAGTTAATTTGAAACAATCAGAATGAGCAAAACCAAAAATAAAGTGGATCCAGACTAATTTCGTCAACTGCATATTTTTGTTTCGAACCGCGTCCGCGTGGAGTTGCTCCCTCTATTCTCGCCGTTCCCGTCGATTCCCCGAGGAGTCCAGCAGGAAATGATATACGCTGTCCCTAAGCGGTAAAAAAGAAGACCCCCTTCAAATATTCCTACCATAAAAAATTTCGTCGGATATTATATCTGTTAACAAATGTGTGTTCCGCTACACTGATGACAATTTCGTACTGTCCAAGTATTATCCGGCCGCTCAACACGTTTGGTCCGTACGCGTGTCACACATATGACCGGGGAACCTGCTCCCACTCCACTTGTCAGGGCCAGATGCAGTTAAGACACACAAATGGCATATTAAGTGTAGTCCCACCGACTCCCCCAGCGATGTCGGATTCGGCCAGGCCGAAAAATAACACATCTTGCTAGGAACCGTAACCACTGTACCTTCCAAATTTGATCCTAGTACCTCGTTTTGGTCCACGTGTCATAAAATTTAAAGGGAAGTCATAGCACTTCCAAGAAATTTCCGGTCAACTTCCCCATCTGTGGTCTTCTTCGCTCCGAGCCCCTGAAAGGCCAACTTAGCTGGGGCCCATGACCACTACAATGTACCCTCCAAAGTTCTTCTCAGTGCCTCCGTCCATTTGGTCCCTATGCGTGTTAAAATGTCGGGACTCCGCCCCTTCTCTCCAACTTGTCCCACCTTTGTCAAGATGAAGTTCAGACGTCCCTCACATTTTTTCAGCTTCACTCTGCTCCTATGGCTTTAAAGTTTGTAACCTTCTGAACAAAGAGTTTTCAAAGGATTAACAAACGATATAATACTGGAATATAAGCTTTATCTAGCGTGACTTGCGCTTTAATTATAATAGGTAGGAATTTATGGTTTCGGCAAATAGTCACTTAAGTGTAGTGGAAATACGACAGTCCTTGCTGGCTTAGTAAGGCTTCGATACCATTTGTAAGGATTTAATCCCTCTAAGAACATTTTCATATTCTTTGATAAGATATCCGAAAGTAAAAGCATTAGACGCTGAAGTCTGAGAAGTTCCCCTTTCCACTGGAGAAACTTAATCAGTTGTTTGCTCCATTAATCTGTGACAAAAAATAATGTCCGTTGTGTTTTCGAACGTTTTTGTCCTTTTCGTATCTCCGGATGAATGAATCGTTGAAAGTTGACATGAAACAGGTTTATTCTTCTTCATCGCATTATGGCTTCGGGGAAGGTGGATTTCACGATCTTTTTGGCCTTTCTGTTGCTTTTCTTCTTCTTATTGTTGTTTTGAAGAATTGGATACAAATCATTTGGCATCTGTATCCCTTGAAAGTGTTTTTTTAATGGGTCGCATGGCACTGGCGACGATTGGTTGTATGTGTATTTCCTTTTCTTGTGACAAGTGAATGAAACTTAGAGTGGAATAAGTCTACACTGAATAACTTGTTTTTTGAAAATAAATGAACTGAAACTGAAACTATCAGCTAAGGTTCGTTCTGTAAAGGTCGTAAAGGGAAGGAAGAGCCGTCACACTCTCCACTCCAACTTGGGAGCCCGAAGCATGCAACGGTCCTGTCCATCAAGTTCCGCCAAGTCACAAGATGATCGAGACCCCGCCTCCCATTTTAACTGTCCCGGCAGTGGCCGGATGACCCCGCCTTCCACGTTAACTGTCCCAGTAATGCCGGATCCGATCTCGACTAGTAACTGAAAACGTTTTGGAATAATTCAACTGCATAAACAAAAAGTTTTTTTTCAGAATAACAAAAGGGAAAATAATGGGGACTATTACCTTCACGGACTATTTGCTTATATTAGTTGCGTTTTTGCTGATACCGTGGTATCTGTTAACACGGTAACCAGATCTGCAATTATTCATTTTTGTAGTTATCGTGGTATCTGATGATACACGGTGCTCTGCAAAAACGACTATTGCCGAGATTGCACTTTTCGAAGTCATCCCAAAAAGAAAAATAGATATCCAGTTACATCACTAAGTGCTGAACGTCTTTCTCATCAATCTGACAAAATTTGAGGAAAGTGAGAAGACTTTTCAGATACCACCACCAGCTACCACGGTCGGACCGTAGTATCTGAATATCTGATACCACGATAACTGGCCAGATACCAGATAACTGCAAACACGACTTTTGACCGTGGTATCAGATACCACGATAACTCCAGGAACGACTTTAGACCGTGGTATCAGATACCATGGTATCTGCAAAAGCGCAACTATGGAATCAGGCTGGCAAGGACGTACATAAGCAAATGCTCGAACAAAGGGCATACGGGGTGATTTTCTGAGTTCTCGTGGTATTCCGTCCAAGGAGTCCCTAAGGAGTGATTCCATCTATTCTCATCTCCGCGAGACTTCCCAAGGAGTTCCCAGAAAACGGTGAAAATACAAAATAATTGCACTGTGAAAACTCCTTTTTGTCTAAGCCTGCATGTATGATAGATTTTAGTACAAAGTCGTCCCAGTTGGTCCCTAAGGTTGTTCTGGCATTCCGTCTATATGTAGTGAAGAATTAACTGAAAATAAATACTAACATAAAATCATGACATAACTACGAGCAAAGAGAAGATCTGTCGACAAGTAGTAGGTGGTCGTCAAGTACCTGGACTTCTTAAAGATGCTCAGTATTTACCGAATCCCGTTAATCTAATACTTTCCAGCAAAAAGCATATCTTACAATCATTTTCATTGGTGAACTTTCAGTTTTGACTATATTCCGACCGGACCATCCATCCAATGCTCTTTTTCGTCAATGTTACCGACTTCAAAACAATTTTTACTTCCACCAAATCCGGTTTTTGCCGGATTTAATTCAATCCTTTTGCCCGGCGAGAGGCAAAAGGTCCGAGTTTGCCCCCGGTCGAGGTTCAGATATGAATTCAGCATGTATTCTGGACCCTATTTCGACCTCAGAATTTCTGGTTTTCGCCGGATTCTGGTCAATCTACTTTTCCGACGAGGAAAGGAAATTCAGATTTCGATTAATTATGCGACTTCGAATAACTTTTACTTCGATCATAAGTTTTTTTCTTTGCCGCATTCCGGTCGAACTACTTGTCCGGTTGGAAAATAAAATTTAAAGTTTGATTGAGTATATAAACTGATGGTCACATTAGACTAGCAGACGTACAGAAACTTTACGAACTCTAGGCATACCATCACTGATGTTTTTGGGAACCCAAAAAGTTCTGCCTAAGATAACTGCTTTTTAAACAAAGTTAAGACGCACTCTCGCTTGATAGCGAGCTTTATCAGCGATCTTTTGGGACAAGATGTTTGTCTTTTAGATACCATATTGGAGACACCTACGCCCGCAAGACAGGCCTGCTGGAAGTAGCAGAGTTGAACAACATCATCATGCTCTTCCCTCAAGTGGTGCCCGAACTTCTTCTAGGAAATCCGCAAGGTTGCTGGGATTGGTGGAGTTACACAACCAATCTATACCGTAAGTGTTTACAATTAAATACTTTATGAAGTTAAGGGGACGTTTTCTGTAGAGCTGAACGGGTGATCTCGTCCACGCGAAAATGTGAAAATCGATCGGGAGTTGAACGGCTGAGGAGATGGGTTCCATCCACGCGAAGTTGCCCATTCAGCTGGATAGGAGCATATTCATGAGTGGGAAGGTCCACACAATATCCCTGTTCAGCTCTACGCTGCCCTCGGAGCGGTGTTGAACGGTAGGAGTCCATCGAGCTGGATGGCCCATTCACCTTTTCATCCGTACACGCGAAAATGAGAAAAAGATCGAACGCACCCACGCGAAAATGTCCGTCGAGCTCGACGGGAGATCGACGGGACCAGAGCCATCCACGCGAAAATGTCCCCGAAGATTGTCACTGTGTGGTCGGCTTTTGTCCTAAACGCAACCAAACAAAAACTGTCAGTCACTTGTCCTGTAGTCTCGTTCTTCAGGCTAACATGAAAGGCTATTCATGAAAATCTTACACAGTGCACAGTACAGTCTTGCAGGAAAGCCCGAAGAGCTAAGAAATTTGCATAATGTTAAGGCCTCGTAAATCTTTGTCCTTACCTAAGGGATCGACTAAAAAGAGGCACGACACGGCACGGTATGGCACAGGAGGCACGGGCAGTAAAAAGAGATTAGTTTGTTGTAGGAGTAGACAAGTAAAAGAGAGTCCTTAACTCCCGAGCTTAAAAGAAGGCACGGTAGAACAATGTCCCTGCCCTTCAGTCTGAATCCTGAAAGGCCCTTTTAGTTTTCGTGCCTCTTTTTAATACTCTTGCCTCCTATACTAACGTATTTCGTGCCGTGCCGTGCTTCTTTTCGGTCGGTCCTACCCATGGTCTCAATGCAAAGTGCCAAAACTGGACACCAGGCTAATTTTTGTGGTTTCTGTTTGGCAAACCGATTGACTTCTTTGAGTGCTATATCGTGAGCATTCTGCTAAGATATGGGGTTTCTTTGGGATTACTAGTAGTGAGGATGTACGTTTGATGAATGAATGACATATTGAGTGAATGATATATTTGCACATTAAAGACATCATGCAACAAAAACGGTACAAACTTACATACATACAAAAACTCTAACACACTCTTAACAGTTGTAATGTACTCTCAACAGTTTATTTTCACTATAAACACAAGGTCTCCGTCAAAAGAATCATTTCCGGTGTTTAAAAGCTAACTTGAGAAACTTCCCAATATTTTTTTTATTTCTTTAAAATATTTGCTTCCCACATTTTAATAATCTAATCTTATCCATTATCCATTTGTTATTTTTTTTCCTGGATTCAAGGATATTAATTAGTTGTCGGGCTGATTGTTTGCCACTGAAAAAAAAACCCGGAAAGAAGTACTTGGAGAATGCATTGGGACTTAATAGTCCCTATTTGTGTCCGATGTGTGGTAATGAGAGTGAAATTTTGTGCTTCTGATGTCTGAATGCTTTGAGTTAGAATGTTAGATAACTTAAGGGTGGATATAAGTGTGAACGACCAAATATTAAATTTTTGGGATCACATCGAAACCTTTGGTTTTTTAGCCTCTGGCTTTTTGTGCGACTAAGCATAAGTTCGTAAGTTATTTCATTGCCTCAATAAAGTTTGTGCTTTGTGACATCAAGGTGTCATTGAAAATTAAAAAAAAAATCCTTAAAAAACACGAAGTTAGACTTTCTCTTTGATCTATCCTCTCCAGTCTTTTAAAAATACGGGTCGTAACGGAAGCTCTTGCTCAACAGCTACGCTTTTGCTATCCTCACATTGCTTGCTGTTTTTCACCCTCGTCCTTGAAACTTGTATCCGTGGTCTGACGACAGTTTTCTGGCCGGCTTCCAACTAACCTTACATCTATTTGCTTATTATTAGCTCTAAGAAATGATGATAAAAAAGTAGAGGATAATAATTATAGCTCAGTTATCCAACAGACCTGGAAGTATGCAGGACTAATTGTATAAGATTATTGTCAAAGTATAGGTTTATGAGTTGCTACCCCTATTAAGCATGCTACAAGATTTGGGATTCCCCCTCCCTCAACTTCCCCTTGGATGGCCGAATCTTGGAAGTGATAATTTCCAAGTCAATCTAGTCAGGTCCCAGAGATAATTAAGGCCATCAATAAAACTCGACCTATTTCACCCAATATTCGTTGTCTAGTTAAGTAAAATGATATTCAAAAGTTGTATTCAAAAGTTGTACCTATAGATGAAATGTCTATTCATAGAATTGTGTCATGTGTTATTTGCGTGACGCATTGTTATTTTCTTAATACGCCGGGCAAGGTTCATTGTCCTAGCTCATCTGAAACTCCCTCTTGAAATGACTTCGGTATATGGCAATTGAGTCGAAGGCTGCAAAGTGCGATAAAAGTTGCAAAAAAAAAAGAAAAGTGTACCAACCTTCTCAGTGAGAGATTGTCTACAAATCGTGTAACTGAGCGCTTGAAACTTTGACATATCCAAAGCTGTTTAAATATTTTGTGGATTAAACCATTTTTATTTTCTGGAGACATCGGAGCTTCTAGTCTCGTAAGCAAGAATGACAATTAAACATCAGTTGGTGTTACGTGCAATGTCGTTCAGATTCTGCCAAGTTTCATAAGAATGAAGTAGGTGCTATACCAGCTTGTCTTGTAGAGCGTGTTCCACCCTCGTACCAGTAGTAACTATTAGTTACTAAATCCGTTCCAACCTCACGAAAAGTTACTACGCTGACCTTTCCAGCCTTCTCGAAATAGTATCTAATAGTAACTATTTGTTTACCGCGCTCGGGAGCGCGGTACGAATCCCTGTCACGTGATTGGTCGGATTCACCCGTGGCATGATATTCCGCTGGAAAATAGAAAAATCGTTCCAGCCTTGACGACAAAAAGGCAGGATCTGTGAGGTCATGCGTGGTAACTACGGTAAGTAGGATGGAACACGCTCCTTGTCTCTCCCAGCTCTGAGAGGATCATCGGAGCAAAGCTGACATTGAATGGATCCTGCCATGGATTGGATTTGAGGCTAAATATGTCGAAAATGTATCCGAGAATCCACGAAAGGTCTTCGAGAAATCGTTGTTTGTATCAGGAATTGATGAAAAGTCTTCGAAATTTTAAGTCTTCGAGAAATTACAAAAAGCATTCGAGAAAAATAAAAAGGATTCGAGAATTTTTTTTTAAGTATTTGACATTTAAAGTGAAATTAGGTACTCGAGAATGACATAAATGTATTCGAGAATGACAAAAACTTATTCGGGAATTTTTATTTTTCAAGATCAATTCCCGCAAATTATGTCTTTGAGAACACGAAATGTATTCGAGATTACGAACTTTTTGAATTAGTTCTGGAAAAGTGCGTCTTCGAAAATGCAAAAAAGTCTTCGAGAATGTAAAATATGTATTCGGGAATGTGCAAAGCGTATTCGAGATTACGAATTTTCTGAATGTGCGTGAAAGTGCGTCTTCGAGAATGCGAAAATGTCAAGAACATGAAAAATGATAATCACAAAAATGCTTCTGAGAAATAGAAACAAGTGTTCGAGAATTTCATTTTTTTTATTTCAAATGTTACATTCTTAAAAAAGACCCGTTTTTGACCAATCCATGCAGCCTGGCGCAGAAATTAAATAGTGCCGTGTTCGTTAAAGCCGCGTAATCTTAGGCCAGTTAAAGGACACCCCGCACTACATAGTGATTCTGCTCAGATGCTGTGAGACAGTAGAACATTTTAATACTATATTACGACAACCGACTAATTACTAAATTACACACAGCTTCGGCTGCTTTTAGCCTCTTGCCATGTCCCTTGCCTTGGATGACAACCTTGGCAAAAAATGCATAATCGGTCTCCGGACGAATAAGCTTCTCGGAAACGATGGTTGGGCGCATGATACGGGACGTATCCTAAAGACAACAAACGTGACAAGCGTGATAATCCATACATTGCGAATAGAGGAGATAGGGTACAATTATCAAGCGGAGAGCCTCGGAAACTAGAATGGACGGAAATACTACTGAAGTAGAATGAATTACTATCACAAGTGTGACATGTCCTTTAACGACTGGTCAACATCAGAGTTTTTTGCTGACTACGGTACGAAATCTAACTTTATGTCAAATGCATAGTCAACCGGGCCTTGGCCCAGGTGAATGTATGCAAGTTCTCCTGGCAATAGCAATTAGAGTGCTAAAAGACCAAAAGACCAAGAAATCCAAAAATGGGAGGGGATGGGAAGTAGGTCAGGGACATTGCAATATTATAGACAAGTAAAAGAAGTATTTAGTGAAGAGCTATATTATAAGATGAATTTGCCCCAGTTATATTTGCGGTACAGGATCCAGTTGCGCGCCAACTGGCTATCAGTGCATAGGCATAGTTATTTTTATGGCACTTGCAGCCTCTGGCTCAAGTGCCATATACCGATCACAATTCCGTCTGTCGGTCTGTCGGTCTGTCGGTCGGTCCGAGTTTTTTGTCCCACATATCCGAGTTAGGGTACTTCCAGATGTGCTAGGACAATGACACTTGGCAGGCATATCAGGGACCCGACCAAACTAACCTGGAAATAATCAGTTTCCCGATCCGACCATATGTGGGGGAGTGCGGGGCGCTGGAAACTTGCAAATTTAGGGCATTTTTTCTGAGTTAGGGTACTTCTAGATGAGCTAGGACAATGAAACTTGGCAGGAATAGCAGGGACCCGACCAAACGAACCTGGAAATAATAAGTTACCCGATCCGACCATATGCGGGGGAGTGGGGGCGCTCGAAACTTGAAAATTTAGGGCATTTTGTCACACTTTTTCGAGTTAGGGTACTTCCAGATGAGCTAGGACAATGAAACTTGGCAGGAATATCACGGACCCGACCAAACTAACCTGGAAATAATCAGTTTCCCGATCCGACCATATGGGGGGGAGTGCGGGGCGCTGGAAACTTGAAAATTTAGGGCATTTTGTCACACTTTTTCGAGTTAGGGTACTTCCAGTTGTGCTAGGACCATGAAACTTGGCAGGCATATCAGAGACCCGACCAAACAAAATTAGGAATAATCAGTTTTCTGATCCGACCATTTTGGGGGGGGGGGTGGAGGGCAGGGGAATCCGGGAAACTGAGAAGTGTGTAACTTTCGAACGGATGATCGGATTGTAATGAAACTTCATAACTGAAGAGAATATATATCTGTAATGTCCCGTTTAAAGTCTTGACCGGATTCGGTAGCCAGGGGGGAGTTGGGGGGGGGGGGGGAGACCGGAAATTTCAAGAAACGGCTAGAATGGAGGGATCGGAGTGAAACTTGCTGGGAAGAACAAGCATCTGCTCTAGATAAGTCCTTTAGACCATTGTACTGGATCCGGACACTTATGGGGGGGGGGGGGGTCCCGGAATTCCGGTGATGGTGGTTTATTGGATTTTCACGATGAAACTTGGCAGGCATATCAGGCACCCAATCAAACTGACTTCAAAATAAAAATATTGTCGATCAGATAATGGTGGGGGAGTGGAGGGAGGGGAATCCGCAGGGGAATCCGGGAAATTGAGAAGTGTGTAACTTTCGAACGGATGATCGGATTGTAATGAAACTTCATAACTGAACAGAATATATATCTGTAATGTCCCATTTAAAGTCTTGACCGGATTCGGTAGCCAGGGGGGGGGGGGGTTGGGGGGGAGACCGGAAATTTCAAGAAACGGTTAGAATGGAGGGATCGGAGTGAAACTTGCTGGGAAGAACAAGCGTCTGCTCTAGATAAGTCCTTTAGACCATTGTACTTGATCCGGACACTTATGGGGGGGGGGGGTCCCGGAATTCCGGTGATGGTGGTTTTGGGGATTTTCACGATGAAACTTGGCAGGCATATCAGGGACCCAATCAAACTGACTTCAAAATAAAAATTTTGTCGATCAGAAAATGGTGGGGGGAGTGGAGGGAGGGGAATCCGAAATTTTCAGTCATGCGTAATTTTGGAATGGGTGATCGGATTCGAGTGAAATTTAAGAATTCAACAGAGGACATTTTTCTCCGATGATTTTTTTCATATCCGGACCGGATCCGGCAACTATTGGGGGGGGGGGGGGCGGAAAATACGTGCCCCGTTTAGAATGGAGGGATCGGGATGGAACTTTGTGGGAAGAACAAACAGATGCTCTAGGTAAGTCATTTGCTGAATCGGATTGGCTACGTGCACCGCGGGGGAGCTGGGTGGGGGGGGGGGGTGGACCGGAAATCTCGAGAAACGGTTAGAATGATGGTATCGGAGTGAAACTTGCTGGGAAGAACAAACATCTGGTCCATGTAAATCTTTTACATAATTTGACTGGATCCGGACACTTGAGGGGGGGGGGGGAGGGGTATCCCGGAATTCCGTTTTTTGGGGGATTTTCACGACGAAACTTGGAAGGCATATCAGGGACCCGGTCAAACTGAATTGGAATACAAAAAAATCCTCGATATGATAATCTCGGGGGGGGGGTTGAGGGAGGGGAATCCGGAATATTGAGTCATGCGTAACTTTGGAACGGGTGATCGGATTCGAGTGAAATTTAATAATTAAACAGAGGACATTTTTCTCTTGTGACCTTTTTTCATTTCCGGACCGAAACCGGCAATTATCGGGGGGAGGGCGGAAAATACTTGACCCGCTTAGACTGGTGTGATCTGGATCGAACTTCGTGGGAATGACAAACAGATGCTCTGGATTAATCATTTACAGAACAGGATTGGCTCCGGTTATTGTGGGTGGAGTTGGAGGAGGGGGAGGGGGGTCTGGGATTCCGGTGATCGCGCGTTAAGGTACTTCCAGATGTGCTAGGACGATGAAACTTCGCTGGAATATTGGAGACTCAACAACATTTGCTTAGAAATTGCTACTTCCCAAATCCGATTATTCCTTAAAGTACCAATCTTGACCGCAAAGTAAAAAAAATACTTTTAAGCAATATATGCATTTTCGTGATGCCCATCAGCCCATTAGCAGTTTTGCCTCAAGGGTTTTGCTTACAAATGAAGTTCGAGCTCCCTTATAGCGCGCATCTCAACCGCAAAGTCGAAACTTACTTTTGATCAATCAAATCATCTTGACACATGCAAGTGCCATATGAGCTTACAGCTCTTGTTATGGCACTTGCAGCCTCTGGCTCAAGTGCCATATACCGATCACAATTCCGTCTGTCGGTCTCTCGGTCTGTCGGTCGGTCCGAGTTTTTTTGTCCCACATATCCGAGTTAGGGTACTTCCAGATGTGCTAGGACAATGAAACTTGGCAGGCATATCAGGGACCCGACCAAACTAACCTGGAAATAATCAGTTTCCCGATCCGACCATATGGGGGGGAGTGCGGGGCGCTGGAAACTTGCAAATTTAGGGCATTTTGTCACTTTTTTCTGAGTTAGGGTACTTCTAGATGAGCTAGGACAATGAAACTTGGCAGGAATATCAGGGACCCGACCAAACGAACCTGGAAATAATCAGTTTCCCGATCCGACCATATGCGGGGAAGTGGGGGCGCTCGAAACTTGAAAATTTAGGGCATTTTGTCACACTTTTTCGAGTTAGGGTACTTCCAGATGAGCTAGGACAATGAAACTTGGCAGGAATATCAGGGACCTGACCAAAGTAACCTGGAAATAATAAGTTTCCCGATCCGACAATATGCGGGGGAGTTGGGGCGCTGGAAACTTGAAAATTTAGGGCATTTTGTCACACTTTTTCGAGTGAGGGTACTTCCAGATGAGCTAGGACAATGAAACTTGGCAGGAATATCAGGGACCCGACCAAACTAACCTAGAAATAATCAGTTTCCCGATCCGACCATGTGCGGGGAAGTGGGGGCGCTGGAAACTTGAAAATTTAGGGCATTTTGTCACACTTTTTCGAGTTAGGGTACTTCCAGTTGTGCTAGGACCATGAAACTTGGCAGGCATATCAGAGACCCGACCAAACAAAATTAGGAATAATCATTTTTCTGATCCGACCATTTTGGGGGGGGGGGGGCTGGAGGGCAGGGGAATCCGTGAAACTGAGAAGTGTGTAACTTTCGAACGGATGATCGGATTGTAATGAAACTTCATAACTGAAGAGAATATATATCTGTAATGTCCCGTTTAAAGTCTTGACCGGATTCGGTAGCCAGGGGGGAGTTGGGGGGGGGGGGAGACCGGAAATTTCAAGAAACGGTTAGAATGGAGGGATCGGAGTGAAACTTGCTGGGAAGAACAAGCATCTGCTCTAGATAAGTCCTTTAGACCATTGTACTGGATCCGGACACTTTTTTTTGGGGGGGGGGGGTCCCGGAATTCCGGTGATGGTGGTTTTTTGGATTTTCACGATGAAACTTGGCAGGCATATCAGGGACCCAATCAAACTGACTTCAAAATAAAAATATTGTCGATCAGATAATGGTGGGGGAGTGGAGGGAGGGGAATCCGCAGGGGAATCCGGGAAATGGAGAAGTGTGTAACTTTCGAACGGATGATCGGATTGTAATGAAACTTCATAACTGAATAGAATATATATCTGTAATGTCCCGTTTAAAGTCTTGACCGGATTCGGTAGCCAGGTGGGAGTTGGGGGGGGGGGGGAGACCGGAAATTTCAAGAAACGGTTAGAATGGAGGGATCGGAGTGAAACTTGCTGGGAAGAGCAAGCATCTGCTCTAGATAAGTCCTTTAGACCATTGTACTTGATCCGGACACTTATGGGGGGGGGGGGGGGGGTCCCGGAATTCCGGTGATGGTGGTTTTGGGGATTTTCACGATGAAACTTGGCAGGCATATCAGGGACCCAATCAAACTGACTTCAAAATAAAAATTTTGTCAATCAGATAATGGTGGGGGGAGTGGAGGGAGGGGAATCCGAAATTTTCAGTCATGCGTAATTTTGGAATGGGTGATCGGATTCGAGTGAAATTTAAGAATTCAACAGAGGACATTTCTCCGATGATTTTTTTCATATCCGGACCGGATCCGGCAACTATTGGGGGGGGGGGCGGAAAATACGTGCCCCGTTTAGAATGGAGGGATCGGGATGGAACTTTGTGGGAAGAACAAACAGATGCTCTAGGTAAGTCATTTGCTGAATCGGATTGGCTACGTGCACCGCGGGGGAGCTGGGTGGGGTGGGTGGGTGGGGGGGGGGGTGGACCGGAAATCTCGAGAAACGGTTGGAATGATGGTATCGGAGTGAAACTTGCTGGGATGAACAAACATCAGGTCCATGTAAATCTTTTACATAATTTGACTGGATCCGGACACTTGAGGGGGGGGGGAGGGGTATCCCGGAATTCCGTTTTTTGGGGGATTTTCACGACGAAACTTGGAAGGCATATCAGGGACCCGGTCAAACTGACTTGGAATAAAAAAAAAAATCCTCGATATGATAATCTACGGGGGGGGGGGGGGAGTTGAGGGAGGGGAATCCGGAATATTGAGTCATGCGTAACTTTGGAACGGGTGATCGGATTCGAGTGAAATTTAATAATTAAACAGAGGACATTTTTCTCTTGTGACCTTTTTCATTTCCGGACCAAATCCGGCAATTATCGGGGGGAGGGCGGAAAATACTTGACCCGCTTAGACTGGTGTGATCTGGATCGAACTTTGTGGGAATGACAAACAGATGCTCTGGATTAATCATTTACAGAACCGGATTGGCTCTGGTTATTGTGGGTGGAGTTGGATTAGGGGGAGGGGGGTCTGGGATTCCGGTGGTCGCGCGTTAAGGTACTTCCAGATGTGCTAGGACGATGAAACTTCGCTGGAATATTGGAGACTCAACAACATTTGCTTAGAAATTGCTACTTCCCAAATCCGATTATTCCTTAAAGTACCAATCTTGACCGCAAAGTAAAAAAAATACTTTTAAGCAATATATGCATTTTCGTGATGCCCATCAGCCCATTAGCAGTTTTGCCTCAAGGGTTTTGCTTACAAATGAAGTTCGAGCTCCCTTATAGCGCGCATCTCAACCGCGAAGTCGAAACTTACTTTTGATCAATCAAATCATCTTGACACATGCAAGTGCCATATGAGCTTACAGCTCTTGATTGAAGAGAAAAGATGAAGACCAGCCATCCGGGAATGCTTGCCCTCTTTGTGGTAATGGAGTTGATGATTTGGTCCTAGTTCTATCCCGGTTTCCAGAGCTTTCTGGGTTAAGAAGGGAATTATTGGGAGGTGAGGTTTTGTTACTTCCTGACATCTTAAAGAGCACGACGCCAAGCATTATATGTCAAATTTGCAGATTTGTTGATGGCGTGGTGAAATTTGGAGAGAGCGGTGGTGAAGTTTAGTTCATGTAAAGTTATTTTGCTTTGTTGTTTTATATGTATTTTCTTGTATATGGCCTATGGCTTTGAATACAATTATTATTATTATGTATGAAGCATGTTATAAAAATTAAAGCAAAGTTAAAGTTTAACTGAAAAGCCAATTTATTTTTATATGTTTGATTTGAAAACAATGAATTATTTTGACTCATGTAAGGGATTTTTGTTTTTTACGTCGCGTAGTCTAGTAGTAACGTTTGGAATCTCCGCTGGTTGCACGACAGATAACTTTACGGCGAGTCGCGGAAAATTTGAATGTATGCAAAAGCGTGTGTTTCAATGGCTAACAAAGATAAGATTTTGAAATGTTCGATTCCAGATTGCAGAATCACATCTGAAGATAGCCCTCTTTTCCGTGCTTCCTGGTCACTTTCACTTCCCATGTTACTTTCATCTTCCTGGCTAGAAGAATGCAAGTCCGCCATGAATTACGGCAATTGGCTTCCACTGTAGTTGCTAAACATTTCAAACATAGAGCTACGTCCGTATAGAGGATCATCCATTCGCAACATACATGGTTCACAAGAACTTGGATTCCTCCTTCATAAGGAAATAAGGTTTCGTTGAGCCTGCGTTGAGCATATATTCAAACAATGCATAAAACAGATACATCAGCTATGATGCTTTGGCAGCGATATTTCGGCCCTTCTTGGCGAAACTGCAATTATTTATTGCAAGTTCGTTCCTTCCCCAACGGTGACCCTAAAGTTCGACAGCCTGGCAAGGATTCTTGCCACGGAGAGCCGTAATATCGCTGCCAAAACATCGCAGCTGACGTGTCCGTTTTATTTGAATATATATTTTCCAGTCAACCTGGGCTCAAGGAGTAGATTTATTCGTTGGCATTGTTAGCTGCGAAATTCCAGCCTGAATGGAGTGATCAAAAGGGATCCTATGAACATTGTTCAATTGGTAGCTGATTTTGTACTTTTATTTCAAATTATAAATCGATAAAAACAATACCTCGAATACAAATTGGCATTCTCGAATACGTTTGAGTCATTCTCGAAGACACACGCTCTCGGAGCTGATTAACAAAAAATCAATCTCGAATACATTTTTGTGATTCTCGAGTACATTTTTTCACATTCTTGAAGACATTTCTTGTATTCTCGAACACATTTTATGATTTTCGAATACATTATGTGCATTCTCGAAGACGCAATTCCTCGTAATTGATTCAGAAAATTCGTAGTCTCGAATAGATTTTGAGACTATCGAATACATTTTGTGCATTCTCGAATACATTTTTCATGTTCTCGAAGATATAATTTTTAGGAATTTTGAAAAAATTGAAAATTCTCGAATACATTTATGTCATTCTCGAGTGCCTAATTTCAATTTAAATTTCAAATATTTTAAAAAAATTGTCGAATACTTCTTATCTTTTCTCGAAAACTTTTTGTAGTTTCTCGAAGACTTAGAAAAAAATCTCGAAGACTTTTCATCAATTCTCGAATACAAACACCGATTTCACGAAAACATATGAGGGATTATCGAATACATTTCGGGGATTCTCGAATACATTTTTGACGTATTTAGACTCAAAATCCGTTCCATATACTGCCCTGGCGTTGACATATTGACTTTTCCTCCCAGTTGCTAGAACTCACTTGAGATTCGTAGCACACTGGAGTAGGATTCAGTTGCGTAAGCCAGACTTCTTTCCTTGTCCAAGATGATTAGGCTACTGACGTGTAGGGAAGACTTATGTATACAGCCTGAATGAGATTTCTGAACACAGACTTCTCTTAGATTTCTGAACACAAGTTTGAGCTGGAAGGAGAAGCAATGCTGAGGCGACGAGATGATGTTGTTAATGTTCTTCACAAATAAAACACAAGAAAAAGACACACAGTATTATCTTCGGCGAGGAAGCAGTGGAGAATGTATTGCCCTGTTTCTGCCTGGTTGTCCATGATTTTTGGTAGGGACGAGGAAAGTTTCAAAAGTGTAACGCTTATCTTGAATTTGGACGTCATCTTGAATTTTTGACAAATGGAATAGATGCTTCTCACATTTGAAATAGCACGGTCAGAACGACCCTTCTCTTTTTCCCTTCCTAAAATAATTTACCCTAGCATCTAGTGGTAAACAATATTCCCTTGTTTTAGTAGAATACTTAATTTTTTCCCTGTCCCGCACCATCCTAGTCCCGCTTTTAAATAGGCCCCTTCACCCCATCTCTGATGGCTGCAGTGAAGAAATGCAGGGAGATCAGAATCGCTTCTTGAAATTGCTAAGCCTGGGTTTCTTACTATTATTCCTACTTCAACTTTCTCCATACCATCCCTGGCCATCCATCCCGGATGTTTTCCCAGATGCATCCAGACCATATTTTTGCAGAATTTTTCATTCAGGGCTCATAAGTATACTCCGAAATGGAGTCAGAGGTGGGCGAATCCGACCATGAAAGGATTCGAATCCGAATCCAAGGCTAGGGACGAATCCGACCTTAACAAAAATCAAATCATGTACAATTCAGAGGTGACAAAAATGGCTGATATCTAAGGTAATCAATAACGTGATAGATTACTGATAATGGTTGAAGGATGGAAATTAAAAAGTTGGACTGCCTAAGCCCACTATGTAATAATTGGGAAAACAGAACCTGGAAGAATGTAGACTAGAAATTCGAACGGACTCGTAAGATTGAGGGTTTTGAATCCGAGTCTGAATCCGAATCCAGCCTGACAAGCAGAAGATTCGAATCCGGATTCGGATTCGCCCATCTCTGGATGGAGTGAAAGGAAAGAAAGAAAACACAGCATTTTTACAACAAATATCCACATTACAAACCTTCCATATGTTTGTAATGTACTACAAATTACAACTTTTTCACAGAAAAGCTGTTCATGCTAGAGCGGGGTGAGACAAATAGTTGGGCATCGTTAGTCTGAATAAAAATATTTATTGCCCATCAAATTTAGCCGCAGGACCCTAAATTGTGTAAAAGATAGGACAACAAAACTTGTTACAATATGAAACAGATACATGACATATTTTAATCTACAAAGAATCGCATTAAATATGTGATTAATCCAGGAAGCTTTCGAGCTTTTTCAATCTTGCCTCAATTGCAATCAAAGCGTCGGAAAGACGATCTCGTCTTGCTGTAGCCCGAAGGAAAGAACCTCAAAAAACGGAAATTCGAGGCATCTTTTATGATGAATACTCTTTCGACCCAAGCTGACTTCGAGTCATATATGGGGTTCAATGGATGGGTCGGCTGGGATTTGTTTCGGTGCTATTTCGGACCTTCTCGGCGGGGGTCCTCGTCAGGGTTTCAGGTTCGTTCCTTCTAGCCGAAGCGTAGCCCTTCCCAAGAAGGGCCGAACTGCCTGCGCTGGAGCAAATCTTAGCTGAATGACCCGTTTTGGGTCATCTTTATATTTAAGTTGCAGTCAGTTTAGGCTGAAGGAGTATTAATGTGCGTAGTGTTTTCGTTAATTTAGAATACGACGATTTAACGAGTAAGACTGTCGAGAGTTTTTTTTTTACTTATTGATACACATATCGTGATTTTCTTCCAGCCCTGAAGAGTGGAAACCAGATCATTGCCGTACAACGAATGATGAGAAGGATCATTTACGGAGAATAAGCGCAGAATAAGCGGAGAGTTAGCTGTTATCGATTGTGAGCGGTGTTTGTTTGTGTGACCGTTATAACCTTTTCAGTTTGATTCTTGTATTTTATTTGTCCTTAAAGTTAAACCAAAAAGGGCTGGGATAGGAAAATCTAGTTACCAATCACTTATTCACTTTAATTAGCTTGAAAACCCGCTGAAAGTACGTTACTTCGTTGTTCCGCTATCCACGAGTAATCGATTTTCAAATAGTGGAATTTCCGTATGATTTGTGGTACATCTACGCGCTTGTGTTTTTGTTGCATTCCTTATAAGAAAGATCTATAATTTTTTTTTGTTCAGGCACTAAGCAATCTTCACTAATCTCACAATTGCCCACTGAAAAGCCGCGTTTGTGTTTAGATTAAAATTTCCCGCGTCATAGTAGAATTTACGATGTGGGGAGGTCCGCAGATATTCTGAACGTCACAACTAGAGCAGATGATGGAAAATAAAAAAAAATCCCTTTGTAGAATTCAAACAATCCAGTCCACTAAATTAAATGACACAACAATTTTCAGTTAAACTCCAAAGGAATTAAATCGGGGTCATGCTAGCTGAGACCACTCCCATCCAACGGGACATTCTTGCGTGGATAGTTATTGAGCTCGACGTATGATGCCATTCAGCCGAAAATGTCCATGGATTATGCCATCTTCACGAATATTAGTTGAGATTGACCGCATCTACCAGCTTGTCGAGTTGAACAACGCCCTCTATGCGATAACATCTCCCATAGCTCACCGGTCGACATATTTTTGTTCAACAGCGCTAACACAGTATCAATGAACAAATCGAACCCGTTTAGTCTTGATGCCTATTTTTTCGCGCCGAGAAAGAATCGCCGTGTGCCCAGCAAAGAGCCAGAAACGTCACAATAACAAATTTTGTTTATTGGTTTACGCAGGATTTGAATAAACTTAGAGGCTTCGTTGGGTGACATTTCTTGTTCTTCCTAAGGTTTACTGGCGTATTTCGGACTTGGTCATATAGAGTATTCACGAGAAAACGACTTTCGTGTGGATGGCGTCCACGACAAAACGCATAGCATGATGAAGACCTGTCCCGTCGAATAGCCCGTCAATGCGAAAACGGCCACCAAGAGAGTGTTCCACCCTTCTAAAAATAGTTACTATTAGTTACTATTTCCGTTCCATCCTCACGAAAAGTTACTACGCTGACCGTTCCAACCTTCTTGAAATAGTTACGAATAGTTACTATTTTCTTACCATGCTCGGGAGCGTAGTAAGAGTAGTAACTACGCATCTCTGTAACGTGATTGGTCGGATTCGTCCGTGGCATGATATTCTGCTGGAAAATAGAAAAATCATTCCAGCCTTGACGGCAAAAAGCCAGAATTCGTGACGTCATGCGTAGTATCTACGGTAAATAGGGTGGAACAGGCTCCAAGTCGCCAGTTCGAAACAGGACTTCCAACCGTGGGATCATCTAGTGGCACGACCCGGAGGCACCCACAAAGACAGGCTCAAAATAGGGTTATGCTCCACGGAATTTATTGATGATAAAAGGAGGAGCCAGCTATTCATTCTGGCACAGGAAACAGCCAACCTCGAATTACATAGCCTCAAAATTGAAACAAAGTATGTTAAAAGGAAAGTTCTGTGCAGTCCTAACTGCATAATCGTTTTAACCGAGGGCCTAGTTAGGGGTTATTGGTTTACGCAGGATTTGAATAAACTTAGAGGCTTCGTTGGGTGACATTTCTTGTTCTTCCTAAGGTTTACTGGCGTATTTCGGACTTGGTCATATAGAGTATTCACGAAAAAACGACTTTCGTATGGATGGCGTCCACGACAAAACGCATAGCATGATGAAGACCTGTCCCGTCGAATAGCCCGCCAATGCGAAAACGGCCACCAAGAGAGTGTTCCACCCTTCTAACAATAGTTACTATTAGTTACTATTTCCGTTCCATCCTCACGAAAAGTTACTACGCTAACCGTTCCAACCTTCTTGAAATAGTTACGAATAGTTACTATTTTCTTACCATGCTCGGGAGCGTAGTAAGAGTAGTAACTACGCATCTCTGTAACGTGATTGGTCGGATTCGTCCGTGGCATGATATCCTGCTGGAAAATAGAAAAATCGTTCCAGCCTTGACGGCAAAAAGCCAGAATTCGTGACGTCATGCGTAGTAACTGCGGTAAATAGGGTGGAACAGGCTCCAAGTCGCCAGTTCAAAACAGGACTTCCGACCGTGGGATCATCTAGTGGCACGACCCGGAGGCACCCACAAAGACAGGCTCAAAATAGGGTTATGCTCCACGGCATTTATTGATGATAACAGGAGGAGCCAGCCATTTATTCTGGCACAGGAAACAGCCAACCTCGAATTACATAGCCTCAAAATTGAAACAAAGTATGTTAAAAAGAAAGTTCTGTGCAGTCCTAACTGCATAATCGTTTTAACCGAGGGCCTAGTTAGGACTGCACATACGTTTCCATTTAACAATTTTCAGGCCAGTTTCGAGGTAATATAATTCGCCTTACGGTCCAGCGCTACAAGCGGACTAGTTTTTAAAAGTCCCCATTTTGTCAGGACTGGTGACAGAGATAGTGAAAACATGGATCCCTAAGGCTGTGAGCCATTTCGAAAAAGCGGAGTAAATGAAAGAAAATAAATAAAACACATAAAGACACAGAAAAAGACACTAATTTTCAGTCTTCGGACAGGAAGCAGTGGAGAAGGTCGTGCGCTGGTTGGGCTCTGTCGTCAATGATTTTTAATAGCGAAAAAAGAAACAGGGTAGCACTTGAATTTAACTTCTCCGTCAATGTATGGTTATGACATAATTTCGACAAGTGGAGCGAGTGCTTTGCATATTTAAAATAACATGATCTCATCTTTGAATCTCCTTCTTTCGCAGAATATGAGTGACACCAGAACGAAATAGTATAGAAGGAGCGCAGAAGGTGCTGCTCAGTTTTTCCAAAGCTATACGGTCATAGCGCCCCCGGTTGGGGACGATGCGTCCATAGGTGGCACGGATTGATTTACAAATTTCTTGAACAACTGAAGAATAAAATTTTGACAACGAAGATTTGAATGTTATGCCGAGCCATCGTAGAGAGTCTGTTGGTTTGACGACGAATGATTCAAGAGAGATGGAAGCTTTGGATGCATTCAAACCATTTGACGAAGGGTTGAAATGCAATAATGAGTTAACAATGAGGCATTGGGGGACTTCATAGTGCTGAATAGGAAGATGGTGAATTGGAGGCTGGCCCTTGTAGTTATAATCCTCTCAGAAAATAAGTGAATAACAGTACCGACAGACGATACTACGACGATTTCGTTCTTTCCGACGGGAATTCCTGCTGACTTGATAATTATCACTCTTGACACTTCCGATCATCATAGAAAAACTGTATCGAGTGGAACGAAAATATGAATAGAGTGATAGTATAATAAAAGCCAGGCTTCACCTTCCAGATTCCCAGACGTCCGGGCCTTCCGCAGAGTCAAGCCAACCCTTCCAGATTTTCCTGATAATGATGAAAGATAGATTTGCTATTCTTCAACATTTCCTAGATGTCCCCTTTACACTTCAAATATCTCTTGCATCCCAGTCACAGCTGTCAATCACTTTCCCTTTTCTTCCCCCATTTGCATATTTGCAGTGTCTCTCGAACGAGTTGCCTCTATGACACCTTCCAGACATCCGGAATCTGGGGTATCCGACACCCCGGACTGCCAGACGTTTTTGGCCTGGCTTCACCTTCCAGATCCGTCTCGACGAAAACGGCTGTCTGGAATCCGGAAGAAAAATCTGGAAGGTGAAGCCTCACCTTAACAAGTCCGAAGAAAGCGGCCAAGATCAGAGACAACTCTTCCTAGAAACGATCTTTCCCTATGAAATGGATCAGATAACTTTTTCGAAAAAATATTACTTTCGACCTGGAATTATTGATTTTCTTGTTAGCGCTTGTCGACTCTATCCAGCTTTCTTGCTCTCCGACGTAGCGGCTGGGCGCGAAACATTTGAAACAGAACGCGCCGTGGAGAACAAGACCAAACTTTTCAATGGGATCCCAAAAATTCAATATCTGATCCAGACAACTGGGTCTTGTCATAGCCAGATCCAGTCATCGCCAGAATCCTTGAACATTCTTACAATTAAAATTCAGAAACAGATTAAGGCCAAATAGCTAATCATCTGAGAAAACCTAGTTCAGATATGGATTCAGCATGTGTGTTTACCCGTATAAGTCATATCTGTTTTGACGAAAAGTTCCTGCCACTTCTGCCAATTTGCCGGTTTCGGCCGAACTCTAGAACTACTTTCCGGCGAAAAAAGAAAGCTCAAAAATGAACTCAGGGTATCTTCTTTCCCCAATAATGAGCATTTAATCAACTTCAAATAAAAATTTAACTTATAACAAATTTTCTGACTCCAGCCGGATTCCGGGCGAACTACATGTCCGGGTAGAAAATTGTTTTCACATAAAAGTTCAGCCTGTCTTCTTGCCCTAAATCGGACATCTGATCAACTCCAAATAAAACTTTGAATTTTAACAAACTTTCCGGTTTGGGCCGGATTCCGGTTGAACTACTTGTCCGTCGAGAAAATGGTTTTCACCATCGTCTTCAGCATGTCTTCCTACCTCTAAATCGAACATCTAATCAACTTCAAATAAAACTTTTACTTTTAACAAACTTTCCGGGCGAACTACTTGTCCGATTACAAAATGGTTTTCACCATCGTGTTCAGCATGTCTTCTTACCCCATAATCGACTATCACATTAGCTGTTTCAAAATATTTTGTTTGCCCCTTCATTTGAACCCCCTCCCCCACCCCTAAATGTAGGGCTACAAAGCCCATTTACGAACTCGACTGGTCAGCCGACCCAACGAATCCTCACAACAAGTTTCATCAAAATATCTCATTCCCTTCGAGAGTTATCGTGCTTACAGACGGACGGACGGACAGACGGACAACTTTTGCGATGTCATAGGTATCCCTCCACTTACGTTTTGGGATCCCAAAAAGTGGCAAAACTAAGCACATAAAAGCAGTAAAAATCAGAAGATTCTCATATTCTTATGTGTGAAAGAGTTGTCGGCGGACGTTAAAGATTCCGGCAAACTTTGCGTTTTGTGACGAGCAAAACTCGATACAACCGAAAAGGCGCAAGAACTCGTAAGCACAAAAGAAACAATGGAGAAAGGTTGGGATTTTAGAAGCTTATACATCCATAAGGGAGCTAGGTATATTATAAAGTCAGAATAAGAAAGACAAAAAAAATCAGGCGAAAAGAAACAGGCTTTACCTTACTATGTGGGTGCGAAGTAAAAGATACTTTAACAAAAAAATAAGACGAAAAGAAACAAGCTTTAGTTTACTATGTGGATAAGAAGTAAAAGCTACGGCTAAGTATTTGGTATTGTGTCTTTCTTTCAACAATTTGTTTCGCGTTTCTTCTGGAATTTCTGTCTAACAACCAACAAAGTTTTTAATATGAAAATGTGTATCATAGATAGATAGATAGATACTTTAATTTAGCCGTTAGGCCATACAGAAAATCATACATTTTTAAACACTTCGAGAGAGCGATTATATAAACTCACATGTAAAACGCTTTAAACTCCCACCACCAATAACTATTTACATCTCTTTAACGCTTCTTTGACAAAACCTGTAACTGCCATTATCGCTGACCGTGAAGATGACTTTAGGATACCAGGAAAGAGCAACCCATCTTCACCAAAAAATCTTACTCTCAAATCCGAGAGCCCCTTGCATCTTGACAGGAAGTGGGACAGATTCTCCTCTTCCAAACCACGTAACGAGCAAGTATAACATGACTTCGGGTTTCGGGAATTTCTTTCAAATAATTTAACCCTACTCTTAAGAGGGAGACTGTTCGCTCGGATCTGGAACCACAATCGCAGGTTTTCAGCCGGTAAACGTAACTTAAAATAAAATTCAAAACCAATCGACTCTTTAATATTCCTATAATCTTTCAGAGTCTCTGAATTAACAGTCTGTTCATGCCAAAGTTGAATTTCCTGATCCTCCTGAACTCGCGCAAAACTGCGACAAAACTATACTACACACCGTCAGAGGCGTAACTAGCCAAAATGTTTGGGGGGGGGGGGGGGGCAAGGTATTTACCGACTTGCTGGTCATTTTTACCGACTGTTTTTGCAGAGAAAAACAACTATTACTGAGAAAAACGACTGTGTTGACGAAAAATCGGCTGATTTTAAGAAAAACTACTATTTTTCAGAAAAAATCGACTATTTTTACGAGAAACCGACTGTTTCAAAAAAGAGAAAGCCTCGGCTATTTTTTATCGACTGGCCGACAACATTGGGGGGGGGGGGGGGTCGTCCCCCTCCCCCTTAGTCGTGACGCCCCTGCTCACCATACACTGTCTGAGCCACGGCTAATTCATGGACGGACGTATTTGATAGACTTATTGTCATTAGGCTGGTTCATTCGTAACCCACTTACAGCCTTCCGCTCAAGTAAAGTATAGCGATCGTTATTGTCTGTCCCTCTGTCTCACTCTTGCTAGTTCATGCAGTTCCGCGAAGCTTGGACGATGAAACTTTGCATGCTTAGAAAGGACTCGACCCAGGACGACACCTTTTTTTCCGGGATCCGATCAAATCTTTGGGGAGGAGGGGGAATACCGTCATCTTCCGACCCGCGAAAATTTCAATCCGGTGATCTGAGTCGAGTGAAAGTGGATGGATGGTATGACCGGAAGTCAGAGATATTCCGTTGTGTCTGAACCACAGTAGGTGGAGCTGGAGGGCGGCCCGGAAATTTTGTAATGTGCTTAAGGATCAAACGGATGGAGAGATTGGGATCAGACTTGGACGGTAGAAAGGGTATGGATCGTATATATGTTAGTTTGAGGTCCGTGCTGGCTCCGGTCTCGGTGGGTAGTGTTGTAGGAGAGTGGAAGCTTACTGGAGGTTTTCAAGAAGTGCTCTGATTCGAGTGAATTTGGGTGGTTGGTAGTATAACGGTGTATCGCATTCCTTAATAATGTTTCACTGGACCCCGCAAGTGAGAACCCCCTAGGCACCTTTTATTGTTCACGCTTTTGTACTGCAACTATTTGTGCTTTACCGGAACTGTGGTTCTCAACAATTGTGGTCAGCAATATTTGTATCTCGAACAATTGTGGTTCCGATCCACAATTCGTGAGCCATTCTAAGATTAATATATAAGCCAGGGTGTTCGCACTAGTGGGGCAGTCGCAGTCATAGTCGAGTCTCAGTCGAGTCGTAGTTTTCAGCTGAAGTGCAATAGTTCGTATCGGATTAACCCAAGTACAGTTGATGATCGTATTGGATTGTACAGTGCGGTGAGTGAATAAAACTACATATATATCACACTCTCTGTTACTGCGTTATCGCCTCTAGACTAAGGAGAACCTGACTCGCCTCCTCGCTACCCAGATAACTATATATACCGGGAGTACGGTATAGTAGGAGCAAGTGCCCTAGTGTGACGTTTATGTGTCCGAAATACATGATAATACAACTAGACACAGTGGGTGGAAATTGGCGAGGGAGGGTGTGGAAATTAAGTGATACTTATAGGTACCAAAAAGATAACGAGAGAGTGACGGAACTTGTTTTGTATAATAATTATTGGACCTAGATTTCCGAATATTAGGACTGGACCAGATACGACCTCGGTTGGGGAGACGCAGGGGGGAATCTTCTGGAAAATCGAGCAAAAACTTACGGTTGGTAAGAGCAAATGCATACGGTATGACATTTATGCGTCTAAATCGAATCCAACTTCGGTGGGGAGAATTGGAGGGGGTATCGGAAATTCTTCGGAAATCTGCTAGTATGCAGGATTCAGGAACTAGTAGGCCATTAGCCCTATTATTACCAGAAAGGAAATCTTTGTCTACGAAGCTAGTACATCCACTGAATAAATTATGAACGGACGAGAAACGTCCCATCAACGTCACACCAACGTCAGTCAGCGTCAAGCATTCAGTCCGCGCGGTCGCATGCAGTAAAAGTGGTTAATACTGGTGAAAACTGGATAATATTGGATTCAAAAGTGAAATAGCCAAGGTAGAGAGGTAAGGAGAGAGAGAGCGGATTAATAAAGCAAGGTCCCGGGCTAAAGTGGGACAACACCTAACGAACTCAGCTCCCGGAACATATTGCTGGGAGCAAGCAAGGTAAAAAGACTGATTTGAGTGCGTCGAAGCGAGAATTTCAATTGTATTGTCTCTGCCGGAAAACGATACGAGATAACCGATGGCGAGTTTGGAAAAAGAACAAGAGCCATTGAGGAACGCTCAATTACTCCAGGAAATCTTCTGCCTGTGGTATCGGGAAATCTGGAAGTTACTCAGGCACAGTTAGCAAATTTTGAGAAGCGAATCGTGGGGAACGCTAGTAAGAATGAAGCAAATGGCCGTGAGATAGCGACTTTGCGCAAAGATCTACTAGATTCAAACCAGAGGGCTAACAGATTGGATCAACAGAACGAATGTTGTACTGTTAATCTTCAGCTATGTAATCGTCCCATGGAGTCTCTTAAAGCAGAAGTGTTCAATTTCTTCAGGTGTGTGCTTCCATTTATGACATTGTCGGGAGTTGATATTCGGGATGTGGTTCAAATCCGGGGAGGTCCAGTGATTGTGAAATTCAATACCACGGAAATCAGGGACATGGTGCTTAGGAATAGCCAGTTGATCAGGAGATCCAGTGTTTCTGTTTCACCGGAGTATACGTACGAACAAAGAGTGGCGCGTCGACAGTTGAAAATCTTTATGGCACCGGCAATTGAAGAGAGACGGGATGTACGCCTTCGAGGTGAAAGGCTATTTATTGACGGGAGAATGTTTCTGTATGACCCCATAGAAAAACGGGTGATTGAGGCAACTCAGAACTCCGTTCAGAATAAATTTGATAGTGCACCCCAAGGAGATCTGGGCACCGGTCCCCCAAGTAGTGATGATCCAGTAATGATGCAAGAAGAAAATTCTGATGCGGAGAGCGTAGCCACGGTCGTTGAAGGGGGCGATAGAGATCAAGTAACGCAGGAGCCGGCCCAAGTTCAAGGAAAGGCAAACGGGGCGGCGGTTTTGGATAAAAGATCTAGTAAAATAGATGAGATAATCTCCCATAAAGATCGAAATAGAACGAACTCCCGGAATGTTGCTTCAAGAGGTGGAGGAACGGCTAGAGGAAGGAGTTCATCTATGAGTAGAGGAAGGTTTGGTGGAAGTGATGTATCAGGAACGGCTAGAAAGGAGGATTTTTATAGGCTCAAGTTTCTGTATCCGAAAAGTCCTGTTGGCCATTCTGAATTGTATGGTTCCCAGTATCCACCGCTTCGTCCGACATAGGGATCCGCGGGTCATGGTGATGTTGAGTAGAAAATATATAAGTGGAATGTCCAAGGATATGCACAAGAGAAGTTGAACGATCTACTAGGGCTTGATAGATGGGATATACTTGGTTTAACAGAGACTTGGAATTCGCAGTGCGTGGTTAAAGATGAGTTTAGTTGTTTTTGTGTGTGCAGAGAGAAGTCAAAAAATAGTCGGATATATGGAGGGGTTGCGGTATTAGTGCGTAAGAGATTAGTAGGCTAAAGGGTAATACGGAGAGCACGGTTTGGATTAAATTGACGATTGATCTTCTTCTTACTGTGTTTTGTTGTGTGCATATTCCTCCCCAGTCTAGTTCGTATTCAAAGGAAGATGCGCGGAATATATTAAGAAGTGATAAGCCTAGATTTAGGAAAGATTACCCTAATTATGGATTTATATTTACAGGAGACTTTAATGCTTATACCGGGTGTCATAGTGGAACGCCTAGGAATGATGTTTTCCAGTGGGAGAATTGGAGGGAGTCTACTCAGTCGGAGGATGTCCAAGGGGATGTGGAGTTGGGTTTGCGGAAAAGTAAGGACCAGGACCGTAAAAAAAAAGGAGTGAGAACCTTTTAAATTTTTGTAGTAATGAATATGTGATAATATTAAATGGGAAATTAGGTGAAGATGGGGGTAAGGGGGTTATACTTGTTTTCGGGTGGGGCTCTGAGTGTTATACATTAAATTTTGGTTAGCCCGTCTCTTTGGTCAAGATGCCTGAATTGTAGAGTTCTTCGGGTTGTGGGTTCTGACCATGTTTCTCTTGCTCTTTTTAGGGTTTCTCCCAGATCTCACGGGCCTGATATGTTAGAGCAATATATGCAGACAAATGGTAGTAATATTCCAGTTCCAGAGGTAAAAATTAGACAACCAATTATGGTATTTTTATGATGATGATTGTTGGATGTTAAAAAATAAGGTGGTGGAGGCACTAGCACTGGTAAGAAATTGCGGTAGTCAGCAGCTAGAATCTAACCTCGGTAAGTATAGACAAATTAGAAGAGAGTACAAAGCTTTGGTGAAGGTTAAGAAAAAGCAGGAGGCTGAGGGCGTTAGGGAAAAAGTCAGAGATTCCTTAAAAAGTAGAGATGGTAAGCTGTTTTGGAAATGGGTGAATGAGTCGCTAGTTGATAAGGGGGAGGCCCCTCAGTTTGGGGCACAATCTTGGGAGAGGTATAATGAGAGTAGAGGGATGGTTGAGGGAACGGTATTGAGCGAACAGTGGAAGGAGAAGGTAAGGGAAAAGGTATGTTACCCGTTGATAGAGGAAGATTCCAAATTATTAGATCCAGTTGAGGAGTCTGAGGTCTTGAATGTTATGCGGAAAATGAAAAGAAATTCTGCTCCAGGTCCGTATGGTATTCCGCTGGCTGTGTGGCGATGAGGCAAAGTGGTGGTTGTGCAGGTGAAGGAAAGGGGTAGATTCTCTGTTGTATTTTTAGATCTAAAGGGAGCATTCGACAATGCTCAGAGATATCTATTAATGGATGAGTTACTGAAGATTGGCTTACTGAATGCGTGTGTACTAATTCTGGTTTCGATGTATGAAATGACTAAGTTTGTAGTGAAGGTGGCAGGTAAATTTTCTAGATCATTTTTTTAAGCGTAGGGGTTAGACAAGGGTGTTGCTTATCTCCTAATTTGTTCTCGCTTTATTAATGATTTTCATGAGTATTTGTTACATTCTGGTGCGGCGGTGGTAAGTCTGGATATTTGTCAGTTATGTGCATTGTTGTTTGCGGACGATATGGTGCTATTTGCTGATTCGCCAGAAAAGTTGCAGTTTCTGTTGGATAGGACCCACGAATACCTCCTAATGAAAGAGCTGTGTTTGAATGTGAGTTAGTCTGTAATGATGGTGTTTAGAAAGGGTGGAAGAGTAAGTGAAAGTGAGAGTGTGAAGTTTAATAGAGAGAAAATAGGGATAAAGGATGGTTTTGTTTATTTAGGTGTTCGGTTTTCGTATAATTGTAAGTTTGGTAGACAAATAGAAGCTAGCGAGAAAAAAGGGAAGCGTTGTGCGTATGCGCTTGCCGGTAGCCATTTAGGGGATATTAAGGATATTAAAATGCATAAGGAGTTACTTTCAACTAAAGTAGTATCTGCTATGCATTATGGATCCGAGATTTGGGGCGTCCATAAGGGTGATAAGCTAGAGAGTGTACAGTTACAATATTTTAAGAGGGTTTCAGGGGTTAGCGTGAGAACAAATAGTTTAGTAATTACAGGGGATTTAGGTTTAGGGTTGCTCCGGAATAGTAGGTTGGTAGCTATGATAAGAAAATGGGAGAAAGTGAGGAATTTGCCAAGAGTGAGAGTTCTGAAAGCCGCGTATTTGGAAATACTCGGAGGTAAGAAAAGGGATTCTTGGCCTCAGTAAATTAAAAAAATATTAAGAGGATTGTGGTTTTTGGGGTCTGAGGTGTGATGGAGTGGGACCAGGTCACCCCCTAGGTAAGGTAGCTAAGTTAGTGCAAGAAAGACTAAGAGTTCAAGAGATTCAGAGGTGGCATGGGGGTGTATCAGATCACCACTCTCTGAAGTTGTATGGTATGGCCAAAGAGACATGGGGAGAAGAATTATATCTTAAGTTGGGATTGGGGGGGGGGCAGAATTGAGGTGGATGGTGAGTCTTAGGGCGGACGCTCTTCCGGTGGGGATGCGGAGAAATTATATTGTTTGAGATAGGAAAGGTACTGGTCCTTATTTTTGTCCAAAATGTGGTATTGAAGGAGAGGATCCGGTACATTTGGTATGTTATTTTGAGGAGTTGAAAGAATTAATAAAGGAAGTGTTTCGTCGGGAGGCTTGGGAGGAAAGGGATTTGGTTTCAAGTATGGGAAGTAAGTGTTTTGGTGAGCTCCGAAGGCTGGGTAGATTCCTGAAGCTAGCTATGACCCACTGTGATTTTTATAGAAGTTGATTTTTGGTTTGTTTTCGGAGTGTCTGATATTTTGTTTTTTGTTATTGTGTTATGTTCCCGCCATGACCCTTGGGCTTTATTGGGAATAAATTCATTCATTCATTCATCCATGCTAAATGATGAATGTAAATACCTTTATTTTCGATAGTTTTGATTCATGTTAGGATTTTGCTGAAGAAAATACGCCTGATTTTTCCATGAGGGATAAGAGGGGACGAAAAAAAGGATGTTGCTAGGTAATTTGTTCGGATGTACGGTGTACATAGCTAGGCCACATGTATTGACGTGAATCATCCATTTCGATTGGTAATGGTTTCTCCCTCATTCTCTGCCATAAAAACCAACTCCTTTCGGATAATGAATTCCCTAAACGAAAGTTGGAACTATTTGTTGATTTAAGAATAACAATAATACAATACAGAAATGGCCATGAGGAATTGACAATGAAAGTCGCATCTATATAGAAGGTTGTCTGTAGTCTTTAATACGACTGGGGGGAGGGGGCATAGCCTCTCCTAGATTTCAGTATATTCCTCCTTGGTGATATGTTTCTGACGCGATTTATATTTCCAGATGCAAAATTACTTTAATTTAAGGTATGTTCTAGATCTATTTTGGATAAACCCCAGAAAGATCAATTAAAGTTTAAGTCCGTGTATGAAACCTGAGATCGGGTCTATGATATTTGTCTCCCCCCCCCCCCCCAAGATCTACTGATGTAGCGCCAATGACTAAAGCATCCTAGATATTACTGTTATCCATTTTTAGTCCCTACCAACATATAAGCTAATAATTTATTGCATCATCTTTTATGTCAGGAGTGTGTTGTATCACCTTCGATGATCTCTGGAAAGTAATCATGTCCTGAGCTTTCCAGTTCCCAGGACAGAGAATTGGGTCGGGAACCAAAAATTATAAGAAAAACAAAAGGCACAGATGGAAACAATAACGAAATCATGTTGATATTTTATGATTGAAAAATCCAAACTTCAATTTGGAAAATTGGAACTTAATTTTTTTAAAAGGGCACCTTAGAATATTAACTGCGTCTGCTTCACGTCTATCAGATTTGTCTACTTTAAAGCGGTGCTTTGCTTTTAACAAACTAACTAAGTTTCCCTCCAACTCTCATGGCTTCTACAAAAGAAAAGAGCTGTAAGCTCATAAGGCACTTTGAAGCATCCGTAGTAGCTAAGGTATCAGCTAAGATCTGCGCTGTTTTGAGACACATACGATTATGGGCTTTTTGGTTCATGAAAATGCATGGATAACTGAAAAACATGACATGCATTTTGCGGTTACAATGCACGCTTTAAGGGTTCTAGGAATCCATTTGTAAGCAAAAGCACTGATACAAAAATGATCATGGGCCCTTGGTTCATGAAAGTAAGTATTTTTGTTTTGCATTTTGCGGCTAAAGATGTGCACTTTACGGTTACTTCTAGAGCTGACTTGTAAGCAAAATACTTGGGGCACAGATGATCATGTGCCCTTGGGGATCTTAAAAAATTTCGCTTCTCAAAATTGATTGCCGCTTTAAGTATGGTAGTCAGTAATTTTTAAGCAAAACCCTTGAGGCAACAAAGGATCATTGGCCCTTGGAATCACGAAAATGTTTCTTTTGATCAAAAGCTTTTTTTTCACTTTGCAGGATACACTTACTTTACTTACTTACTTACTTGTGCCAGGACGCAAGCTGTGCAGCTCTCCCTGACGACAGCAGCTGACGGACCAAGGCATGCCATGAATCTCGGTCTTCCGTGAATGGCATCGAGATCTGAAGCCAGTAGGGATCCCATCTCCTCCCATGCCGGCGGAAGCCTCCAATGGGCTCGAGGTCTTCCTTGAGGGTGCTCAGCCACGTTTTACGTTGACCTCCCCGGAGTTTCTTCCAACCTGGCATGGGGTTGGCGAGCAGAGCTTTCTTCGCAAGGGTTTAGTCTTCCCTTCTGCTCACGTGGCCGAACCAGGACAATCGGCGTTTCTTCGCTAATGAGGCTGCATCTTATTTTTGGGAGGACCGTCTCCTTACGGTCTCGGAGTGTCACTCCCAGGATTTTTCGAAGCCATCCATGGTCGAACACATTAAGGGTTTGGGCCTCGGTAGCTTTTATTGGCCATGTTTCCGACCCGTAAAGAAGGGTGGATCTTACCATGGCTTCGTAAACTCTAACCCTTGTGTTTTGACTGATGCCTCTACGATTCCACAGACCCGTTTTAGCTGAGCGAAAACGCCGTTAGCAGCTCATATTCGGGCCAGGATTTCCTCGCTGCTGCTTCCTGTCATGTTGATGAGTGAGCCAAGGTATTTGAACCTGTCAGTCTTGTCTATGGGACACTGGGTCAGCTTGATGCCTAAATCCGACGGTTCGTTGGAAATGTACTTTGTTTTTTCAGAGCTGATTCTGAACCCCAATGGTTCCGCCTCCTTTGATACATCATCCAGCATCCTTTGTGCCTGGACTGCCGAGTCTGAGAGCAGGCCGATGTCATCAGCGTAATCGAGGTCATTCACGGAGAACTCGGGGCTGACTTCGATGCCCGCATGGTTCTGCATAGCCCTTCTCATAATCCAGTTGATTCCGAAGTTGAAGAGCGTGGGCGATAGTACGCAGCCCTGGCGTACGCCGTAGTCGATATCAAAAAGTGATGACAGTTCTCCGCCGATCTGGGTTCGAGCCCTAGTATGCAGGTAGTATGCTTGGATGAGACGGACGATTTTGTCTGGTATGCCGTCATCAGTCTAGCTCTCCAGATTCCACCCCGCACCACTGAGTCGAAGGCAGTGATGAAGTCGATAAAAACCGCCGAAGAGATTTGCTGGTGCTTGGCTCGATGTTCCAGGATTTGTCGAATGGTGAAGAGTTAATCAACACAGCCCATCTCAGGCCAGAAGCCTGCCTGGTTGTGGAGAATTACACAGAACATCTTGGCGGTTATCCTGATCAGGGAGATACCGCGGTAGTTCTTGCAAGATGTTCTGTCTCCTTTCTAGAAGATCGGAATGATGATGGAGTCTTTCCAATCCTGGGGAAATACCTCCTTTTGCCAGATCGTACCGAAGAGTTAAGATACACACTTTGAAATGCTGTTTCCATTTTCTCCGCCCATTCATGGATTTCTTGTCCCTCCACTGTGTCCCTGACTTCAACAAGATATGCAATCTGGCCACAGCTTATAGATCTAAGCAGTTCTGCAAGCTCCATGTCGTCTCCATGTTAAGTTTTTGGTACACAGCTCTGAACGGCGTCGCCTCCGTGCCCGTGCTCCGACAAGTATATGCAACTCACAGCGCGTAGGCGGGCACGCATTTTGTTTGGATGTATCACTCCTTCGTGAGAGTGCAGGGGAGGTCTTCCGTGTTTTAATTTACTCAGAGTAGCGAGTAGAAGAATAAGCAGTGATGTTAGGGAGGAATGACCAATTGAAAGAATAAAAGACTCTACAAAGATCGGCAGTGAGTCGGTGCAATTAATGTATGTGTCGCAACACATAAGTCAGTCATTAATCATTATTGTGGTTCTACTGGTACTTGAAGCAAGAATAAACATTTATCCTTATTTTTTCCTATTTATCCTTAAAGATTATATTCAAATATTTATCCTTCTTTGTTCTTGCTTGTACCAACCGAGACTTCAGGACTTGTGTGAGCAATCCCTTTGGGCAGAAACTTAAACACGTAATTAGACACAGTGACTGTCACTAGCCTCCGGCACGACACTTATTTCTAGATATTATACTACTATGATTAAACTGATAATGTATTAGAAAACTTACTTGTCTACTGGTATTGTATTCATCCGCAATCCTAACAATTGACAGTTATTCCCGCTGCTCAGCCATCCCGCCATAATATAACTTCCGACCGGCATTTTCAAACATATCAGATCACTCACGAGGTCACTCCACTTCACAGCTCCACTTCAAGGTCTTCAAGTTTCCTACTGCGAAGTTCAAACTCATGTCGTGCGTATCGCATGGGTGTGGCTCCCGCGCCCCGCCCACTATGTCCCAAAAGTAAATCGAGCTTGCAGAACTGCCTAGATCTGTAAGCTGTGAACCTGGCCCACTTGTAAAGATACTGAGATCACGATATTTTCGCTTGCTGAGCATATCAAAAACAATAGGCATATGACGCATATTCGCTGAAAGTTTCTTATACGTAGGGTACTGAGACTTGCTGTTACAACAGAATTAGTGCGAGGCATTTTTCTTATCAACCTAGGCAGTTAAGCAAACTCCTATCTTCCCCATGAGAAGCTTTTGGGACACAGCTCTGAGCCCCGCACCTGCCTCCTACACGTAGATCCACCGGTTAACGCATTGGCGGGAACTGAAACTTGTAGCTGTGTTGCCTTTCCGTGAGAATGCAGGGGAGGGCTCTCTGCCTTGTTTGACAAGGTTACTTACAATAAGGTGAATAAAAGAGTACATTTTGGGGGTAATGAAGAATGATTAATTGAAGCTGTTGAAAGAGCGCAAAAGAAATAGTATAGAAATAATCGATTTCGTATGCTTGAACTTAACTTTTGTAATCTGAGATCAGGATAATTACAATTATTGCATTTCACTTTGGTCAGGAAAACAAAAGAAAGAGTTCACAAAACAATGACTTTAAATATCCTGCAAGAACTAACTTGCAATAATATCACATGGAGTGTTGGTCATCAGATAATCAGATCTTGCAGATGTTCGGTCTTTCCGAACCCCATACACAGTTGATACAAAAACATCCGTGCTATTCATCTGAGGCAAGAATAAATAGTAGTTGCTGATTCGCCGTGTCTTTATCGGACTTTTCAAACCATTTTTTTCAGCTTTGGAATGATACATTTAACTTCTTCCAGATTTTCTATTCTGGCCGGAATTCTGTCAAACTACTACTGGTCCGGGTGAGGAAGTAAAGCTCAGATCTTGCTCCCTTACAAATGTTCCGACCGTCTTTAGAATAGTTTTACTCTTACGAAATGTCCGACAGTCGCAAGATTCCGGTCAGTCTACTTGTTCGGCGGGGGACATAGCGATGGCCAGATTTCGGGCGCTCCTTGATCAAATGAAAGCTTGGGAGCACAACTTCAGATGGTCCTCTCTGACATAGGCCATTCCACTCAGCTGCACTTCACACACCAGGACAAGCAAAACAATCCTTTTTGCCCCCAGGAAAGAGTTCTACGGAACTTTCCGAGATGTGATGTCGTATTCACCAATCCGGGCTAAGGTCCACACTTTCCGTAAAAGCCAGGGTTAGACCCTTACCACTGTCGAGCAATTAGCTTCGACGCAATTAGCGAAGTCGACGACATAGGAAAAAAAACAAGAAAAAACTAGGACAAAACCAAAGTGTTGCTCTCGCAACACAATTGCCTGTTTCAAAGAAAAAAATCCACTGTTTGTACGAAAAATCGCGGCGCTTCGTGCCGACTCGCCTATTCTTACTGACTGGGCGTCCCCCAATACTTGACATCTCTGCTGGAAGTACCTCAACTTGAATCTCTTGAATTCTGGAACCGCTCCAACTCCCCCCACAATCCCCAAATCCGGTCCAGTTCTGTCAGTGATGTATCTAGGGCTTGCTTTTTCTTCCCACCAACTTTAATCCTGATCGCTTCACTCTGAGCGTGTCGCAAGATTTCCGGTTCCCCCCTCCGAGTCCCCCCACATTGATCGGATTCGGTCCGGACTTGAAATGGGACATCAGGGACACGAGATCTTTCCAAATATCAAGTTTCATTAAGATCCGATAACCTGTTCCAAAGTTATGTATACCTCCAGATTCTGGATTTCCCCACCTCCACTTCCTCCACGACGGTCGGACCGGGGAAGTGAGAGTTTCCAAATAAGTTTGTTCGGGTCCTTAATATGACCGCCAAGTTTCGTCGTCCTAGCACATCTGGAAGTACCCTAACTCTCGGTCACTGGAATGACCGACCGACTGACAGACTGACCTAGGGAATTGTCATCGGTGTAATAATAATAATAATTTATTAAAGCCAACAAAGGGCCATACATCAGCGTTCATTATTGCACTTAACTAACAAAATTGACCTTCAATGTTACATACAATAAAATTATTCCTTTTTACCCTTCTACTATTAACCAAATTAACTCCAATTTAAGCTTCCAGTATACACTTCAAAAATCCACATACAGACCGAATTACCTGACGATTCGTCGACTCCATAATACCAGGAAATAGTATGGATACCCCACCAAAAAATCTATCTCTAATTTCCTTCACCCCCCCCCCCATAATCCGTCAGCAGATGGCATAAACTCTCTTCAACCTCACCACAAAATCGGCAAGCACACTCGGCCACTGGGAAAGACCTATTCTTTTCAAAAACCTTTTTCCTACTTCGTAATGGGAGGCAGTTCGCCCGGAGTTGGAACCCCATCTTTAATATTTCTGCGGGTAGACCTAGCTTAAAATAAAATTCTAATCCAAACAAATTCTTAAACTTCGGATAATTAGTGAGCGACTCCGACTTCCGAATAGCCTCATTTCATAACCGAATTTCTTGGTCCTGAAGTACTGAAGTAACTTCTCCTATCAAATTTTCCAAATCTTCGACATCACCATGGCCATCATTCCAAGCATACCACAGTCCAGCTTCGTCCAACAGCTTTTTCACTTTCCACGGCCAAGAACGCTTCTTTTTTTATCCCAGGGCCTCTAAGTATGCCACTTTCAGCAGCCTATCTTCCTGGAGACTTACTATTTTTAACCTAAATCAAACTACTTGCACTAGCCTACATATTCTAAGATACAGCAAACCTAATTCTCTTTTCATTACTTGTGTATGGGTTGTTGGGTGTAAACCAATTAATCTGTTGTAGTGTTGTAGCTGAATCGATTCAAGTTGCTTAGCAGCCTCGCAACCCCAGAGCTCAGCCCCATAATGGATCGTAGGTAAAATTTTAGAATTAAAAACGTGCTTATGCATCTTAAGGTTCTTAACTTTCATTAACGTCTAGTTTCTTAAAAGTGCAAACGATGCAGCTTTACCTCTTTTACCCATCTCTGCAATATGTTCCTTTCAGCTACCATTTGACATCAAAGTAACCCCCAAATACTTAAAACTTTTCTTTTGGGATAATTCTTTAGCTTTAAATGTAAATTTTTCGGGTTTATCCCCTTTCTTACCAAATATTACAATTTATGTTTTATTAACGTTCAGGTTGAGTTTTTTAAATCCAAATAAGTTTCGAGGAAATCCAAGAGAGTCTGGAGCTCCTGTGCAGACGTAGCTACCAAAGCTGCGTCGTCAGCGAATAACAACGCTGACAAGGCTAAACTTCCTAGCTTCACTACAGGAGCCCAGCGGCTCTGTAGATAATCTACTAAATAGTTAATATAAATACAAATAATCTAGGTGAGAATGTGCTACCCTGTTTCACTCCCCTCAACAAAGTAGATGTTCCTTTCCCTACTGCTTTGACTATAGCTAGGCTACTTATATACATGTGACTAATAATTCTAATGACTAGCCTAGGTATCCCTAATCCTAACATCGTCCCAAACAACATCGCCCTATCAATACTATCGAAAGCACGTTCTAAATCTAAAAAAGCTACATATAACTTTCCACTTCCCTTACAATACTTTTCTATTAAAACTTTCAATACAAATATCCTATCGATAGTACTATATCCTACACTAAATCCAGCCTGCTCCTCTCCAATTACCTTATTAACTATTTTGTTAGCCTAGAATCAATTATCTTCTCTAATATCTTACTCATCCACGAAACCAATGCCATAGACCTATAGTTGCGATGTAGCTTCCTATCTCCTTTTAAAAAAAAACGGGAGCACTATAGATATCTTAAGACGCCGGCCAAGTTCCTGTTGCCAGAATCTGATTGAAAATTATTACAAAAAATGACATAAATACTACAAGAAGTTTCTACAACAGCCGCGTAAGAACTCCATCCGCTCCTGCCGCCGAATTACCTTCCATTCGTTTAAGATTTTCTTGAATCTCTTCTCCTGTTATCGGGATAAGCATTTCATAATCATTCTCTCTCATGGGCATAGTAAATCATTATCAAAATGCTGGAATTCTGTCTGGTGCCACTTTTCTATTGGCTCATCACTCTCCTGATTCTGCTCTTCTAATTCCTTGAAATGCTCTCGCCATGTTTGTTGATGAGTTTCCGTCCCTTTTTCGCAGCTCTTCTTATCATTTACCTTTTTCCAGAACTCCCTCATTTTATTATTTACGTAAGATTCCGCTAACTCTTTTTTTTTCTACTTCTTGTATCAACATTTTTTTCATTTTAATTAACTTGTTGTAAACTTTTCTTTTTTCTCTACAAACCCTTAACAGACTTATCTTATTTTCTTCATTCTTTGCCCTTTTTATTTTATTTAAATCTTTAACTAATTCTTTTTTCTTACTATTACATTCCACGTCAAAAAATTCTGTATTTTACTTTTCTTATCAATTGATGGAGCCGCTGTATCATGTAAAAGTTTGATAAATTCTGTAATCTTCTGATCATTAGTCTTTTCTTGTCTCTGAAGATCTTCTATCCGCTGACAAAACTCTTCACTTGTAAATGCTTCTTTCAGTTTCTGTTCTTCCTCGCTAGACCAGTATCGTGGAATTGATCGTATCATCGGACTTTGTTGTTCTTCATCAACTTCCATAGGTTCCGATATTTCTTCCTCCGGCAATCTAATTTCTAATAACAGAGCTAAGTGGTCAGATCCTACTAAACTAACCAAAACCTCAACATTGAGTGGCTCCTCTGCTAGGCGAACGTCTACCAACACGTAGTCAACTACACTAGGTAAAGCAGCAAAGCAAGTGAACTCACCAATCCCGCGATCCTTACCAAACCTACCGTTACCAATTATAACTCCAATCTGCGGACAAAGTGCCAGGAGGTTTCGGCCCCAACCATTAATCCAGACTATTCCTTTATCCAGACTATTCCGTGGTATTCTGAAGGCCGGCGGGATCAAGTCGACTATACCTGGAATCGAAACATCAACAACTTCAAACTCAATTCCAGTATGCGCATTCAGATCTCCTAAAAAAATCAATCGATCTTCTGTAAAAGTTCTCCTAAGACTCTTTGCTTCTTGTTCTAAAATATACCAAGTATATCTTCCTTGCGATATGAACTATTTTGTGGCGGTACATAAATTCCTCCTACTATTAACTTCCAACCCTTTCTACATTTCAGTCTATATACACCAAACTATATTCTCAGACTTGTTTTGAAGACGGGTATAACTACTTATCCTTCTTAATCAACACTGACACACCACCATATACTCTTAAATTTGACGAAATTTCTCTTGACACATTTTCTACTAAATACCCCTCTAACGATACGCTGTCGTTTTTCTCCAGCCACGTCTGAACTAACGATATCACATCAAATTCTTTCAGTTCCTTTGAAAACTCTTGAACTTTGCTCTTAACACCTTGCACATTCCAGGTCACAATCCTTAAAGTCTGGGTATGGCCCGACAGTCCCTAGTAATCGCTGTAGTCCATTTGAGTTCTTTGTTGCTCAAGATCAAAAGGTTCCCGTTCATTCCCCGACTCGTCCTCATTACCATACGCTTTGGTGTAGGCACGATTTTGAGATAGTCTATTTCTTATTCCGGGGCCTTTCTTTGGTACACTTTGACGGTTTTTGTCTTCCGGGCTGACTATCTCGCTGCTTTTCTTGACCCGACTCTGAGACGATCCTTGTGGGCCTTCGATCAGTGTGTCTCTTTCGCTGCTGTCGTCTGATATGTCCCAAGTTTGGCTCTGCTCATTGCTGACAAGACCGGCTTTACTACCACTAGGTTTGTCTGGCAATATTTCTACGGTCTGAACTTGTGCAGGTCGAAGGGTATCTTCCGTTGGTCTTGGTGTAGGTATACTATTCTGGTTTTGAGATCGATGCTGTTTTACTTCGATAACCTTCGATTGAGCTTCATCAAACATAAACAGCTGTCGATCGATGAACAATTTAACTGTCCGTAAACGAACTTGCCGGTTTTGACTTATTGCTTTGTTCATGATTGGTTTCATGTGTTCCCTTACATTCCGTTGCGCCGAAGTATAATCAAGGGTAACCTCAACACCGTACCGTCTCAGAATGAAATCCCGAGCGTCTATTGAGTTTACCTTCAAAACCACAGGGCCTGCTCTCGTTCGGAAGACATCCTTGATTTACGAGGCAGCAAGACGTAGTTCTGGAATGCAACCGTTTAAAAATTCCAGCATTTCGTATTTCAATCTGGAATCTTGCCCCCCCCCCCCCGAGTGCTGAAAATCATACAGGATTAAATTTCCTCGTTTTGGTTCCGTCTCGCAGGAATTTGCCGTTTGAGCACTTGTCTTTTGGCGAGAGCGTAGATCGCACACTTCACCTTGCAGTCTGTCTACTTCGTTTTTTGTAAACTTGAAGGTTAGCATTCATTGTAGCCAGCTGTGAACTTTAGACATCCTGAGACAGTTTTGGCATCAGGCTCAGAGTTTATTTCCTCCGATAGTTGCTCATTTGCCGACTGAACCATTTTTCCCACAAGTTCGGCCAAATCACGATCAAAATCCAGTTAGTCCAAAAATCGTAGTCAAGTTCACGCTAATTAGTTGACAGAAAATCTCACGTTCAGTTCACACTGTATTGTCCAAACTCGTAATCAAGGTCGCGCACGGACGTTATCGGGAAGTAGATATTTCACTGAGGAATAACAAACAAGCATGAAAGGGGTGTTCTCTCGTTCAGTGCTGAATGAATACTTGGCCAGAAGGTAAGTGCCATAAAAACAAGAGCTGGAAGCTCATATCGCACTTGCAAGGCTGGGTTCAGAGGATTCAAGTAGGAATTCGTCAATTCGTGGGTTTGTTGTGATCCTTTGTAAGCAAAACAGAAATAAGAATGGTCATGGGTCCTTGGATATCACTAAAATGTACTGTTCGTTAAAACTATTTTCTTTTTAATATTTGGCCGGGATGATGCGCACTTTAAGGGCACTAGATATTCATCTCTAATGAACACTCTTGAAGCACAAATGATGACAAGCTCATTGGAATCATGAAATGTATATTTTGCTCAAAATTATTGTTTGTATTTTAAGAAATTTATTTGTAAGCAAAACACTTGAGGCATAAATGATCATGGGCCCATGGGGATCATGAATATATATCGTTTGGTTAAAGCATTTTTTTTTACTTTTTGGTTAAGAAACGCACTTTAAGGGTGCTATAAATTAGCTCTGAGCAACACCCTTGAGTTAAAAATGTATACTTTTTTTTTACTTTGTGGTTAGGATAAGTGCTTTAAGGTTAGGATTAGTACTTTAAGGGATGGTCGGATCTGAGAAGTTACTATTTTTAAGCCAAGCCAATTCATCGCCCTAGCATATCTTAAAACGGGACATCCGAGAAACGAGGTCTTTCCAAATATCAAGTTTCGTTAAAGAACCCCTCTTGCTTATTCAGATTTTTATAATATACCCAGCTCCCATACAGAATTATAAGCTTCTAAAAACCTCACCTTTCTCCACTGTCTCGTTTTGTGCCTATGAATTTTTAGCGCTTTTTTGGCCTTGCCGAGTTTTGCCCGTCACACAACGAAACTTTTGCCGGAATCTTCAACGTCCGCTGACAACTCTTTCACACATAAGGATCTCAGAAGCATCTGTTTATTACTTCTTTTATCTGCTTAGTTTCCCCACTTTTCAACCACGGCACATTCAGTTTTCAAATGTTTTGCGCCCAGCCGCCGCGTCGGAGAGCAGGAAGGCTGGAGGTAATCGACAAGCGCTAACAAGAAATTCGCTAATTTCAGGTGGGAAGTAATGGTATATTCGAAAACGTTTTTTCTGATCTGTTTCATTGGGGAAAGATCATTTCTAGTAAGAGTTGTGCTTTAAGATCCGACCACTCGTTCAAAAGTTATAAATACCTCAAGATTCCAGATTCCTCCTCCCTCCACTCCCCCACGATGGCTGGGTCGAAGAACTGACTATTTTTAAGCCAATCATGTCAAGTCTCTACTTTTCAAGCCAATTTTCATCATCTTCGCACATCTGGAAATACATTAACTCGCGATAGCCGGAATTTCGGACTCCCCCCTCTAACTCCCCCACAGTACCTAAATCCGATCCGGTTCTATCGCTGACTAGTTCTTGTGCTTGTCATTCCCACCAAGTTTCATCCCGATCGCTCCACTCTAACCGTGTCACAAGTTTTCCGCTTCCCCCCTCTGACTCCCCCCCCCCCTCCCACATTCATCGGATCCGGTCCGGACTTCAAATGGGCCATCCGAGACACGAGGTCTTTCCAAACATCAAGTTTCGTTAAGATCCGATCACCCGTTTCAATGTTATACACTCCTCAAGATTCCGGACCCCCCTCCCTCCACTCCCCCCACGGTCGTCGGATCGGGAAGTTGACTACTTCTAGGATAATCTGGTCTGATCCCTGACTTGCCTGCCAAGTTTCATTGCCCTAGCCCACCTAGAAGTAACTTAACTCCGTATCACCGGAATTCCGGCCCCCCTCCAGCTCCCTCCACAGTGCACGAATCCGGTCCGGTTCCGTCAATGATGTACCTAGGGCTTGTGTTTGTTCCTCCCATGATGTTTCATCCCGATCGCTACACTCTAAGCGTGTCACATGATTGCCGGTTACCTCCTCCGACCCCCCCCCCCCCCCACATTCATCGGATTTGGTCCGGACTTAAAATGGGACATCTGAGACATGACGTCTTTCCAAATATCAAGTTTCATTAAGATCCGATCACCCGTTCGAAAGTTATGCATGTCACTAAAATACCGGATTCCGGCTCCCCTCCCTACCCCCACGATGGTCGGGTCGAGCAAGTGACTATTTCCAAGTTAGTTTGATCGGGTCCCTAATATGCCTGCCAAGTTTCATCGTCCTAGCACATCTGGAAGTACCCTAACTCGCAAACACCGGACTGACCGACTGACAGACCGACGGAAAAGTGATCGGTATATGGCACTTGGCCGGAAGGCAAGTGCCATAAAAAAAAACACGAAATGTATGTTCGTGTCTGTATTCGGGTTCTTGAGATCAAATTACCGTTTCCACGAACTGAACGATCTCGTTTTAATTTCCGGTACAGAATTTCATTGGTAGCAAATACGTGTCTTTTACTTTGAAAGTATTGACGGAATCTTCCTTGAAGAGAAGATTAAACAGTTTTAGATCTGATTCTGCTTCCAAGAAGGGTTGAAAAAGTTGGATTAAATTTCATCGATTGGCCTTGTTCCAATTGCGCTATCGAAAAAAGTATTTTAGGAGTATTTGCTTTTCTTTTTATCAAAATATTTACAGAACAGAACTGAAACCAGAGACTATTCCAACAATCGCCATCTCCTGTCTGCTTATTTTCTATTTTCATTTCACAGTTGTGTTGTCGAGCTTTTTGGTTTCAAGTCAAATCCAGTATTCCCGTGGAAAGTCTTTTCACAGTTGACCAACCTCCCGCGCGTTCTTTTCGATTGGTTCATTTCAAAGTACGATCTCTACTACCCAACCAGAGACAACGTCGTTTGTGGGTGTTAATCAAGATCGACATATTGTTCCGGGTTAAGTCAGAGAACATAGCACACCCCTAGCAGACGGCTCGGTCGCAGGCCTTGACGCACGGATGAGCTGATTTTTTTGGTTTACTTGCAGACACCATGGTATTTGTTAACACGGTTACCGGATCTGCAATTAGCCGGTTTTGCAGTTACCATGGTATCTAATACGGTTGCTCTGCCAAAATGACAATTGCCAAAATTGCCCTTTTCGAATTCATCCCAAAAGAAAAACTAATATTCAGTCACATCACTAAGTGCCCAACTTCTTTCCCACCAATTTGAAACAAATTGATGAAAGTGAGATGACTTTTTCAGATACCACGATCAGTTACCACGGTCGGGCCGTGGTATTTGAATATCAGATACCACGGTAACTGGCCAGATACCAAGATAACTGCAAAAGCGCCTTTTGACCATAAATGCAAAAACGACTTTAGACCGTGGTATCAGAAACCATGGTATCTGCAAAAAACGCAACTTTTATTTTCTACTTTTTGGGATCCCAAAACGTAAGTGGAGGGATACCTATGACATCGCAAAAGTTGTCCGTCTGTCCGTCCGTCCGTCTGTAAGCACGATAACTCTCGAAGGGAATGAGATATTTTGATGAAACTTGGTGTGAGGATTCGTTGGGTCGGCGGACCAGCCGAGTTCGTAAATGGGCTTTGTAGCCCTACATTTAGGGGTGAGGGAGGGGGTTCAAATTAAGGGGCAAACAAAATATTTTGAAACAGCTACTGTGATAGTCGATTATGGGGTAAGAAGACATGCTGAACACGATGGTGAAAACCATTTTGTAATCGGACAAGTAGTTCGCCCGGCCAAACCGGCCAAAACCGGAAAGTTTGTTAAAAGTAAAAGTTTTATTTGAAGTTGATTAGATGTTCGATTTAGAAGTAGGAAGACATGCTGAAGACGATGGTGAAAACCATTTTCTCGACGGACAAGTAGTTCGCCCGAAATCCGGCCCGAACCGGAAAGTTTACGGCAAGAAGACATGCTAAACTCTTATGTGAAAACAATTTTCTACCCGGACATGTAGTTCGCCCGGAATCGGGAACATTGTTGTTAGAAGTTAAAGTTTTACTTCTAGCTGGTTAGATAACCGATTTAGGGGTAAGAAGAGACGCTGAATCCGTGTGTGACAATCATATTTTACCCGGACATATAGTTCGACCGGAATCCGGCTGGAGTCGGAAAATTTGTTACGGTATAAGTTAAATTTGTATTTGAAGTTGATTAGATGTTCATTATTGGGGAAAGAAGAGACCCTGAGTTCGTTTTTGAGCTTTCTTTTTTCGCCGGACAAGTAGTTCTAGAGTTCGGCCGAAACCGGGAAATTGGCAGAAGTGGCAGGAACTTTTCGTCAAAACAGATATGACATATACGGGTAAACACACATGCTGAATCCATATCTGAACTTGGTTTTCTCAGATGATTAGCTATTTGGCCTTAATCTGTTTCTGAGTTTTAATTGTAAGAATGTTCAAGGATTCTGGCGATGACTGGATCTGGCTAAGACAAGACCCAGTTGTCTGGATCAGATATTGAATTTTTGGGATCCCATCGAAAACTTTGGTCTTGTTATCTTATTCGGCCAAAATGAAGAGTCACAAAGGAATAAAATGAACATACAATTCAGATCTCGTTTTTCCTGATCTGAATACAGACAAATCCGTAATGTTAAAAATGAAATGATAGTTTACAAATAAAACGTACACTTCATCTCCGTTTACTTAACCAGCCTTTCCCAGTTTGCTTTTAATTTGAGGTACTAAATGTCTTTACCTATTTTCACCTAGTCCTCTGCTTCTTTCCATTTTTGAAGACCTGATGGCTCGGAGGTTTAGTCCGAGTTTTCCAGTAACCGACTTAGCGAAAACAAGCCCTTCTTTCTATCAGTCCTTTCCTTTCCTCCATCTCTAGTTAAAAGCCTTCCCAGGTACACCTCTCCGTTTTCAGTAGCCAATCCTGCTGTTCCTTCATCTTGACTGTCCCAGTTTCAAAAGTGAAATAGAAAGTAACAAGATATCGAGATGAAGACAGAGTAATAAGATCAAGTTTCGGAGAGGAAGGCTTCGCTACCTCACCTAAGAGGTCAATTTTAATCCAAAGCGTCCAAAAGCGTCGAATCAAAGCGTCCCTCCATCAGCGAATCTTATGGTCTGAGAATTTTCTTGTCAGGAATGCCACTGATCCCCTTTTGAGCTGCTTTCCTGTGAAAAGGACGTGTGTCCTTGGCGCATTTAAGTGGTTTTTATGGCACTTGAACTTACTCAAGTGCCATATAGCGTTCATAATGTCTGTCTGTCTGTCGGTCTGTCTGTCTGTCCGCATTTTGCTAGTTTGGGCACTTCTAAATGACCTAGGACGATAAAACTTGGCTCGCATATCAGGGACCCAACCGGATTAACTTGGAAATAATTACTTCCCCGATCCGACCATCATTGGGAGAGTGGCAACATAGGGAATCCGGAAATTAGTAACATTCATAACTTTGGAACGGATAATCGGGCGTGCATTAAACTTGACAGGTATCACGAACAAGTGTCTTGACATTTAGTAGTTGTTCATTTCATGTTCATTGTCAAATTTGGATCGGATCCGATAACTGGAGAGGGGGCTGGAGGGCACACCCGAATGCTTTTTCTAGTTTCTGTCAAGCCCCTACCCCTTCTTCACACTAGTCTAACTCTGCGCGTTGATGAGTCGTTCTTTCTTCACATTAGTATGGCCATGCTCGTGGCTGAGTCATTCTTTGCTTAAATTTCGTTCGGAGAGAGCTAGAGTAATCGAAGGTCGAAGAGGTTTGGAATAATATGGCAAGTGTCAGCGGCTTCTCTGACCAAACAAAACTACCAGGGTATATGCATTTCTGAAACGCTAGGTGGCCTCTATGCGGTCATACGCGCAGTTCTGACACGCCAGAACTCTTTCCTAGTCGTTACAACGCAATTACTACGTTTTCTTGCGACGAAATACTGGTGCGGTGTTTGTCTGTTGTGTTATTTGTGTTTGATGGCAAAGCCTTTGTTCGAACAAGCAAGCAGTTAAAGCAAGTAGCCTAGTGATAAATCAATCATTGTAGAAAGATTGCGAATAATTGTGATATTGTCAAGCTGAAATACAGTGGAGTTGTAAATTCGACAAGATTGGCTTAGAAATCACCACTTTCCAAATCCGACAATTCCTTAAAGTACCAATCATGACCGCAAATTAAGAAAAATACTTTTAAGCAAAATATGCATTTTCATGATCCCCATTAGCCCATTACCATTTTTGCCTCAAGGGTTTTGCTAACAAATGAGGTTCTAGATCCCTTGAAGTGCGCATCTTCACCGCAAGGTCGAAAAGTACTTTTTATCAAACGATACATCTCAACCCATGATCGTTTGTGCCACAAGGGTTCTACTGTTGACCAAACGGTATATATCAATGATCCCTACGAACCTGCTATCGTTTTTGCCTCAAGGGTTTTGCTTACAGGCTCATTTCTAGCGCCTTTAAAGTCCGCATCATTACAGCCAAGTTCAACAATAAAATAGTTTTTGGGATCCCAAACGTAAGAGGCGGGATACCTATGACATCGCAAAAGTTGTCCATCTGTCCGTCCGTCCGTCTGTCCGTCTGTGCGCACTGTAACTCTCGAAGGGAATAGATATTTTGATGAAACTTGGTTTGAGGATTCTTTGGGTCGAGAGTAAGGTCAAGTTCGCATATGGGCTATGTAGCCTTACATTTAGGGGTGGGGAGGGGGTTTAAATTAGGGGGTAAATGAAATATTTTTAAACAGATAATGTGATAGTCGATTATGGTGTAAGAAGACATGTCGAACACGATGGTGAAAACATTTTGTCATCGGAAAAGTAGTTCGCCCGGAATCCGGCCAAAACCGGAAAGTTTGTTAAAGTAAAAGTTTTATTTGAAGTTGAATAGAATTAGGGGTAAGAATACATGCTTAACACTATGGTGAAAACCGTTTTTTTGCCGGACAAGTTGTTAGCCTGGAATCCGGCCAAAACCGGAAAGTCTCTTAAAAGTAAAAGTTTTATTTGAAGTTGATTAGATGTTTGATATAGGGGTAAGAAGACATGCTGAACAGAATGGTGGAAACCATTTTCTCCCCGAACAAGTAGTTCGCCTGGAATCTGGCCAAAACCGGAGAGTTTGTTAAAAGTAAAAGTTTTATTTGGAGTTGATTAGATGTTCGATTTAGGAGTAAGAAGACATGATGAACACTTAATTGAAAACAATTTTCTACTCAGACAATTAGTTCGCCCGGAATCCGGCCAAAACCGAAAATTGTTAAAAGTTAGAATGGCAGGAAGTCTTCGTCAAATAGATATGACTTATAGGGGTAAACACACATGCTGATTTAATATCTGAACTTGGTTTTCTCAGATGATTAATGTGTTTTTGAATTTTAATGGGAAAAATGTTCAAGGAGTCTACTTTTTACTTACTAGTGTCTAATAAAATAATATTTGACTCTGTACAAAGTTCCCAAACAAAAAACTCCTGCCAACATGTTGCCTATTCTTGCAAGTGCCATATGAGCTTTCAGCTCTTGTTAACTTCTGTTGCGTTTTTGTTTCGTTCTGGGATATATGGCTTTTGGCTGAAATAAAGCTATTATTATTATGATTACAAAACTTGAACGTTTGAACGTTGCTCTAGAACTGAAGAAGCCATATATAACATACACAAAAAAACATCAAAACACACTTTAGTCGACTGATCCCTGCTTCGTTGTTCATATTGTTTGAAGAATTTTCCAATCTCAATTGCTATGGAAATCGGGTCCCAGACTTTACGTATGCATGAGAATCTTATCTACCACACTATTTCCCGGTCTCTATAGCCGGGAAGTCTAATTGTGTTGACACAGCGATCACACAAGAGCTTTGCACAGTCACGATTCACGACTGATAAAAGAAAGGAAGGCTCCGTTGTGTCATGCCTGTATCGCCCTGTCTTCGGTTATATGCCTTGCCAGGGAGTTGTCGCTAACCCATTCGGTTTTAATTTGTGTATCTACCACACTATTTCGTTAAAGTTTAACCTTAACCTTAAAGTTTAACTGAAAAGTCAACTTATTTTTGTATCATTCGTCACTACTCAATTGTCTCCCTTCCCTCTTCGCTCCTCACAGCAATCCACGGACTAGAGGCGACTCCCGGAAGCTGTTCCGAAGATTCTGCTCCTCTCGTGTTCGCCAGCACTTCTTCAGCAATCGTGCTGTTCCTCCGTGAAACGGCCTGTCTGATTCAGCTGCGAGTAGCGAAACACCTGAGGGGTTCAAAAATTGACCCGACGGGGACTGGTGTGCGCAACCCTAGAAAGTGTAATGGAGTGCCCCAGAAACAGTGACCCGGAAATAAATGAACTCTGTCATCAACCGCAAGCTACTCATCAGGATTCAACATCCTTATTGCTTGCAGTGCAATTTAACTGAATATACTGCATTATTTGGATTGTGTTAAAGGATTTTTTTATGTTTCACTATTTGCTGTAGTATGACGTTCAGAATAACTACGGCCGTCCTCACGAGCGCAAAATTTTACTATGACGCGGGAAATTTTAATCTCAACACAAAGGCGGCTTTTCAGTGGCCAGTGATCAGCTCACGGAAGATAGCTCACTGCATGAACACTTATTTTTCGTAAATCATCATAGTCAAGCAGCACACAACACCGGTACTAGCCACAATCCGACAGGGAAATTCCAGTATATGAAAATTGATTCTTCGTTAACAGCGGTGCAACGTGGTGATGCATTTTCATCGGGTATTCAAGCCTCTTTAAGCTATTAAATGATGGGTAACTAGATTTTCCTATCTTGGCTCTTATCAGTTAAACTTTAACCTTTCCTTAAAGTGTAACCTAACAGGACTGAGGTACGACAGTCTAGTTACCCATCTCTTATTTATCTAAATAGGCTCGAAGACCCGATGAAAATGCATTACTTCGTTGCTCCGTTATTTATATAATTGATTGCCGAAAACAATTAAACGACTGAAGAAAATAAATCTTTTTTGGGTATCACATAATGGTGGGCTTTCTTCAGAAGTGACCTTATAATGTGGAACTGAGCAATTTCCTGAGCTTCACTTTAGCAATTGAAATGCGTCAAAATTAAAACTCTTTTCGTCGGGACGAACTTTATCGGGTCGGGCCATCGGTGCACGCATCACTACTAGAGCCAAAGATGAAAAATTAAAAATCCCTTAGCCAAGCAAAAAGCAAAATACCACTAGAGTGGCACCTAGACTTGAAAAAGTGACGCAGGCTCGAATAGCAGCGACACCAGTACCACTAGCGATAGAAAACGTCCCTACTGAAGCACAATCAGTGGTTCACCAGCGCTCTCACCAACAACTACATATTAGAGCGCAAAAAACAACAAAAAACAAAAAAACTTCGCCTGTTTCCTTGATGTGTGCATACCACACCTTAGCTGTACTAGAAATCTTCCATGCCCGCAAGTTTGTCTCCTTGGAATGTCAAGAGCTATGTGTTATTTTTCTCTGATCATCGCTGTACTAGAACTTTTTAAACCCGCGAGTTAGTCCTCGCTTTGAATGTCGCTAGCGTATTGGGCGGCGCTACGCGTAAGGCGGCCGTTTCCGACAAACGGAAAGCTTTGTTCTTGCTGCTACTCCCTAGCGTTATTTTGCTCTGGTACTGCCATCGAGTGCTTGTTACTAACTTTGATACTTGAATAATGTAATACTTGTATACTACATACTTGAATAATGTAACTTCGGAACATGACAGATTGCACTGTTAGAAGTTTCATAATAGATAGCGTATAACACTTTCAAGAATAATACCTTTTCACTTAGAAATAAAGTGTTATGACCAATTAAGTTTACACTATTTCGTGCCTTGATCTCCAACAACACCTTCAATTGGTAAAAATACTAACGGGAACGAAAGAAACATAACAGATAATGTCCCAAAGTGTTATCTGTTGAAACCGCGCATCCTTCTGTTGTCGTTATGTAACTTCTGACAGTATAGTATTTTTACCTATTGAAGGTGTTGTTGGAGATCTGGGCAAGAAATAGTATAAACTTAATTGGTCATAACACTTTATTTCTAAGTGAAAATGTGTTATTCTTGAAAGTGTTATGCGCAACTGTTATGGAACTTCTGACAGTGTGGCTTTTAAGATTTTACTTGTTATTTCAGACGTAAGGATTCCTTCATAAGTGTTCCTACTGACTAGATCCGAGTTGATTTTCTTTACAAATTTTATAAAGAATGTTAGTATACTTTTGCCGGCTTTGCCGCGCTTGTTTTGGGCCGATTTGTTCCGATGGATTTACTTATCAGACCATTTCTTTTTTTTTGGGGGGGGGGGGAGGGATTATCCTCCCTACCCCCCATTAGTTACGCCCTGATGGTATGGGTGAAGAAACATAAGGAGAAGAATTTTTTAAGTTCGGATTTTGGTGGGAAGAAATGAAGTGGACGGTAATAGTCAGTGGGGGTGGGGGGTAAAGATGGTAAAGAAAGGCTTTTGCCACATTTGTGGTAGTGAAGGAGAAAATATGGTAGCCTAAACATAATTTATTTGTGTGGAGCAGATATATTAGAGATAAAAACTGTTGGGGTGTGGAACGGGATTTGGTTTCAAGTATGGGCAGTAGGGGCGTCGCTATCCAAACTCGAGGGGGGGGGGGGGGAGTGGCAGGGCGCATGCCGGCGCCCTACCACCCGCTTCAGCTTTTCGTCGCATCTGTAACAATAAAACTCGTGATACCTGCAAGCGTTGAATACTGAAGAAGCCTAGTCGTACCAATAAGCTCAGGGCGGTGGTTGAAGGGCTTGGGCATGGGAGGTGACTACATCAAAATATACGACTGGCAGTTATCCGGCAAGGCTTAAGAGTCATCAAAGGTTGCCAGTTAGAAACAATAGCCAAGAAACACAGAACCATTTGTGGAAATCTGTACGAATTCAAAGAAACATGAAAGCTAGTATTGTACGGTGAAGGTGAACGTCATTCGTAATAAGAGGAATTCACTTTCACAATAGCCGGATCCGCAGCAGTTTCTAATGACTGCATATCAGACAGAATGAAAACGAGCGCCGCTGGCAAAATGTTTGAAGTAAGCTACGAATTTTTCGGGCAAAACACTACTTCCCCCCAACAAAGCCTAGCTTTTAATGTGGTCCAAGCCCTGAAATTCCTAGCATAAAACCCGAATGAAAAGGCGCGAATCCGGTAAGATCAGAACGTCTTTTCGGATCCCAAATGAAAGTAAGGACCACTTAGCGGGGATCTGCCCCTCTGTCTTTGTTCAAGACGAACCAGAAAAATGTGAAACATTTAGCTCGAAATTTGACCCTTTCTGAAAAAGAAGCACTGATCATAAAGAAACAAAACTTGAAACAGAGCAGACTTGTTCCTAATTTACAGTTAAAAAACAAAATAAAAATCAAATGACGTGTTGTAATAATCAGGTCCCGCCATTACAGTCGATTTATTTTTAAAAGTCGCACAGGAGGAAAATTGTTATCATCAAATTACTTTCTGTTAAAATACAAAGCATCTCTACATGAATCTAACAAATTCTTGAAAAGGTACGCCACAAGCGAAATCAGCCTGATTTTTCCCTGAATCGAGAGGTATTGGTAGACAACAGATCGGATTAAACTGTGCGCTGAAGGGCGAGATTCATGATTTGACAAACATCTTTTGTCGGTCTTGGAAGCCTAATCTTGACAATCATACTTACAATTCTGACAAAAGATGATTAAAAATCTCTTAAGGATCATTTACACGGCAGGTATTTTTCCCCGGAGACGAGAAGGGAAAGTGTTCACACGGAACTCGGGTATTTTTCAAGGGAAAGGACTCTCATGTGGGAATAAATTACAAGGTTGTAAGGCTCACGATATCTCTCTACAATGGATACCATTATGTGTCCATTTGGACCACTTTTTACATGGGCATAATCAAAATTATTCCTCGAAAATCCAATTTTATTATTGCTGACGTTGAAGAATAGCCTTCGAAAACAAATAGCCGGGTAAAAAATTCACGAAATTGAAGTCCAAAATACCCGGGTTTTTGTTGCTGTTGCGGGGAAAAATACCCGCGGAGTACGGGTAAATACCCTCCGTGTAAACGTAGCTTTAGTATCAGAATGACTAGAAATAACCCGCCTATTCATGTCAATCTGGCAAGCTCGAAACATGCGACTGAGAATGCTCGAGAACCAAGCTCGAGAACCCAGAGCCGCGGATGTCCAAGCTGTTTTCAACCCAGTTTCTTGGTAACCCTGAACTAGCCTTACTGACTTTCCCGGGCTCATTGCCTGGACCCCATTTAGCTTTCCTAGGTGAGCGCCCAGTTTAGCTGAATATGTGTGGTCGGGCACTCTGCGAGCACCCACTTTAGCTTTTTCTCTTCTCTTCTCTTTCTTTTCTTGTCTTCTCTTTTTCTCCCACACGCACACCCACACCCCATAGCAACGCCCAGGATGGGCAGTAACTGTATTGGTTACCAACGAAAATTGGGTAGATTCCTGATGGCTGCTATGGCCCATAGCCATTTGCCCCATTGATATCCCAACTGCTCTGATCAAAGCTTTCCCCGACAAATTATCTATTCCGCTGTTAAGCATTTTTAATGAAATTAGTAAATCGGGAAATTATCCGTCTTGTTGGAAATTAGGGTACGTTACTCCGATTGAGAAAAAGGGAGGTCTAAATGACTTCACCGGAGTACGACCAATTACACTAACCCCGACATTTTCAAAGATGTATGAAAGTTTTCTTGCCGATTGGTTGAAGGCAGAAATCCTGGAACTTATTGACCTTAAACAGTTCGGGAACCTTAAGGAAACGTCTACCTCTCATTACCTTGTGAGTTTACTTGATTTAATTTATAAAAACCTTGAAAACCCTGATACATGGTTAAATCTTCTATTAATTGATCTCCAGAAAGCTTTTGACCTTCTTGATCATAATATTCTTGTTGAAAAGTTGCTTTCAGAGTTTAAAGTTAGTCCTTTTTTTATAAAAATTTTAGTTTCTTTTTTGACAAATCGATCAGAAATTGTCAAATATAATAATGTTTTTTCTGAACCCCTCCCTATTTTTTGTGGTGTTCCCCAAGGTACTTTACTAGGTCCGATTTTATTCTTAATTATGATAAATAATCTTATTTCTGAGTACCCTGACCGATGGAAATATGTTGACGACCTCTCCGCTCTTGAGGTTTGCCGGCGAAACATCAAGAGCTCAGCAATGACCATTCTGGATGACATTACCCAGGAAGCTGCTCTGTCACAAATGAAAGTCAACTCCAAGAAAGGACCGTGGATAAACACCGCAAGATCCCAAGAATTTCCAGAAACATCAAAACCAGCTGGAGTGACGTCCAGGCAGCAGCTTGTAGCTACTGTAGGCTACCCAACATTACCCATGACTTCATAAAATGAGCGCCGCAGACGAGGTTTTTTTAAGTCCGCTTTTCCTGCTAAGTTTAACTATTTCCGTGCATATTTAGAACTTTTAATGTCTCTAAGATCCCTAGCCTAAAACTGGTTTAAAACCCGCGCCCTTTCGCCCTTTTAAAACCACGCGCCTTTCAAAAAATAACGAATGGCGCCGCAGGCGGAATTTAAGGAAATATTTATGATTAGAGCGTCTTCTTGGGATCCAAAATAAAAGTAAGGAATGATAGATCAGTCTTTTTGTCTGTGACCAGTGCTTAACTTGACCTCTTCTCAATGCTGACAAATCCGGCTTATGTCCAAACCTTGCCCTGCATAATTTTTTTCAAAAACCTACCTCTCTGCTAAAATACAAGATTGTTTCGAAAATCGGCCTCACCACTATCAGAAAGATTTCGGTGCAAGCCCAACTGTGAAATTTAAAGTTTGGTAATAACCTTTTTGTAACTCTGGCAAGCTGACTAATATTCTGACAACATCAAAACCTGCAGCTGAGAGTACGATTGTCTGTGGCATGTGTCTGTGTGTAGGGGGAGGGGGGGGGGGTATCGGATTTTAGGATTGACTTCCATAACGGACCAAAGTTCGTAATTAAGGAGAAATATATAGCGAATAATTATGGACTAATATTCGGGATTCGGTAAAATGTTGTCGAGATGGGATCGAAGTTTGGGGTTCTTGGTAACTATCAAATTCTGGCAATTGTATAGAGTAAATTACCAAATCCCAGTTATAATACCGAATAATTTTGGACCGATAGCCTATTCGGGATTCTGCATAACTACCGAATCCGCAATCGTACTGAAGAGTTCTGGCATCCAATAACTACCGAATAATATTCGGATTCGGTATAACTTCGTCGAAGCTGGACCTAAAATCGGGATTCGTGGTAACTACCGGATGCTGAGAATTATACCGAATCTCAATTGTGATACCGAATAATTTGGGACCGATAGCCTATTGGGATTTTCTGTAACTACCGAATCTCCATGAATATACCGAATTGTTCTTGCATCAAAGATTACCGATAATTTCAGTAACTTTGCTCACCCTATTCGTGATAACTACCGTATCGTGGCAATTATACCGAGTATGTTTGTTCCGATAGCCTGTTCGGGATTCTCTATAACTACCGAATCATAACCGAATAGTTTGAATAAAATTCTGGGCTTCCGGCCCAAAAATTTAGCACCCCTTGCGACACCCCTAATCACATGGTTCTGCAGCCTTCATCGAGTCCCAAGAAAACTGAATTTCAGTCTCCCCCAAATTATGTCGGACTCTTTTCTTTAATCACCTCTAGCTAGTGGCAACCCCCTTTCCTGTTTTTTTATCTATTGGATTCAGTCTGTAGGGAGTGTCCCTTCGTTTATGACACAAATTTCAGTAAATATATATTTTTGCAGAAGACCAGAATTCCGTATCGGCCTTTTTCCGCAATGAAACATGAAAAGCTTATTTAGCTTCAGACGAATAAACTCGCCGGAAGCGATAAGCGGAAGCTGCGCCAAAAAACGAAAAAAGTCAGGATCCCTGTTCTTTTGGATTTCCTCTCTTCTTCCTTAAGTCAAGAGCCTTACTCTGATGCAGGATCCCTGTTTTGATTTCAGTCAATGAACCCGGCTCCTAATGTGTACTTTCGTACATTCGTTGTCCTGCTCCGTTTCGAAAAGAGCCAATAATGGAAAATACAAAAATTGCTGATGCTTTCTTCAGGTTCCTTCCTTCTTGTCTACAAACTGCCTGACGAGGACCCTTGCCACAAAGGGCCGAAAGATTGCTGTCAAATATCGTAGCTGACTTTCCGTTTTAGGTCATTGTTTTAATATATGTTCCCCAGTCAGCTTGGGCTTAAGGAGTATTTAAAACAGAGGATACGTCTCCTCCTCCATAGATGACATTATAATGGAACTTAGCCTAATCTCTCCTTATCAATGTCATCTACACTAACAACAGAGTGCAATGTGCTATTATCATGTTACAGCCATTAGGGGACAAAACTTAGGGGTGTCTTAGGTTTGATTTAGTTCTACTTTTTCGCATCCCAATTTTCTATATTGATTCAAGAGAGGGTGGAACTGATGCGATTTAGAAAGAAAAGGTACCATGATGTATTCAATAATCATCACTGTCAAACGGTAATTGTTTCTCCCCTATTTTATGTCATATCAAGTGACTCATATAAGGCACAACTCGTACCGAAAATGATCTTTTCGCTAGCAAATGTTGTAGAAATATACTTTTTCGAGAATACCATGTTTCCGCGTTAAATTACCGAAAAATTGAACGCGCCGTGATTAAAAGTGGGAAAAACATGCTAAACAAGTCCACAGAAGACAGGCCTGATAGTCTACCACGACTTCTAAATAAACAAGACCAAAGGTTGCGATGGGATCCGAAAAATTTAATATTTGATCTAGACAGTTGCTTCTTGCAGATAGGCCAATTCGGGAAATTCAATTCTTTTAATTTTACTGATTAACATTTGTACTATTAAAATTTAGAAACGATGAATGCCAATGACTAGTCACCTGAGAAAACCAAGCTCAGTTATGGATTCAGCATGTGTGTTTACCCCTACACGTCAGATTTACTTTGACGAAATTGATCGAAACTTCCTGCCTTACTTCCGACAAATATCCGGTTTCAGCCGGATTCCGATGTACTACTTGTCTGGCAAAAACCTAAGGTTCAGAATATTTACTTACCCTTATATCAAACATCTAATCAACTTCAGATAAAACTTTAACTTTTAACAAACTTTAAGGGTTTCGCCGGATTCCGGGCGAACTATTTGTCCGGAGAGAAAAATAATTTTCATACGCGGATTCATCGTGCCTCCTTACAACTACATCGATTCTCTATAATCAACTTCAGATAAGACTTTTCAAAAATTTTCCGGTTTCGGCCGGATTTTGAGCGAACTACACGTCCGGGTAGAAAATGATTGTCATATAGATTCAGCATGTCTTCTTACCCAAAAATCAAACATTTAATCAACTTTAAATAAACTTATACTTTTAACAAATTTTCTGTTTTTGGCTGGATTCCGGGTGAACGAGAAAACGATTGGCATATACGGATTCAGCATGTTTTCTTACCCCTATATTGAACCCCTAATCAACTTAAGATAAACTGTAATTTTTAACAAATTCCAGGATTTGGCCGGATTCCGGGTGAACTATTTGTCCGGAGAGAAAACAATTTTCATCTACGGATTCAGCGTGCCTCCTTACCACTACATTGCATCTCTAATCAACTTCAGATATGACTTTTTAAGATTTCCCGATTTCGGCCGGATTCCGAGCGGACTATATGTCCCGGTAGAAAATGATTGTCATATTCACCATGTCTTCTTACCCCTAAATCAAACATTTAATCAACTTCAAATAAAACTTGCTTTTTACAAATTTTCCGATTTTTGCAGGATTCCCGACGAACTAATTGTCCGGCCAGATAATGAGTTGCAGATATGGTTTCAGCATGTCTTCTTACCTCTAGATTGATTATTGAAACCCCTCCCCCATCCCTAGATATTAGCTACAGGGCTCATCTACGAACTTGATCTGTAGAGTCCTCATTCCAAGTTTGAATAAAATATCTCAACCCCTTCGAGAGTTACGAACCTGACCGGTAGAGTCCTCATTCCAAGTTTGAATAGAATATCTCAACCCCTTCGAGAGTTATCGTGCTAAAAGACGGACGGGCGGACAACTTTTACGAAATCATAGGTATCCCGTCACTTACGTTTCGGGATCCCAAAAACAACACTTCAAAGCTTCTCATGTTCTTATGTTTGAAAGAGTTGTCAGCGGACTTTGAAGATTTCGACAAAGTTCGAGTTGCGTGAGTGTCAAAACTCGGCGAGACCGAAAAAGCGGTAAAAATTCGCAAGTACAAAAGGGAACAATGGTGAAAGGAAGGGATTTCAGAAGCTTACAATTTTATAAGCAAAGCCAGAGATAACATAAAAGGCATAATAAGCAGGAGGTGTCTCTTATTAAGGATTCCTGTTAGTTTTCACCAACTCTGATTTTGACTGTATCCCATAGCAGAACTAGCAGAAGATCCCATCTTAGTGCACATGGCAGTCGATCTAAATTGTCGGTACAGAATACACAGTTCCTCTCTGCAAACCGAACTATGATTGCGTGATAATTGTATTGACACACTCAACTACATGCGGACTAGTGGAGAGGAGCCAACGCCTCTTATGAATTTAGTAATCAGCTGAGGTTTGTGTTGTCAAGTGGGGGGGGGGGGGGGGGTGCTCTTCTGGAAGCCACCATCTCCACGCAGTAGCTTGATCCGATCCAGATCTCTAAAAAGGGCAAATCTACGACTGATGTCCGTCCTACCTGCCAAGTTCCGTTCCAAGGAATCCACTCTAAGCTTGACACATGATTGCCAGAACCCTCCTGACCGCCCTGCCCAGCAGGGTGTAATTTGCTATGGGGCAGGTGGGGCAACTGCCCCTCCCCCCCCCGACCCCAGTTTGCCCCCCCCCAGCTTGATGTTCCTCCCAGCTGAAATTTGGCGTCTTTGAAACTCTCGTCGAAACTCAGATAGGCCTACAGAACTCAAGCATCCACAGAAACAGATCGGTTTTCATTAGTATACCTTTGTCTTTATGGTAAGATTGAAACAAGGAAGCCTTGAAAATTTTACAGCGATATGCATGCGCTATGCAGGGTTAAACACGTTAAACACGCCTCTATCAGACGGGTCAGACAGGTCCCCTATATCAGACGCAGAGGCGTTGCTAGCAAAAATGTTTGGGGGGGGGGCAAGGAATTTACCGACCGGCTGGCGATTTTTACCGACGGTTGTTGCAGAAAAAACGACTGTTTTCAAGAAAAAAACGAGTATTTTGACGAAAAATCTACTGGTTTTCAGAAAAATCGACTTTTTTAATGAAAAAATCAACTGTTTTGGCGAAAAATCGCGGCGCTTCTCGCCGAATCGGTTTTTGGTATCCCAAAACGGAAGTGGATGGATACCTATGACATCGCAAAAGTTGTCCGTCCGTCCGTCTGTCAGCACGATAACTCTCGAACGGAATGGGATATTTTGATGAAACTTGGTGTGAGGACTCTTCGGGTCAAGGGAAAGGCCGAGTTCGTAGATGGGCCCGATAGCTGCATATTTAGGGAAGGGGGAGGGGTTTCAAATTAAGGGCCGATTTTTTTTAAAAAAAAGCTAATGAGATAGTTGATTACGGGTAAGACGACATGCTGAACACGAATATGAAAACCATTCTCTCGCCGGATAAGTAGTTCTCCCGGAATCCGGCTAAAACCGGAAAGTTTGTTAAAAGTAAAAGTTTTATCTGAAGTTGATTAGATATCCCATTTAGGGGTAAGGAAACATGCTGAACCCGAATATGAGAATGATTTTCTCGTCGGACAAGTAGATCGGCCGGAATCTGGCCAAAACTGGAAAGTTTGTCAAAAATAAAAGATTAATCTGAAGTTGATTAGAGGTTCGATTGAAGGATCGTGAAACATGCTGAATCCGAATAAGAAAATTATTTTGTCGCCGGACAAGTAGATCGCCCAGAATCCGGCCATAACCGGAAAATCTGTTAAAAGTAAAAGTTTTATATGAATTTCATTAGGTGTTCAATTTACGGGTAAGAAGGCATGCTGATGATAATTTTATACCTGTACACATTTCACCACGAATCCTACTGAAATCGGAAAATTTGTTAAAAGTTGAAGTTTTATGTGAAGTTGATTATGGAGATATTGATGGTATGGAGATACGCTGAATCTGTTTTTGAACTTTTGCAAGACAAGTAGTTCGCCCGAAATTTGGCAGAAGTAAGGCAGGAACTTTCGTCAAAGTAGACATGATGCAGGCTATAGAGGTAAACTCACATGCTGAATCCATATTTGAACTTCGTCTTCTCCGATGATTACCACTGGACCGCTACAAGATCCGATTGTTTGTAAATATTAAATTTTTGAGATCCCATCGAAACCTTTGGTCTTGTTTTTTTACCGACTGGCCGACAACATTTGAGGGGAGGGATTCCCCCCCCCCCCTCCCCCCCAGTCGTGACACCCCAGGTCAGACGACCGACTAAGTGATCTTTTGGCCATTGGTACCCAACCTGAAAAAGCGAAGAAGCTTGACGTCAATCGCGCAGTGGACTTTTCAAGAATCTGAAGAAGCGTCGTTTCGCCGTGGTCGATATCTCTTTTTTATCTCTTTTTTTTTTTTTTTTTTATTACGTTTTTCTTCTTGAAATAAAAATGCTCATTTTCACTTGACTTGGGAAAATCGACTCCAACTTTGCCCCCCCCCCCCAGGATTTTGATGAAATTACGTCCCTGCTCCCCAACAGTTTACTTCCCTATTCCTCCACCTTAAGATTGTCAAAAGGTTTCCTCTATCCTCTTACACCCGCCCGCAGTGACCGGATCCGGGTCGGACCTGTAGATAATATATCTAGAGTTATTGGTCCGCCAAGTCCCGTCCCGCTCCTTCCGCCCTCAGCGCGCCACAAGATGTCCAACAGGTCCCTTGACTTTCCCATAGCTGCTGGACCAGTCCGTAGGCTATCTGTAAATTTAGCATCTAGGACATGTGGTCTCACCAACCATCAATCACGTTAACGATTCATGAATGCCACAAGATTTTACGAACCCCCTACGCCCACCCACAGTGCCTAGTTCCGTCCAGATATTTAAACGATGTATTTAGTGTTTATGACTGTCATTCCCGCCTAGTCCCATCCCGATCCCTACACTCTAAGACATGCCCTTTTGACTTCCCGTCCATATCTTTAGTTGGAACATCTAGGATATCCGTTCTTGCCAACTATTAAATTCCTTCCAGATCTACTAACTCGCCACAAGATTCGTATGCCAAAAGATTCACCCTTCTCCCCAGGTCCAATCCAAGGAATGATAATTTCCAAGTGAATTTCTTCAGGTCCCTAATGCACCTGACAAGCTTTCTACTTCTAGCCCATCTGGAAGGAACCCAACTCCTGATCAGCAGACAGACCGACTGACCGAAAGGCGATTGGTAAATGGTACGAGTCGAAGGTTTAGTTGAAAAGTCAGAACGTAACAGTTTCGAGAAACTTTAGTCACGAAGGAGAATGGAAGTAGATAGATAAGCTTCCAACTGGAGAAGACAAATTAATTTCAGTTGCTAACTGAACTCTGAACCTTTTAACTGAATCGGGGTTCTGCGTCCGGTATAGAACTTTTTAGCAAGAACTTTGAAGTTTAACCGAAAAGCCAACTTATTTTTATATTATTTAACAGAATAGACATTTTTTTTTCACTATTTGCTGTAATATAAAGTTCAAAACTTCTACGGCCGTCCTCACAGCGCGAAATTCTGCTACGACGCGGAACATTTGAATCTGAACAAACGCGGCTTTTCAGTGGCAGGTGATAAGCTCGCGAAAGCTCTGTGAACATTTATTTTTCGTAAATCTATCAAGCATACAACCAAGGCGCATAGAGGTAGGCTAACCCAAATCCGACCGGGAAATTCCACTATCTGAAAATCGATTATACGTGAATAGCGGAGAAACGAAGTGACGCATTTTCATCGGGTCTTCAAGCCTCTTTGAGTGAATAGGCGATGGGATTGTCCTATCTCAGCCATTTTCGGTTAAACTTTAAGTAATGGAAGGAAAGAGAAGGGATGTTTGAAATTTCAAGCCGGAAGAAAATTTTTGTTTCAGCATTTATGATCGTTTCGCAAAAGCAGGTTCGTATTTCCAGCTACAGCCTGACAAGGACGAATCTTAGCTGACTCATACGTCTTGAGTCATTTTTAGGTATGATCTGCAGTCAACTTGTTCTGAAGGTTTTATTTTGTCTGCAGCCTTCTACACAGCAGCGAGAAATGAGTAGCAAAACCGATGCTTATTCGCAATAATGTACAAGGAACGGCGCTTGAAGCTTTTTCAACAAAGCCTTTTCATTTGTCAAGGTAGGGTCCATTAGAAAACGGGTCCACAAAGACATTTCGTGTCCCAAACTTACCAACGAGACGGACACGGACTTCGCTCAGTTGGGAATCCAGTCGCTTTAATAGTCTCCAGGTTTCAAAATATTTTCTTCAGATCCATTTAGCCCAATATAATCTGCGCTCAGAACTAAATCATAAAAAGTTCCAACTCTCACCCACATTCTCGCCAAAACAGAAACGCTTTTTGCCGACATTTATTGACTTCTAGTCTTCTTTGGTTGTGTTTTCATTCGTTTCAATGGTAACCCAAGTTTTTTTTTATGTTTAAATTTGTGTGTATTTTTTATCGGAATAGAGACACTAAGTTCGGCATTTATCATCCTGAACTTCATCATGCTCAATAAGTAGAAAACAGATCAGCAACTTTTTATTCTATTTTCAGCTTCGACTGGAAGCACACATCTCCCCTAGCAAAATAACTCCATACAAAAAGGTGGGTTGAATTCAAGTCACAATGAGAACCGAATATCTCCTTTGTAGTCTGAATAACAGCCAATCACTTAACACTTTTCCTTTTTAACTCACTTTTCATTCCTTGACTTTCGGTGGAATATTTGCTGCCGCATATCTGCCTTGCGCGATAGAGGAGTTCTCCGGTACTTGCTTTCTAAATTCCCTAACCGGTAGTCTGCATTAGAAAGTTGGGACCGTCGAAATTACTGCTGTTCTATGTGTCACGAATATGGAAAGATCTTTGCCAAGTGAGCGGGGAGTAAGCCCCAATGCAGCCATAAGTTACAAGTGAATATAAGTGAACAGGATAACGAAAATGAATCAATGGAATCTGAGCTGTTGGTTTTGCACTTGGATTGTATTAGGTTTCTGCTTTGTTGGTGGTAAGTTATGGGATAAAAATTGCTAAATGAAGTTTCGTTTTCGAGAATACCCCTTCCAAGCCAAACCAAATCAACCACTTCCAAGTCTTGGTAGAAAGAAAGAAACCCATGATTGGTAATGAGCCTTTCTTCGGATTGTCGGTAAATACTCGTGCCCTCAAAGGATTGTAGTTATATTCTTCTTCTTCCCATGGTGAACTTCTTTATTCACATGGGTGTTCTTCTTTTCCTGTTAGTGAGTCTTTAGTAATCCCTTCATCATTCCATTCATCAATCCCTTCATCACAGTATCAGGATTGCAGACTTGATCTCCTAGGATCCTGATCGCTCTTCCTCCCGTCCTGGGTAGCCAAAGGAATCAGCGCCTCGTTTGCCAGTTGAAATAAGTTTACGAAGTCATAGCTATCCCGTCAATTATGTTTTGGGATCCCAAAAACACACAAATATTGTCCTCTGCCACTGTCGTATTTAGCTCCCAAGTGGGGTTCTCGACAGTAATGCGGATAAAACCATCAGAGTGCCTTAAAAAAAGAAAAATGAGAGAAAATGGCAAAAGTCTATCACAAAGGGAAATATTGGGCGGATGAACATGCTTGCCAGTTCTTTGGGAAATAGGAGGAATGGTTGGCTCTGTCCGTGAGAGAATGAACGGACTATAATGCACATAAGCCCGAAGACCTCGTAAAAAAGTAAATTAGAATAATATCCTAGTCCCCAAGAATCTAAGAACCTTGTCATATGAGACATTGCAAAGATCAAGCAACGTCCCAAATTTTTCTAAATCTGAAGAAATCCTCATCATCTCCATCTTAACTGAATTCGCTCTCCAAACACCTTCCTCCTACCATTAACTGAATTACTTTACTCGCACACGAGTATACCACACTCTTATAATCTTACGGAGGGAAGGGAGGTTTGCGCTGCTAAAAAGAGGAAGGGTGGATTCATTTCGGCAGATTATGCAAGGACTATTGCTTTATGAATTTGTCTTTACACTTTTCTGTGCCGTTTCACGAAGAATGTGCTCGGAAAGAAAATATTCAACTTTTGCCTACGACCCTCGCTAAACCGGTACTTGCTAACAACACTGGCTCTTGCGAAAATTCGCAACCAAATTATACCGCGGACTTTTTCTGCTTAACATGTCATTTCGCAACCATTCGCAACCAAATTATACCGTGGACTCTTTCTGCTTAATACGTCACTGAATAATGCCGAAATATGAAAAGATGTAGCTGAGAAATAACTTTTGATAAATAGCTTATGGTCACATACTAGATATGTGACCAAAATTCCTACAACATTTATAGGAATATGTAGAATGTTGGATGTACTGAAGGATAAACATTGAATGGATTTGAATTAAAACAGGCTTGAAAACCGGATAAAAATCCGCCAGCCTATTGCTCCACGAATCCAGAATAGCGATTTCTTAGTTGTGTTGAAATCTTTCGAACTTGTTGTGGCTCTTCGTAATTTCAAATTCTTAGGGCTAGCAACAGCACAAAACTGTCTGCTGCCAATAAACAATACTTGTTAAACTGGCAGTTCTGGAAGTTTTTATTTTGCATTCAGGCATCTAGTAGCGTCTTTTATTTTCTGTCCTTCGCGATTTTATAGAAGGCTACATCTTCAATGGAATTAAAATTGCGTGGTCCACCTTTGCATTTGGATACGAGAGCCTAGTGGGAAAACGTAGAAGTCCCTGAGCGCTGTCAAAATAATACTGTATAAGGCTGTATAAATAATGCTGTATAATGCTATTGAAGGTAATTTAAGACCAACTCGTCTCTGTGTATCGTGATACAGCAGCTTTTCCCTTCCAAACGAGTGCCTCACACTGAAAAAACGCACTTACGTTACTACGTTAGTACCTTACTCGCTAGTGGCTAACCCATTTCCCCCCCCCCCCTGGATGCGGCTCAACGACCCGGGATCTTTATTTACTTTCATGAAAATGCTGAATAATCATTGATATAACATCTGTACTTTTCAAGTACCAGCATGGGGCAAGTTCATCCGTGCGAGTATTTTCCATACCTTCCTTTGTTTTTCGTCCTATTCTTGTTCAAAATTGATTGCTACGTAAGACAAGAAGATGGTGGGTGATGTTGATGGTAACCACAAGAGTGGGTAAGCTTGTGTCAATACGAAGTGGAAGTTCGGATTAGGACTCTCCATTAGGTTATGGTATTTTCGGATGCGGTCTTTCCATGTTTTAATACGGAAGTTAGACTGGGCCCTTCCGATTGGTAACGCGGTCGACCAAAAACCCATACAAGTAAATTCGGTACGGTAGACTGACTGCATGACAAGGCTTGTCGTTCCAGTAGAATGTTTCAGATGAGCGGTTCTTATTAGATTTTTGTTCTGCCTTGAACAGCATATAGTTATCCCGTACAGTAGCGCAAGTTTCTTGACCCTACCAAAAGCAGCGTTGGCCCCGTTACGGATACTCTTGATGACTATATCTCTCCTTGCCGATGCAAAATCTCCGGCCTCTCCGGGTTTCTAGCGGAAGAAAGGCAGAAGTGGTGTCACAGCTGCCACCAAAGATCGCAGTGATTGATTGACACAGGATTTCAGTCGCTGAGATTGAGTCGTACGGACACGCTTACTCCTTCTTCCTGAGGAGCAATGGCGTGTTTTGGACTTAGTCATACAGAGTATTCCGCTACGATTGTTGTTGCGTGGCACCAAGCGATAGTTCAACGTCACACGCCCGTTTTCACAGCGTTAACTGTCGCGTTCTGCTGGGCGGACCCCGAACTAAGACGGGTAAAAACTGGGAGCCCACTGCGTAGCTCGACCGTTCCAGTGACTTATTACAAGTTATGATGATATGAGGAGGGGCGAGAGCCGTATTGTAATAGTTATAACGCTCTCCGGAACAAACATAAAAACAACGTGGACATACGTCATCACTCTTACGGGAGCTCCTGTAAAACTGGTAGTTATGATCACTTATCATGCTCGCGACCATCAGAAGTAAATTGTAACAATGTTAACAATCGTGGAACAAATATAATATAAGAGAGGAGCTTATTTACTGATTACGGCGGTCTATGGAACGGCAACAACCAGAATAGTAACCATCGTAGTCGATGGAAAGCTACCTTTAGCTACAGCCAGCACTTCCATATCCAGTTGGGACCAAACTTCAGTTTCGTTATTGCGTAGTTCGAATGGCAGTACAAATTTCATCATTCTTTCTCAGCTAAGGTTTTCTCTTTTATAAAGTTGTCTCAAAACTGCCTGAAGATAATAGTGGAAGTTCCATAAATCTTTGATGCTGAGGTTCCGTTTGTAGCGAAGTTTCCTAATGAGTGCAATATTTAAAGAAGCGGTGAAAGATAAGCTGAACCAAAAAGTTTCCCAGCCAACTTTCCACACAAGAAAAGAGACTGCGGGCATTACAAGTTGCAGTAGACACCGCTTATGTTCCAATATTCTAGCATACCAAGTCCTATACAACTGTGCCGTGTTGTTCCAAACAAACAAACTGGTCCGGTCTTGAGCATGGATTTGGTATACCAACCACCACCACTGAACCAGACCTCATAGCTAATTCCTATCTGTCTTTAATTTCCAGTCTAGCCCAGATTACGACGGAAATACAAGGGCTAGTCAAACACTCGGAGGATATTCTGATCCAACATATTCATTATCTGTACACCTTTATAAGTTTCATCGGAGAATTCTGTTCTTTCCCAAATTTACAGTTTACATCAAACCCAATCTTTCAGTTCATTTTAAGGGTAATTAGTCTTCTTCTGTCTATACCAATACGAACAGCTGGATAGAGACATTTACTAGAACTGACGAATTTTCTATTTTCGACCAATCCCGGAGAATCCGGACGACATAGTGACTTCTTAGAAAAACTCGGAAGAAAGATGATTTGTTGTATCACTGGATTGAAATTCCAAACACCCAATAAAAAACACAACACAATACCTACCAAATTTCCAATATTCATCAGATTCGGTCGACCCTATCAACCATGCAAGCAAGAAAACAAAGCAGATGGATCAATTCAAGGATACCAGCGTAATTTTAAACTCTCGTGATGATCTATATAGCTTGATCAGACATTCACAAAAATCTGAACACACACCAGAAGAAATTGGATAAAAAAAAAAATAGAATCCCCTCCCCCACCCCTGAATATAGGGCTACCGAGCCCATCTGCGAACTTGATCTATATTTTGACCCCAAGTTTGAACAAAATATCTCGATCCCTTGGAGAGTTATCGTGTCAACAGACGGAAGGACGGATGGACGGAGAAACTTTACGATTTCAAAGGTAGGCTATCCGTCATTGACATTTGAGGGTCCCAAAGACACCGAGAGATCTGCATAACCGTTTATTCTGACCAATGATTTCCTCGGGAGCACTAAGTGGATACCAGACACCCTCTGAAAGTCGTGTCGGACCTGTAGTGTCGTTAGGGTAGGAAACAATGGCAGGCTCAGGTACTCCAAGTGCCGAATATTCACTCAGGTGCCATATCCGCTTTTCCGTCGGTTGGTCCGCTAACCACAGGTTAGGCTACTTCCCAAGATGGCCTAGAACAATGAATCTTATCAGGTATTCAAGGGGCCGAACCAGGTTGTCTCGGTAGTTGTCAGTTTGAGTACAGGGAGGGGTAATCCGAAATCTTGTGGCATGCATAACTATCGAAGTAGTTATCCAGCACTGATGAAAATTGGTCTCAAGAAGACACATCCCACTTGTACCATTTTGGCTAAGGGCTGGATCCGACAACCTTGGGGGGAGTTGGAAGGGGGATCTGGAAATACTGAGGCACGGTTAAATAGGAAGATTTGGACTCAAATTTGCACGTAAGAATGTCAATTGCACTAGGTTTAGCATTTAAGATCCGGACTGAATCCCAGCACCGTAGAGGGGACCTTAAAGGGGGCCCCGGAAGTTTTTTGGTATACATAATTCTAGAACAAACCCATCTGAATGAAACTAGACAGTTGGCAAGATTGCATGCCTCAGAAGTCCCATTTCTTGGTCTTGAATGAACACGCCAACTGTTGGGGGCTACCGGAAATAATGTACCTCGCTTAGATTGGAGGGATCGAGACGGGAATTGACGGGAATGACATTTGATATGTTTGTACAATTACAGATCCGACCCGGAGTCGGGCACTTTGACATACAAACTCTCGAGCAAACTTCCGATCAAGATGAGTTTTGTTAGTTGGAGAGAGAACACGTCCTGTGTATTCCATTTATAGGCCAGAACTGAGTCCGGAAACTATGGGGGAGTTGGAGGGGGATTTCAGAGAATTTGTGGAATGCATAAATCACGAAGGAGTTACCACACAGCTGATGTCGGACATTGTTTTTTTTTATTTTAATTCATTTTAATTTTAAACATTCTTTAAACAAAAGAACAAACAGAACACTCCAAGGAAGGGCACAACCGTGTCCTGTGCGGAGTGCACAACTTTTAATCACCTGTTACTAACTATTACACACATTTCTCGTCTTAACCTTCTCATTTCTTTTTCTTTACCCCCCCGCCCCCCTCCACCCAACCCAACCCTCATTCACTAATTATAAAAGGAAATATTCACCTTAAATAGAATTCCAAATAAATATTCCACATTTATCTAACTATCCAAAACATAATTTTTCAATCTATTTTTAAACGAAAACTGGTTCTCCGACTCCCTGATTCTTTCCGGAAGATGATTCCACACATTCACACCCGAGTTCAGCAGATGCAGACAATTCAGCAGATGCTTTTTTGCAGTTTTTCAGCTCTTTCTGGCAACACCTGTTATGCATATCATTTCATGCATAATGTTTTCAAACACAACAGATAACATCCCAAGTGTTGTCTGTTACGCACTGTCTGTTGAAACCGCGCATCCTTGCGTTGTCTGTTATGAAACTTCTGACAGTGTAGTTCAGATGGAAATCGATCGCGGTAATTTAGCAGTTCTTAATGTTCTAATTATATATCCAGACCGGATGTTATACTTAGCTGAAATACATGCTAACTACGCTTGCAAGAAATGTGAACTTTCAGTTCCTGATTTATTTTTTCGAACGACCTTTGAGAATCTTAGTTTCTCTATGTACTTTAAATATTTAGCACAGCAACAGCATCAAATTATATACAGCGATGAAATTTGAATTTATCTGCACAATCTACTGCAAAAAACAAAAAATGCCTCAACTGAATCAAAGCATTTCTATATAGTAACTCCAAGCCAATGGGCCATGTATAGAACAAAAAAAAACTTAAAACTACCTGTGAATTCAAGCTGCTGGCTCTCAGTTTCAGTGGTCTATCAATCAACATAATCGCATAATATTGACCGGAACCCGTTCCGTCGTGGGATATCGGAAAGAATGTGATTTTTACTGTTTAAATTGATATAATTACATCTGAAAGCTATCCTGGCACTGGTTAGAAATCCAGATAGGGTACGAGATACAAAATAAGTTGAATGTTTGTAAAGACAGCAAGAACCCGAAAATCCTCGGGCCAGCGATTTCTAAAGAAGTCTCTGACCACAGCTATTTACTACTTCAGTGGTTGTCACTTCAGTAATTTTCTCCCGGATAAAAGAAATCAGTTCGTAATTCAAATATAAACTTCTTTCCGCACGGGGCCCCGCGTAATTTTGAGCTGCGATGGCACTCGTGTTTGTATTATGTCAAACATCACTTAAATAGGAAACTATCTACAAACAAGTCGAAGTGGAACTGTCCAAAACCGTGTTCAACCTGCTCAAAACAGTTATACTCGACGAGGGGATTTAGAAAAGCAAACATGTTGTTTGTTTTACTCCAACTACTCTTTGGAGTAAATCAAAAGTGAGAGAACTTCTACTCGTTGGAGTAAATCGGAGGTAAAAGAACAGTAAGGAAGGAAGCCTTTAAACCTGATTCACACTGCTGCGATTTCGCAACAACAGTTTGCATTATGCGACGAATGAAACAAACCTTGCGACAGGCAACGTAAACTTTTCGTTTTGTCACAGTGTTGGATGCGTCTAAAAAATGTCAACTGAAAGACAAAAGATTAGTTGATTATCCAAGTCTAAAATTAGTTTTTTTTTCACCTTGTTCTGAGACAAAACATAGTAATTCTAGTATGACTGAATACGAAAAGTTTAGAATGGGATAATTTCCAAACTTCTTCAGTGGCTATCTTCCAAGGGGTCAATTTAAATAATAAATCCTTATACTGGACAATTTCAAGGCAACTTTTCAAATATAAAGGATTTCTTTGTTTTTCGAAGATTAATAAGTAGACCGGAAGTTTATTTTTAGATCGACATACGACATTCTCGTTGAAACTAAGAAAAAGACCGAGGTACTGTGCCAAAATGTCACAGGTTTTTTGCGGCGTAATGTCACAGGTATATTAAAGCGGGCCACAAAAAATGGTCTTTCTACCACACACACAATGCTAACAATCCCTACTGTCACTATGAATGTTCAAAACCACTAAAAACACCGTAAAACAATGAGCAAATTAAAAAAAAAACGACCAAATTTCCTAGGTTTGAAATAACTCTGTCTGGACTAAATCTCAGTGCGATCACTAAGAGAAGGTAAACCGAATGTTTGGATTAGGTCTTTAAGAGAAAAGTGGAAACACTGATTCTTCTTTTCATTCATCTCGAGACGTGCCCAATCCTCATTGCTGATTTTGTCTGTTTCCTTGCAGGAAGTAAATCGATCATAGCTGGAGACCTGGCCTTCTCACATCGCGAGGGATCAGCAAACAGAACTTTATTTTCGCCAGTGATCAATGTTGACGAGGAGTTTGACAACTCATTACCAAGCGTTGTTCGAGTCGTAGCCGGGACTACTGCCTACTTGTCATGCAGGCCTAAGAATTCGAGAAATAAGACGGTAAGCTAACAAGTACCTGAGAACTGGGGTTCTTTATAATCGCAAGCCTGTAGGTCAATGGTGGAGCAGAGGCCTTGGGTTCAAATCCCGTCTGAGGAGCAATTACGTCTTTCCTTACCTTAGACCTCAGATCCTCCTGTGCCTCCAGGGGCGCCCAGGGCGTCCAAGAAGAATCTCCAGTCGTCTCTGAAACTGGGATCGGCTAAAAAGAAGCACGGCACGACACGATATAGTCTAGGAGGCAGGAGAACTAAAAGAGGCACAACTACTAAAAGGGGCTTTTTCCGACTTGGTGAGGCGCAGGAACTAAGTTCTAACGTGCCTTAATATAGGCTCTGGATTTACGAACTCACACTTACTTGTCTACAACTACTACTTGCTAATCTCTTGTTCTTACTCGTACCTCCTGCGATGGCGTGCCGTGCCGTGCCTCGTTTTAGTCGACCCCGGCTAATTTAGTCGATTGCGGCTGTGACGATGTCTTCGTACTCCAGCTGTATTGAGTCATGAACGTGCCGCAGGTCATTGTTGTGGGTAAGACGGAGTGTATTTTTGGGTCTTCCTCTGTGGTCGGTGCCTTCGGGTAACCAGAAAAATGTGGACTTGGGGATTCGGGAATCGTCCATGCGCAGCACATGTCCGAGGTAGCTCCATCTACGCTTTCGTATGGTCGTGATGAGGGACGATAGGTCTGTGATAGATGCCAATTAATCTATGGAGGCACACGTTTTCAAAGGACCGAGTTCTCCTCTTTTGTTCTTCGCTGCGATGCCATTTATTATATATCTTTCAGTTAACTATTATAGTTAACATCGTAAGGTTTACATCATACTTTACATCATAAGGTAGCTTACATTATGTAAGCTACCTTATGATGTACTACCTAATGATTATGTAAGCTACCTTATGATGTAAGTAACTGATTACTATCGTTCTAATGTGATCCGAGTAACACAGTTTTCGTCAGATAGAAAACTGTCAAGTAGAAATCTTTTCCCTCTTCATTCGGAAGTCCGCGATCTCCACCGTTAGCAAAAGTGGTCAGGCAATGCCCTCAACCGCATGATGTTGCCCATCGAATTTACTCGTAATTTCACCACGCTCGACCTACACAATTGACAAATATTGGTTTTCTCGATATCCTGCTAATCCTTCTGCCCAATTCTGACGTAAGTTGCGTTTTTTTGGATGTAGTTTCGGCGTAGTTTCGTTTAAAAGCCGTATTATTTGTCCATCCCACTTGCTCTAGTTTCAAACCTGAAACTACGGAGCTCAAACTACAAACTACCTCGCAGACGTAGTTTGGTGTAGTTTGACTTTTCGGAAAAAAGAACTCAATAAAACGCAAGTAAGACAAAACAAGAGCCAAACTACAGACTTTGACGAAACAGAAGTGACTCCAAAAAACGCAACTGTAGTTGACGTAGTTAGTTTGTTTCGGGTCTGTGTATTTCGTAAATATAATAAACTTGATTGATTGATTGAAATATAGTGTTGGTTTAGATGAACAATACACAACACAAACATACAAAAATACAGCAACACAAAAAATTGTTAAACTGTCATGAGTTTGCTGTATGCTATCTTATTTTCTTAAAGTTAACTTCGGTTGTTCTACACCATGGTTACCACCAGACCACCAAGTTTGTCTTCCTATTTGAACATTTTTTCTCAATTCAGATACACCAGAAACAAATCATATGATTAATAGGTACACCAACTAGCAATAGTTACAAACCCCTCATCGCCGAAGATGATTATGGACTAGCAGTCGATTTTTGCTTACAAGTAAAAAGAAACAACAGAATATCAGAAGTAGGGACTAAATTGACTTTGCAGCCAGTTGAACTTTATCCCTTTCAATCATAAACATCGTGACTGGTAAAAACTTAGAACAGTATCTTTTCAGGATAAAAATACCATAGATGCCACTCTGCTAATAATTTCGAAACTATTTAGTTGTTTTACATTATCATTTGTGTACTGAAGTTGTCCACCCCTCTAAACTTTCAAACTATTGTATCCCTCACCGATTAAAAAAAAAACCAGCACAGTATTGGTATGGACTAAATTGACTTCTCAGCCAGTTGAACTTTATCCTTTTCCACCGTAGACATCGTGACTGGTGAAAACTTGAAACATTATCTTATACGATCTAGTTGGTATTCTGAAGCTATCGTAACTTTTCAGGTTCAAAATCCCGTAGATATACCTCTAATAATTATTGCGTAACTATTTACATAAACATTTGCATCCGTTGCGTTAAAACTTAATTCTAGGTTACAGTGATCAGACCATCATCATAGCCCATCTAATTAAAATGACAATGCTTTAGCAACCGATTCTTACTTGAAAGTCCCTCTCCTCTTGATAGACATGAACCAAACTTTTCTTCTAATAAAAAAACGGAAACAAAATAGGTGAACCAAATAAGAAAAGTCAGAAACCCCTCACCGCCGAACATGATCATGGTCTAACAGCCGATTGTTACTTAGAAGTCCCTGACATATCTCACAATTGGGTTCCACCTATTTTTTGTCGAGTGTCTACCCTACCACTAAAATTGTCAACCCCTCAAAGACTGAATTCTAAGTTACAGTGATAGACCATGGGGATTAATTCTCTTACCCTCAGATTTATAGAGATCAAATAAAATGTGCATCAATTCGCACAAGTTCTAGCAACCGATTCTTCCTTGCACGCCCATCTCCCCGTGATAGACATGGTACCAAATTGTCCTCACGATCCAATACAACAGAAACAAATAATAGGATTAATAGGTACACCAACTACCAAAGTTGCTAACCACTCTTCGCCGAAGATGATTGTGGTATAACAGCCGATTGTTGCTTAAAAGTCCCCTACATGTCTCACGATTCGGATCGGCCTTTTTTTTGTTTCAGTGTGTGCCTTACTACTGAAGATGTCAACCCTTCTGAACTCTCACACTGTTGTGTCTCATGAAGGAATTTTTGTACCAATAACGGATCACGTATACTTTGATCATTTTTGATCAAGGTCTATCGATTGCCGTTGAATTTCTTGATTTCTACAGTTGATTCAAGCCGTTGATTTCTACCTGTATTAGTTCAAAGTTGCCGTAGGCCAACTTTCTAATATTAACACTTCGAAAGGAGCAAAGGATAAGCTCTAATTTCTTTAGCGGTGAGAGAACTTTTAAAGTTTAAGAGGCCCATCTTATATCATTTCTCTTCCTCAATCCCAAGTGTAAGAAATGAAATGATAAACTTAGCTGAAATACCGAACAGAAATGGGTAGAAACAATAGATGGCAGCACTTTCGGACCCGCGGGAAAATGCCACTTTTTTTATTCCGTAAATTTTTCTTTTTGTCACTCAAAGAAGATATATTGGCTGTGGGGCCAGGGAACTGCCACACATGTTTAGCACTTATAGATTTTAGTCCATCTTCAATTTAAAAGTGGTGCCTGTCTGCTTGCCTGCTAGAACGGAGCTATCCACTTGAAAGCAGAAACATGGTTTGAGAAAACAAAAGCTTGGCTGCATAGCTTCAGATACTCTTCTCTGACATGGGCTATACGGCTCCACTTCACTTCACACACTGTAGGCTCTGGCTCGAGGACAAGCAAAAACTATCCTTTTTGGACCCAGGCAAGAGTTCTACGGAGCTTTCCAGAATGTAATGTCATATTCATCAATCCGGCATGAATGTCCACACTTTCCGTAAAAACCGCACAGGTTAGACCTTTACCACTTTCTAGAAATAAGCTGAAATCGGGGTACTAGGAAAAAAACACAAACAAAACACGACAAAACCAAAGTGTTGCTCTCGCAACACGATGACATCAAGAAACAAGAAGAACAAAGAAACATCAGCAAAAGGTGCTAGATACTCGAAAGTTACCAACCGTAGGAAATGAATGCATGTAACCTACAGTTTTGTCGAATGTTTCTGTCACTTTGGTGAACAAAATATTAGCCTTACAGGGGTTACTTGGGGCTGATACAATTTTCAGTTCGTCTGTAAGGGAACCCTCGACAACGGAGCACGGCAACCTAGGAGAGTTATGTTCAACATTTGGCGAGCGGTATCAATACTCGAGAGCAAGGACTCGCTTTGCTTGTCTGATACTTAGAATAATATATAGTATTTATTAATTAAAACGCCCCGGGACCCTTTTCTACCGAGGTTCCTGGGTCCGACTTTTCTAATCGCACTCTGTAACCTACCCCTCTGCCACCGCCCACCACCTGTCGGATTTCAGTGACTTCCGAGACTGCAGATTTCCTCCTATGTTTCTTCTACGAACACAAGGGATCCAAGTAAAGAAATAACACTGGCATGTTTGCGAGGGTTCGATATTACTTCGTAATCAGTTCGTCTCTCTCGAACATTCTCGACACGTGCTTGCTTTTGATTTCTTTCTAAAAATGGACCCCTCGCACTTATTCTACCTTTTACACTATCCCAAGCTCCCCTACGTAATTATAAGCTTCAGAAATCCCCACTATTTAAGGCTGTTTCGTTTTGTACCTATGACTTTCTAGTGCTTTTTTTGTTTAGCATATCCGTGTTTTCAAGACTAGCAGCGCAAACATCGCTGAGAGCATCAAGGTCAAACAAGAACCTTTTCAAGAGGAAAGGCAAGATAACGTAAAGCTTCAAGACTCTTTGTTCTATATAGAAGACTTGGACATTAATTTTAAGTGGCAAAGCTTTGGTATTTTCGAAGCACGTTACTCTTTGAAAACAACTATTTTTACATTTCATGCGCTCCAAAGGACAACTCTTATAAGAAATAACCTTCCCATGACGAAATGATCCAGGTGCTTATCGGAAATAACAACAATTGCGACATGAAATGAGCTACTTTCTTGGTAGAGCTTGTCGACGGAATTATCGTTGTTCGAAGCGGGGGTTAACAATACAGGGAAAAGGCGAAGCGATAGGAAAAGGGTTCTGAATTTGTGTGGAAAAGCATTACATGCCAAACCAGACGTTAGCCTATTATGTCGGTCGAATGAAAACCAAAATTTTGAAAATTGCTTTATGTTGCCCATCTTCATTTGTCCGTGGACCTTGTTCCTTTTGACAAAGTTTACGATGCTTGATCGACGAACTCGGCTCGGCTGAAATAGCGGTAAAAAGTTGTGATGCAAACGAAATATTGTCGAAGAAACATTTGGCCAGTGTAAATGTTGTAGTGAATGCCCATGGGCTTCATAAACATCTATCTACCTATTACCATTGGCCAAGAGTTGGGATTTGAAGCTTATAATTCCAGGGGGGGGGGCGGGAACGAAAAATTATAATAGGTATGAGGGGCTCTTTAAATTCCTTTTGTTTTCCAGTTGTCGAAAACCCTGATGATTTCCTTTTGTCTAATATCGTGACTGCAGGACGCGTAAAAGTAAATAATTCGAGTGTTTGATATTTTGTTTTCCTATTTCTTTGCTCTTATTACTGCGACCATGCTCTTGTGCAGTGCGTTGCAAATTGTCCATTGTCTTCGTCTTCTTGGTTTTATTGCTCGACACACAGCCAGGGAAGCACTTCTGCGTTCTCTTCCAAAAATTCAATTTCACAAATTCCATGGTTTTCCGTTCCATTACCTTTCTTCGGTCCGGCTAAAAAGATCACGAGCATCCCGGACAGGAGTCCGGACACGGTTTGACAAATGCTCTTCCGGATACTAATCAAGAATAACTGTAACGTCAGCAATTGCGTTTCATGTTTGGCAGCGGCATGAAACTTTCCCGAGTTTGTTAGAGCGGCTTGTCCTAAAAGGCACGCCACATTATTGAGCAGTAGGAAATTATTCGTGCTGGACTAGACGTGAAATAATGAAACTTCAAATGTGATGGTGAAAGAAGATTTGCCGGATCGCATGCACATCGACACGCAAAAGTAACAAACGACACGAAACTAAGTTGCCTTATTTTTTGTGTCTGACTTACAGTGAAGGTTCAGGATCGAGGTGTTCGAGAAACGCAACAAGAAAAACAAAAGGACGCCTCGAGAAGAAGCAAGTGCAGAACTACTACCACGTGCTATAGGGTAGGTGGGTAGGGCCTTAAATCACAACTTTGTCCTGGGCGTAGTCAGTTTACTTTTGTAATAAATAGAAAACTTGAACGACAATCACCGAAAACATTCAAAACATTACCATAAGACGACAAACGAGCCCTAAAAACACGAAACAAAACAACAACAAGTGTGCATGCGCTCAGACGTGGAGTGTGAATGTATGAATGAAAGTCAGATTTCTCTCTTCATGAAACGTGTATCGCGTTCTTCTGACTAAGCACAAAAAACGCCAGTGAACCTCAGGAAGAACGAGAAGCGTCGCTCGAATGATGACTCAAATCCTATGTCAACCAATCAAAGGCATTCGTTGGGGACAGCTGCGGTGACACTTCCGGCTCTTCGCTTGGCACACGTAGACCGCAAAGCCGCGCCGAGTTTATTTTTCGCGGCGGAGCGCCGCTGAAAATTGTTCGCGCCGTTTTCCGGACTGTTGTCACTAAAACTTTGGAACTTTGGGGCCATAATCTGGAGCATTTTCGTGTCTGAATTGATTGCACATGTAGATGATCAGTATAAAAATGTCAGTTGAACAGACCAGCCAGATAGTATTAACACAATTTCAACTATTCTGGAACAAGGCGTCATCTCGCCGTTCCATACGGACTCTTTACGGAGTCCCTGCATTTTGCTTGGACAAGGGAGTAGGGACTCACTTACCCCATTCTCACGGGTCCCCAAGGACGGGGGTTGCTCCAATTATCATTACTATAATATAACCCGCCGATACCGGGATCCTCGAATTTAGGTTTCACCATTTTTTCGGTTCACTTTCTGTGCATTCCAAGTATCGTTGCCTAGCTTATCTGGAATTGCCCGTACTAGCAAATGTCGGACAGAAAGACAGACATCTTTATCGCATGTTATGGTATTTGAGGAAAACAATGCAAGTGCCATACAAGTGTATCACGTAAAGCGTCACCGGAAAACCTTAGTCAGCAAAGAACAGAGACAGATACATATCAAGAATACGATCACGGTTTTCCGTCAACATTCGATTCAATCAATAAATTTTATTACTCAGCACGAGGCCATATAATACATAATAATACTAAAAAAAAAAAAAAACACCCTACAACACCGGTAAACTACATCTATCGTAGTAGAAGTAGCTTCTGCCAGGCAGGCAATGAAGCAGTGAGTTAGCTGCAACGCTACAAGGCTGTTTTCTGACTTTATAGCACGTACGACAAATCGAGATTTTGCCGCCCTCTCTATTTCAGCAAATGTGCAGCAATGATTAAGCAGGAGCGCCTGGATTTATACTTGCTCTGAACTCCACTCGTGCTAGCCGTCGAAATATACGATTATAACAAGCTTCTAGACTACGCAGAGCACGAGAAGTGTTGTTCGTAACAAGGGACACTGCAAAAAATTGGGTACAATAAGTCTTAATCCGTATTTGTCGTTGAGGATTGCAACTGGTTAGGGGCTGCTCACTCTCAATTTTAGTGTACAGCAAATGCCACTGCCAAAGTGCCCGGCCGATGCCAGCACCACTGGTTTTGGTCGGTGCCGGCTGGTGCCGGGAAACGGTGTACATAAGGTGCCAGGGAAAGGGTAACCCCTCGGCAACTGGTTAGCGAATGATTAGTAGCGGCAACACATGGGATCTAGCTCTCATATTTGTTTTAGTCAAAAGACACAGTGACAACAGTGAAAATTGTTCCCGACGAAAAAGAATGGCGGCCTGCCGCCGCCGTTAAGACGGCGTTAGCAGAAGCGCGCCATCGGAAAAATAGTACTGTAAGTTTGTTCCATGTATAAAGGCTCAACTTCAATCAATCGTAGTATTTTTTTATTCTGTCTCGCTCAAACACACTAATGTCGAAGTCATGAAGTTTCCTGTTTCACACCTTTGCGCGAAAACACTTGTTGCCCCAGTTGTGAACAGCAAACCGTAGCTTGACTCACAACTACTGATTTCAAATAGCTTTTAGTCCAAATGGGAGCAAGGACAATGTATCAGATCTTATCTTAAGATTTTCAAGACCCTCGTGCGGATTGACTCAGTTAAGGGTAAATCGGGGCCAAGTCGCCCAATAAACCAAATAGATGGAGGTGGTGGGACCCGCGGGAACAATTAACTCTGTCATCAGCATCAATTAACCTGGCGCTATAGCTATCGTCGCCGTAACACATACCTCTGTCGAGTTCCAAAATTTAATACAGGAGAGTGTGGTCTCCGTTGCCCAAGGAACGGAAGGAGGGGGACAGGGACAAAACTTCCAAAAGAGGCTTCTACGTCGTGCGATCTGGCAGTCTGGATCCGGTTGCCCCTGAACCGGGTGAGTGTGGGTGTGTGACTCCTTAAAGGCACAACTAGACCCCAATCCCAACAAGTATACCGACTTTCACCTTGAGCATTCGTGGTTTGCAAGTTAACGAAGTGGGCCCATCCCAGTTGCTCCTGCACCAGAAGGGTCAGTGAGGGGTTGGAACAGTTATATTCACAAGTAAACCAGATTAAAATTGTTAAATTTTTTACTTGACACGATTCACAAAATTAACTAATTAGCAATCTGAGCTAAGTTGCCCCTGAAGCGCTTCGCTGAAGTTGTTGAACAATCAAAAGACAAATCTAGACCCCAGTATCAACAACAATTCCAAATTTCAACTTGAAACCTATCATGGTTTTTGGGGAGGGGACAGCTGACAACACAAATATAAAGTTGCCTCCTTCCCTTCCAGACTTCCTGGTCCCTAAAAGCGGCTGTTATCCCGTTAACCAGCTAAATTATCAGCCAGGGAAATATATGGCAAGAGTGTAAATTTTAAAGTGGGTCTGAAACGGGATTAATTAATTTTTGTTATTGGGAATTGGAGGGAGAAATACGGGCCAAAATTGTGCACTCAGAAGCTAGGGACCCGGTACGTGTCACCGTAAATTCTAATATTAGAGCTTGTGTTCAGGTAGTGTCCGCAAACGGAATATGGGGTGAGATCTGGGATTCCAGGACTTAGAGACATTAACATGTGAAAGAAACAACTACCAAAACCCACTACTGGAGAGGTAATAGAGATAATAGGAGAGGTTCCGGTAATAACCACTATTTAGTTGTAATGTCAAACTTCTGGGCACGATTGGCAAAGGACTAGGGTTACGGTAGTGCAAATAAAAAATGGAACTCATGGACACATATCAGTAGGGAACAGGAGCCCAATTCCCGTAGGCGGTGGTTTCAGTAATGCGCAATATTAAATTTTTTTAACTCATGCAGTGATATTTATAACCCACGGAACCTAACTCCTGTGATCTGGGGCTCCGATAGTGCCAAAAGTTATAAAACTAAATCCATGGAAACATATTAATATAAGCTAGGAGGCCAGTAGCAAAATATTTAGTTTTTAAAGGGATGAAAATTTGCACTGCCAGACTCAGTTTACACTGACCTGTGTCCATGGGCTCAAATTTGTTACCACAACCGGAATGCTAGCATATGAGGGTCGGGTTCTGTGATTTCGAAATATTGAACTTTTTGGCCTTACCCGAACGCTAGTCCATGGGAGTTGGGTTCCGTGAGCTGAAAATATTTGCGATCGGTTCATATAGACTCGTATCCGTGAGTTCATACTTTTCTTTTTGTACGCTACCGGAACCCTATCCCATAGCCATTTGAGTACGAGCGTTGGTTATTTTTAGCCAAATAGTTGTTACTACTGGAACCTTAGCAGTCTATGTAAGGTTGCGGGTGGGGGGTTACTATGAGGGGGTGGGGTGGGGGGGCGACTCACCCCCCCCCCCCCAAAGGTCTTGAGCCCGGCGAAAGTTCACTTGGGAAACACAGAGAAAATAGAATTTTGTACCTATTGGATTCTGCATGCTTTTGTTGGGCCTAGGTATCGTCATCGGCACATAGGGTTCTTTCTACACATGATAAATACAGAAGACATAAAATTTTGTAGGCTTTTGTTCGGTGTCGGTCGACTCGTTGTCATATTGGAATTCGATTGATACGTAAGAAATAAAATCCTACAAACAACTGTCGGGCAAAACACAGAGGAAATCGAATTCCGCATGCTTTTTGCCGGGGCCTCGGTACTATCTACCACATAACGAGTTCTCCTTATGCAAAAGGAATACAGAAGTATTAAAATTAGTAGGCTTTTATTGGGTGCCGGTCGACTCGTTGGGATATTGGAGTTTGATTTATACGTAAGAAATAAAATCCTGCAAATAATTGTCGGGCAAAACACAGAAGAAATCGAATTCCTCATGCTTTTTGCCGGAGCCTCGATATTATCTACCACATAGCAGGTTCTTCTTATGCATAAGGAATACAGAAGAAATAAAATTTGTATGCTTTTGTCGGGCGTCGTCAACTCGTCGGCACCTCAGGTTCTTTATACGCGAGAAATAAATTCCTGCAATTATCTGTTGGGCAAAAGACAGAAGATATTGGACTCTGCATGCTTTTGTCGGGACTAGGTATCATCATCGGTACATAGGGGTCTTTTTACACATAATAAATACAGAAGAAACAAAATTTTGTAGGCTTTTGCTGAGTGTCGATCGACTCGTTGGCATGTTGGATTTCGACTTTACTTGAGAAATAACATCCTGTAAATAATTGTCGGGTAATGCTTTTTGTCGGGCCTCGGTCTTCTCTATTACATATCGGGTTCTTTTCATGCTTGAGGAATGCAGTAGTAATAAAATGTGTATGCTTTTGTCGGGCGTCGTCGACTCGTCGGCACCTCGGGTTCTTTTTATACGCACGAAATAAAATCCCGCAAATATCTGTCGGGCAAAACAGAGAAGAAATCGAATTCTGCATGCTTTTGTCGGGCCTGGGTATTGTCATCGGCACATAGGGACACATGGGGATCTTCTTACACATAAGGAATACAGAAGAAATAAAATTTTTGTATGCTTTTGTTAGGCGCCGGTCGACTCGTTGGCACATCGGGTTCGACGTAAGAAGCAAATTCTGCAAACTTTATCGGGCGCACCCGGAATGTTCAAGTCTCGTCGGTACAACAGGTTATTTTTAAACGTCAAAAATCAACTTCTGTACAGTCCAGTCGTGCAAAACACAGAAGAAATCAAATGCTGTACGGTTTTATTGGGCGTCGGTATATATTCTCGTCGGCACACCAAGTTCATATTACACGTAAGAAATCGAATTCTGTAAGCGTTCGTCGGGCGCATCCCGTAAATTTAAGTTTCGTTGGCACATCGGCTTCTGTTTACATGTAAGAAATAAAGGTCTAATACAGAAGAAATCGAATTCTGAATGTCTTTGTCGGGCGTCGCTATTCTTATTCTGGATATAATCGTTGGAAGCTTTGCTTTTTAGCTAATGTGGAACGAAAAATAGAATGTGTGGATTTAAATATACAAACTTATACTAATTCACACTAATTTTGCCGGCGGCGCATTTTGTAGTATTCTCTATTTGGAAGATCGGTGTTTCATTTAGTTGGCGTTTTAGGAATTACATTCTTGTGGGTTTGAAACACGTTAAAAGCAAGAAGTTGTATGGTATGTATAGCAAAGCGTTTCCGAAAGAAAGGCAGAATAAAATAATTTCGCCGGGGCGGTTACTTTAACTTGTTCGGGGTACTATCGTTGGAAGCTTCGTCTTTTAGCGAAAGCTGAAATGAAAAGCCGAATGTGTGAGCTTTAATAGAGGAAAATACATTAAAGGAGTAACGTCAACTGATGCATTAAAATTAATTTTGCACACAATTTCGTCTGCGGCACATTTTTAAAGTATTCTCCATTTGGAAAATCGGTGTTTCATTTAGTTGGCGTTTCAAGAATGAGATTCTTTGGGGTTTGAAACACGTTAAAAGCTAGAACTTATATGGTGGGTATAGAAAAATGTTTCCGGAAAAAAGGCTGCGGCGCTTACTTTAACTTGTTCCGGGTACAGTCTCTGGCAGCTTCGCTTTTTAGCAAAAGCAGAAGTGAAAAGCCGAAAATGTGAACTTTAATATACAAATTATATTTAAGGAATAATCTGAACTGATGCATAACAATTAGGTTTTACACCGGTTCTATTCTATGCTGGTGGGAAATGCACGCCGTGTAGAGTCCAGTGACCCTGTTACTGGGAACTGGAACCTTCTCCAAAGCTCTGAAACGTGCTAAAGTTTTACCTCTATTCATAATGGCAGAAAACAAGAAAGTGTGAAACTGGCGTCCCGTTTCTCTACAAGACTTTCGAAGGCCTTTGAAAAGGCTGTCCTGCACAAAGACAATAATAGTGGGAAAGACCGGTGACTTCGCTAAAATCGGGTCTCTGAAAATCGATCAGAACGCTGCCTAGCGTTTGGACTTTGCCCAATTTCGATCGGTAGATGATTAATATAACCAAAGCAAGAGGGCGTGAATAGGCACTGTCTGTCAACATTAATTGATTCGAAATCGTGAATTCAACATTTTTTTTCCATAAAAAAAGCAATTTATTCTTGTCCTACTTGTTTTTTATTTCAATTAAAGAGGAAATCTGAACGGAGAGAGGATGCTCATCATAAACGAAACGAAAAAAATCATCAAAACGTGCTTTGATGATGATTCTGCGGAGAGCGATGGAAGAAAATGCCAACAGAGCGATTTTTTAACGAAAGAACATCCGCTAAACGGCGCTGATTGTTGTGACTCATGGGGCTTACGGGAGTTTCCGGTCTTTCCCACTTTTACTGTCTTTGGTCCTGCATTAGTTTTTCCTTCGATATGAGTGTTCACAGCAGTGCTATATGTCTAAATCTCCAGGTTCAGGTTCTTTTTAATAATAAATTAAAGAAAAAAGGTCCAGATCCTGACTGAGAAGACAAATTCGCAATGCACGGGATGCAAAGATTTCTCGAACTAAACATAGCATTTATAATTCATACCTGCCATTCATGCTATAACAAATGCGTGCGTGTTCTCTCATCCGCACCCGGTCCCCGACACTCGTCATCTGTTTACTTCTCAGCTTTTACTAAATTACGATTGACTGACCTTCATTCATTCTTTCACCTCTCTCACCCTCTACATTCCTTCACAATACCTCAAGGCATCACTACACTCCTACCATCCTACCGCACACATATACGCAAAACTACATAAATCTCGGAAATAGATGGATGAGCATTAGTGCGGAAACTGTCTTGCTCATCTTGGAAAACGTTATGACCATCTGGATACTCTTGGGATGAAGCGACTACAACTTTGGATTGCAGTTGGCAGTTCCGGAAGCATTCGACTGCACACGCAGTACACCGTTTGCTTGATAATCTGAGCACAGCCCTTGAGAAAAGGCTCATTTTCCTTAGACAATTTTTTTGGCCTAAAGAAAGCTTTCAGTACTATTGGTCTTGAGACTACTCTAAAGGTTATCCCATTTCAAAAGAGGAATCAGTGCTCTATTTTTCATGGACGTTTGTTTGTAAATGGAACTGTCAAATAATGTACCAATCAATGATTTATGGACATTTTCCGTATTACCGTGCGTCTCTCCCTCTTACCTAGGCTAAAGTTGTATCTATACTTACAAGTATAATGATTGCCCTAAGGATGTCTGAAATGAATGGAGTGGTACCGGAGAGGTGACGCAGTTTAGTCAAGTCGAGATGTCACGAGGTGTGTTAATCAAAGTCAAGGTGTTGGAATACGTATTACGTATTACCTGAGAGAATGATTAAAGCACAGTTTCGAATACGAAGATCAATTAGCAAACCCGGTATGGTTTATGTCAAAGTTTTCATGACCCTCGTGCTGTTTAGCAAGTGGTTCTATAACTTATTTTGTTGTTGTTGAAAGGTATTAAAGGACTGAGTAATAGTTTGTGTTCGGGGAATGGGATTACAGAAAAACAGTTAGTGAATAAAGCTGGGTAATAATTAAGTATAACAGAATTTCTTTAGTTAAATGTTTTCTCTTTGTTAAGATGGTCGTTTTCAACTTTAGACGAAGAATAAGTTTTGTGTTATGTGATTATTCTTCTTATCGAAGAATAATAAGTTCATCAATAATTAATCACTCCATATATTCCGCCTCTGTTGCAGGCCTCCTGGGTGCGCCACCGAGACCTCCATGTCTTGACTGTTGGTCACTTCACCTATACTACAGACGTACGATTCAGTGCTCACTATAATCAGCCTAGTGGTGACTGGAGCTTACAGATAAAGTCAGTCCAGCCTCGAGATTCAGGCCTCTACGAATGTCAGATCGGAACCCAGCCTCCAAAAAGCTTCTCAATACGTTTGCAAGTGTACGGTAAGAGTCTTGAAGTACCTTGCCCCTGATAATTTGCGGTCATGTAGATTTGCTTGGGATCTGTTGGTGATACCTCAGCTCCGTAATGGACCTTCTCTCTATTAGATTAAAAGGAGAATACGAAGGACCCAACCGAATGCCCAACTGAGCTATCTCTTTTTGGATCCAGTTTTCTGTATGGGGACGGGGAAAAGGGGCATCAGGAATCTTGTGACCCGGATAGGTTGCCAACGGATTATGGGATTAAACTGAAACTCAATGAATGGTGAGAGCGGATTCCCGAGACGTTTCATTATTAATCGCATGTTGAGGTCCAGACCGGATCCGACTTCCAAGTGGTGGGGGTACTTGAGAGAGAGAGATTTGACATTTTTGTGTCCAAATCGCATCTGGACATGGAGGGGGAGGAGCTTCAAGTGGCCTCAAAATTTTGTGACTCGCGTAGCTTCGCGTAACTTCTACGGTAAAACGCTCATGGGTCCTGAATGTGCCTTTTAAGGTCTCCGATAGATAGAACCTCTGAAGGGAAGTGGATTTGTCAGGGACCGTGACCCACTTTAGGAGTCTCCGACTAAAGTGAAACCAGATCAAGAATAAATAAGGGAAGAATTGAGAAGACTTGAATCATGGGACGTTGTTTTCTGCCCGATCCTCAAGTACCGGGGGTGGAGCCTATTCGGCGCCTGTCCAGACCACAGAGTAATTATTGGCGCTATTTCTTCTGATCGCCGTGCTTCGCGTCAAGGAAGTGCGCCAAATTCAAATTAAACCGAAAGAGGCCGACATTTTGCCCTTCTCCCTCCAACAAATCGCTGCTACCACTAGTTTAAAAGACGAGACAAGGGGCTAAAGTACAGTGAAATGATAGAAGTCGTGCAATCCTACATTCAAGGATGACGAAAATAAAGGCAGAAAAGGACCGATTTGGACTGAACACTAAAGTTTAAAGAAGGAAGGGACACGCTTCCAAACATTCATGCAATCTCTATGGCAGATTCTTAGTGATGAAAAAAAAGACTGTCAATAGGATGGATAATGAAACATTTAGCCAACTACCCGAGATAATGATATACATTTTGACCAAAAATAAAAAAGGGTTATCTCAAATGTAGACGTTTTGAATGGTACTGTACAATTATCATTTTCAGTAAGCAATTAAAATTTTAAATTAGGAAATACTTCAAGCCAACTGTTTTTCGCAACTAACCGAGAAATGTTATGAACTGAATTGTGTGTTCAGAGTACAACTTAAAAACAAAACATAACAACTCTTTGAGTACAGTTCGCCAGCTATGCCCGAATTCCAACTTGAATGATGTAAAAACATGATAATGAAAAAAAAAACGATTACGAAAAGGCATAGACAATGACAAATTTGGGCAGATGTAAATTGCAACTATCCGAGATAATGATCTACCTTTTGGACCAAGAATAATAAGTTGTTATCACAAACTGATACGTCTTGAAAGATATCCTGCAGTCAGCAATAATTAATTTCTGTTTTTCGCAACTACACGAGAAAATGATATGAACTAAATTTCGTGTAGAGTACAACTTAAAAACAAAACATAGTAACTCATTGAGTACATTTCGACAGCTAAATATTGTCCAAGCTTAATACCTTTTCTAGAAGCGATTCTTTACAGTCCTGAGAACACCAAAATAAAATTACTAATGTTTACACCAGTCCTATTGAATCTGAACTAAATGCATGCGTGTTAGGTCTATGCTTCAGCGTTCAAGTTGCTGAATTGCTCCCCTGAGTTATCAGATGCCGCATTCCCTTGGGCTTCACCGTCTTTGTGAAGGGTCGTGACAACATGAGCTTCATATTGCAAATCTGACCCGAGATTGAAAAGGAGTTTCCATTTATATAATCCTCAGAATCTGCACTGTTTGAACTTCCCGCCTTTTCTGACTGCTTCATCACTTTTGCTCTGGAGGTAACACTTAATACTGCAAGAGGCAACACGTGAAGCTCCACCCAGGCTCCACCCCCGATAAATTAGATCGGACGAAAAGAGATCTAGGATGCTGACATCGGGGTTATGTGAGTTCTCAATTCTTCCCTTATTTATTCTTGACCAGATGTCAGTGGTCGGAGTTGGAGGGGTCCCGGAAATAATGTGACATGCATAGCTCACGAAAGAACCACTAGATTCAGATGGGACATGACAGTTGGCAAGAGCACAAGACCTAGATTTCCTGTTTAAAGGTCCTTACCATTCCAAGTAATGTGAGAGGAGCTGTAAAGGAATATGACAAATTCATTGGTACGCGAGTGCTTCTAGATATGCTAGGGTGATGAAACTTGGTTGTCATGTGGGGGAGCTGACCAGATTGGCTTGGAAGTTGAGAGTTCCCGGATCAGACCATCCACGGGGAGTGGAGGTAGGGGGGTCCTTTGGCATGAACGAATAAACTTTCGAGCGGGTTAACCGACTTGGTTGAAACTTCGTCAGTTTGTAAGATCAGATGTTCAGTGTATTCACTCTAAATCCACACTAGATCCGACAACTGAAGTAGGACTAAGAGTTGGATGGGATCTGGCGACAGAACTAGAGTGGAAACTTGCGGGGCACGGCTATCATATTCTTCTGGAAGCATTGATAGTGCGAAACGAACCTTAGCTGAGAAATATGCTAACTTGCAAGTGCCGCGTGATCTTTCAGCTCTTTTTTTTGTTGTTATTTTACACACTCAAGTCGATATTAAAAGTTCAGTGTAATTGTTTTTCTGTTCTTTTTTCGTTCCATTTCGTAAATGATTTCGTCACCACATCGACAGACGAGACAGTAGTGAGTTAGTCACATAGCAGTCACGTAAGAAACTAGAGTTGCATTATTCGTGTGGAACAGTTCCAGTTGTTTTCTGCCAAGTTGATGAAGAAACCTCACCCTTGTGCTGAGGAATGAAGTTTTTGAAGAAGCCGTGAGGGTTTTCGGCGAGAAATAGATGTGTAGTGTGATTGGTAGCCGTCAGTTTGATGATGTGAGGAGGATGGCAAGATTCCTCGTGGTCGCTTTTCAACACCGAAAATTATGGCCTAGAGTAAGTATTCTACTGTATAGATGGTTTTTCTTTTTTTTGTTTATTTTGTTGCCATGGCCTTTTGGATTTTTGTGCAAATAAATCTTATCTTGTCCTCACCCTTTGCAATATATTTATGAAATAAGCGACATAGTTGACGGTTTCTTCCCCCTTTACACCTTCTCTCGCTTTTAGCAAATACGCTCAGACACGACAGAAAGTTAGTGGTGCTCTTCAAGCTCTAGTTTGAATAAATGAAAAATCGAGCAGGTCTTGTTGAAATACAAACAAAAGAAACTAGACTTCCTTGGAATAAAGGAAGTTGTCACACCATTCATCAAGTTGACCAAAGGTGACAATAGAGAAAAAGATCGCTCTGTTAGAAGAATGCTTATGTGAAGTAGATTGCTCTTGAAATAATTAATTTTCTGATGAAACACAGTTGCATTCCCCAGCTACAAATTAAGAAAACTAAACCATTAAAACAACCATAGACCAGAACCAGAAATTAAACTAATTATTATGTGCGATAAATTACCTTTTTCAACAAATTAAACGTTCCACCATAATTTTCAAAGCTAAACTATAGATCAAGAGCGAGTGTTTTCTTTTATCATCCATAAATGATTTCTAACATTTCTGAACTTGAAGACTAAACTAAGATCATATTGAAAGGGACAGTAATTTTTTCCAGATTAAACATCAAATATAAACGTTCAAGAACAAAAAAAGATCTTGAACCTTTCATGCAAGTAAAGCCGCTTTCACACTGACGCGTTGAGCCTTTCACACTGAGATACGAAAATCTGCGTTGCGCTTGCACCGACGAAACGCAGAGCTTTACGCAGACAAATAAAATGCAACCCAAGAATTGAGTTCTATTCTTGCGTTTGGACTTGGACTTTACCAAGTTCTATTCTTGCGTTGCGTCGACGTCAAATCGAGATTGCGATCCACCACCACTACAGTCATCAGATTTTTCCTTATCGCTAATGTGAGAATATCAGTTTAGTTTGCATCGGGGGGATGGTAAGGTGTAGGTTACGGGACTGGGGCCCCAAGCCCCAGCCCTAATAAAGCGACGCTCGGGGACCCTAACCCAAGTGGCTGGGCCGAAGCCCCAGCGCGCGCATATACCTTTGGTTACAACATCACGTGGGATATGGCCCGCCCTCCACGTGAAATACCAATCTTTGTGGTATTAGTGGGGGTCCAGTGGCATTGTGGGAAAGATGATAATAAAGGAAGCCTAACTTTTGTAATTACATTGATTCACTATTTATCATTTAATTGATAAACATCAGAACAAGTTATGTACCACGTGTATTAGCAATCATACTGTGTCCTTGGAATCTATATGGCCTGAATTCGAAGTTGCGGCGAACTTGTAGATCCTCGTAATATCTGACAAAGTTTTGATTCCTGTCTTGCAGAACATGGTCTGCAAAATCAACTTCACATACTATTCAATTATCCTGTCTAATAAGCATCTGGATTGCCATCAAACCTGACCCGGTTGTTGTTGGAATCGCCATAGTTCCTACACATAATGGGGTAACAGCTTTACCTGCTCCAGTACTATTTACACTAGTTCCAACCAAATGGTTCAGATTGACTCTAACCGTTTCAATGTTGTTGCCGTTTCCTCCAAGAAAGCCAATATCCTTCCCTGGATTAACACTTACTGACGCTGGCCACTGATCTTTATCCGCTACTGTAAGAACATTGTTTTTGCCAACTCCTTGCATTCCTGATATGTCTGCGGAACCGCTCTGTTCCTTGTTACCCGGATCATTTTGAAATCCAGCCGGCTGTGGAATCTGTCGACTATGGTAAAATCCGTCGTTCGGACCAAAGTCGAAACTGGTGCTTGCAACAACTTCACTAACAGTAGCTTGCTCGCTCATAAAATTACATTCTCTGGAAAACATTGGTCGGGCATTTGTGTTTCCGTCAGTGAGAAAAGTACTAGAGAATTATTCCGAAATACTTCTTGTGCACATAGACCTTCCATAGCATACAACATGTTATGCCGTGTATTGTCAATGCCAGCCGTTACACTTGCCACAACATTTGGAGTAGATGCTTGAGCCTGTACTGTCATTTCAGCATGTGACATCACACGTCCAAGAGTACTGGATGATGCAATAACCACCTCCAACATGGATGTAGTTCCTACCGAAGTTTTCGATGCGGTTTGGGAAGGAACATTTACTCCCATGTTCGTTACAACTTGCTGCAATCGAACAAATTTACTTGGAACCAGTGCTAATCTCGCCAATTCGTAAGAAGATAGATAGCTACTAGTGGCACTGGTAGCCATAGAGCTCATCCAAGTAGTGCTTATTTTCTTAGATGGTTCATTAGCAAGGGAGACAACAGTAGAATTCTCAGTCCCATAATTGTATACACTCAAGAAAAAAGATTTTTCAAATATTAAATGGCATTTTCCATATCCAAGACTCCATGCAGGCATCATGAATCCACCGGATCCTGAATCACCGCTTCCTCTTCCTCCACTAGACGAAGCTTCCCTGGCGTTAGCTTGGGTATCAAACATATCTTCGTCACCGTAGTCGTTGGCACCTCGCGCCCTCTTACTAGGACGGTCAATGTGATTTCCGTTGTCAGACATTGGTAAGTTTGGGTACTGAACTCCTGCAATGCTTTCAGCCACGTACTTAACTCCGATTCCAACCAATCCCGCAGTCTTCGCAGCTGACTCTTTGGAATCCGATGTCTTTGTGTTAAATGTCCGTTGCAGAAATCTTCGATCTGCTGCCCGAACATGGTCACTGGTTGATGCAGCGGAATATGATACGTCGCCTTCTCTTGCAACCTCGTTGAGTTCGTCAATAGGGACAGGGCCTTGTAAGGGGTTTCCAGGCACAAGGTAGTTAAAGGGGGGGGGAGTACCTCTCATGCGTTTTCTTCAAAATTGAACATTGCTAAATTTATTTTAACATGTGATAAAAGAAATTGACCAATCACTTTCTTCTATTTCTTCCAAAGCTTCCGGTAGGTAATCCTTGCAGAGATCCAAATGGTTGAACAACATTTCGTAGTCAGATCCATACTTCTTGAAGAATTTGGCCAATCCTTTGGGATATAGACGCCGATTACTCCCAACAAGCGTCAGCCAAGGAACTGCGTGCAGCTCTCAGATGGACATTCTGTCCCGTATCCGAGTTCGTTCGATAAACTTGTTTATCGCCGTGCCAGGGTTCGACAAAATGAGTACAGGCGGTCTCGTCAACGGGATCTCATCTTTGTACTTTACAGCGACCTTAATTGGGTCCCGCCAAGGATTGCTAGGAGTTTCTTCTTCTTTGTCGTCGGCAAAACTGGGCTCATTCCAAGCATCGTCTCACCAGGTCCTGCCAGGTGAAGTTTGAACTGTATCTGTTGACGCAGCTGGGAATGTTTCCAACAAACTCAACGCCACCGTTGATAATCATGACAGCATCGAAGATATGATTCTTGCAGCTGGAAGGCGGGCTGAACAAGCACATGGTATTACGCTTGACCATCTGCATTTTCATCCATTCTATGATGAAGTGGGTTCCAAGGATGACAGTTTCCAGGTCCTCATCACATTGGTCGTTAAACCATCGACATGCGATCCGGTTCGATGTCTCTGGATCCCAGTAAAAGTTGGTAAGATGTCCCGGCATGAGGATTACCGTTTCAGGCGGAAGCATGGCATCTATCCGGTCGGCCCAAGTAAGTTGGTGGTGTTCGCACGACAGCTGTTATTTTGGTCTGTCCCAGTTTTCTTTCTTAACCTTCGCTGGCAAGGAGAACCAGTAATCTTTTCTGGTAGTTGTTTTGCCTTCGCCAGACTTGGATGTGTAGGTCATTGTCTCATTAAATCTCGCTGTCCCAGGTAACTATGTTATTGTTACCCCGATATTGTCCCGAGAGGCTTGAAGAATGAGACTCCTAATCCCCGGCCACTTTTTCAATCCTAGTACCGTTGGTAGACGCCCTGCTTGTTCCACGGCTTGCTCCTCCCAAGCCGTTTCACCTTGTCCATATGAGGTTGCACCGCCATCAGTAGAGCATTTATGGAACCTGTGTCCAAGGGACACCTCAAGCTCAACACCTTTCTTGCGCCCGATTAGTTGGACGCCCGCCGTTTCAGCACGATCTCCACGGAATGATCGTAGCTCCGACAGTCTCCGTCCCAGTCCCACGCAGTTCCACTGTTTGGTTGGGGAGACGAAAGCATATGAAAGGAGCCGAAGCAATCGGTCGCCGTCCTCTTGTCGGTCGAAGCGCTCGAGCCTAAGAGCTTCTCGAACAAAGGCACAGTAGCATCGGTATTTGTAATCATGGACGAAGTGGGCATGGAGTTTGGTTTCTTGGCACGAACTGCCACCTCGGCCGGGGCACGTAGACACTCCAAAGAATCCGACATGCTCTGGTCCATGCCGAGAATTCTCCATCCTTGCTCTAATTGCGTCATCAACCTCTCCTTCGTTTCGGAAGAAACGGATATGATGGTAAATCCATCGGCCGTAATAGCTCTTGTTAAAGGAGAGGTAACATGGCAAAGATGTTTGGTACCAGATCGCCATCTTTGCCTTCTTCGAAACGCTTTCAGCGTCGGCTGTTTCCTCCATCCGTTCGGTGTACTTGTTCCATTGTTCTTGGGCATTCATTCTGTTGTTCATTTCCTCCTCTGGCCAGCCCTCCATCGTCGTGCATAGGTGTTCCGAGACTTGTGCAGTGCAGGTCATCAGATCCTTCCAACATTCCGTCGGGTGTTCGTCGGCGGGGCGTCAGGTGCTTCTTCAGTCTTCAATTCAATTTCAATTTCAGTTTATTTCTAAAACGTGAAGCGGACAAGCCGAATATTCGTTTAGTCGTCAATAAACATATATATACAATTTATAGTCAACACTTACGAAATAATTTAAAATAAAGTAATCATCCAATACATTTAATAAAAAGAGTTGAGCTCAGGTTCACAATTACTTACTAGCACTGGCGTTAAAAAACTTGACAAAGGAGGGAACAAAGCTTTTCAGATATCGGTTTCGAGACACCTGAATAGGCTGTATGAGAGGTACAGCTTCTGCCACTGCTCTTGCGGGTCTTTCTCGATGTGGCTTGAAATCAGGGGGCAGTATGGATCGATGGGATGTACTGTTCAGCAACCCTGTACCAAAATCAAGCGACAGCTTTTGTCGACGCCTAGCAAGGGAATCTAGGCCAAACTGTTCAAGGAGGGCACAGTATGGGATTTTTGGCGCTTTTGAAATTACCAACAATGCCCGAAATTGAACTCTCTCAATCACGTCTGACTGCTCCTGCGTCAGGCCATGATGCCAAACGGGGGAACAGTATTCTAAGCAGGACCGTATAAAAGATGTATAAACTCGCAAAAGGTGATCTGAAGGTATTCCGTGCCGAGACAGCAGCTTCAGAGAGCTAATACCTGCATTAGCTCTCCGAAGCATCATTTCCGTCTGTTTCTCCCACTTTAGATCAGCAGTAAGATACACCCCAAGGAGTTTAAGTTCAGCTACACGGCTGGAAGCAGGAAGGGGGGGATGGAACTGGGGGGTACTTTTGAGGAAAGAAAAGGTCAGTACAACAGACTTTTGGACATTGACAGTCATCTTATCTGCAGCAGCATCGTCTGATATATCAGCCATGATTGTAGCTGCACTGCTTTGGATGTTTTTGTAGCACAGTTCTGCAAGAGACAAATCATCAACATATTTCCAGCGATCTGGCATGCTTATTGCCAGCTCGTTTATCATAATTAGAAAAAGTAGTGGCCCAAGTATTGTACCCTGAGGCACACCACAAAAAATAGGCAATTCATCAGAAAAAGTTGACTTGTACTTAGTACGCTGTGTTCTGTTTGAAAGGAAATTAGCTACAATTCGTGCCAGAAAAGGGTGGACATTAAACTTGGAAAGAAGTTTCTTTAACAGTGTACTATGGCAAATTAGGTCAAAAGCCTTTTTAAGGTCAATAGCTATTAGGTTTACCCAACGTTCAGGCTCGTCCAGATGTTTGAGGATTTTATCCAGCATACTTACCAGATAATGGGCAGTAGACGTTTTGGGCATGTTTCCAAACTGTCTAGGATCAATAAGCTCTATTACCTGTTTCTTTAACCAAGCAGCCAGGAAACTTTCATACACTTTGCTAAACACAGGGGTCATTGTAATCGGTCTAACTCCAGAAAAATCATTTGGCGCATCTTTTTTGGGGATTGGTGTAACGTATCCTTTTTTCCAAATAGATGGGTAATCACCGGTTTTAGTTACTTGATTAAAAATATGGGTCAAGGGGAAACATAATTTATCAGGGAATGCTTTAATTAATTCCACAGGGATATCAACCGGTGTTACACTAGTTCTTTTCAAAACACTTAGCTTTCGTCTTAAATGTCGGTCAGTGCCCAGTTCAGGCACTCCAGCAGATTCGCAATCACCACGATCATCATATTCTGGCAGGTGAGCACAATTGTAGTTCACTGGAAAGCTAAACTGGATGTCTTGAGACATACTGTTAACTTTTCTAATGTTTCACCACCTTATATACGAATCCTTATCGTAAAAAAGAATGCATTGGTTGCAATTCGTCGATTTTTTTTCATTACTTTCCGAAACTAGTCTAATCAGCACTGATAAGGATTTTCCCATTGCACAATCAATGATACAAGAATGAAATTCGCGGTTGGATCACAGAATGACAAAGCATGCATTGGACCCCTACTAATACCACACAGATTGGTATTTCACGTGGGGGGCGGGCCATACCTCAGGCGATGTTGTAACCAAAGATATACGCGCGCGCTGGGGCGAAGCCCCAGCCACTTCGGCTAGGGTCCCCGAGAGTCGCTTTTTTAGGGCTGGGGCTTGCGGCCCCAGTCCCGTAACTTACACCTCACCATCCCTTCGGTGCAAACTAAACTGATATTCTCACATTAGCGATAAGAAAAATCGCATTTTGATCACATCTAGCGTCGACATCAGATTTGTTCAGTGAAAGATACAAATTTTGAGAGAAAAACTGGAGGAAAACCTGTTAATGATGAAGGAAGACTTCCTAATGATAAAGAAACGAAAACTCAGCAGAAGAAACCGAAAAGGAAGACGTAAATACGCATCCAGCGTGAGAGCTTCTCGCATAGGTGTGAAAAATACGCTACGCAACCTGTACGCAACGCACGATTATTCGTTAATTGACACGGTGAACGTAAGACAGTAGTATCCAATCACGACGCTGGCCCGCAATCTAACCCAAAGTGCGAAGTTTACTTATTGCCATCATAACGGAGTACTGAAACAGGCTGCAAAACTTCGCTCATCTGAGGGCAAGATAAGATCAAGCAAGAGAACTTTGCATGATTCGTGAATTCTGGAGTTCTGTGAGGGGGAAACCGTCTTCGGAGAACATCCAACTTTATAGTTATGTTTAAAGACGGCCTCGAAGTACGCTGTGTCTACCAATCTTGCTCTGGATTTTGGAATCTGTGCGAGCTTTTTCCTCTAACAGATATCATAAGCAAGGACACATCTACACAAACACTCAGTTCCTTCAGGCTGTTAAACCCAGAGCCACTAGACGCTCCCATGGATACTCCACCCCACAATGGATCATCAGTGAATTAGTGATAAGGTCACATTTATGATTTTTAAATGGACACATTCTATAAACTTTATGTCTACGAACATTTTGGATGTATTCTTTCATTTGTATCATCTTTCTTGCTCGAAATCTGTTGCTAATTGGAAAGTTTGATGTCTGAAATCTTGTCTGGTCGTGACCATGAACCACAACAGAGGGCGGGTTAGTGTAAGCAAAAAGTGAAGATGGGATTTCTCAAACATCCTACGGGAAATCCGACAACCTACTGTGCAGCAATAACGTCAACAGCAACGTCGGCGATTTTCTGTCCAAATTGTTTCTTTTTACCCAACAACGGTCGCAGTCTGGCACAGCCGGGCTATTATTACCGCAATGACAAAAAAAAATATCATAACTACACCACACTAGCAAGACAGAAATTAATGGTAACATATTGGTAATCTGTTTATCTTATCTCGGCTCTTGCTTTTGGACGGATTACCTTCAGGAACCCTACCAGTCTTTCAACTGCTTGCAGTCTTGCTCTACTAACACCTCCAAACAGTCGTCTGTCTTTTAACGTATCATTGGTTAACAGATCTTTTAACATATCGTTCGTGTTTGTGATCATGTGATCAGTTCAGACATTTTCACGGCTCCATCTTTTGATTGATTCTTGCTAACCAGGTAATAAAGTTAAGTTCTTACATTGCAGTTCCAAGAAGCGTTATCGCCGGAGGAAATACAGATATTCATGTGCATGAAGGAAGTAATGTCAATATCACTTGCACGGTGTATGACTCGGTACAGCCACCAGCGTTCTTCTTCTGGTACCATGACGGACAAGTGAGTAGCCTATTTGATCATTTGCAAATTCGGTAAAACCGTTCATAATGAATTGTGTCTGCACGTGTGTGCTAGCGGATACGATTAGGGAAATGCGCAATGTTCCGTTTTGAATTAGAGCTTTACAAAGAGGGACAGAGCCTCTTTCCTCTCGTCTACCTTTTTCAGTCACAGATAGACAACGTGCGTCTAGATAGAAGGTATAGGTTTACTGTACTGATTTTCGTAGGGCTATGAACTGATTCGTTACATTTGATTGTGAATATAAATTTGTTAGATAGATTTAAACATTTCTTTTATAGATGAGTTGTATATTGGAAAAAAACAATGCAAGAAAAATACCGTGCAAACTTTAACGCTTTTCTCAGTGAGACATTATTATCCGGAAGAACGGCCAAAGTGATCTGATAGATCTGAAATTGCTTTCTTTCAACATTTTTGAATGCATTTGTACGAACATATGAGCCAAAATGTATGAGAAAAAAGGATGTTGCTAACTTTTGTGGCTCCAATAATCCACATTTTTCATTTATTTTGCTTTGTTGCAGTGTTAGTATATGGCTTCTTGCTGGATATAAAGCCTTGAACTGAATTGACTGTATTTGCTCAATATCTGTAGGAACGCATCTTAATAACAAAACCTCAACGCTCAATCGTTATCAATTTATGGCAACAATAAAAGAATACTTGGGCACAAAGTATGGACCTTTCATAGCCCAGACATACAGCCAAGTGTCCATCTTAGCTAGAAAAAAGGGACAAGAAACAGACACGTAAGTATGTAGTCAAATGCAGACAACAGCTTGATCCTAACATCCCCCACACATGTTTGTGTGAGTCTCGAACTTGAAACAAAACCAGAGCAGCACTCATCGCCGGAAGGGTTCGATTAAGGAGGAACGAGTGTTTTACAAGTGCGCTAGCGCTCAGACGTGGAGTGTGAAATTAAAATGTTTATCACATCTTATAAACAAACACGTTAGAACCAAGACATTTCACATTACCAATAACCAAAAAATATTGAGCTTTTAATGTAAACAAACCGCATTTAGAAATCCAAAGAAGATCTTCAAACTCTTACAAGAACGGTTTATGTAATGAATGTCTCGCTAGCCAGTCCGACACTTTAAACCTATTTTCCATTAGCAAGGTAATAGAAAGTGTAATAAAATCAAATTGTTTCATTGCCAGATACCCCCCTTGTCACAACTTCATTAAGAACGGCACATCATCAATCACATGACAAAAACCGTCCAGTTTCCAACTGATCATGAAGGATTAAAGTACGCCGTGTTATCTTATTTTCTGCTGTTACACCAAAATCATCAACTATACGTGTATATCCACAAGTATACAAGAGTTGAACTTGAGACATGTCATAGACGAATTGAAATCTGGGCTCAGTTTCCCATGGACGGGAGAAGGGGGGGGGGAGCGTCGGGACCCATCAAATTGTATATTTCGACCTAAATATCCTCGACTATACCATCCTAGAGTTTTATTCCCGTCACGGGTCAAAAGCTTTACTGATGGGCAAATTAGGCCCACTTGCCCATCAACGGCGGGGGGCCCCGACTGGTTCAACTCCACATTGATATTCCAAACCCGATGATCCAAAAGCATAAGAAATTTCGTCGCTATCTCCAGTTTTTGTCAAGTTAAAAACATAAAAAAATGGGCAGTCTTGGCCCAATTGTCCCTTAAGCAAGTGGGGGTGTGGTTTGGGGCCCGCAAAAAGCAAAAAGAGACCCCAATGCTCACAAACCTACCGTGTTTGAACTTGATATCTGATGATTCCTGTCACGGGCAACGAAATTTACTCCTGGGCAATCTGGGCCCAGTTGCCCTTGAACGGGGTGGATGGGGTAAGTGAAACTTTGAAAGTAATTTCCCAGCCCTAGGCTCGTAGGTACAAGAAATTTCATCGTCCTTTGTCCAGGTCTGGTCAAGTTAGGAACATTGTTGACTGGGCAATCTAGACCCATTTGCCCCTGAAGCGGGTGGGTTTGGGGGCTGGGACCCCCAAGAAGCAAAACTAGACCCGAATACCCACAAGTGTACCAAGTTTGAATTTGATACTTGCACTGCTTCACGAGTTATCAGCTCCACAAAATACGGTGAAAACCGAAAACTGGAAACCGGAAACCGAAAGCCGAAAGCTGCTACAGCGCTCGCTACAGTGGATAGTTCCAAGGAACATTCCACTAAACACTGGAACGTGTACTAAAACAAGACCAAAGGTTTCGACGGGATCCCAAAAATTCAATATTTGATCCAGGCAAATGGGTCTTGTTCCGGTCTTCGCCAGCTTGAACATTTGTACGATTAAGATTTAGACAAAGAAGAAGGCCAATGGCTAATCATCTGAGAAGCCCAAGCTCAGATATGGATTCAGCATGTGTGTATTTAACCCTAAGCTATGCGTCATATCTACTTTGACGAAATTGATCAAATCTAATCAACTGAGAAAACCAAGTTCAGATAAGGATTCAGCATGTGTGTTTACCCCTACATGTCATATCTACTTTGACAAAAGTGATTACTACTGTCAAACCTTCTGTTTCGAATGGCTTCCGGGTGGACTATTTGTCTTGCAAAAACCAAAGCTCAAAAACGAATTCAGCGTATCTCCTTACCCCTATATCAACACCTAATCAACGTCAGATTAAACTTTAACTTTTAGCAATTTTCGGTTTTAGCCGGATTCCGGGCGAACTATATGTCCGGGTAGAAAATGATTGTCAAAAGCAGATTCAGCATGTCTTCTTACCCCTAAATCGGACATCTAATCAATTTTAGATAAAACTTTTACTTTGAACAAATTTTCGGTTTCAGCCGGATTCCGCGCGAACTACTTGTCCGACGAAAAAATGACTTTCTAATGTTGTGCACGTCTACTTACCCCGCAATCGAAAATTCAATCAACGGTTAGTTAAATTGTTGACTTTTAACAAACCTTCCGCTTTTGGCCAGATTTCGGTCGAACTTCTAGTCCGGCGAGAAAGTGGTTTTCATATTCGTTTTCAGCATGTCTTCTTACCCCGAAATGAACTATCTCATTATCTGTTAAAAAAATATTTGATCGCCCCTTAATTTGACCCCCTCCCCCAACCCTAAATGTTGAGCTACAGAGCCCATCTGCGAACTCGACCTCTCCCTTGGCCCAAAGAGTCCTCATACCAGGTTTCATCAAAATATATCATCCCTTAGAGAGTTATCGCACTGACACACGCTTTTACGAAGTCCTAGGTATCCCTCCTGTTACGTTTTTGGATTCCAAAAAGGAACGACGCACTACATCGAGAACGCTGCAATAGGACGAACACTACTTAAAGGGGGGTTGTTTGGTTGCGAGTTCCAAATCATTTCCTTGCACGATCCCTGTTCTAGTGTTCGTGTTCCTGTTTTAGTGGAGTTAACTAATGCACGACAAGGGGCAGGATCTTGTTCTTTGATACTTGTTTACCTATTGCAGAAGGAACAAGAAGTTAAAACGGGAACGACTAAAAAGGGGAGCCCGACCTGTTGTTTAGTATTATAATACAAGGGTCCCGATTAGAAGAACCCTGCCCCCTGTTATAAATTGGATTAGCTCGACTAAAACAAGACCAAAGGTTTCGATGGCATCCCAAAAAATTAATATTTGATCCAGACAATTGGGTCTTATCTTCGCCAGATCCAAGTTTCGCCAGACCCCTTGAACATTTTTACTATTAAAATTTAGAAAAAGAATAAGGCCAAATAGCTAATCATGTGAGAAAACCAAGTTCAGATATGAATTCAGCATCTGTGTTTACCTCTATAAGTCATATCTGTTTTTGACGAAACAGGTCGAAACTTCCTGCATTACATCTACCAAATTTCCGGTTTCGGCCGAATTCTGGGCGAACTACTTGTCCGGCAAAAAATAGAGCTGAAAACGAATTCAGCGTATCTCCTTGAGAGAGAGGGAGAGAGAGAGAGAGAGAGACGGGTCTAATGTAAACAACCGGCAGTGAGACACTGAAAGGGTTGTGCAAAAAAAGGAACATGAATAAGCACTAGATAATTGTTCTAGCCATGAACGGCAATGCCGAGCGGCGGTAACGCTCCGTGTTACATTTCACCAGTTCAAAGCCTGCCCGCTGGCAAGTTTCGTACTGATGCTTCGGAGCGTTTTGGGAGCAGGGCGCGGAACCGGGCTGACCGTGATAGACTTTGACCAAATTTCATACAGGCCAGAAGACTTCTACCGTTAAGTCTTTCCAGTTTTAGTTCCAGTAGTGCCTGTTCGTACCCACGATAACCCCTTCCGATGATCAGTTTGCAGGCTCTCTTTTGGATTTTCTCAAATGCCTGAGACTGCTGGTTGTCGAGGGATGAGTGCCACACAACAGACATGTATTCCAAGACTGGGCGAACGTAGGATACATTGGCACTGAGCTTAATTTCTCGCTACAGCCCAGCCTTGCGAAGGGCTTGCAGCATGAACAACCATCTAGACCCATTCTTGGATATTTCTTCGGTGTTTCTGGCCCATTTGATAGAGTCTTCAAGGCTAACCTCGAGAACTGACAGGGTTTTTTCACACTGGATGCCACAGTCTTCTATTTCTTGCCTAAAGCGGTCTGACGATTCTCGTCCGAAGCCAACGACAATTGCTTGCGTTTTATTTCTGTTGATTTTCATTTTATTCTGACATGCCCAGTTTTCGAGTACACTGAGAAGTTCTCTGATCGAGCCTTCTGGGTCATCAGAGGTTACTATTATTGATAGGTTGTCAACACACTGGAAAAATGTGTTTTTCTGTACGATTTCTGGAATACTGTTGACGAACAGAGTAAATAAAAGTGGGCCGAGTTTGGTTCCCTGAGGCACACCCCAATAGATAAGAAGTCTTTCCCCAATATCGAATATCTAATCAACTTCAAAAAAACTTCTGGTTTCAGCCGGATTCCAGTCGAACTGTATGTCCGGGTAAAAAAATATTTTCATATACGGATTCAGAATCTCTCCTTATATCGAAATCGGACATCTTATCAACTTCAAATAAAACTTTTGCTTTTAACAAGTTTTCCGGTTTTGTCGGGATTCCGGGCGAACTACTTGTCCGGGTAGAAAATGATTTTCATACAATTGTTAAGCATGTCTTATTGCCTATTTGCTGTTTAAAAATATTTTGTTTGCCCCTTATTTGAACCCCCTCCCCCATCCCTAAATGTGGGGCTACAGAGCCCGTCTACGAACTCGGCCTTTCCCTTGACGCAAAGAATCCTCACACCAAGTTTCATCAAAATATATCAGTCCATTCGAGAGTTATCGTGCTGACAGACCGACGGACCGATGGACAGACGGACGGACAGACGGACAACTTTTGCGATGTCATAGGTATCCCTCCACTTACGTTTTGGAATCCCGAAAAAGGACACGACTACTAGAACATGGATCGTGCAAGGAAATATTAAGGAACACGATTACTAGAATGGTTTGGAACTCACGCAAAAACAAGCTTCTAAGAGAAGGAACAACGCGGCATCGCTCCCCTTTTAGGAGTAATCCTCCAGGGGCAGCGTTCCCGTTTTAATTACGCGTTCCTCCTGCATCATACCTTTCCGTTCCGTTCCTGTTTTTAGTCGAACCCAATACTATCCCACTCCAAGATTTGTTCTTACTTTTCCGTTTAGCACCTTCATACATGATTTATGTCCCCCCCCCCCCCCCCACACAAAAAAACACCATAAACCATTAGTGCAGACAATCAAAGGGGTGGGCGGTCGCGGATTGGAATTCCTGCCAAGATTTTCGACAGCGTCATTAATACCCTTTTGAAAAGTCGAGATTTTTTCAACTTTATGATGATAGAGCGATAAAAACCTTATCGCCTGTCAGTGACTTGAAAGATGTGGACCGTAAATGAATGAATGGTTAAATGATGTATGACTGTTTGATGAACCCACTAGCTACAAGTGGACTAGTGAAGTAGTAAAAAGAAAGAAATAAGGAAAAACACAAATAACAACATCGACAGAAGTACTACTTTCCGTTTCAGCATAGTCCTCGCATTGTTAAAGCTTCAATGTTCCATAGAAAGATGCTCAAGAGAACGTAAATCAGCAGAAGTAATGATGTTCAAATATTTTAACCTACAATCTCCCACTATTTTGACGGGGCAAAACGGATAAGTCAGCTACATTTTAGTCGAGCTATTTTGGCCCTTCTCGGCAAGGGTCCTCTTCAGGCTCAAGCCGCTCAAGCTTGAAAATAAACTTGTGGAAAAACAATTAAAGATTCTTCCTTAAATATCTGCTTTAGTGGACTTATTCTCTAAGAGTTGGATGAAGTTAAAGCTGGTGCTGTGATTTGATTCTGGACTCGGCTACTGTTTTTGTTGTTCGATTGGGTCGTCGAAAGCCTAGAGATTCTTCTGCATTTTGGTTTTAGAGTCACCTGTCTCTTCCTCTTCTTTCCAGCTAAGATGGATACTTGTTGGCGGCATGTATGGGCGATTAGTTCCATACTTCGGTGATAGATGTTCCTTCAGCTCAAGCTGACTGCGAATCATTTGACGGGGCAAAATGGATAAATCAGCTACATTTTATTCGAGCTATATTTCGGCCCTTCTTGGCAAGGGTCCTCTTCAGGCTAAAGCCGCTCAAGCTGGAAAATGAACTTGGGGAAAAATAATTAAAGATTCTTCCCTAAATTTCTGCTTTTGTGAACTTCTTCTCTGAAAGTTGGATGAAGAAAATGTAGCTGACTTATCCGTTTTGCCCCGTCAAATGATTCGCAGTCAGCTTGGGCTAAAGGAACATCAATCTCCCACTAGCAAGCTATCTTGGCTGTAGATGCTGACAGGATCAGCAATCCTGCTTCGAAGCTTTTCCGAATCTATAAAATTTGGCTGATTGAATTTTAAGAGTAGAAAACTTTCTGCTTTGTTTGTCTTAGGTTTTAGATTTCAATTTTTTGAATAGGTAAATTCAATTACTGTTGTTAAAAACTGATACTTTTCATATTATTATTAGTGTAGATAGAGCGAGGAGGAGACACAGCATCAAGCTGGTGTTAACTCTAGTTTGGGAAGTGAGGACAAATTTTGGTGCTGGTATAAAGGAAGTTTTTCCGTTAAGATTATACATAAGCAGAATACATAATGTGAACATCGATAAAAAATTACGTTTCTTCGGGACCCGGACTTCCAACTCGGAGACGACATGAGAAGCCCCTGAACCAAAATTTTTCTGAAAACTAGCTGAATAAATTGAGTAGGATGGAGACAGATTTTCCTTCCACCGACAGCACCAAAGCTCTAGTGTCATCTTTGTTGAGTAATCGACCTTCTTTTTGTGGAAACAACTGTCTGTCGAAAGGTCAAGACAGGTCTGAATAAAAAAAGGGCTAAACAATGGGGATAACTTATCACCCTAACTATCACTACTTTCAGGTTATCCATTTTGATAACGACAGACAAGAAAGACGAATGTCGTTCCTTGAAAATGACGTAACAGTCAGTTCACTATTCATACGTCAGGCTATGAGGGCAGATTCTGGGAACTACACTTGTCAGCCAGCAAATAGTGACAAGGCTATAGCCAGACTTCATATACTGAGAGGTAAGAATTTGTTTTTCAATCAATTTTATCAGACAGAAAATTTGGAATATTAAGAACTTCACCCTATAGCACACTTCGCTATATTTTAGTAGTCCTCTTCGCCGTGCTGGGGTTAACTCGACTAAGAGATGGAGCACGACTACTAGAACAGGGATCCTGCACGGGAATGATCTGAAACTCTTGCCCAAATTTTCAATATTAAGAAAATTTCAAAATCAGCCCGATTTTCGAACAAGAGGTTCGTTCTTGTAAGAATAGCTATGAAAACCCAGCTGGGGCTGGGCAACGCACGGAAAGCGTATAATTTTTTGACCCTAACTACGAATCAACCTCCCAGCTGTGGGTAAAAAAAAACAGATCTGCACTTTGCCAGACTTTAGAGTTTTGTATACAACAGATTATTTGCTTACTTATGTCAACGTTGGCTAATATTGTTCCTTCATAAAAACCCCTACCGACGGTGAACCACACTGTCAGAAGTTTTTATAACAGTTAACACCAGGATGCGCGGTTTCAATAGATGATGCGTAACAGTAAAACTTCGGATGTTATCTATTGTGTTTCAAAACGTTATGCATAGTAAGCGTTACCATCAGGAAGAACCGAAAAACCGCCAAAAAGTATCTGCTGAGTTTTCGGACATCATGACGATAAGGAGTCAGTCAGAAGATGCGTTTTTGGCTCTTCCTAACAAAGCTTGTTATGCATAACATTTTATGCATAACGTTTTCAAACACAAAAGATAACATCCGAAGTGATATCTGTTACGCATTATCTGTTGAAACCGCGCATCCCCGTGTTATCTGTTATGAAACTTCCTGACAGTGCAGAGTGCTTTCCGAGAACACAGTGTACATGCTCGTTCTTCAACTACAGATAACTGTCAAGCTCCAGACACTCAGTTCCAGAAAACACCCATACAAAAAATATTACGGCCCCAGAAGCTACGCTTGTGGCGTTCTAAATCACAACGATAACGTTCCAGATAGCGCTTTAATCGGCCACTGAACCACTAAACGAAAATAATCAAGCAATGGAAAACAAACACAAGGAAAACAAAAAAGGGAAAACGGAAATATTTAGAACAAGCGGAGAAGTTTACTAGCATTTTGAAATAAAACTGGAGGTCTTTTCAGATCCGTCCGATGGAGGAGAATTCCAAAGCTTAAAGTTCAACTGAAAAAGGCAGAGATGGGACAGTCTTGTTACCCCTTACTTATTCCCTTAAAGACGCTTAAAGACCCGGTGAAAATGCGTTACTTCGTTGCTCCGCTATTCACGAATAATCAATTTTCAAATAGTGGAATTTCCCTGTCAGATTTGTGGTACTACCAGTGTCAGATGCTTGGCGGAAAAGATTTATGAAATTTGTTTGCTCAGGCACTAAGCAGTATTCACCAAGCTTATCACCGCCTACTGAAAAGTCGCGTTTGTGTTCAGATTCAAATATTCCGCGTCATAGTAGAATTTTCGCTGTGGGGACAGCCGTAGATATTCTGAACCTCAGTACTAGAGAAGATAGTGGAAAATAAGAAAATCTTTTAGCAGAATCCAAATAACTCAGTGTATTCAACTAAATGATAAAAAAATAAGTTTGCTTTTCAGTTAAACTTTAATGGCTACATAAATTGTAGAGAGTTGGGCAAAAGAAGGATGAAAAAGTGGGAAACGCTAGACCTTTGTTCTCTGTGGTTCCAAGAAACTTGAAGGACCCAGCGACCCGATACAAACCGATTAGCTGTGAATAGGAACTGTGCAGACTTGCTTCATGTTGAACAGTCGAGTACTTTCGAGAAAATAAGCAAAAGAGGAAAAAACAATCAATAGAAAGAAATGTCTTATCTCTCGATGTTACATGAATCAGAAGCTTTTGTTCCTGCAACTGCCTGTAGCCACACAGGCAGGTGATGGTTAACCGAAACTCCGACCCGGTAGCATCCTCTTATAATAATAATGATAATTAATTATTGCCCAGAAATTCCAGAGGAAAAACGAAGAAAAATATATAATAAGAAGAACCATACATAAAACGTTACTAGCAAAAATTTTGACGATATACGACAGTAGACTTATGACAGCTTCCTGTGTAGAAGTAGTAATTTCTCCAAAATATGTGGTACACCAGACTTACAAATAATAACTTTATTCCGATGCCAAGGGGTATTAAAGGACACCTGAACAATGAAACCATACTTGAACACACCACGTAGAATGCATTTACAGACATGGCCACGGAGAGCATTCTTCTCCTGAGCGTGAGGTTTTCAAAATAGGGATGTTCGTTTCTGGAGGTTTGCACATGCAGACTCCAAGACAAAAAGTGCAATTCATTCAAATCTCGTACAGCGCTGGCCGGATCGTATTGGAATGTCTTCCAGGTATACGTTTGGGCTTAACTGGTTAAGAAATATTTCAGAAGAAGGGTTGATTGGAGAGATTTGTTTATTTCTAAAATTGTTCGGTACTGAAATAAGGACAGATATGTGGAGCGAAAATCATAGCTTGGAAACACTATTTCGTATGTGGATTGGGTTTTCTTTAGGCAATGTTAACGGAAGTCATACAGATAGGGATGATACTTGGCACTCTTCATCCAGGTGTCCTTTAATGAAAATTTAGGTATTTGTTTAGGTATGCTAGTAAAGAGGAATTACAATAGCGAAAATAAGTTTTTCGGAGAGAAATAACTTTTTAAGAAGAGTACTCACTGTGCTCAAAACAGAACGAACCCTGGCTTCGAAAGCGAACTGAAATACATTCGGAAATTTTTGGCAAGGATTAACTCCTACCCATCAAAGTTCTAGCTTTTCCTATGGCTCAAACCCTAAACCCAAAGCCCCACCATACGAAACCATACGACCAAACCCTCTCATTTCCCCGATGATCATGAATGTTGATTTAAAAGTTAAGCATGCATTGAATGAAGAGTAAAACATGATGAAAAACCCGAATATGTTCATTAAGATCCGATTCCTGTTTGCCGTGCTGGGGTTAACTCGACTAAGAGACGGAGCACCACTACTAGAATAGGGATCGTGCACGGGAATGATCTGACACCCGTGCCCAAACAAACTACAGATAGAAGGAAGGAAAGTCCTTTTGGTAGTATTCCTCTTGCTGCTGCGTTCCCGATTTTAGTACGTTGTTCTCGGTTTCAGCACGCGTTTCCGTTTTAATATGGGTTCCTCCTTCACCGTGCCATTCCGTTCCGTTCCTGTTTTTTTACGATTAAGTCGACTACCTGATAGGCTTCTAAAAATATGTTTAAGCCCTATGAATTCCTCCTACACCGTGCCATTCCGTTCCGTTCCCGTTTTTTTGACGACCCCCTAAAGCGACTACCTGATTCGCTTCTAAAACATATGTTTAAACCCTTTATTTGAAACCCCCCAACTGTTTACATAGTGCTACGGAGCCCATCTGTAATTTGACCCAAAAGGATCCGCACACCAAATTTCAAGAAAATATCTCAATCCTTTCGGAAGTTATCGTGCTATTAGAAATACGGTCAAATTTTACGAATTCATAAGTAGGCTATCCCGTCACTGACGTTTTGGGATCCCAAAACGAGCATTCTGAACTAGGAAAAGCTATTCGTTGTTCTCGTGGGCGAAAGAGTCGTCAGAAATCCTGAAGAAGACGGAAAATGGGCATATAACGGAAGATATCCAACCCTCACAGAACTGTAAAATAGGCTATCATGAAGCAGTTTTCGGACTCTTCGTCACGCGCAAATAGTAATTTATTGGCGACGGTCGGTAACCATATTCATTTAATTCTGAAAAGCTCAAGACATTCGACGGTCGTCTGGATAAGCTCAAAACAAAGTTTAGCCGATTATCTAGGGGTCGTTACGCCACACAAAAAGTCTATATTTTCCATTTGCGAACGCATCTGATTGTCCTTAGCTCAAGCGTCCTCTACTCAATAAGGCACTAGCCCACCTGCGCACTCGCCAATTTTGCACCCGTTATCAATTCTTGAAGTCGGTAAGTCCGCGAACACGGTCAGCTGGCCAGGTCGCAGTCACACTGCTATGACTTATGTCCGCCAGCTCGCTGTTCCGAGAGTTGGCAAGTCGGCAGGTCCGCGTTTGTTCCATGATCACATAAAGTGAGCGTCGCAGGCTATATTTTTTTTAAAGTTAATCCTTTTCCTGCCAAATTTAACTATTTCTCAAATCCCAGTCCTAGAACTCTCTTAAAACCCAGTGAAATGACGCTCCTTTCCCCAAAACAGAGAGCATGACGAAAAGCGCCGTAGGCGGAATTTTTGAAATATTTATGATCTTCTTTTTGGGATCCAAAATAAAAGTAAGGACTGTCGATGAAATCATAGACTAGTCCTTTTATCTGCGACAAGTGCTTCACTCTACCTCTTCCGAGTATTGAGGTTCGTAGTAACTCCCAATTTCCTTAAATTTCTACGGAATAAATCACTGAAATACAGTTATTATACAGATTAAGTTTACACCGATAGCCTGTTGGGGAATCTGTACAACTACCGTATCCCGGTGATTCTACCGAATTGTTTTGGTATCGAAGGACTACCGAATAATATTCATATTCAATATAGTATCGTCGAAACTGGAACAAAAGTCGGGATTTGTTGTGAATACCGAATCCTGAAAATTACACGAATAAATTACCGGATCCCAATCATGATACCGAACAATTCTGGACCGATAGCTTATTCGTGATTCTGTGTATCTGCCTAGTCTGCATAAACATACCGAACAGTTCTGGCATGGAAAGATTACCAAATAATCTCAGTAAATTCTCTCACCGAGTTCGTGATAACTCCCGAATACTGGCAATTATACCAAATCCCGTTCACTATACCGAATAGATTTGTACCGACAACCTATTTGGGATTCTGTATAACTACCGAATCTGCTGACTCCCCGCACCCCCCCCCCCTTCCGACGCCCCTGCTAAGCTGACTACGATCCTGATATAGTACGATCGATTTATAGCTTCAGACTTCTTTGCCAAAAAGGACGAAATATCGGTAGTAGTTATATAAAGGGGTTTCTACCCCACCCTCCCCTCAATTTCAAAACCCAATTTTATTATCAATTTCTTAAATTTTAACATCCTTTATTCCAAATTAACCCCTTTTTTACAGATTTTTTAGTTTCATAATTACACGAAAGAAGGTACCAAGAAATGATAATATTACCCCTTTAAGACATATAAACTAATACAATATACCCTAATATATAAGTACACTTATTTTATTAACTATTACAACAATTCTAAATCATATCACTGGTAAACAGTTCTAAATCCACATATGTTTCGTTACTCTTATTTACCCGTACAATCGGTTGCAAAATCAGATTTTTCTTTAGAAGCAACTCGCTAGCAATTGCATTATATCTCTGTGGAATAAACAAATCACAGGCTTTGCCATTATGATTAATAACCAAAACCAACTTATCACCATATTTTGTCTTAGCCATTCTCATTTTAACGATGGTATATTTCAATCCTAGAACTAGTTCTTCTTTCCTGATTGTCTCATTGTATTTATTCATTCTGATTGTAGACAAGACTTCGCTCATGGACTCCATTTATTAGTGGCTGAATTTCTTTAATAAAAATCCAGATCGCTATTCATCACATCATCAAATTAAAATCACCTCAATGTACCCAACAGTTCTATCTCTAGTGCGGATAAAGCTCTTTGGGCAAGCAAAAAATAGAAAATCTCTTTGCGCATTAGCATTCACATCACAAAACAGTTGGTTCCGGAGAGATTACAGGCCCCGTTGGCATAATGGTCTAAGTCATTGCAAGCTTAGTAATCATTGCATCAACGATGTCGTGAGATCGAATCCCACTACCAGCAATCCGTTGATAGTGAGCGATGGCGAATATAATTTTATATTTTTGGTAAATTTTCTTGTTTTCTTATAGATTCATTCTTACAATATTTATATCCATTTAAACGCACTTGCTTCATATATTTTCGCGAGGAAAAAATCAAAAGGTTTTATGCATTTCAGTTTCACGCTGAATAACCTCTTCAATCGTTAACTGTTCACATTTTAACAACGATATCAATTCAGTATAAAAATCATAAGAGGTCTTGTATTCTGCTTTCCTGTCAGCAATATTCAGATGTTTTTCAATCAACTCAATAATGAATGCAACAAGACTTAAAGATACTAAAGGTAGCATTAGATACCCAGATAAACCTGCAACTGAAAAGATACCTTTGGATAAAAAAAGACAATTGCTAACAGTATTGTAATATTTATAACTTCTACGGTAAACGAATAATTTCTTTTCCGATTCTTCCATTTATAACATAATAAAATTGTTTCAAAAATTATTTGACTGAATGAAAGCTTCGCGATTCGAAACACACGCGCCACCTGCGAAACTCTACTTGCTCTTTCTTGATCGGTTGGAGATATTTAGGTAGCGGTTGCTCTAGAAACGCAAAACTCAAGAGTCATCTCGGAAACTGTGCTGTCTGTGTTTCTCGATCGGTCGGAGATAATTAGGTAGCGCTTGCTCTATGAAACACATATTGAAACCAGTGATTTTCTTTACGGCTGAGAAAACGCAGTCGGGAGAAATTCATTAATAAAAATATCCCCCTATTAAATGATGAAAACTGCAGAGGTTATTCAGCGCTGTAAAACCATTATATCAAACAACGAATCGGTTATACGAAGTTTACCGCAATACCGAATTAATGAACTGCGGACATATGCGAAAATTAATAAAATCAAAACAAATGGAGCTAAGAAACATGAAATAACAAACAGTATAATAAACCATCTTAATAAGAATATTTTGCTAGCTATAGATACAATTAATATTCGACGCAGAAACGAAAGAATCCATAATAAGAACAGACCATCCGACTATAACCCAGAACCGAAATTACGGACAATTCTGGAAGATGAGATAAAAGAAAATAATATCGCCATTAAGAAAATAAACAAGAATATAATGGTAACAAAGAAAAAGAGACAAGTGAATTAAAGAAATTTCTGAAAAACAAGAACCTATCAACTCGCGGAAACCGAGAAGAAGTACTAAAAAGAGTTGGAGAATACTATAATAATATTATTAAAAAAACACGAAGATACTATAAAGAAAAATAGAGATATCATTAGAACTCAAGTAGAAAGAAGTGATAAAAATAAACCCAAAGTAGTCGATTGATCAACTCTCTTTATAAATAAGAAACGGATTAAAGAAGAAACTACCATTCCTAATTATTTATTCAAAACGGAAGAAGAGCAGCAGCCTACTATTTCTAGGGAAACTGAAAATTTGTATACCGTAAATGTTTCAATTGAAAGCAATGGAAGAGATAAACATACTTTTATAGCTTTTGTTTTCGCTGATTTACAACGAAGAATGAATGAAAGATATCAATATAGAGTTCAATTCGTAACCAGGGTTATTTTCTATAGACAGGAGAATGATGAAGAAGTAGTAGTATTTTCCAACAGTACTTCTTGGATTTTAAATAAAAATAGCATACTTACTCATAGTCATTTGGATGATAATAACAAGAGACTTAGTTCTTTAAGTAACACTCCTCGATCTGGGCTACAATTTAGTCGGTATGAAGGAATTGATTATAGGATGACACGAATAGAATCGTATATGGGAGGAACGTTTAAAACACTGCCAGATTCGTAAAAAATAAAAAAGCTTGCCTGAATATTGAAAATAAGGATCAAAAATGCTTTCTTTGGTCAATCTTAGCACATTTATACCCAGCTAAAGATCATGCAGAAAGAACTTCGAAATATAAACAGTATGAGAACGAATTTGATTTCAAAGGGATTACTAACTTCCCAATGGATACAAAAGATATACACAAATTTGAAAATAGATACAACATTAAGATTTGTTTATTTCAAATTGAAAAACAGAAAATTATCAGAAGTCATATACTAAAAAGTACAATCAATGGGAAAACTGCAAAACATATCATTCATTTATTAAATTGCGATAATCATTATGTACTGGTAAAGAATCTGAGCAGATTAGTTGGTCCTCAAATCACTAAAAAGAAAACAAAGACATACCTCTGCTCTTATTGCGGAAGACATTTTAAGAAGGAAGAACACTTTGAAAAACATGAAAGTAAAAATAATTGCGAAGATCCTGATATTATAATGCCTCCTGAAGGTTCAAGTATACAATATAAAAATATTGCAAAACAAATGAAAGTACCTTATTGCATAATAGCCGATTTTGAGTCTTATAACGAAGAATACAACCAGGTAAACGGAAAGAAAACAATAAAAGTAGCTGAACAGAAACCTTTTGCGTACGGATTTCAGGTATGCTGTTCCTTTGATACAAACCAAAACAAATACTACGATTATTTCGGTGAAGACGCTGCAAAATTTTTTGTTAAAACCGTTACAAAAGTATCCACAGAAATTGCAAACAAATATGAAAACAGGCAGAGAAATCACACTTATACAGCTGTAGAAATTGCAGAAAAATGGAACACACTAATAGATAAGACCTGCCATATCTGTAAGACTGAAATCACTGAAAATCCCCACTTTGATCACGATCACATGACTGGAAAGAATAGGGGTTTTACTCATACGGAATGCAATATGAAATACAGAATTCCCAAGCATATCCCTGTAGTGATGCATAACTTATCAAATTATGATTCCCATCTATTTGTGAAAGAGTTGATACCTGATAACGGAATATTTGAATCAGCAGAAAGTTTTATATCATTCTCGAAATCAATAAGTATTCCAAGACAGGATACAGAAATAAAATATGAAATCATATTCATAGATTCCACTCGATTCATGGCCGCATCTTTGGACAAGTTATCAGCAAATTTAGCTAAATGTGATTGTAGGATACCCTGTGATCATCTAAGAAAGAATTTCAAATTCACATCAAATAGTTTCGAAAAAGATGACAAATTCCAAGAAATAATTAAGAAAGGGGTATATCCTTTTGACTTTGTAGATAGCTTAGGTAAAATGGGTTGTAAAAAATTACCACCGATAGAAAACTTTTATTCAAGGTTAACGGGGAAAGGTATTAGCAAAGGTGACAATAAAAGAGCGGTGTCTATATGGAAGCAATTTAATTGCGAAGACCTACTGGACTATACGAAGTTGTACTTAAAAAGTGATGTTTTAATATTGTCTGATGTTGTAGAGAATTTCAGAAATGTATGTATTCATAATTATGATCTGGATCCACTACATTACTTCTCAGCTCCAGGATTAACATGGGATGCTTTCCTAAAGCATTCGAAAGTAGAACTACCGTTATTCTCAAAGGAAGACATGTATACATTCATTGAAAAGGGGATAAGAGGGGGTGTATCTCAATGTATAAAAAGATACGCTAAAGCAAATAATAAATATATGAGTGATTATAACAAGAGTAAACCATCTAATTATTTAGTGTACTTGGATAAGAATAATTTGTATGGGTGGGCGATGTCACAAAAATTACCAGCGAATGATTTCCAGTTCATTCCCATAACAGATGATTTGAAAGAAAGAAATGAATACAGTTCACTCGAGTATTATAACCATCTAAGAAATCATATTAACTCGTTGATGCAATTACCGAATGTAGGAGCTATCTATGAAGTAGATTTGGAATACCCGAAAGAACTTTTCAACTTACACAAAGATTTACCATTAGCACCAGAACATTTCAATGGCAAACTATGTACGACCCTAGATGATAAAAACAATTACGTAGTTCACCACAGGAATCTAGAATTCTATTTACAAAAGGGTTTGATACTGAAAAAAGTACATAGAATACTAGGATTCACTGAGAGTGCTTACTTAAAAGGATACATAGACCACAACACAGCACTTAGAACTAAAGGTACAAATGATTTTGAAAAGGACTTTTTTAAGGTGATGAATAATGCTTGCTTTGAGAAAACCATGGAGAACGTAAGGAAACGAGCTGATATGGAAATAATAACTGACGATAAAACAAGAGAAAAAATAATAAAGAAATCCAACTTTAAATCTGAAATTATTTTCAGTGAAAACTTTTCTGTGGCAAGAATGTCAAAGGAAAAGATAAAACTAGACAAACCAATGTATATCGGTTTTGCTGTACTGGAACTATCCAAGCTCTTGATGTATGAATTCCATTATGATTATATGAAACCTAAATATGGGGATAAAATAGATTTATGTTATATGGATACCGATTCGTTCATATATGAAATAAGAACCGAGGATTTCTATGAAGATATCAAACAAGATTTGAATGAGAGGTTCGATACATCTGATTATGCAAAAGATAATCCATACGGGTTTCCTAGTGTAAACAAGAAAGTGATAGGAATGATGAAAGGTGAATTAGCAGGACAAATTATGACAGAATTTGTTGGATTACGATCAAAAGTATATGCTTATGATAAGGACAACCAAGAACAATCAAGCAAAAAACTAAAAGGAATAAAAATGAACATAGTGAAAGATAAAATTACCATTCAAAACTATAAGGATGTACTGTTTGGTAAAATTGAAACCTATCTGTAACCCAGTATAACTTAAGATCATACAAGCACAATATGTTTCTAGAAGAACAGAATAAAAAAGCGTTAGACCCTAAGGATGATACACAACTTTACCTTTAGGTTATAAACATAAAATTCAAGTCCCTACTAAAAAACTTCAAGTCCCTACTTCAAAAATTCAAGTCTCTACTTCAAAAATTCAAGTTCCTTCTTAAAAAATTTAAGTCCCTACTTCAAAAATTCAAGTACCTACTTCAAAAATTAAAGTCCCTACTTCAAAAATTCAAGTACCTACTTAAAAAATTCAAGTAAATCTTATAATGAAAATTCTTCCTAAATAAATGAATGAAAAGGCACCAATCAAAGTATATGATTTTAGCGAAAAGAATAACTATCAGAACAAACACGACCTTGCACCTCAGTGGCCATTTAGATTATTAATTTGTGGAAGTTCAGGAACAGGGAAAACCAATCTACTCTTGAATTTAATTTATGAATATATCTGTTTCAACCGAATATACTTGTATGCAAAAGATCTTGGAGAAGATAAATATAAAGAACTTATAGATAATTTAACCACCTTGGAATCAAAATGTAAAACGAATATTTTAACCGTAAGTAATGACCTTAATGATATTATCCATGTTAATGACCTAGATCCTAATTATCAAAACTTGATTATCTTTGATGATTTTGTAACTGAAAAAGACCAGAAGAAAATAAAAGATTTATTCATAAGAGGAAGAAAGAAAAATGCTTCACTTGTTTATCTATCACAGAGCTATCATAAAACACCAAAGGTTGTAAGACTTCAGTGTAATTATTTCGCATTCTTTCAGTGTTCTAATCCAAAAGAAATAAAATTAATCAGGCAAAATCATGTATCTAATATAGACAATGAGAACTTTCAGAAACAATTCGAGATTGCAACTAAAGGTTACGGATTTTTCTTTATTGATTTAAAAACAAAAGATAAAACCGTGAAGTACAGAAAAAACTTTGAAAAATTTACTGGATAATTTGTTTCTATTATAAATGAATAAATTTGGTAGTGTTGGAAAAAAGGTCAGTAACGAATCGAATGAAAAGAGAGTTACTGATGACAACGGTAATATTAACCTACAAGATAAGAGAATTATTAATTTAGGGGATGCGAAAGCAGACCAGGACGCTATTAGTTTCAGATCTATGACTATTATTTTGAACCAATTTAAAGAAGAAATTACCGCAGAACAAGTGGGGATAAATCAGTATTTTAGCGAAGATATCAACAGATTAACTGCTGTACATGATTCTCTTGATAATTTATTGGTAAGGATTAAAGATAAAGGGTTATTTGTTAAAGAAATAATTCGAGTTAATGATAAAGAAATTAACGCTGAAAACAAGTTGATAACAAATGTTCAAGACCCTAGAAACAAAAATGACGCTGTTAAGTTGGGATCGTTAATTACGTATCTTTTAGATTTTGACAAAAAGCTTCTTGGTCAACATACCCATAACAATATAACTGAAACAAAAATTGCTGACCAACAAACCCATATCGATAATATTGAAAGAGCAGTAGTAAACATTTTAAAAAGGCTTCTAGAGCAAAAACATGTTGACAAACAATTCATTTCCAGATTAGAAAAAATGATGGCTGGTGAATAAATTTATATGATAAATTATTTTTCTAATAAATGGTTGAAACAATGGAGTATACAGTTTATTTTTCAAAGCTTCAGAAAGGAAAGCTGAAGAAATGCTTTGGTGCTAAACAAAAATGTCAGATACGTGTTAGTCATAGTAGACAGAATGAACGAGAACCAGTAAAGTTACTTTTAATTAAACGACAAATTGATAAAATTGAAACATGTAAAATGAATAAGAAGGGCTGTGATATTGATGTATCATACAAACAGATGAAAGAAGCGATTCAAAAGGGTTGATTACTTTCCTTTCCTTTCCTTTCCTAATACCTTTGGCAATTACCCTTGGAAAGGCAGCTTTAACAAGCGGAGCTGCTGCTTTGGGTACATCCGCTGGTAAGAAATTGGTGGATAACATAACCAACACAGGTGGGGCGCTTAAACTTCCTGGAACACAAAAAGTTGTAGGTAATGGGGTACGTGGAAGGTCTAAGAAGGAAACCGATGATGTCAACACAGGTGGTGCGCTTACACTTCCTGGAACACAAAAAGTTGTAGGTCATGGTGTACGTGGAAGACCTAAGAAGTCAAAAAACGGGGACATCAAAAAAGAAGCTAAAGTAAAGTAGGACCTCTAACCAATTTTGACATTATGGATGCATTAGGGGATATACCACATTTTAGAGGTGTTTTCTCTATAGATACGCTACCCAAACAAATAAATAGCCTAGAATGTGGTGTCATTAATTATGATAAACTCGGAATGCCTGGAACTCACTGGGTGGTGTACTGTAATCTACCTGATAGTCCTTATGTAGAATTTTTTGATTCTTTCGGTATACCCCCAAGAAGAGAAATAATTAAATATCTAAAAACTTCAAAGAAAAAAATAGCTTATGACTTGCCGTTCAGAATATAGATGAATTAAACTGTGGATTGCCTTGTATTTCCTACATTAAGCGTTCGTAGTTTATTCATCTCTCGTCTTTTTGTTTATAAAAATTGTTTTCTAATAAATGGAGATTTATTGTATGAAATGTAAAAAGAAAACTGACACTGAATCAATGTTTAAAGCAGTGTCACAGAAAAATAATGTTCCAATGGTGAAAGGTAATTGTGTTATTTGTGGGTCGAGGAAAAATCTGTTTTAAAAAAAAACCTCGACGCAGAAAAAGATATTTTAAAGACGTATTATTCAAATTATTCAGGTGTTGATGATATTTACCGAAAATTAAAAGAAAATGGAATGAACGTTTCTAAAGATAACATAAAACATGTTTTGCATGTTTGCAAAATGAGAATGTGTATCCGTTACACAAACCTTCCTATCACAATTTTGAAAGGAGGCGAGTCTATGTTCACCATGTTGATGAGCAATGGCAAGCTGATTTAGTTGATATGCAGAAATATAAAAAAGTGAATGATAAAACAAATTACATTTTGACTATTATTGATTGCTTTAGTAAATATGCTTGGTGTGTCCCTTTGAAAGATAAAACGGGTGCTGAAATAATCAAGGCATTCAGTCATGTATTTAAAGAAAGAATTCCTAAGAAACTACAAACTGATAAAGGTAAAGAATTTGTAATGAGAAATGTTCAAACATTTTTGAAAAATAACGACATACACTGGTTTGCATCTGAAAGTGAATTGAAAGCGCAAATCGTTGAACGATTCAATAGAACGTTGAAACAAAAGTTATGGAAATGTTTTACTCACAATAACACTACTAAATGGATTGATATTTTACCTTCATTTGTTAGGAATTATAATAACACTTATCATCGTTCAATAAAAATGAAACCAGTAGATGCTAGTAAAAAGGTAAATCAGAAAAAGGTTTACAATGCTTTGTTTCCTCCATGTGATTACAAAGTCACAGGAAATTACAAAGTAGGAGATTTAGTTAGAATTAAAAAAGAAAAAAGTATTTTTGATAAAGGTTATTTACCTAACTACACGAATGAAGTATTCCAGATAGCAACCGTTAGACCTACCACCCCCATTACTTATGAAATATCTGACAAAAGTGGGGAATTAATTCAAGGAGGGTTTTATGAAAAAGAACTTTCAAAATTTATTATGAAATAAAATTACTTGTATATAAATGGATTCAAGACGTTTGAGTGATATGTTATCGGGTATAGTTAAGAACAGAGAAATTCAAAGACAAAAAGTTCAACAATACGAGATGGAGAAAGCAGGGTTTCGGGAATATGCTTCAGAATTAAACGCTCCAGTTGTTACGGCAGAAAAAGAAAACACTAAAGATACCATCAAAAAATTACAAGAAAACGCTGAAGCTATCATCGAAAAATTAGAGGAGGTGGATATTAATTCAAGAAGCCGGCTTCTCCAATTAGGTGAAACGTATATAACAGCTTTACAAAGACACCCATATCAGATTCCAGTTTCAGAGGTAGAAACGCAGCAACACAATCGACCGCTTTAGAAGCATCTCCAGATTTACCAACTAGTATCAAAATCGTTGATATGGATTCAGGTGTTGATAAAGAGTTATTAAAAGCACTTACTGTAAAATATAGAGAGAATCATACAAGATATAAAGGAGAATATTTTGAGATGCCTAATTATTACTTTGATAACCCAGAGAATATAGAAGATGCTTTGTCTGAATTAACACCTATAAGTCAAAGTTATGGTGGTTTGAAAAGTAAAAGTAGTTCTAGTAAGTATGATAAAATTATTTTATTTATTCAAGACTATAAGGATAGATTAAAAAAAATTCAATCTAGTAGACCCTTTATCAAACAACAAGGAACTGGAATATTTATGAATTGTGATGAAATGATTAAAAAATTGTACACTTTGATAGGTAGTAGAGTAAACGGGAATACATCTGATGAGGTGAGGAATGAAGCTATTGATATTTTGGATTCGTTAATGCGAAATAAATTCTTAACCAAGAGAGAATACAATTCAATATACAAAAAATATTTCTAAATAAATGGTGTTGTTAAACATTGAAGGTAATGAAAGTATCATTGATATAACATTTAGTCAACCGATTGAACTGAATCGTAATTGGGATTATGAAATAGGTTTGAATCAGTGTACTTTGTGGTATTCGTGGCATAATATTAGTGATAAATTTGAAAATAATACATTTCAATACAGGAAAGATGAAGAGGGGGGATGGGTGAATGTTACTATTCCTAACGGGATGTTTAACGATGATTGTTTGAATTATTTTTTGTGTCAGTATTTTGATACTTCAAAAGATAAATGTCCTATTGTAATCTCATCCAATCCAGCATCTATGAGATTTGTCATATATTACAAGAAAAATATGTGTTTAGATTTAATAGTGAGTTGTGTCAGATTTTAGGCTTTGAGAAGGATAGGGAGATTTCTAAGAAAATTAATGAAGGTACAAAGCTTCCGAATATAACAAGAAGCGTTGATAAAATTCAAATTCACTGCTCTCTTGTAAACGGTTCTATCGTAAACAAAAGTAAATCAGACGTCATTTGGACGTTTGTTCCGAATACAGAACCAGGTTGTCAAATTGTTGAGAATCCTAGACAATTAATCTACCTTCCTATTAACAAAAAAGACTTTATTTACTCCTTGAGAATGACAATTACTGATCAGTTGGGAAGACCTATCGATTTGAATGGTGATAATGTTGGATACGTTTTGCATTTGAGAAAAGCTTAAAGGATTAGTGAAATAAAATTATTTACCTATAAATGTTGATTAATGATAAACGATTACTTTATAAAAAAAAGTATGGAAGTGGAATCGGTAGTATATTCAAAAACATTGCCAATTCTTAGTTATTTCAAACGTCAGCAAAACAAATAAAAGATGGAGCATTATCAATGTATAATAATATTATTAAACCAAGATTCGAGTTGTTGAAAAACAGAGCAATAGAATACGGGAAAGATCTGATTGATGTAAACAGGAAAGAACTGATTGAGGTGATTGGAAATAAGAAATCGATTAAGGATCTTATAGGTACAAATAAAAGAGTTTTAAATCAAAGAAGTCAGGACTTGATTAAAACGTTAATGACTGGAAGTGGATTAAAGATTCTGAAATAATTTTTATCGAATAATTTCTTTCTTCTATAAATGGCAGTAAATAAAGTTGTCAGTCCGCAATGGAACATTTTTGATGAGCCGCTTGTGGATGATACAGAGGTCAAATATGAATTTAAAGAAATTTGAGAAACAGATGTGAATGTATCAAATAAATCAGAGTTTGAATTCGTAATGAAGAAATTGGATTCCTGGTTCTATCCAAGTGAAAATTATCTTGAAGTGGGTGTAAGAATAGTTAAAGAGAATGGAGCTAACATAGATGCAACCGATGCCGCTACGTTAACTAATAATGGATTCAATTTATTTAGTACCGCTGAGTATGTAATAAACGATGCTCCTGTTGAAAAAATTAATCATGTTGGTATTGCAACTACCGTTACAAAGTTGATTGAATATTCCGATGATTATTCTAGAAGTGCAGCTAGAAATCATTTCTGGTATAAGGATTATAATCAGGGAACCGATATTAACCCTATAAGTAGTTCATTTACCGTACCTGCAGGTGGAGCACTAGCAGGAACTGTGGTTGTCAGTTCTAAACCCAATCGAAATTATAATAAAGGGTTTGAGAAGAGATATAACAGAACTAAAAACAGCAAATTAGTAAATATATATTACCATTATCAGAGTTGTTCGGATTCTTGAAGGGAAACAAACGATTTTTTCGAGGTGCATCGCATAGAATTTGTCTAAGAACAAATGATGATAATAACATGATTGTAAGAAATGGGGATACTAATTGTAAAGTAGTCATTGAGGATTTATCCTGGAAAATTCCTGTCATAGCTCCTAGTATTGAAATGATGAGTGAATTGGAAAAGGGTTTGGCAAAGGATAAAAAGTATAATCTGATGTGGGAAGCTTGTAATACTTATAAAAGTGATGTTAGTCAGAATAAGGAACACACATGGAAAGTTGTGTCTGAGAGAAATAGTCCTACAAAAATCGTTGTGATGTTACAGAAAAATGAAAAGCATAACAACCAAAAAAAGAATAATATGGCGTTTGATCATATGAATTTGACGGACATAGAGGTTAGAATTAACGGGGATAAATATCCAGAAGAACCCCTCAAATGCGACTTTAGTGATGAGAAATGCACGTACTCTAATCTGTACAACAGATACATACATTTGGGTTATAAACAATTAGCGTTTGATACTGGTAGTGTAGTCAATATAGAAGAATTTAAAGAAGTATATCCATTATTCTGTTTCGATGTTTCCAAACACGAGTCAAATATTTATAATGGAACAACTGTTGATATTGAAATAAGTATAACATTAAAAGATAATCAACCAATACCATATAATATTTACTGTGTTATATATTATGAAAGAAAAGCTACACTTGATATTATTAATAAAAATATGTATGTGAGTTTGTGAGTTTGGATTTTTATTAAAGAAATTCAGCCACTAATAAATGGAGTCCATGAGCGAAGTCCTGTCTACAATCAGAATGAATAAATACAATGAGACAATCAGGAAAGAAGAACTAGTTCTAGGATTGAAATTTACCATCGTTAAAATGAGAATGGCTAAGACAAAATATGGTGATAAGTTGGTTGTGGTTATTAATCATAATGGCAAAGCCTGTGATTTGTTTATTCCACAGAGATATAATGCAATTGCTAGCGAGTTGCTTTTAAAGAAAAATCTGATTTTGCAACCGATTGTACGGGTAAATAAGAGTAACGAAACATATGTGGATTTAGAACTGTTTACCAGTGATATGATTTAGAATTGTTGTAATAGTTAATAAAATAAGTGTACTTATATATTAGGGTATATTGTATTAGTTTATATGTCTTAAAGGGGTAATATTATCATTTCTTGGTACCTTCTTTCGTGTAATTATGAAACTAAAAAATCCGTAAAAACAGGGGTTAATTTGGAATAAAGGATGTTAAAATTTAAGAAATTGATGATAAAATGGGGTTTTGAAATTGAGGGGAGGGTGGGGTGGAAACCCCTTTATATAACTACTATCGGTAAATGAAGCTCAGCACCAATTAGCTACATGCACTTTAGTAGGTTTACGAAACCGCTGTTTGCTTACATGCGTTAACTTCTTCTTGAATGTAGGGTCAAACATCCAGTAGAAGCAAGCAGTTTCTGGAAAGGCTAAAATCTCATAGTCGTTGGGTTTTATTTGAAGTTCATAGTACAGTGGACTGTTCGTTGTCGTTTTATTCGCCAGCGGGCCCTACGCTGGGAAGGCGCAGGGTGCCCGAAGCCCTTTTATTTGCCGGCGGGCCGCCCGCTGAGTGCCAGCTGACCCGTTAGTTTGTACGCTGGGTGAGGCAGGGAACAGTTCAGCGTACCTTCTGACGTACTCCGCCAGGACTAAAACGACTATTGACAGTTCGCCATCCGCTCCCGCTGTACTATGAACTTCAAATAAAACGCAACTCCGGACGTCTAGTTTGCGTTACGTTACTTTGACTCCGGAAAACAGACAAGCAGACATAGGAATAAAATAGACAACTACTGTGCAGTTTTATCTATTATAATTACCACTTTGTTCACTCGCCAAAATGGAAACTTCATCCCTTTCCAAGGCTGGAGCCCTTAGGCAGAAGTTTGCATTTGCAAGGTTCAAACTTTGCCCATTCCGAGGTTGGGGCCTCCGGGCTAGTTAGGCAGAAGTTCGCCACTTTCCATAGTTTGCGTTACATTACTGACAAAACAACGAAATTCAGTTCGTAGTTCACTTTACGAAATGTAAAAAAATGAACAAAAGAAGTAACAACCCCTATTAAGCTCCATGGTCCGTTACATAGCCGTGAATACAAAAGAAAGTAACCAAATGAACGAAAAGAAAAATCAAATCAAGGATCTGCTTCTTGGAACGGAAGAAGACAATTCTCAAAAGGTTGCGCGCAAACATAATTTAGTTGATGCAATGCATCTCATTATTATAGACTGTCTATTATTAAAAACACACAAACTTTCGAAGGCTGAATTTCTAGCATTTCTCAGTCAAATAAAACTTCAGTCAAATAAAACTTTGCTTTAAATGAGTTAAACAGTTTAACCTTTAGAGAAATATGTTGTAGCGCAAGACCACGTTCTCTTGTTCTGCACAGGAAAAATTTGCGGAACTAATTGAAGAAGAAAATACAGTCGACCAGACACAACCAATTTTTAGCTTTAGCTCCTTGGGCAGTTCCGAGAAGAACTTCCGGAGTTACGGAGTTGCTCAACATCTCTTTCTTCCTTTTCCTGGAAAGACTTCAACTGCGTTCTCCTAGGCTAGTCGATAACCGTCTTTCCCTCCAAGAGAATGGTCAATAACACGTCTTACCTTTAGTTGGGAACGGCACGTACCCTTTCTTTCTTTGCGACTGGAATTCTATTTGGTCGGAAAAAGTAAGGTTAAAGATCAAGCCCTCGTAAGGGAAACTCCTTGAGCCAATACTTTATTTCAAAATTTTCTGAAGTGGCTTGAATTTGCCAGGGTGTCACGGAGTTAGAAAGTTCTTTGGAAGGAAATGTACGTTTAGGAATCACCTTCTGAATCTCTCGATAAATTCTTATTCCTGGAGCTGAGGACTTCGTCCGTAGACCCGTTTTTCCTTAACGATGATTGGCACATGTTTGCGGCAAGAATTCGATTCGATCAACTTTGATTGCGCGGGAGAACCGATTACGCCACTGCTTCGATTCTTGTGTCAAAGGCCGGAGGACGTATAGAGAGATGAAGATCATCGATTGAGCCGAATTGTGTCGACTTCGCAAATGATCAAAAAGATAGGAAGTGCGACCAACATACTCCAGTGTTGCCATTGGTCGCAGAATTCTGCGATTTTTCATGTGTTTCCGACTTCTCCTCAGATTCACAACTGCGAAAAATTTGTCACAGGAAACCGCACTTATGCCAAAATGTCGCAAATTTTACGATTTCAATTCAAATTGCTGAGTTTTAGGGTAACTCTTCGGAAAAAAAGATATTTGTAGTTTACTATTATTAACTCATCTGATAAGAGCAAATTGGAACCAAAAGATCTTAAAACTGATGAAAACAAGAGGAATATCCTCCTGTGTCTGACAGTCCCACGCTGCCACCACTGTTGGAGGTTTTGATCACTCTTTATTTGCACACTAGCCCAGTAACAAAAGCATAGAATATGACGCTCTGGCCATTCACACGGTACTCCCAATTCATTCCGTGATTAGCTGAATAATAATCCCGTCTCTCGGCTGCTGTGTTCGCTGGCTCGCCTCGAGCGGTAGGATGAATCGGCAATCACAACATCCCACTGGAACTTCTTTGAAATTAAGAAAAATCTCCGAATCTTGTGGGTGCCAGAATGTCACAGATATTTGAAAGTGGCAACACTGGACAAACTCATGGACAATATCTGAAACCCTTCACGTTCCTGACACCCTTCGTCATGTACCTCGAAATTTGGAGTGACAATCTTGATTTGACCTATTAGGAGAGTGTGACTTAGGAGGGAGTACGTGACCGGGATCCTTCTGGATGATTATCAGTTTCAGGTGATTCTGGATAGGCTCTTAAACATCCTCTTTAAAAATTTTGTATTTTATATTTATAAAACAAATCACTAATAACAAACATTCCTATTTGTTTCTTCTCAGACACAGGAGGATATTCCTCTTGTTTTTATCAGTTTTAAGATCTTTTCATTTTACAGCTAATGTTCAGAGATGACCAAATTAATGTTGTTTCAACCACTTTTTTTATCCTTTCTTTTTTTTTATGGCACTTCAGTCAAGTGCCGTATAGCGATCGCAATTTCTGTCAGTCCGTCGGTTTGTCGGTCAGTCCGGGTTTTGCTAGTTCGGGCACTTCCACATAAGCTAGGACGATGAAACTTGGCAGGCGTATCAGGGATTCGAAACCATTAACTTGGAAACAGTCATCTCTCCGACCCAACCATCGCAGGGGGACTGGAAGGAGGGGGAATTCGGAATCTTGAGGTATTTATAACTTTTGGACGGGTGGATCTTAAGCAAACTTGACATTTGGAAAGACCTTGTGTCTCAGACGACCCAATTCAAATCCGAAACGGATCTCGTGATTTTGGAGGGAGTTGGAGGGGGGGAACCGGAAATCTTCGGAAACGCTTAGAGTGGAGGTATCGGTCTGAAAATCGGTGGGAAGAACAAGCTTAAGTCCTAGATACATCATTGCAATAAAAGGACTGGATTCGGGCGCTGTAGGGAGAGTTGGGGGAGGGGAGGGGGAATTCTGATGATCAAGCGAGTCTGGTACTTCCCGATGTACTAGGATGATAAAACTCGGCAGAAATATGAGGGATCCGAATAGACCGACTTGAGACTAGTCGTTTACACGATCCGAACATCGTGGGGTGAGTGGAGGGATGGGGAATCCGGAATCTAGTGGCATTTGTAACTTTTGAACGGGCGATCGGATTTGAATGAAACTTGGCAAGTGGAAAAGCTATTGTCTCAGATATTCCATGTCAAGTCCGGACCGGATCCAATTTTTGAGGGGGGGGGGGTTGGAATGGGGCATCGGAATTATTGTGAAGCGCTTCCGCTCGAGGGATCGGGTTGGAATTTGGTGGAGAGAACAAGCCTAAGCGTTAGATGCGCTACCATCCACCAATTACCATCACCAAATAATTTCGGGGCTCTTTGGGAGGAGTTGGAGGGGGGTTCCCGAAATTCCGTTGATTGTGGAATTAGGATACTTCCAGATGTGCTAAGGACGATCAGACTTAGCAGACATGTTATATAGTGACCCGACCAAATAGACTTAAAGTTTAACTGAAAAGCCAACTTTTTTTTGTATCATTCATCTGAACACACTGCATTATTTGGATTCTGCTAAAAGATTTTTTCATATCCCACTATCTGCTCTAGTAGTGGCGTTCAGAATATCTACAACAACGCAAATTCTACTATGACTCGGAGAATTTGAATCTCAACACAAACGCGGCTTTTCAGTGGCCAATGGTGATCTTGGTGAAGACAGATTAGTGCCTGAACACACATTTTGGTAGATCTTTTTCTTTTAGCATATGACATAGGTACAAGCACATAGACTTACCACAAATCCGACAGAGAATTTCCACTATATTTAAATCTGTTATTCGTGAATAGCGAAGCAACGGGAACAGGATTTTGCAGATAAGCTACGATACGAGTTAAACTTGATGGACGGGAAGAGAAGATGTTAGAAATGCTAAGTGTATGTGTCTGAGTCATATTCGGCCACAGTCGAGGGAGCTGGAGGGGGGGGGGGTCCCGGAAATGTTGTGGCTCGCATAGGGGTTAAACGATTCGAGTGATTTGAATGAAACTTGGAAAGTACAGAGATCGTTTGCCTTAGATGACATATTTTAGGGTCCAGACGAGATCCGAGCAAGGTGTGGAGGGGGGGCCAGAATTTCCGGAATAATGGTCAGACAAGTAGCAAGTACCATATGACGATCGTTGCTTACAGAGAGGGAATACAAAAAAGACCATATTACAGAAAAACTTGCACGCGCACGTTTAAATGAGAAAACATGAAACCGGGAAGATCTTCCAGTAGTTCCACAACAGTAAACATAAATTACTATTTCGGTAGTCAGAAAACCCTGGGATAAACTTTTAACAACAAACTCCGTTTGTTAAAATAAAGGTTGACCGTCAATAAGCACAAAAATTAAATTCGTCTTTGAACCTTTTCCCACCTATAGTCCGTTTATATGACACCAGCCTCAACAACTTTTGCTTATCCTTACGTTGTTCTCAGGTGTTAATGAGAGAGGTTGGTTTTCACTACGTCACTAACTAGCCTACCACCAGAGCAACATAACACCAAGAATAAATAAGGGAAGAATTGAGAACTCACATAACCCCGATGTCAGCATCCTAGATCTCTTTTCGTCCGATCTAATTTATCGGGGGTGGAGCCTGGGTGGAGCTTCACGTGTTGCCTCTTGCAGTATTAAGTGTTACCTCCAGAGCAAAAGTGATGAAGCAGTCAGAAAAGGCGGGAAGTTCAAACAGTGCAGATTCTGAGGATTATATAAATGGAAACTCCTTTTCAATCTCGGGTCAGATTTGCAATATGAAGCTCATGTTGTCACGACCCTTCACAAAGACGGTGAAGCCCAAGGGAATGCGGCATCTGATAACTCAGGGGAGCAATTCAGCAACTTGAACGCTGAAGCATAGACCTAACACGCATGCATTTAGTTCAGATTCAATAGGACTGGTGTAAACATTAGTAATTTTATTTTGGTCTTCTCAGGACTGTAAAGAATCGCTTCTAGAAAAGGTATTAAGCTTGGACAATATTTAGCTGTCGAAATGTACTCAATGAGTTACTATGTTTTGTTTTTAAGTTGTACTCTACACGAAATTTAGTTCATATCATTTTCTCGTGTAGTTGCGAAAAACAGAAATTAATGATTGCTGACTGCAGGATATCTTTCAAGACGTATCAGTTTGTGATAACAACTTAATATTCTTGGTCCAAAAGGTAGATCATTATCTCGGATAGTTGCAATTTACATCTGCCCAAATTTGTCATTGTCTATGCCTTTTCGTAATCGTTTTTTTTTTCATTATCATGTTTTTACATCATTCAAGTTGGAATTCGGGCATAGCTGGCGAACTGTACTCAAAGAGTTGTTATGTTTTGTTTTTAAGTTGTACTCTGAACACACAATTCAGTTCATAACATTTCCCGGTTAGTTGCGAAAAACAGTTGGCTTGAAGTATTTCCTAATTTAAAATTTTAATTGCTTACTGAAAATGATAATTGTACAGTACCATTCAAAACGTCTACATTTGAGATAACCCTTTTTTTATTTTTGGTCAAAATGTATATCATTATCTCGAGTAGTTGGCTAAATGTTTCATTATTCATCCTATTGACTGTCTTTTTCTTCATCACTAAGAATCTGCCATAGAGATTGCATGAATGTTTGGAAGCGTGTCCCTTCCTTCTTTAAACTTTAGTGTTCAGTCCAAATCGGTCCTTTTCTGCCTTTATTTTCGTCATCCTTGAATGTAGGATTGCACGACTGCACGATTTCACTGTACTTTAGCCCCTTGTCTCGTCTTTTAAACTAGTGGTAGCAGCGATTTGTTGGAGGGAGAAGGGCAAAATGTCGGCCTCTTTCGGTTTAATTTGAATTTGGCGCACTTCCTTGACGCGAAGCACGGCGATCAGAAGAAATAGCGCCAATAATTACTCTGTGGTCTGGACAGGCGCCGAATAGGCTCCACCCCCGGTACTTGAGGATCGGGCAGAAAACAACGTCCCATGATTCAAGTCTTCTCAATTCTTCCCTTATTTATTCTTGATAACACTGAGCAGTAGTGTAGTAGCAGTAGTTTCCATGCTTTGCAAACGGGCCATTTTTGTAGCGCCAGCCACTCCGCTGACGGCATTTAAAAGCGACACAAACTTGCGGGTTTAGAAATTTCTAGTAATGCAAAAGTACGGTCTGCAAACACTAAGGAAACAAGGGAGGCTGTATCATTTTTTTTGCTATCTTCTGAATATGAATTTATCGGAGCCAACACTGGTGAACGGCTGAACGAGTTTCATTAAGGACGTTCTCTATCACTACTGGTACTAGTTTTGGTGCTATTAGAGTGTGTCAGTTTTTATCAAGTCTTGGCACTACTTCCTAGTGTTCTTTTGCTCTGCTTAACACATGACTGAATAATTTACCAAGACGGTCTATATACTCAATTTTCCATATCAGTTATCAGATCAAGCCGCTTGCAACTGGTACTGTAGCTTCAATTTTGATTAAAAAAAATAATTAAAAAACTGTTATGTTGTAGCCGTCAGCTTTGAATTCACTTATTTGTTGCTTTGTAAGAAACAGTGTTTATTTTTATTGTTTATGTTCTATTTGACAGACTGCTGTAAACGTGTGTGTTGTAACGTTGTATAGTGTTACTTGCATCTGAGTTAACGCAGTTCTTCTCTCTACTCGCCTATTTTTATAAGCAAAATTGTAAAATTAAAGGAGCTTGAATTTTAACTCTTTTTTTACTTTTAAGGACAGGGAAGTCGCTATAGGGTGTGTCTGTGGGGGTGGGGGGCCAACCTCCCTCGAAGAAAGAAAAAGGTTAAACTGGGCGCGATCAGAAGAATTAAGAATAAACTGCGAGCGTCCGACCATTAAAATTTGTCTCATCTGGGCGCTCACCAAGGAAAGCTAAATGGGAGGCTGGCAGTACGCCCGGATAAGTCAATATGGCTAGTTCAGGGTTACCAAGAAACGGAGTTGACATCCAGCTTGAGCGTTTCAGGTTCTCGAGCAGGAATTGGATTTTCAGTCGCATGTTTCGAGCTTGACAGATTGACATGACGAAGTGAACTATTTGTAGTCGTTCGGATACGAAGTTTTAGTCATATTTTGTCAAAATGAGAAATATGATTTGAGCTTCCAAGATCGGCATAAGACAGTTGTCAAATCATGAATGTCACTCTGCAGCGCGCAGCTTTAACCCAAGTGTAAACACGAGATGTTGTGTACCAATATCTCTAGATTCAAGTGAAAGTCAGGCTGATTTTGGTTGTGGCGTACATTTTCAAAAATTTGTTAGTTTCTTAACGAAAAAGAATTTGATGATAAGTATTTTCCTCCTTTGCAAAGCGTCGAATTTCGAATTTCGCCTGCGTTGCTCATTTTGATTCTGTGTGATATACAGTCATTAGAAACTGCTGCAACTCAGGCTATTACGGAAGCGAATTCCTGTTATTACGAATGACCTTCACCTTAAGTTTCTTTAAATTCGCACAGTTTCCCGCAAGCGATGCTGTGTTATTGTTTCTAACTGGTATGACTCTTGAGCCTTGCCGGACATATGCCAGTAGTATATTTAGCGGTAGTCAACTCGCAAGCTCTTCAAACAGCCTCTGAGCTCGGAGATACGACTAAACTTCTTCAGTTTCCAACGCTTGCAGGTATCATGTGTTTTATTGCTACATATCTGACGAAAAGGCCCCTGGTTAAGGATTCGGGAAAACATTCAGACTGCAATGGAACTGGGCCCTTATACAAGTTCCTCAAGGATTAAGGAGGACTAGACCCCAGAAGCGCCTTTTGGGGTCTTACCTCCTCACCTCCCCGTTCATGGGCAACTGGGCCCAAATTACCCAGGACGTTAAGCTCGCGACTTGACAACGGCTAGAGATCGGGCGATGAAACTTTTTGTACTTACAAAGCACAGGATCTAGAAGTATATTTTGGAAGTTTTGCCTCTTCTCTCATGAGCGACAGGGGCCACATTCCCCAGTAACTTTGCTTTCGTAACTTGACAACGTTTTATTTTATGGACCGGCTAGGTTCCACCCAAGGTTATGCTATTCGACCTGCTTCTGAAAATTATAAATCAAAATTCAATCGTCCACTTTAAGCCATAATCTGATTAAGATTAAGTTCGAGATGTTTAGTAGAATAATTCGATTCAATGTGATTCAAATTTTCGATTCAAAATGATGTAAGGAGACTTGCCATTGACTCAAAAGTACGAAATAGGAGATAAATAAGAAAGCTACTATGCATCCTGAGCTTGGGATTCAAAATTTTCTTATATTCAAGAGCACAGAAATTTCTATGGGTTTTCAGCAGATTGTGATAATTTGGGTGTTTCTTCGAGTAAGCTCAATGCTCAATTCTCTTTGACCGTCTCTAACCGTGGCACAATTTTGTTTGATCGAGCCATAACTAACATCCATTCCTATTTGAGAGCTATAGGACAATTAGGTTAGGACACTGATCGCATCGCATCCCCATTAAAGTTCCTGAATTACCCGAGCCCGAATACTAAACTAGCTCTAAAACAGCATTTACTTTACTCCAGTTATCTCGCTTCATAACGGATTAAAATTACTTGTTCTTCATGTAATGCATTCCTACACCCTTATGTCAGGCCATCGTGACCCGCGTGACTATCTTTACTAGCCTCGGCAATTAGGAGACAATCCATCGTCAGAAAAGTGTCCAGGACAGTTACAAGAAGACGAACACAAATTACTCGAGTCGTAAAACTCGTAAATACACATATTTACAAAGCACCCCGGAGCCAGCCACCAAAATGTGATAAAATCTTGCTTGGTCGTGACCAAAGACAAACCGGAATGAGTTTCGAAAGAGTTTCATTCCATTTTTGTTGAGCTGTACAAACTAGTCATTACTGAATTTATTTGAGGTTTTCACTGGCCTTTACAATGACGAATCATTTGATTTTGAATATATATTCTAGTGTGATTATGCTTGACTTGAACGCAAAGTCGTTGTATGCATTATGAAAGATGCCCTTTCTAAATAAAACTCCACAAAGAATAATTGAAAGTTACCTTTCATTACTTTAAATCACACTTTCCAGCGATAAACAGAAAAGGGATCGTGCGCAGGCATACTCTAGAACTCGTGCCCAAGCAAGTAAAAAGAAGGGCTTTAGTAGCGTTGCTGTTGGTACAGCTTTCCCGTTTTTAGTATTTCAGTCTCTTTTTAGAACGCCTTCTGGTTCTAGTAGTTATTCCTCCTGCGCCTTGCCGTTCCTTTCTTGGTTTTCAGTCGATCCTGCGTCCTTACAAGGCACGAAAGAAATCATTATTTTAAATCGCACTTGCCCGCAATAAACAGAACAGGGATCGCGCGCATGCATACTGTAGAACTCGTGCCCAAGCAAGTAAAAAGAAAGGCTATTGTAGCGTTACTGCTGGAACAGCTTTCCCGTTTTTAGTATATCAGTCTCTTTTTAGAACGCCTTCTAGTTCTTGTAGGATTCTTCCTGCGCCTTGCCATTCCTTTCTTGGTTTGAGTCGATCCCGCGTCCTTACAAGGCGCTAAAGAAATCATTACTTTAAATCGCACTTGCCCGCGATAAACAGAACAGGGATCGCGCGCATGCATACTGTAGAACTCGTGCCCAAGCAAGTAAAAAGAAAGGCTATTGTAGCGTTACTGCTGGAACAGCTTTCCCGTTTTTAGTATTTCAGTCTCTTTTTAGAACGCCTTCTAGCTCTAGTAGGTATTCCTCCTGCGCCGTGCCATTCCTTTCTTGGTTTTCAGTCGATTGTTCTAGATTTTGTTGAGCTGTACAAAACAGTCATTGTTGTTGCTGAACTTATTTTGTTTCCTTTACAGTGACGAATCAACTGATTTTATGTCTATATTTTAGTGTTGCAATACTTGACTTGAACGTCAAAGTCGGCGCATGGGCTATGAAAGATATCCTTTAATAAAGTTAACCGAAATCCCCGAGATAAGACAATCTATTGACCGATCACTATTCACTTAAAGAGGCTTGAAGACCCGATGAAAATGCGTTACTTCGTTGCCCCTCTTTTCACGAATAATCATTTTTCATATAGTGGAATCCCCATCCTGGATTTGCGGTACCTCTATGCGCTTGTACTTGTGCTGCGTGCTTGACAAAAACGATTTACGAAAAACAAGTGTTCAGGCTTCGATTTACTTTCCGCAAGCTGATCCCTGGCCTCTGAAAAGACTCGTTTGTATTGAGATTCAAATTTTCCGCGTCTTAGTAGAATTTGCGTTCTGGAGACGGCCGTAGATATTCTGGACGGCACTACTAAAGCAGATAGTGACAAATAAAATCTCTTAGCAGAATCCAAATAATTCACGGTATTCAGTTAGATGATACAAAAATAAGCTATTTTTTAAGTTAAACTTGAATAAAATTCTACTATGAATAATAGGATTTTACCTTGTATTACCGTGAATCCCACTTGCTAGCGACAAGGCCGATGAAAAATTTATCTTAAAATAGTAGTACGAAGTTGTACGAAAAAGTAGCATGCAGTACTAACTGATGCTACTACATGCTTCTACGTCAAGGTTACCGTGTTACTGCATACTACTGCATGCTACTATTAGCAAGACTGGATGCTACTATGGCAAGACAGGATTCTACTGGATACCACCACTTAAGATTGGACCAGTCTGAGGCACATTAAATGATAGTATCCTTTGCTATTACATTGTATTACATGCAACTTTTTTGTACAACCAGGGACCCATAAATTTCCTGTAATGACTCGCCATTCACGGGGCTTGTTATTTCCTATGCTTCTATGTTGCTATGTTGCCCGAGCCTCACCTAGTTTCCAAAAATTCCGCTTGGGTCGAATCGTCGTTCTTGCTCAGATAGACAAAATTTGTTGGGACTATTCAGCATACAACCAGGTACCTAAGCTAGGACAAAAGATCCAGGATACTCTTCCATTACAGAGAAATATTCCTAGTTCAGCACAACAGCTGCGAAAAATTTTGTCTATCTGGATAGTCCGGTATTTTATCCCCGTGAGTGTTTCTCGAACTATCTGACGCTCGGTCAAGAGCGCATCAGAAATCTCTTATTGACAAGCCCCCTGAATGGCGAGTCATTACAGGAAATTTGTGGGTCCCTGGTACAACTACCATACAACTACGCAGGCTACAGATTTTTCATCGGGCGATGACTTCGCCGGTGGTTACAATCTTGAAATTTTAAAACTCGGCATTTCCTTTCAGGCGAAGAGCCAGCGGCAATGCAAAGAAGCTCAGCAAATTATCCACTGCTGTTCCCATTGACATACTTGTGGATACCTTTAATTTTCAGAAGTTATTTGTAACTCGGTGGGTAAACCTACACCACATATGTAAATACTGTATATACCGCTATTCTTGCAGCGTTGTTGTAGGTCTGTAGTAATACAGTCAAATGTTTTACTTTTTCTCGAAATTGTTAGGGAAGTTTCACAAGAGTTGCGTTTTTCCAAATACCAATGTATTTGTAACCACGGTAACTGGATCTGCAATTAGTCGTTTCTGCAGTTACCTTGGTATCGGATATACGGTTGCTCTTGAAAAAGGACAATTGCCGAAATTGCGCTTTTCGAAGTGATCCCAAAAGAAAAACTGATATTCAGTCACATCACTAAGTGCCAAACTTCTTTCCCACCTATTTGACAAAAACTGATGAAAGTGAGATGACTTTTTCAGATATTGCGATCAGTAATCACAGTCGGATCGTTGTACCTGAATATCAGATACCACGATAACTGGCCAGATACCACGATAACTGCAAAAAGCCTTTTGACCGTGGTATCGGAAACCACGATAACTGCAAAAACGACTTTAGACCGTTGTATCAGATACCATGGTATCTGCAAAAACGCAACTAATCTGTGAAATGAAACACTACCTTGGTAACGTACGAATCGGAAAGCCGCTTATTCCTATCTGAAACTAAACTAAGGCCTTAGCATGTGCGAAGAGCCAAACGTTTCAGCTAGTTGTAGTACATTTCAGCAGAGTCAAAATCCCATTATTTGGGCGAAATTACAAGAAACGATTGAACGTCGACAAAGAAGGTCACAGACGTTTGACTTCATAAGCAAACTTCCGGGAACAGGTCCTTTTGGGAAATAGAATGTCGAATTTGAGGTAACAGTAGTTCACCAAATCTTTTGTTTTCTCTTACATGTTGAATATAAGGTTTGAAGCCATTCATTACAAAAGAAAAAAGAACCGTGATTTTCGGGGTATTTTTTCTTGGTAAGTATCCCTCTAAGCTGACGTGCGACGGAGAAATACAATTTCGGATATTTTCTCTCCAAGTTCTCCAGTTCTGTGAAAGTATTTATAGTGATGGATAACAAGGATTTTGCAAATTCTGGGTGAAAGCTTATGCGCTTTCCCAAGGATTAATTGTAAAAATAGTTGATAAATTGTAAATATACACAGAACTCAGAATTTTAAATAATCACAGAATTATACATATATACTTTTAACACGCACATTTTAATATTCGTTATTTTACTTGTGTTTGTATTTACTTGTATGTATTTGCCGTTCAGTCCACATCGTTCTTCTGCTTTTTCGTTACATGTCGTTTTATGGTTTGTTGGTTCCACATCTTTTTCTGTCAGGATTGTGTTGGATTTTATGATTTAGTTTTGTTTTCTTCGCTGAGGAGCGTTTGCCGGAAGTGCAACCGAAATATCCGAAATTATGCTTGTCCCTCGCACATCATCTTAGAGGGATACTAGCTGATCAATAAAAAACACCGAAAATCACGGTTTTCTATTTTTTCTTACATGTTAAGGAATGCCTTGCTAAACGTCCAAACCGAAAATCTTGAACTCGGGTCACATCCCATACCCGGAAAGAAAGCATTCAAGGCTGCTCTGAGTTGAAAGTCCCCATGACAAACGAGGGGGAGGAGGGACTCTTCTAAAGGATCGATAATAAAATACAAAGTTTGTATGTGGAAAGAGCAGGTGGTGTAGGTTAGACCTCTTCAATACCTATCCTTTTGGAAAATGACAAGCGGAAAATTGCATGTCACGTTTGAAGTGGCAGTACTACGGTTCCTAAAAAGCCTCAAGAGCTGTAGGATAAGATACTGCTATGCTAACCTGCCAAAATCGAAATCCCGACTGTTACAGAACCAGCTCACATTGCATGCAAGGAATGGCCCCCGTAGTGCTGTAGAGTAAAGCACTATTAAGGGAAGAAAACAATACATGAATTACCACATCATGTGGAACCTTGACCTTTGTGTCTGAGCCTTCTCCACAAAAGTATTTAGACGAAGTCGCATGTCGAATTTGAGGTTACCAATGCTTTGCAGAGTGGTTCGCGAAAGCATGCAATCTTAAGGGCTTTACTGATGCGGTGGCTGATTGGGTATCACGGTACCTCAGGATAGAGTTCGAAAACAACAAGCGCATTATCTCAGCAAAACAGGAAATTATAAATTACAAGTTTTGGGGGTAAAGTCCCTACAGACAGAAAAGACGGGCGTGGGACAAGTGGTTTAGGATATGGTTCGTTTCCGAAAAAATACACAGTACCACCTGTCTTGAATAGACTGTGTACCAGAAAAGACGGAGAATTCGCCCCTAACTGAACACTGACAATTACTAGGTCGTTTACTGGGATCGATCAAAAATAGCAAAATCTTGAAACGAGACATAGCACTATGGAATCTCAGCGCTTCACCATTTGCAATTTCCTACTGCATCACTATCTTTTGTTCTTAGAGTTTTTCGGGGAGGTCTTCACTGGTTTCAGGGCCATGTTGCTTTCAAACCAAAACATGGACAGGAGTTCACTGTTGGGACATTGAATAATGTTAAAACGGTAAAACAAAAATCGAATATGGAAAACAGACGAAGATAGTGAGGGAACATTTCGGAGAGAAAACAACAATCATCCCATTTCTGTTCAATGAAGTTACTTTGTTACCCTGGAACAGGATTTCTATCTCACTTTGCTTCTGATTCGTTTCAGACATTGGTCATGCCGGTGTTCGATCACGAACGGAAAAAACAATTCCATCGTAATCCCGAATCCCTTCGGGGTATTTCTTTCCCCCCTCTGAAATTGCACTGACGGCCCGCTAAGAACCTGGTAAAGATGAGATATGGTTTTACGGCCTGGTAGTTACGGTCTCAATTAAACGCAATCTGAGGGGGAGTAGTAAAGTCGTCCGAGCTTGTCACTTCAAGGGTGATCAATGACACGTACTTCGGTTAAAACAAAATGCAAAGCTTGTCATTGGTTTTAATCGTCAAGATTTGTTTGTTTATCTCACCACAGCAGCGTGGGAAATGAAGAGGGTGGGCGGGGGGGGGGGGGGGGGGGGTGAGAGTATATGTTTTCAAATGCCTGCATTTTCAACATGCACCAGCTGCAACTATCGAGTCAACCGTTGAGTCGACGAGTCTCATCCTACTTGGATGACATAAACTAGGATCAAATTATGATCGAGTACAATGTTCCCAAGTGTTAACAACTATTTCAGTTGGTAGCAACTGGAAACAGTTGAAAACGACTTAATTATTTCCATACGGGGTTGATCTCAGAAATTTCTTTTGAACGGATTGGGGGTTAAATTATTACGGCTAAGCCATCCCTTTTTATTCCATCTTTTTTAGTAAGCTTTTTTTGGATGTATAACTGAACTGTGTTCTTTTCACTCCGCAAGCACCATAGCTTTTTTGATTCGAGGGTTAAAAATAATAATTTACGCGCGATGAAAGCACCTAATGAAAGGGGTTCTTCCGCCGTCCTTTTTTACTGGATCCCACCCCCCTGTTTCCCAGTGTAGAGGGTTTGCGCGTTTAGGGCTTTTAGTAGTCTCACGCTTAGATCGTAAGAGCTAATGTAAGTTGCCAATGATCATTCGATCGATCACCAACCGTGCGAACAAGAATTTCGCTTGTTTTCTGCACCGTCTTGAAACGAGAGTTTTAGTTGTTGGGCTCAACCCGTTGAGGGCCTTAACCCGTGGTCGGACCAACGGTGCGAGCTAAAAGGAAGCTCCTTGTTGAAGCTGTGAAGCTCCTCAATTTGCATTACTGTTCGCGTTACTTTCCTGGTTGGTAGCGTGTCTCAATAGGACAACTGTTTCAAGATTTTGAACACAGGCTAAATATTATGATCCCCTGATTGTAAGTAAAATGTTGAATGAACGAATGAATTTTACTGACCCACTGTACTTAATAAGAACTAAAGAAAAAGGGTGGTGCGCAAGAGCGAAGGATGCGTGCATGGAGATTTTCTACTGCGGGACAGGTTCGGAAACTCTAAAGCTTTGTTCAGATAGGCGTCTTCAGCTGCATAGCGCTGCACTGTCAGAAGTTTAATAATAGATAACACGAGGGAGCGCGGTTTCAACAGATAATGCGTAACACATAACGCTTCGGATGTTATCTGTTGTGTTTCACAATGTTATGCATAATAAGCGTTACCATCAGGAAGAACCGAAAAACCGCCAAAAAGTATCTGCTGAGTTTTCCGACATCATGACGATAAGGAATAAAGTCAATAGATGCTTTTTTGGCTCTTCCTAACAAAGTCTGTTACGCATAACATGTCATGCATAATGTTTTCAAACACAACAGATAACATCCGAAGTGTTATCTGTTACGCTTTATCTGTTGAAACCGCGCATCCTCGTGTAATCTGTTATGAAACTACTGACAGTGTATACGTGATGTTTACGTGTGCGACGTTTCAGTGTTGCCACACTGACGCAATTTTCCGATCTTCCCAAGATAAGATAAAGTTTTACTATTACTACCCGAAGTACACAAGTAGAAGACGACAATTATGTTGTAAGAAACTACTAAATTAATGTATGGACATTAGTGTTCCTCGAACTAACAGGAACCAGTCGCAACAGAAGAAAGGTTGTTGCTTCAACTTCTAACATAGTCAATTTTTGTGCTCCCCGTGGCAACCCTGACGGGTCTGTTTTTTACTCGGCCCGCCGCATATCCCAACCAAGTGATCTGATTATCTCTGCATAAGAAAAAGTAGAACCAGGGTCTATTCTCCTTATATAGCTTATTACAGCGTGTCCCGAGGAAAAGACGAATCCCCGTATTTACACCTTATTACACCTATTTGAACAATGGTTAGATCTCTTTACTAAAAAGGGTTCCGCGTCCATGGTGGCAACCTTAGCTGAAATTAAACATAACAGAAGAAAAATTAACGGGTGAGTACAATTTCAAAACGGGAAAGTGTTTTCAAAGAGGGGGTGCGGTAGAGGGCATGAGGAAGGGCTACAGCGTTGTACAGTGTAGGCGAAGTATTTCCGACAAAAGCTTACTTACAACTATGGGTACCGACACTGTTCGTAAAAGAGTTGTCGAAGAAGAGATTTATATGTACTCGGACAACCAAGCGTGCTTACATTGCTCGAAACTCCGAAAAGCAAACAGCAACTGGAGATGGAATGCTTTAACAAGCTTAATGCCCTTGCAAACAATCGAAATCAAATCACTTTGATACGGATCCTGGGTCACTCTGGTTTCCCAGGAAACCAGGGGGATTCCACTTAGCTAGCGTGGGGGTATCTTTCAAAACGTTGCTCTGACGTTTACAAATAAAGAAACACAATATATATCAATACTGTAAAAAAAAAATTACTTCGAGGATTTAAACAGTTGATCCAATTTCCTTGTCCTCTCTTCAAGGATATAATTTTCAGTGAGAATAGGAACGACTATGTACAAGTTACGTAGGTCATCTGCGTACGTTAGCGTTGGTGAATTCAACGATTTCAAAACACACGAAGTAAAGATTAGGCTTCTAGGACAGTGTTGTGGAAGAGATCGGTGAAATGAACCGAGCCTGGCGGATAACTTTCTCGACAGAGACTTCGATAGTCCTATTGTCAGATGGCACTTCCGTACTGAGCCTTAAGCCGATGGTACATGCAATACAGAACCTTCACAGTCTCCAATGATACACCGCACCCATACGCTTCCAGAGTCGCTTGTGAGTGAATAGAAGGATTGAATGTCCGGCTTAAATCATGGAACCCAAGAACTAGACTTTCCCCGGAATCACTAGCGGCAATGAGTACTGGCATGGATCAGGGTTGCCAATTGTGACACTTTTGGTGCCTTTCGACACTTTTTTCCTCTGGGTGACATTTTTTCTCTGAAAGTGACAGCTTTTCTGACAAGTGACACTTTTTAGGTAAGAAAAAACACCTTTTTTATTTACTGCTGCGGTTGAGGCGGAGGAGCATCTATCAGCAGAGTTAACAAACTTACAACTATACCAATACCATACCAAACTAGCAACTATACAAACTATACCTTGCAATGTGTTTAAGGTACTTAGTTTTTCTTTCCATTTTTATCATGTACAAGCTGAAATTTATGTAGAGCATGCGCAAAAAGTTTGTTGAGGTGTCAAAAAGCGCATGGTGTCAAAAAGCACCTTTTTGCCAGGGATTGTGACACTTTCATGACTCGAGCTCCTGGCAACCCTGGCATGGATGAGAAAGCACGAGCAGGGCTTGCAAGCAGTTTAAACCCTTCCTGAAACCAGACTAGAATGCAGGCTCCAACAAAAAGCTAACGAAACAGTAATGGGGCCAAATGAAGAGTAAGAATTTTCTGGTTTGTCATTCTTCAGATTGACGGTAACAACAGTGGGTCGGCAACAATTGTGTGCCCTGTTGTAAACAACTGATGTTGCTTGATGTCTCACAATTTTATTTGAGAATATTTTAACGCTGTCTCAACAGACGACACATTTTTTTTGTATGTTGTTGTTTTTCAGTATTCCATTATAAGATCATTATGAAATGCAATGTTTGGCTTCGTCAGTGCGGGTACTTCGAAAATAAATTCAAGTGGACCAAACTGAACAGTTTTAGTTTCAGGACAGGTTATTTGCCCTTTGACTGAATCTTAAAGCTGTTCTGCCTCAAGCAAGCTTGAGGAAAGGCTTCTTATTCCCGTCATAGCCATTGATATTCGTCATAGCCATTCCTTGGTCAAAGTCGTCATAGTTGTTCCTAGACAAAACAACAAAGCAAATGTTACACACTACTTGCGTTTTTGATCGAAGTTTGAAGTTACCTTTAACCTCAAAGGTCTTTGTTTAAATACCGTTTTTGGTCGACGGTCACAGTTTCTTTGTCCTTCAAACTCTGACCGACGCAAAGCAAGTTCGAAGTTTGCTTGAATCGTCGAAGAAACGTCGACCGGGCAAGGATCGCCGGAGTCATAAAAACACTAAAGGCGTATTCTCGCCGTTCCTTGAGGACTCCACTTGAGGAGTCCCCGCGTTTTTGTTTGTCCCGGGGACTCACTCCCCGTATTGTCGCGAGTCCCCAAGGACGGGGAATGCTCCGATTATCATCACCGTCATCAAAAAGGACTCCCTTTCAAATTCGGAGGGGAATCAATTTTTGCTGTTGTAGGTGCTATATAAAATTAACTAAAGAGAATCAGAATAAACAAAACCAAAAATAAAGTGGATCTAGACTAATTTTTTCAGCTGCATATTCATTTTTCGAACAAAATCCATTTTAGAAGCATTCCCCGTATTCTCGCTGTTTCTGTACGCGGAGTCTGCGCGGAGTGACTCCCTCTATTCTCGCCGCTCCCTTCGATTCCCCAAGGAGTCCTCGGGGAACGACGAGAATACGCCTTAATTAAGCAAACGGTGAACTTCAAGGGCATTTGAAACGCAACCGGCTAAGCTAACGGCGAACAAAACTTCGATCAAAAACGCATTGTACTTTATGTGCAGAAGCTCTAAACTTGGTTCTTTTGTCGAATATTTTGTATCCCAAATTCTCACGGATTGGCATTTGGACAGATAGACCAAGACATGGGTTCTTGTAGACACTCATTTTCTAGTTCAGTCACAGCCTATCGTGCTTAATCAGCGGCTGCTTCAAATTAATTTACATAACGAAGCAAAATGATTTTTATTTCGCTATATTACGGAAGTATTTTGAAGTCGGCGCGACCTCAGTTTCTACACCAGGTTATACCGAGAAAGATGTGATCTACTAAACGACCTCGCGTGGTGACTGTAGATCAATGATGCTCTTACAGATTCTCATCTGGAACCTATCCCAAGTCTTTGAGCCTTAACCACGGGGATTTTTTCTGGTGTTGATAAAAAGGGTCTTGGTTGGCATTGACCTTGGTTGGACGACCAAACGTACAGTGATCTTTCTGTGATGGCTTTCCTCATGTCTGATGAGATATAGAAATTACTGGGCGCCTTTAAAGTTTACCTGAAAAGGGCAGAGATGGACAGTCTTGTTGCCCCTTACTTATTCCCTTAAAGAGGCTTGAAGACCCGGTGAAAATGCGTTATTTCGTTGCTCCGCTATTCACGAATAATCAATTTTCAAATAGTGAAATTTCCCTGTCAGATTTGTGGTACTGCCTGTGTCAGATGCTTGACGAACAAGATTTATGAAACTTGTTTGCTCAGGCACTAAGCAGTATTCACCAAGCTTATCACCGCCTACAGAAAAGACCGCGTTTGTGTTCAGATTCAAATATTCCGCGTCATAGTAGAATTTGCGCTGTGGGGACACCGTAGATATTCTGAACCTCAGTACTAGAGCAGATAGTGGAAAATAAGAAAATCTTTTAGCAGAATCCAAAGAACCCAGTGTATTCAACTAAATGATACAAAAATAAGTTTGCTTTTTAGTTAAACTTTACTACCTCGTGTTTCTTTTCACGCCAACGAGGAACTTTCATGTTAATGCTTTGTCACCGTCACTGAGTGCTAGAGCAAAGCTTCCATATTTCTAAGGTCTGGGCTCATCTTTTCCTTCTCTTCTTGTTTTTTGTTTGCAGAAGAAAGGATCACGTCTCCATTTCTTTCTTTCCTCACTCCAAGGAACAAAAAAAGCTCTTGTTGTCAATCTCATCTTTCTGACTACCGTTTGTCTGAGCAGCGAAGCTTCAGAAAATTGAAATGTGATTGCTGTTAGCTTGAGTTGTGGGTTACTGGATTACATCTCTGAGAGGAGTGTCTGCAAATGTAGCGAAACGACGGCATGACGTCGTGACTCCGATCGGTAGTTTCGACCGAGCGGATGAAAATGTGTCAAAGGGTTCTGAAAGAGAATGTGAAAAGGGAAACGAAGGGGAGAAAAAGAGATGAAAGGGAAAAAGAAAAAAAGGGAAACATCAGAAAGAAAGAAAAAAGGGAAAGAAAGGAAATTATTCAGACTGTTCCGACGTCACCATCACTTTTTTTGCCAACCCTTAGGACAAGACTACTTCCTGGGGTATGTTGTCAAAAGGAAGTGCTTTCTTTATTTATTTTTTCACCTACTCTTTGGTAAATGAATTTCCAAAGCAGTTCCTTCAGCATAGGTTTATTCTTAATTACTTGTCATAATGTGAGCTTCTGATGAGCTTTTCTTCCTTTGAAAAATGGAAGAGTATCACACACTCAACCATGGACCAATTATAGAATTCAACAAATATGCACACTATTTCCACCCCTATTTTTGTTTGGCCTTATTGGAATTTATTAGAGTGCTACACAGGCAGAAGCAGATGCAAACATATAGCATTTAGACCCTCTGATTTCTTTTGACTTTTATTATCATTATAAACTTAGCTTCCTAGAAAAGGTTCAAAGACTGCAATCAGTCAATGAAATTGAAGGAAAATCATACATTCAGGGAGGAAAATAAAGAGGATCCTCCTCCTACTTTACTAACACACTTATATTAATTTAACATTTAGCAAATCCTAGGGAGCAAATCCTCACTTTAGACTAGGCATAAACTTTCATCATTCTACAGTAGACAGACAAATATACATACTACATGACTGAAGCTTACTCTGCTTTCGAAATGCCTTACCATGACTGCACAGCACATAAATTAATTTTTCCAGAACCTTGTGCCATGTTGTTCTTTCCTCCTGGTTTGTACTCCACAAGAAAGAGTCAGGATCGGCGCTAGATGCCGTGACAGTAAGGCGAGGTAATCCGTTTTCGGAGCGGAACCGTAACCGCAAAGGGAGTGGAGATGTTTAGGGTGTGTCGCTCCGGAATCGGTTTACGGTATACCGAAAGACGAGTAGGAGGTAAAGACTGTTTTTCCAGTCAATTAGGCCCCTGAGTAAGAGCGTCAACAACAACATCTCTTCGAAAACGGATTTCGTTTTCCAGCATGCTGCGAACAGTCGCTCTCTTGTCTTTCCAGAAATGTCTGTGTTCCCGAAAAGAGGGGACCATTCTTGATCCAATTACGGACTCTAATGAACAATTTGAATAATTAATAAAAAGCTTACCAAGCTCATCTATTTCTCGTTCAAACAGAGAATTGGTTAAAGGACAGAGTAACACGCGATAGTATTCTTTTGGTATGTATACTGGATGACAAAAAAAGGTTCTCGGGCTGGATCTGGACAACCCTCGGGTCTAATTGTCTTTTCGCTAACCACTGCAATTGCCAGGTGGAAGCGGACTACAGCAGCAGTGACCCCCCCCCCTCCCACTCGAAGTAAGTTCTTATAAGTAGTTCACTTTCCCATTGTATGTAAAGAAAGATATCTAGAAGTATATGATACTTTAACCACGAGAAACACAGGGCCTATTCTGTAAATTCCATCTTTACCTATTTTTTTTTTCTTTTAAACACCGTATTTGGCCTATCTCATCTAGTTTTGTGGCGAAATGCTGAGGCACACCCCCGTCACGTTTTTGCTCTGTCGCGGTTTTGACCGTCGCTGTTTCTGTTTTTGCAGTTATATAGCTAACCTAGTGCAGTGGTTCCCAAACGGTTGATTTTGGTAAGTCACCAAAATCGACTAAATTTGTAGTTTCAAAACCTCGCGTCCCTCATTTTTGATTGCCGAAAGCCTAATATTACCAGCAGAGGCATCATATAGCCAAGATGTTTTTTGAGGGGCAAAGTATCTTTACTGACTGACAGGTCGTTTTTACCGACTATTTTTCAAAATAAATAAGATTTTACGAAAAATCGCGGAGCTTCGCGCCGACTGGTTTCTTTTTAACCGTCTTGCCGACCACTTTGGGGGGAGGGGTGTTGCCAACCCGTGTGTGACGCCTCTGATTACAAGCCTTAGTGAAAGCCAAAGAAATAATGTTGATTCCAAAACAGATAGCCTACTGCAGTAAAATCTGTTGCTGTGTCAAACTGTTGTTTCAAGAAGGATCAAAGACAGGGCAAGTGAGACTGTCATTCAGGTTGCGAACTGAGCTAACGAAAACTTTTGCGATACAGCTTGATGAAAGCACGGAGAACAACAAAACCAAACACAGAAACAGGCGGACTGTCAAAAATATTGCCGTTAATGGTCACGAGATGAGATTTAAAAAAAAAATTAGCTACAAAGCAGCCTCCAGTGTTTCATTGATTTTTTATACATTTCTAATGAATATAATCTTTTTCAGGTTCTGAAAAAGGGGGTACGTAACCTTTTCGAACCTTCATTACGGGTACGCGGTATGAAAAAGGTTGGGAACCGCTGACCTAGGGGATTGTCCCCATGGTCTTCAGAATTCATCTCGCGAGGATTTCTTATTCGCTCTGCAAGAGGATCCCAACAGAAAAGCTCAGTTTCTCGTTGCAGCGTCATAATCCATGTGATTCTATCGTGCGTCGCAAAATCAAAGAAGAACTCGCATCGCTTTAAGAACCTGTCTTATCTATAGCACTAATGCAACTACTCTATATATTTCTAAACCCAGAGACCCCAATTTCGTACGGCACATTCTAACCCCTCTAACAAAACTACGCTTATTTTCTCACTTGCCGTTTTTTGCTACCTTCGATGTGTATCATGCTGTCGACGGTTGTCTTCGAGAATTTTTTCCATCAGAAAAACCGGTTATGTCAACTGTTTCCCTGTTTTCGCTACAAGTCAACGGGTCTCGGAAAAGGCTTAAAACAAGCCAAAACCGCGGATTATTTGTTGAAAGCACAGCATAGTTTTACAGTATTCGAATATTTTAAAACACTGTAAGTTGAACAGTAAATAGGACGAGGGGTCCTTTGAAGCGTGTAAATAAGGGCTTATTACTTTATTTTTTCGAGTACACACCGCACAATTACGAAAAAATGTAGGGGAGTGAGTGGATTATTGAGAAAATGAAGAAAAAAAGTTTCCTGGCTATTCAACTGTTTGGAAGGGTCCTCCGGACAGGGCATTGTATGTTCATGTTTTAAGGCGGTTAGTAAATAAAAATTTATTTATAATCTGCCATTTTAAAAGGGGAGTAAGTGAAGAAAAAGAAATAAAAGACGTTTAAAAAGACGCAGACAATTTGAATCTTCGGCCAGGAAACAGGGAAGAACGTTGTGCGCTGGTTCGGCTCATTGCTCATTTGTCCGTGATTTCGGCAATGACGAGGGTTCCAGATTAAAAAAAAAAAAAATTTGCGATGGCCCTAGTTAGCTTTTGTGCTTCACGCTGTTCTTTGTACTGATGGGAACCTGATTTGGTTCCTTGAAAAGAAAACAGAGAACGGACTTCTGTGCATGACGATGAATCAGATAGCTGATTAGAATCTGACAAGAAATTATGCCCTTCAGTCACGTACCAGGCACTGGACAGACCTTACCCCAAATAAAGGGAAATAAAGGGAAAAAGGGAATATGACACAGGACAAGACTTATTACCACTGATCTGTGGTCAAAAGGTATGTCAAATCTTCAATCAGTGCAATGGCAAAGCCAGGACTGGGAAGAAGATTAATTTACTTAAACAACCTGTCTTACCTATAATACTAATTCAACCTACTTCCATCCTCCATATACTTCTAAACCCGGACACCCCAATTTCGAAAGCTCTTAAAACATCCAAAACCGTGGGTCATTTGTTGAAAGCACAGCCTAGTTTTAAAGTATTCAAATATTTTAAAATACTGTAAGTTGAAGAGTAAACAGTGCGAGGGGTCCTTTAAGTAGGTTCGAGGTTAAAGCATCTAACAGAATTGAGGGCTGAGAGTTCGCCTTTACATGCACAAGGAAAACATAATAGACGTTCTTACTGGGTGAATAAATTTATGAACGAGACTTATTACCTATTTTTATGGCACTTGCAGCCTCTGGCTCAAGTGCCATGTACCGATCACAATTCGGTCTGTCGGTCTGTCGGTCGGTCCGAGTTTTTTGTCACACTTTTTCGAGTTAGGGTACTTCCAGATGTGCTAAGACAATGAAACTTAGCAGGCATATCAGGGACCCGACCAAACTAACCTGGAAATAATCAGTCTCCCGATCCGACCATATGCGAGGGAGTGCGGGGCGCTGGAAACTTGAAAATTTAGGGCATTTTGTCACACTTTTCCGAGTTAGGGTACTTCTAGATGAGCTAGGACAATGAAACTTGGCAGGAATATCAGGGACCCGACCAAACGAACCTGGAAATAATCAGTTTCCCGATCCGACCATAAGCGGGGGAGTGGGGGCGCTGGAAACATGAAAATTTAGGGCATTTTGTCACACTTTTTCGAGTTAGGGTAATTCCAGATGAGCTAGGACAATGGAACTTGGCAGGAATATCAGGGACCCGACCAAACTAACCTGGAAATAATCAGTTTCCCGATCCGACCATATGCGAGGGAGTGGGGGCGCTGGAAACTTGGAAATTTAGGGCATTTTGACACTTTTTCAAGTTAGGGTACTTCCAGTTGTGCTAGGACCATGAAACTTGGCAGGCGTATCAGAGACCCGACCAAACAAACTTAGAAATAATCAGTTTTCTCATCCGACCATTTTTGGGGGGGAGTGGAGGGCAGGGGAATCCGGGAAATTGAGAAGTGTTTAACTTTCGAACGGGTGATCGGACTGTAATGAAACTTCATAACTGAATAGAATATATATCTGTAATGTCCCGTTTAAAGTCTTGGCCGGATTCGGTAGCTAGGGGGGAGTTGGGGGAGGGAGACCGGAAATTTCAAGAAACGGTTAGAATGGAGGGATCGAAGTGAAACTTGCTGGGAAGAAAAAACAGCTGCTCTAGATAAGTCCTTTAGACCATTGTACTATATCCGGACACTTATGGGGGGGGGAGGGCCCGGAATTCCGGTGATGGTGGTTTTGGGGATTTTCACGATGAAACTTGGCAGGCATATCAGGGACCCGATCAAACCTTCAAAAGAAAATTTTTGTCGATCTGATAATGGTGGGGGGAGTGGAGGGAGGGGAATCCGAAATTTTCAGTCATGTGTAATTTTGGAATGGGTGATCGGATTAGAGTGAAATTTAAGAATTGAACAGAAGACATTTCTTCGATGATCTTTTTCATATCCGGACCGGATCCGGCAACTATTGGGGGGGGGGGGGGGGGGAATACGTGACCCGTTTAGAATGGAGGGATCGGGATGGAACTTTGTTGGAAGAACAAACAGCTGCTCTAGGTAAGTCATTTACTGAATCGGATTGGCTACGGGCACCGTGGGGGAGCTGGGGGGGGGGGGGGTGGACCGGAATCTCGAGAATCGGTTAGAATGATGGTATCGGAGTGAAACTTGCTGGGAAGAACAAACATCTGATCCATGTAAATCTTTTACATAATTTGACTGGATCCGGACACTTAAGGGGGGGGGAGGAGGGGGTTTCCCGGAATTTCATTTTTTGGGGGATTTTCACGACGAAACTTGGAAGGCATATCAGGGACCCGGTCAAACTGACTTGGAATAAAAAAAAATCCTCGATATGAGAATGTTGGGGGGGGGGAGTTGAGGAGGGGAATCCGGAATATTGAGTCATGCGTAACTTTGGAACGGGTGATCGGATTCGAGTGAAACTTAATAATTAAACAGAGGACATTTTTCTCTGGTGATCTTTTTCATTTCCGGACCGAATCCGGCAATTATTGGGGGGAGGGTGGAAAATACTTGACCCGCTTAGACTGGTGTGATCTGGATCGAACTTCGTGGAATGACAAACAGAAGCTCTGGATTAATCATTTACAGAACCGGATTGGCTCCGGGTATTGTGGGTAGAGTTGGAGGGGGGGGGGGGGTCTGGGATTCCGGTGATCGCGCGTTAAGGTAATTCCAGATGTGCTAGGACGATGAAACTTCGCTGGAATATTGGAGACTCAACAACATTTGCTTAGAAATTGCTACTTCCCAAATCCGATTATTCCTTAAAGTACCAATCTTGACCGCAAAGTAAAAAAATACTTTCAAGCAATATATACATTTTCGTGATGCCCATCAGCCCATTAGCATTTTTGCCTCAAGGATTTTGCTTACAAATGAAGTTCCAGCTCCCTTAGAGTGCGCATCTCAACCGCAAAGTCGAAACTTACTTTTGATCAATCAAATCATCTTAACCCATGCAAGTGCCATATGAGCTTACAGCTCTTGTTAAGATAAAAGTCACAAACGGAGTATGAGGGAAAAAAGAAGGGAAAAACAAGGAAAAAATACACAACATAAAATTTTAATACCCTTATATATACATGGATGTGCGGGGAGCATGGATGAGTGTGCAAATTTTTAATGTGCTAAAGTAAGGTATAGCTAAGCTTTTGGAATTTCCAGGTTACCTTCAAATTCGGAGGTGGTCGCTCGCAGTTCCCTTGTGACCGTAGATGGATATGGTGAACGCTAAATTTTAGCGAAAACGAAATAGCGTTTCAGCGTTAAATCAAAAATCGAAGATCTGAATTTGAATCGTCCGCCATTTTTAATCTACTTTTTCTTCATGAAAGTTTGAACAATTAACATGGTGAGCTATCAAGTTCGAGGTCTGCCTGCAAGTCGGATGAACGGTGACCAGGCAGGGGTCGCCAGAGTAGAAAAAAAGCTAATTACGCAACGATATACTCCGTTGGCGATTGAAAACGGAAATTAAGCAACCAGTGAAGCCAGCAGTCAACAAAACTTCGATAGGAAAACACAACTAATGAAAGCGGGAGATATTTGGGCAGTGAGTATGGAATGAAAGGCCGATATTAAGATTGTGGAAGAATAAGTGTTTTATGAACAATTTTATTTTATTTATTTGTTTTATTTAACTCGAGTGTCTTATGAAGGTGCCAATGGAACACAGAGCCAGGTTTCTGGAATGGTTTATGTCATTGACAATAGGAAATTAAACTGTTTTATTCATTAGATATTAATTTGTGTATAGATTTTATTCAAGGTAGGGTGTTCTCTTGTTTTTCCCCACGACCCTCGATATTTTTGTACAACAAATTACGCACGATTTGAGACCACCTTCGGAGTTCGGCTTTGATTGACATTTAACGATTGGCACTACTAGACCACCGGGTTGCTTGTGAGTATCCTTCGCTACCACTACAGTCACCAGACGGAAGTGGGCTACGGGAAGAACGATCAGGCTCGAGGCAGGTTTGTCAAAACAATTCACTTAAAGGACCTGTCTTACCTATAATACTAACACAACCTAATTCCATAATCATTCCATATATTTTCAGACCCGGAGACCCCAATTTCCTAAGGTACATTCTAATCCCTCTAACAAAACCACGTTGGTTTTCTCACTTGCCGTGTTTTGCTACCTTCGATGTGAATCACGCTGTCAACGGTTGTCTGCGAGAAGTTTTTCCATCAGAAAAAACGGTTATGTAAATTGTTTCCCTGTTTTCACTACAAGTCAACGGGTCTCGACATTTTTCACATAAAGATGAAACTTGTGGAATGTGGAATAGAGAAGACTGCCACCTGCGGCCAACAAACCCATTGGGGCTTTCTTAGCAGGTGCTGTAAAATGTTTTGTATACATGTGTAAAATAAAATCTAAATAAATCTAATCTTCTATACTTTTCGCAGGCAAAGGCCCTTGTATGAATTCCATCTTTACGTTAGAAAGCAAAAAGCAGTCTGCCTTTCCGTCTTCTTGGCCCGCGCACAAACTTCCTTTTCAGTTCTCAGAAAAAGCTCGATTCATGACGTAAGACTTTAATTGAAGCCCGAGGGTTCATCGAAACGCCTAGCTAAAACTCAGAAGGATCCATTTGTGACCTCGGTAACGAGATACAGGTATTTTCATGGCACTTGCCTTCCGGCCAAGTGCCGTATACCGATCAATTTTCCGTCGGTCCGTCGATCAGTCTGGTTATCGCGAGTTAGGGTACTTCCAGATGGGCTATGACGATAAAACCTGGCAGGCATATTAGAGACCCTACCAAACTAACTTGGAAATAGTCACTTCCCCGATTCGACCACCGCGGGGGAGTGGAGGGACGGGGAATCCGGAATATTGCCGTACGTATAACCTTTGAACAGGGAGTCGGATCTTAATGAAACTTGATATTTGGAAAGACCTCGTGTCTCAGATGTCACAATTCAAGTCCGGAACAGATCCGGTGACTCTGGGGAGAATTGGAGGGGGGAATCGGAAACCGTGTGACATGTTCAGAGTGGACGGATCGGGATGAGAACTTGATGGGAAGAACAAGCACAATCCCTAGATACATAGTTGATACGACCAGACCAGATCCGGGCACTGTGTGGGGGAGTTGGAGGAGGGTTCCGAAATTCCGGTGTTCCCGAGTTAAGATGCTTCCACATGTGCTAGGACGATGAAACTTGGCAGTCACGTCAGGCACCCGACCAATCTAACTTGAGAACAGTCGTTTCTCCGATTTGACCATCGTGGGGGAGTAGAGGGAGGGGGAATCCGGAATCTTGAGGTAGGCATATGTCCAATTTTGAACGGGTGATGGGATCTTAATGAAACTTGATATTCGGAAAGAACTCATTCTCAGATGTCTCATTTCAAGTGCGGACAGGATCCGTCAATGTAGATAGGCTACATCAGTGACAGAACCAGACCGAATTCGAGCACTCTGGGGGTAGTTGGGGGGAGGGGAGCGCGTAGTTCCGATGATCGCGATTTAAGGTACTTCCACATGCGCTAGGAAGATGAAACTTGGCTTGAACATTAGAGACTTGACAGGTTTGGCTCAGAAATTGTCACTTCCCAGATCCGACCATCCCTTAAAGTACTCATATATACACCGCAAAGTACACAAAATGCTTTTAAGCAAAATATAAGTTTTCATGATCCCCATGAGCACATGATAATTTTTTCCTCAAGGGTTTTGCTTCGAAATTAATTTCTATCACCTTTAAAGTGCGCACCTTAAAAGAAAGTAAAAAAAATACTTTTGACCAATCCATATATATATTCATGATCCAAGAGCCTAGGATCTTTTTTGCCTCAAGGGTTTTGATTACCGATGAATTTCTAGCGCCCTTAACCTGCACATCATCACAGCCAAGTGCAAAAATAAAATACATTTTCCAAACGATACATTCTCGTGACTTCTAAAGGTCCATGATTATTCTTACCTGAAGGGTTTTGCTTTAAAATGATCGCAACAAACAAATGAATTGAGAAATTCCAACTTTCATCCTCTTACCCAGCCTTGCAAGAGCCAGACGAGCTTCTAGCTCTTGTCTGGAATGGCATGAATTTCTAGCTACACTGCATTGGCAGAAAGTATGAGCAGAAGGGAAGTTTGTTATCGGTTAGTCAAATAGTTGTTTCCCACCGGACAAGAAATATTTCTGGGGAAAGGTATAATTTGTTTCCGGTTTAGACCGAGGTACGGTCTATTTGTGAAAGGCATAAATTACTACTTGCGATTCACTGACATAAAGTAGAAACAAGCGGAAGTCTATTTTCTGTTTCATTTCCAAGTCAAACATTTCCAATGTAGGGTACAAATTGCTTCCGTTTGTTCAAGTATCTCTTCCCTCCGGACAAAAAACGATTTCCAGGTTTGTAAAGTTTGGTAAAGCTGCTGATCTGCTACCTCCACGCATTCTATTCTCAGCAAGATCGAAAGGAATACATTACTAGCAGCGATAAAGTCAAAAGAAAGTGAAGCCTGCCAAATACTTACTTCCCTCCCACAGAAACACGTGAATAACATTGATAATCAACCAGTTAAAGTCCCTGGTCTCATTTTAACGTCTTTAATTGAATGTCAATGATCACACTTAGAGGACCCCTCTTGCCTTTCAGTGTTTACCCATCCCCCACTGACTGCGTACGTGGTCTATTGTTTTGTCTTAATATGTCACTGGAAAGACATTGGCAAACCTAATTTCTCCGACTATCTCACCATTTCGCGAAATACAAGACCAAAGGTTTCGATGCCATCCCAAAAATTCAATCTTTGATCCAGACAATCCGGTCTTCACAAGACTCCTTGAACATTTTACTATTAAAATTCAGAAATAGATTAAGGCCAATGGCTAATCATCTGAGAAAACAAGTTTAGACACGGATTCATTATGAGTGTGTATTATACCTCCATAGGCCTACGTCATGTATACTTTGAAAAAATCCATCAAAACTTTCTGACTTACTTCTGCCAAATTTCCGATTTTGGCCGGATTCCCTGTGAATTATATACATGTCATGTAAAAAACGAAAGCTCAAAATTAATTCAGCATATCTCCTTACCTCTATATCGAACCTCTAATCAACTTCAGAAAAACTTGAACATTTAAAAAACGTCCAGGATTCGGCCGGGTTCCGGGCGAACTATATGTCGGGGTAGAAAACTATTGCCATTTACAGATTCAGTATCTCTTCTTCCTACTGAATCGAACATTTAGTCAACTTCAAAGGAAAGTTTTTACTTTTGAAAATTTTTCCGATTTTGGCCGGATTCCGAGTGAACTATATGTCCGGGTAGAAAATTGTTGTGATATTCGCCATGTTGTTTTACCCCTAAATCAAACATTTAATCAGCTTCAAATTTCTTGTTTACTTTGAACAAATTTTTCGGTTTTGGCCAGATTCCGGACGAACTAATTGTCCGGCGAGAAAATAAGTTTCAGACATGGATTCAGCATGTCTCCTTACCCATGGATCGACCATTTCGTCGGCTTTTTAAAATTATTATTTTTGTCCCTTAATTTGAAACCGCTACCCCACCCCTAAATATGCACCAATGAGGCCCATCTACGAAAGTGGCCTGTATTTGACCTAACGGATCCTCAAACCAAGTTTCAACAAAATATCTCATACTTCGAGAGTTATAGTGCTAACATACAGACGGACGGACGGACGGATATCTTTACAAAGTCATAGGTATCCCGTCACTTACGTTTTTGGGATCCCAAAACCAAGCGAACCCCTTATTTCACAAGGCATATTTTTGAAAAATAACATTTGCCGACCTTTTTATCGTGCTTCGTGGGTGTAGTCTATTTGTTAATAATTGTTTGGTCGCGTGACTTTGAGCTAATTATCGCGCTTCATACAGAATTTCAAGCCATCCAGTTATTTTGGGGAAACTGAAAAATTAGCGAGTACCAATCCATGCAGTTGCCCGAAATTAATTCACATTTCAGAGGCATAAGACATGTAAGCACTTTCTTCTTAGAGACTGAGAGTCTTTTGAGCCAAAGCCCTTCAAAATGGCGTCATTCAGACGACTGAACAACGTAGCATCACGTTATCTATCTAACGCTGACTACCTATGGCGTCGGCAATCCAAACCGTAATGTCTGTCCGCTTAGGTGGGAGCTGATAAACTATCGAAAGGGGCATCGAACCACAACAATCCCCCCCCCCCCTCAAGATCCAACCAAAGGGGGCAGACGTAAACGCAAATTTACAAAAATTTTATGGTTTACTAAACTATCTCCTTTAAGGATTCACTGACCGAAACTCAATGGACACTGAATCCCAACGATTTGTCCACTAGAGTCCTATGGTCTACTGGTCTACTTCATAAATTTTCATCGACGAGGTCCGAAATGTTTCACTGACTTTAAGTTTAACTAATTGCTAAATGTCATTGGGTCATCGAAGATCCTAATTTAAATCACTGAATAACCGCAAAAAATGTAAATATGTGGCTGTCAAAGCCAAACATGAAAAACTGAAGTCACGGAAGCTGGGGACGTTTTACTCTGAGGTGACTTCGGTGGTTGGACTTGGCTGACTTGGATTTCTCCTTTCCCGTAACGTTTAATATTAGTTATCCCGTGAACCCCAACAATTGAGCTTTCAAACGGCTCAGGCCATCTCTCACGCAGTTAGTTATACTCGCTATGAGCACTGTAGGTTTGTTCCAATACACTTCGTTAACTCCCTTGCTCGAACAGCCTAATGTCAAAGTCATAAATTTTCCAAGTGCATCTCATCTGACACCTTCCACGCGAGAAAACATGTTAGTTCGCTTAGAAACACAATCCCTTCGCGTAAATCGTAATCCTGTCTCCAATCACACTATTGTCCACCTTTGTCTTTCCAGTTTTCCTTCGTATAAACCCCGTAGGCTTGTTCCAATCCACTACTGGCTTTACTTTAATCAATCTTGAAATGTCTTTCGATTATTGTACCTTGTTCAAACACACTGATGACAAAGTCATAAAGTTTCCGATCCTCTTTCATTACCCCTTTCTAACGAGAAAACAAACGTTGTGACTAGTTGACACCTGAAACCCTTTGCAAAACATGAAACCAAACAGACACAATGTGCATCTTACGAAAACTGCTGTGTACAAGTATACGAGATTTTAATTTAATGAGTGTCCTCGTTCACAAACTTAACACATGGAAAATCTGGGCCCCGTTGCAAAGGAACGGGAGGGGTGGGGGAGGTGAAAATCCAAAAGTATGTTCAAGAACCTAGAAACCGCAAGGGAAAGGAATTTCATGGTCGTATCTCTAATTGTGGTCTATGTTACGCAAATTAGTCATTGGGGAATCTATACCTAGTAGCGTCTCAAAAGCCCGGATGTTCGAGGCAGGGCCCCCTCCTCCTAAAAAAAAGACGAAAGGTTTCAATGGGATCCCAAAAATTCAATATTTGATCCAGACAATTGGGACTTGTCTTCGCCAGATCCAGTCTTCGCCAGACTCCTTAAACATTTCTACTATTCAAATTCAAAAACAGATTAAGAACAAGTAGCTAATCATTTGAGAAAACCAAGTTCAGATATGGATTCCGCCTGTGTGTTTACCCCTATAAGTCATATCTATTTTGACGAAAACTTCCTGCCTTACTTCTACCAATTTCCGGTTTCGGCCGCATTCCGGAACTAATTCTCCGGCGAAAAATAAAGCTAAAAAAACAATTAAGCGTATCTCCTTTCCCCTATATCGAACATCTAATCAACTTCAAATGAAAATTTAACTTACATTTAACTACATGTGCGGGCAAGAAATGATTGTCATATATGGATTCAGCATCTCTTCTTTCCCCTAGATAGGATATCTATAATCAACTACAATTACAACTTTTGCTTTTAACAGATTTTCCGGTTTTGGCCGGATTCCGGGCGAACTACTTGTCCGAGTAGAAAATGATTTTCACATAAGTGTTCAGCATGTCTTCTTACCCTTAAATCGAACATCTATTCAACATCAAATAAAACTTTTAAATCAGCTTGATGAAGAACCGTGGCTGACGTATCCGCTGTAAACCTTGTTTGAATAAATGTTTCATAGTCAGCTTGGGCTCAAAGAATATTTAAAACTTTTACTTTTAACAGACTTTCCGATTTTAGCCGGATTCCGGGCGAACTATTTGTCGGGTGGGAAAATGCTTTTCATAATCGTGTTCAGCATGTCTTCTTACCTTCTTCTTACCTTCTTATCTCATTATCTGTATACAAATATTTTGTTTGCCCCTTAATTCGAACCCCGACCCCCAGTAGGGCTACATAACCCACCTACGAACTAGACCTTTCTCTTGGCCCAAAGAATCCTCACACCAAATTTCATCAAAATACCTCCTTCTCTTCGAGAGTTATCGTGCTCACAGACGGACGGACAGACGGACAACTTTTGCGATGTCATGGATATCCACTTATCCACCATGGCCTCCACTTAAGTTTTGGGATCCCAAAAACGTATACATCTAGACCCCAATAACAACAATCGTTCCAAGTTTCTGCTTGATACCGGTCATTGTTTGCAAGCTATGAACTGGGCAGAGTTGCCCCTGAAACCGAGGAACGGTGAGCATGTGTGTGTGTGTTTGCGGGGGGGGGGGATATATTTAAACTAGACCCCAATATCATCAAGTATACCAGTTTTAAATTTTGATATCTGTAACGGTTCGTAAAATCTCAAATCATGGGCAATCCGGGCCCAGTTGCCCATGAACCGGGTGGGTGGGGGAGGTGCACTCTCAAGACTTTCTTCGTAGCCAGAGGATATAGGTACAGGAAAGATCATCATTCTAGGTCCAGCCGTGGTAAAGTTAAGATCTTAGCCACGGGGCAATTTGGGCCCGATTGCCCCAGAACCAGGTGAGTGTGGGGATTTGGAACAACGAAAAGTACAACTAGTTCCAAGTCCCAACAATAATACCAAGTTTCAAACTGATGCCTGTCATGGTTCACGAGTTGATAACTCCACTATCTGGGCAATCTGGGCCCAATCGCCCCTGAACTAGGTTGCTGGTTGGGGGGGGGGGGGGGGGGTTAATCCCCTAAAAAGCTCAACTAGACCTCAGCGCCAACGCTTGTACCAAGTTACAACTAGATAATCTGTCATTGTTCACGGGTTACGATCTCCACTCAATGGGCAATTAGGTCCAATTGTCGCTGAGCCGGGTGGGTGGGGGAGTCGGCCCGAAAGGCACAACTAGACCACAATACCCACAAGTGTACCAAGTTTGAGCTTGATACATGCACTGGTTCCACAAAATGAGCTCTACAAATAAACGGTGAAAATCGGAAACCGAAAACCGGAAGCCGAAAGCTGCTCCAGCGCTTGCAATAGTGGATTGTCCCAAGGAACACTCCACTGAAAATGTAGACTCAAATTTTTCTCACATAAACGCCTTATAGGAACCAACTTTTTACTTTATGTTTGGAAAGTTTCTTTGTCCGTTTAACCATTACGAATGTAACTGGTTCTACAGATTCTGATGGCCTTAGTGCCGATTTTTTCAAAACTGAGTGTCCAGCTTTAACACAACACCTTCAGCTGCTATTTCAAATTTGTTTATGCCAGGGTTTGGTTCCGAATAGTTTCCTCCTGGGTACTATAACATCGGTGATTAAGCGAGGGAAAGACGCGGACCTTTGCAAAAGCTATCGGCCAATTACAGTTTCTTGTACCATAAGCAAAATCCTGGAATACGTCCTTCTTCCAGAACTAGTTGAAAAATGTAGCTTTGGTTCAATGCAGTTTGGATTCCGTTCGAGCGCCAGTTGTGCGCATGCTCATCACATATTGACAAAAATGATGAAACAGGCTACCCGCGACAAGTCTTCTATACATATATGTTCTATAGATATAGCTGGTGCTTTTGACAATATAACGCATTCTCAGGCCCTATTTTCTCTCATTACTTCTGGCGTGAATCTGTCTGTCGTCTATCTGTTAAAATTTTGGTATGGTCATTCTTCAGTAAGGTTCAAATGGCAAGGTAGCTTGTCAGAGATTATTTCTGTCCGAACTGGTGTTCGCCAAGGGGGAGTCTTATCTCCCTACATCTTCAAATCGGCCATATCTTCTTGTCTCGATTCTTTGCTTCCTGCTTACTTCTATAAAGACTATGCCTTCAGCTACAAAGCCTATGCGGACGACTTGCTCTTAGTAAGCCGTAGCCGATCCACACTCACAAAAAATGTAAGTAAGCTGTCGTCAGAACTTCTGAAAATTGGCCTTGAAGTTAACCTTTCAAAATGTGAGTACCTGCATTTCAACCCTTCGTCAAATTGTTCGAGTGCATCTAAAGCTTCTATATCTCTTGGATCGTTCATCGTCAAATCAACAGACTCTCTACGGTGGCTCGGCATAACATTCAAATCTTCATTGTCAAAATTTTGCTCATCGGTTGTTCAAGAAGTTTATAAGTCGATCCGTAGCGCCTATGGGCGCATCGTCCCCAACCGGGGGCGCTATAATCGTAAAGCTTTGGGAAATTTGTACAGCACCTTCTGCGCTCCTTCTATACTATTTCGTTCTGGCGTCACTCATGTTCTGCGAAAGAAGGAGATTAAAAAGATGAGATCATGTTATTTTAAATATGCAAAGCATCTCCTCCACTTGTCGAAATTATGTCATAACCATACATTGACGGAGAAATTCAAAATTCAAGACGCAAGTGTTACCCTTTTGGATGTTTCGTCATCACTTTCAAAACTCATGGACAACAAGGCCCAACCAGCACACGATGTCGTCCACTGCTTCCTGACCGAAGATTAAAAATTAAGTGTCTTTTTCTGTGTGTATATATGTGTTTTGTTTATTTTCTTTACTTTTGTCATTTACTCCGCCTTTTCAAAATGGCGGGTCATAAATAAATTACTTACTTACTTACTTACTTACTGTAATGAAGCAATGGTTAATGACTAGCTTATGACTGAATGAGCAGACAATTGTTAAAATGAAAAGAAACTTAAAAGACGGTTTGCTTCTTCCAGGAATAATTATTCATATTTAAATTTAAGATTATGATGGTTTTATAAGGTCTATTTGGCTCGTACGTATTGTTGCTTTTATATGCATATTCTTGTGCTTTTCTCTTTGTAGTGTACTAGTCGGTTGTGGTAGGATAGAAGTTACAAAAATCAGTTTACAGCGTTTCATTTTGAAAAAGTTTATCATCACACAAGCTACAAAACTCACGCCCGAAAAGCTACAAAGCGAAAGGGAATTTCAGAGGAATGCTAAGCATAAAAAACGATAAAGAAAACCCCGAAAAGAAATGTGTGCCTGCTTAAATCCTGTCCTCGACTGTTAACAAGAATGTCCTTATCTGCATCGGTTTGAGTTCAATTTGTGACATATCAGCTTTCGTAGATTTTTGACTGGAATCGCTGTTCCACTTGAGTCTTTCTGCAATTCCAGCTCCAGAGAGGCTTAACTCCTCGAAGTCTGTCACGGTGAAGGTGGAGAACAGATCCTGCAAGGGAAGTAACATGTCAGAAACACAATTCAGCTAAGCGGGTAAAAGATAGGAAATGTGACAGTCACCTCCACTTCAAAGAGACGTAAATACTGAATGAATTTATTCCCAAAAAAAGCCCATGTGCCGTGGCGGTATAAAAAAGTAAGACCACAAACAAAGGAAAAGCAAAAACAAATTGAAAATCAATATCCAATTCACGGTGGGGCATAGCAGCCTTCAGGAATACGCCTAACGTCACCAAATCACTTACTTCCTACACATGAAAACAAATTGTCCGGTCAAATCTCAATAGGTGCCTTTACTGACGGAATTGCAGTAGCGTTTAACACATGTTATTCTTGTGTTGAACGTTATGAGAATATATGTGTTATGACCTTTTTAGATGTTATGCATCGAGACAAAGCTAATCTAATGACCCACTGAAATGTTTTATCAAACTTCTGGCAGTATGGCCGATTTTTTGGTATGGACAGTTGCACCGGGGATCGACTAAAAAGAGGCACGGCACGTCATGGTGCAGGAAGCACGAGTAATAAAAAGAGATTAACAAGTAGTTAAGGTAGACAAGTAAGTGAGAGTTCGTAACTCCAGAGCCCAAAAGAAGGTACATTAGGACATTGTTCCTGCCCCTCACTCTAAACGCTGAAAGGGCCTTTTAGTTTTCGTGCATATTTTTAGTAGCTTCCTCATGCCTCCTACACTATGTCGTGCCGGGCCATGCCTCTTTTTAGTCGATCCCGTTGCACCGGGCTGTGGTCTGTGACCAGTCAAAGTGTATTTTGCGAGCTTATTCTTTGGATTGATTTGGAAAAAGGGGAGTTTCACGGTACCATTAAGATTTCACAATCCAATTTGCATCCGTGGTAAGAATGCCTAAGAGTAGTTCCGGTCTTGCAACATTTTTGGTTTTGCAACTGTTGACTGTCGAGTCGGGACGTGAGCGAGAAATAGTATTAACGATTTATCGTTTGGAACTTCAACGCGACAGATGTGAACGAATCAGCTCCCCCTATGGAAATAATTCAAGTCATCGTATTATGGGACATTTTTCAAATCGTAAACAATTGAAAAACAATTGGGAACGATCGTAAACAATTGTTTTTTACGACTGAAAACAGTTGTTTACGCTTGGAAACAGTTATTTACGATTGTAAACATTTGTTGCCGATCGTTTGCAATTGTAAATAGTTGTTAACGATTGTATTTTTACGACTGAAACCGACTGTTTCCAATCGTAAAAATGCAATCATTAGCAACTGTTCACAATCGCAAGCAATCGGAAACGACTGGAAACAATTGTTTAAAATCGTAAACAACTGTTTTCAATCGTAAACAACTGTTTCCAATCGTAAAAAAAAACAACTGTCTACGATCGTTTCCAATTGTTTTCAATCGTTTACGATTGGAAAAATGTCCCACAATACGATGACTTGAATTATCTCCAGACGGGTTGTATCCCTGCCGGCCCCTAGTGATCGATTTATATTGTTTCAATATTGTAAATTAAAGAACATCGACCTCATCATGAGCTAAGTATCTTGTATTGTTTGCTGTGCGTCTTCCAGGCGATTTTTATGTTTGTCCATTTCTGCCGACGTAAACATAAACTAATTTTCTTGAATTAATGATTCAGTGATCCAACAACTAACTCATCTGTATGATGCCATTTCAGGGAGGTAGCCTACCACATTTTGGTGATTATAAAAAGTACAAGTGAAATAATGCATTTGGCAAAAAAAGTACAGAAGAGAAAAAAGGAGAAAATATTGCCAGAGGCTGAAATATTAGGTTAGTATTAGGGGATTTCACTGAATGAAAAATAATACGTTGCCCGATAAGGCCGTATACAACTGCATGTTCCGAGGCGAAAAGAAACAACCGAAAAGGGCTGAAATCCGACTTATGCATCAATTATTCACTGAAATAGGCCTGAAAACCGGATAAAATGCTTTCCTTCGTTTGTCCGGTATCCACATAAATCACAAAACACCGAATAAACTTTCTTTTCCGGTTTGTGACACCTCTATGTGTTTGTACCTCTATGCTTGAAATATTAAGTAAATAAAAAGGTAACAATTACCTAAAAATAAACTAAAAGATGCAGATTCCTTGCATTCGAGATCTTGACGTCATTTTCCTACTTTTGTTAGTCATGACTTCTCTGAGCGTACCGTCTTTAACCATGGAAATGTAGGTTTTTGTTGAAATTCGAATTCCCCGGGTTTGGGTGAATTTTAGGTTATCGTGCAAGCAGCGCACATCCTGAACGCAATTACTTGAGCCCCGGAATAAAAAAAAATCAAAATCCCTTGGATGAGTCAAAACAATACCGTGTATTAAAACATCAGGTATAACAAGACCAAAGGTTTCGATGGGATCCCACAAATCTAATATCTTATCCAGACAATTGGGTCTTGTCTTCTCCCGATCCATTCTTCGCCAGATCCACTCATCGCCAGGCTAATCATCAGAGAAAATCAAGTTCAGATTTACCTCTATAGCCATATCTATTTTGACGACACTGACCGAAACTTCCTGCTTTTCCTCTGCCAAATTTCCGGTTTCGGCCGAATTCCGAGCGAACTAATCGTCAACTTATATCCTTATCTCTATAAAGAACATCAATTCAACTTCAAAATAAAACTTTAACTTAAAAAATGATTGTCGTATACAGACTCAGCGTATCTTCTTACCCCTAAATCTGTCACCTAATCAACTTCAAATAAAACTTTTGCTTTTTACAAATTTTCCGGTTTTGGCCGGATTCCGGGCGAGCTAGTAGTATTCCGGTTAGAAAATGCTTTTCCCATAAGTGTTCAGCATGTCTTCTTACCCATACATCGAACATCTAATCAACTTCAAATGAAACTTTTACCTTTAACCAACTTTCCGGCTTTTCCGGATTCCGGACGAACTAATTGTCCGGCGAGAAAATGGTTTTCATCATCGTGTTCAGCATGTCTTTTTACACCATAATCATTAGCTGTTTAAAAATTGTTTGTTTGCCCCTTAATTTGAACCCCGTCCCCCACCCCTAAATGTAGGGCTACAAAGACCATCTACGAGCTTGACCTTACCCTTGACCCAAAGAACCCTTACACCAAGTTTCATCAAAATATCTAATTCCCTTCGAAAGTTATTGTGCTCACAGACAGACAGACAGACGGGACAGACGCGGACAACTTTTACTATGTCATAGGTATCCCTCCACTTGCGTTTTGGGATCCCAAAAACAAACTGCCTTTTCAGTTACACTATGATGAAGTTTACTTATTTTCTATTCGAAACTTTTTTCATATAACGGCACAAAGTCTCCGGTGTATGCTTATTTGAGCTCGTCAACGAACCTCGTAACTTAAAAAACAAACCCCTAAGGCAACCCTTCGTTACAATCTTAATCTTCCTCTCCGCAAAGCTAAGGCGTTTTTTCTTAGCCATAAATCCATGTTTCATGTCAAGATAAGGCAAACGCACAACATTGTGCTTTAAAGGTTCACCGAAAAAGGCTGAAACACGAAAATCAAGTTAAGCATCCCCTTTTCACTTATACCAGCTCAAAAACCGATGGCAAACGCGTTTGTTCGTTGTTCACTGTTCCCAAATGATGACTTTTATTTCTATGAGACTGTCAGACTTACTGTAAATATTTTGGATCAATAATAAATAATAACAATAGACGGCCTACTGTCAATAAGCAAACTTGCTAGGCTGCTAGTTCTGGTACTCGGAGGAAACAAGACCAAAGGGTCCGACGGGATCCCAAAAATCTAACATCTGATTCAAAAAATTGGGTATCATGTCTTCGCATGTCTACCAAATCTCTAATCGATTACAGAAACAACTCTGAGCTTCAACCAAATTTCCAGGTTCAGCCGAAGTCATGATCAACCATTTGTCCAGCAAGTTCATATATGGATTCAGCGGACTTCCTTACCCGCTCAATGGAAATCTTATAAAACATACATGTTTTTACCGCCAATTCGAAACCCTTCCTCTGCCTCTAAAGATAAGACTAAAGGACCCATCTACGAACTTGACCTGTACTTTACCAGTGAATCCTCATTGAACAACATCCTCGCTTGAACAACATATTTCCTCGTTTGAAGATTATATATCAACCCCTTCGACCTTCGATTACACTAGATCTCTCCGACGTCCATAGAAGAAACAAATGAATCTCGTTATCAACGCACAGATATACTTGTTTGAGAATTAAGATGTAGGGACTAGTTTAGCCGAAAATTGGTTGATAAATTTTGTGTCCGGTTTTCACCGGATTCCGAGGGAACTACCTGTCCGGCAAGAAAACAACTTTCATATTCGGATTCAGCATGTCTACTTACCCCCAAATCAACTATGTCAATAGCTTTAAAAAAATACTTTTTTTGCCCCTTAATCTGAAACCCCTTCCATCACCCCTAAATATAGAGCGACTATGTACGATGTCATAGGTATCCCACCACTTACATTTTGGGATCCCAAAAACATATAGGCTACCCTATGAAATTTAAACTGCGCGCTACAATTGTGATTCGGTTCTGTCAGAACGCCGTCCTATTCTCGTCGTCACGATGAGAGCCTGTTGTGGAAAAACTGAAATCCCTCAAAAGAATCAAAACATAGATTCAAGTCAGTCAGATTTTAGATGAAAACTGTTGGCTTCTCAGATAAAATCAACATTTGCGTTAGGATTTGCTGGGCTTCGTTTGCTCGGCAACTTTTTAAAATTACCTAAGCATCTATAAAACATATCTGCATAGGAAACCTCAACGTTCAATGCGGTCTCGATTCATGATCACAAAAAGCCACCATACGTAGCTGGAAGGAAGTTGCTTAAAGTTTAACTGAAAAGCCAACTTAATTGTGTATCATTTAACTGGATACACTGCATTTGTTGGATTGTGTTAAGGGATTTTTTTGAAGGTAGGTCACTGCGTGAACACTTATTTTTCGTAAATCGTTTTCGTCGAGCATACAACACAGATACAAGCGCATAGAGCATACAAATCAGACAAGGAAATTCCACTATTTGAAAATCAATTATTCGTGAACAGCGGATCAACGAAGTAACGCATTTTCGCCGGGTTTTCAAGCCTCTTAAAGTGACTAAGGGATGGGTAACTTTATTGTCCTGTTTAAGCCATTTTCAGTTAAACTTTAAGCATCTTCTTCAGTCGATATGTTTGTTTCTTCCAAAAGATTTCCCCGGCGACTTCAAATGGGCTGACAAATCGGTCGAAACTGGAACCACAACATAGGATTTTCTCTAGGAGGACCTAGCTTCAGACTAACAGTAATTCTAGTATTAAAGATATTTTACCACCGGCTTCCTAAAAGCCTTCCAGTAAAACTATCGCAAGTTCGATCTCCAAAAAGAAGTTCTTGGTGCGTTCATCATTTAAACACTTCATCATCTGAAAACAACACGTGAATGGACTTCCCAATTAGTTTTAATGACGTGAAACTTAAAATGCTGATGAAAGATCGAGTCTAGTCTGAAAAAAGATATTCAGAAGTTCAAGTTCGAGGTCTGGAAACAACTCACAAACCTCAGACAGCCGTGATTTTTTTCTAACGAATCGAGTGATCGTGAACCGTTCACTCAAGGAACCGAATAGAGCCAAAAAATTAAGGGAAAGGCATGGTGCACGAGCAAAGACTACTAAAAGCAGGAAAGGCATACTGAAACGATGAAAACTTGCACCAGAGCTCAATGATACGAAAATCGGAAAGCAGCACCGTTCTTTCCTCCATTTAGTAGTCTCTTTCCCAGTTTAAAGTTTAACTGAAAGGTGAGCTTTTTTGTGTATCGTTCAACTGAATACACTGAGTTATTTCGACTGTGTTAAGTTTTTTTTTCACTATAGCCTATGCTCTAGTATGACGCTAAGAATATATACAGCCGTCATCACAAAGCAAAGTTCTACTAAGACGCGGACATTTTTTATTACGCAAACGCGGCTTTTCAGTGACCAGTGGTGAGCCAAGTGAGCACTGCTCGCTGCGGGAATACTTATTTTTGGAAATCGCTTTCGTCAAGCGTACAACACTACAACACCGGTACAAGCGCATAAAGGTACCGCAGATCCAACACAGATAGTAAACTATACGAGAATCGATTATTCGCAAATAGCAGAGCAACGAAGTAACGCATTTTCATCGGGTCTTCAAGCCTATTTAAGTGAATAAATGATGGATAACCAGACTTTCCTATCTCAGCCCTTTCTGGTTAAACCTTTCCTTTCTGGTGCCCAAACCTTTCTGGTACGCCTTTCCTGCTTTTAGTAGCCTTGCCGACCCCTCAAAGAAATTAAATTTTTCACTGTGCGGTGAAGATGAACATTTTAAGGATGTTAACTGCCTCACCCTGACAGGATGCTAAAACTAGGAAAAGAATGATGAACTTTACATATTTTAGTGGCAGACGCCTCATAGGATACTAAACAGAGCATAGGAACGATGCAGCTTTTCTATTTTTCATATCCTTGGGTTCTGGTGCAACGTTTCTCGTTTTAGTCTGCCTTTCCTGTTTTTATTCTCAACTTCCACGGGTCATACATTTCCGCATTACCCATCCCTCCACAGTGTACATACAATCGGATCTGGAATGAGAAGGTTCCAGTGACTATTTTGTCGGATCCTTTATATACTTGCCAAGTTTCATCGTCCTAGCTCATGTGGAAGTCAGAAGTGCCCGAACTAGCAAATGTTTTTCAGACCAGCCAGAGGCTGCAACAGCTACGAAAACTAGGTGCAAAAATCTGTTTTCCGCCACTGCTCTCCTGTGGACCCCGATCTGAGTTATTGACACTAATGAGGGTCAATTCACCAGAGTGAGTTGACTGTTAATAATTCAAAAGACCCGGACGAAGATAAGGGGGTCGTAAAATGTTCCCCAAAAATGCATACCCGTATCACAGAGTGAAGCAGAAGGTCGATTTGTTTGAAACAAAAGCTGAGGTAGGCACTGATTAAACAGGTGTAACAAGCTGCGTGGCGCTGTACAACACTTCATTGTCAAAATTTTGCTCTTCGGTTGTTCAAGAAGTGTGTACATATATCAGTGCCGCATATGGGTGCATCGTCCCCAACCGTGGGCGCTATAATCGTAAAGCCTTGGGAAATTTGAAAAGCACTTTCTGCGCACCTTCTATTCTATTTCGTTCTGGTTTCACTCACGTTTTGCGAAAGAAGGAGGTGAAAAAGATGAAATCATGTATGTTAAATATGCGAAGCACCTGCTCCATTTGGCAAAATTATGTCACAACCATACATTGACGGAAAAGTCCAAATTCAAGATGCAAGGGTTACCCTTTTCGATGTTTCCTCGTCGCTTTAAAGAATCATGGAAGATTGAAAATTGTGTGTATGTCTTTTGTGCTTTCTTTATTTTCTTTTCTCATTCTTCGTCTTCCCAACCAGCGCATGATTTTATCCACTGCTTCCTGGCCGAAGATAGAAAATTTTGTGTATTTCTTTTGTGTTTTCTTTAATTTCTTTTTGAAAATGGCGGGTTACCAAATAAATTACTTACTTATTTCTAGAATTACAGGTAAAAAGCCTTGCTAGTCATACTTGGACGACAAACTATTGCCACTCGTTCAGGTGGAACCCTCAGCAGATACTTTAAAAATCAGTAGAAAGACTTACGAATATCATTTATGTCTGAGCAAGAATGTGGTCACAGGTTTAGACTAATTATAAAGTAATATTTTATTTTATTTCATTTGCCAGCTGGGCAGAACCCAAACAAGCAATCTGATTTGGCTTTGATTCAGACAAAATAGGATAAATATCTTCTTTCTCTGGAGTTTCAAGTGAATTGTTATGTTCTAAGGCTATATAGGCCCTTACAGGGTAGCCTCCGGGCATTGAAGAGTTGGTTGTTGTTGATCTGTTATTCCTTCTACAGCATATTACTCGTCGCAACTACAAACGTCGTATTACGCCTTGCTAAACCTATCTGAACAATGCTTCAGATCAGCATTAAAAAGTCCAAGCTATGGACTTCAACTGATGATCCTTCTTCAGCAGATAATTTATCAAGAAGCCAGCAAGCCTAAAATCCTTTTACATCAGTTAAACCTCCACGGCAACCAATCACATTCCCCTCTTTGACCATAGTAAATCTCCTGGGAAGACCCACCTGAAATCATTTCTCTTCTCCCCCAGTCACTTCAGTCTCTTATTCTTTTCCAATCCTCTGATTTTTACCAGGGAAGCGCTGCCTATACAGAAATAAATCACCCCATTTTGGTAATCGAAAGCTCGGCAGCCCTCTTCCAAAGACTGGCTCGCTCGGCCTCCCTCACTTACCTCAAGCGAAAGTGTAACATTTTTCGACAGACTCGGATGCTCTCCGTCTTGGTAAATATGTTCCAGTCGGAGAAGAATTCGTCCTGGTTCCCACGGTTCAAGTGTAAGAAGATTGACATTGCAGGGGAGTGACCTCTTGAGACCCGTGAACTGTGAAAGACGATTAAGAGTGAGAAAACTTTGCCGGGAAGCTGATTAAGCTACGTAAGCTTTTAAGGACTAACAGGAAGCTCGAGGACGTCATTTGTGTGGGATGGTAAGAGAAAGGCTCGAACGAGGGCAAAAACGGGGAATGGAAAAATAAAACTGTATGACATGACACGACAGAAGATATTCGTATCTTTTACTGATGTGTTACCCATCATGGGACATAACTGGTCATAAGACGGAGGTGTGCAAGAAGACGAAAACAAAAAAGACTAAAATGATAACAAACAAAGCATGAATCTAAACTACATCGTTGCCGGGGCTCCCTTATTCTACAAATCACCAAAACAGGGCGCCTGCCCTGAACAAAAACAGGGACCAACCCACTCCAGAGACGTCCAACCGACAAGAAAGCACGACACTTCTAGTTACAGGAGCAAGTTCTTCGCATCCAGGACGGCAAAATTAATCCCGGTCCTGGTTTTGAATAATCATTAATACGAATTATGAGCCGACTCGATGTTGTGCCTTTTCAGTAGTGCAGTTATGGGCCATGCCACTCCATATTTGATGCATAGACTGTTATTACAAATCGTTTATAAACGTCCAATTCTCATAGCTTTCTTTGTAAAAAGATCCTAAAAGACGCTGGTAAATTACAAGATAGGCCTATATAAACAAAATATATTACACTATCTATTCACTTTGATGCAAACCTTTGCAAAAAAAGTTCATGAACGAGTGACTTGTACATGGTGGAACCTTTAGTAGATACTTTACCTATTCTCATAATTCCCAATATCATCCCAACACACAACAGCTTAGAAATAACGTACTTAATAGCACTTAGTTGCACTAATAGCACTGGGGCACTTAAAAGAAATGGCATCTGAAATTTGTTGCATTTAGGTACAATGTTTGACCCAAAGACTGGTAATTTGAATGCCCTTCAAAGGGATTTTTTTTTACGAACTGTTTAGAATAGATGTTCTAGAGGGTAGGTGTGTAACAACGCTGGAAGAAAAGAAAAAAAAAATGTGAAACTATCTTTTATTATTGAGGATAAGAAGAAGTTGGTGTTTTTATGCTTTCTGGTTGTAAATGTGTGCATGGATGTTTGGAAGAAAAGGAAAAGAAAGAAAGCTATTCTTATGGACATATTCGGTTGTTGGCTTTAAAATTATGTGAAAATTATGAGCAGTAGTCGCAAATGGCGTGATAATATGGATGTGGAATGGTTGCTTAATCTGCCTTTATGAATAAAATGTTGAAGAACTGAAAAAAATAGTATTTGAAGTTATGTGTTTTAAAGTTAGAATTAAAACTATTTTTTTTCATAAAATAGTTTTGATTCTGTTGGTTTGTTGGTTGTAATAGTATAGCAGCGAAAGTGTGTGTTGTTTGAATCAAAATTAGTTAAAAATTTCATGGTCGAAATGTTTCTTGATTTTTTAAGGTTTTTTTGTACACTCAAGAAAACCTCCTTCTTGTTGTAAAATAAAAAAAGGACAAAATACTATAAACTAGATATTTGCTTTGAAAGAACAGAGAATATAAATGTGACATTTTTCCAGTGACCACCAAGTATTGGGGTGATTGCTTCGACCAATGACAGAAAATGTGAAGTTTCAACAGGGGCAAAACAACAATACTTCAGCAACAGCTCATTTTGACTGAGAATCTGCACAACCCGTTATAGCTTGACTTTGAGGATAACTTTACATTCGAAGGTCTCTTCTTAAATACTATTTTTGGTCCTAGATCGCAGTTCACTTGTTGCCATAGCTTGTCAACGTTTCAGCATTTTGGCACCAGTGTAATCTTGTTTTTAAGCCATAATCTTTTTTGTCGAATGCATAATTTCCAAAACCTGTATCGTTGTCGTCGGCCATTTTCCAAACAAAGTTTGCTTGCAAGGTGGATAAAAGGGAAAGACCACTAAGATGCGAGTTGTCTGGACAAGGCAAATATCTCAATTATCCCGTATTATCTCGCGTCTTCCGTTCATCGGTCCGAGAGGAATACTGGCAATCAGTTTTCTCCATATCCTGCTAAATCTTCTGCCCAGTTTTTACCTAGTTTCATCCCACCATTTATTTCTGGTCATATCTTGTAAGTGTATTAGTTAATTTGTTTCGTGTTTGTGAATTTCGGAAATATTTTATTCCTCTTCTCGCTTTCAGCTATTATGATATTAAACTTGATTGATTGATTGAAACAAAAAACTACTTCGATATAACTCTTGACTATGGGTCCACCATCCACCCAGTATAACTTTTCAAGAATATCGAGCCTATCCATCAGACAAGTGCGGATCTTATCGTCCGCAAAGCTCATACCCTTCGTTCCGCTCCAGTCCGTCACTTTCCATTCGAATCAAATTTTGTTGTAACTTCCTACCTTTGTGCCCGGGGGAGATAAAACGAAGAGTTCCTTCAGTATTTCGCACCACGCCTCAATTTCCCCGTAGCGAGAATCGAAATGTTGTGTTGGTTTCATTTTTAGAGATAAACAAAAAGCGAATTTCGCTCTAGAATCCACCCAAGTAATCTAGATGAATTCCTAAGTAGGTGCTATCTGAGATGGCACTTTCTTACTCTAAGTGGAATTCCGGAAAAAATCCGGTCACTGCCGTAAACCTAACAGGAGTTCCACCAGAGCGGCTTACCTCAAGAGAAAGATCAGAAATATTCGAACAACGCTTCTGGGTGATGACCGAAAGCCGGATTTCAAGGCAGTTTCAGTAATTTGGTATCAGAAATAAGCCGGCTAGTGCAGGTTTATATCCCATTCATGATGCGATCCCATGATATTTTATGAAGGAAAGGATAAACTTTCGTCATTTTTATAAGATGCATCGTTTAGCGGAACGCTAAGAGCGATGTCGTTCCGGTCCTCTTTTCCATTTTCAGCAACGTCGTTCAATGGTATTTTTAAATGCAAATCTTACATAATTATTGCAAGACCACAACTACACAAATAATTAACAGAAAGGCTGTAGGATAAGCTCTTATTAATCAAAGAATTGTATCAAAAAGTAATATATAATGGGGCACTGCCTCGGTTTACTTCTAGTCAACTTGTCCATGTCCTATCCTCCTTTCAAATTTATTATTTCTAACGGGTGACTGCGGGTTCTCTGGGAAAGATGTAAACCCCCCAAATGACGCCCCAGGTTTTTGTTTTGTATCACTTATTCAGACTCCCAGTACGATTCCATGTTCTCTTTCGTATCCTAGTTTCCTAGGTATCCTTTCTCCGGTTTCCTGTCATTTTAGACTTTCCTTGGAAAGCAACCTGAGTCTGGCTTTTATACCTGTCCTTTCCGAAGTAGACTGCATGTCGCGATAGCTGCTGTCACTAGTGTCTCTGCTACGGTAATCTCGTCTATTTGCTTTCGGAAGATAATGGATTGCCCACCGGAATTCTTTGAAGGTTGGTTCGTGGCTGTGGAGGGGGAAGTTCGGAAGGTTTTTAAGAAGGTTTCCTATATCCAGTGCAGTGTTACAGGAAAAAACAATTTAAATTTTCAATTTCAATTCATTTTATTTTCAACATTTTTTGAACGAAACAACAAACATAACGCTCCCAAGAAGGGCACAACCTGTGGGGGAGTTTACAACTTTTACTCACCTATTACAAACGATGACACACATTTCCATTACACACTTACATTTATTGGTAAGCGGCATACAGTATTGACATCTTTAATCAAACTGACTGAAGACACTTCATAACTTATACTATTTATCGTTAAATTCCTTTGCATTAATTGGAAAGGATGACATTTATAGTCACATTGCCACTGGCAAATGCCAACTTCCGGAGCAAATATACTGATGACGCATCCGGTTTCTACTTAAATTGCTCAGGTCCAATATCTCACAACTCTTAAGTTAGCCTCCGTTGCAAAACGGCACAAAACTGATCCGAGTCATCAAAGACTCAGATGCTTCTGTTATCTGCCGAAGTTCGTAGTTAACCCCCCCCCCCCCCCCCCCGAATGCACAAGGTAAGATCCATCCAGTTATATGTATTACTCCCTTCTAGGAGTTCAACAGAAAACTATTTCTGTGATCGTGTAAATATATAAATATACATAGTCAATTTATGTCGTCTATCACAAAGAGTAGAGAGACCAAGCTTGACCAGTACGCCTTCATACGAAGTGTAATGCGAGATGGGAAATATTAGTCATTTCGTGGAAGAGCGTATGGAACTGAATGAATTGAGACAAGAGTTGTATGGAGTGAGAGTGTGTGGGAGTTATAGGATTACTGAGAGAATGAAGAAAAAAAGTTTCTAGGTTGTTCAACGGTTTGGAAGGTTACTTCGAATAGGACTGTCACATAAAGACAATTGGTTATCCCTGTAGTTTAAAGCAAAGATATAGTGCCTATATTTTCTATGTTTTACTTCTGTTTTAGTGCGATGGCCCTCTTTGTTTTCACGTATTAACATCTATCCATCTACCTATTCTATAATCCGCAAAGCTGTAAAAGATCTCTTCTCGGTGTGACAGTAGGTCAGATTTCCAGCTGATAGTCTATCAGTAAACTGGTACTATAATGAAAATGGATAGTTCAGGGGTATTCTCATGTCTCCTGAGTGTGGCTTTTACCGGTCGTTTGCGAAGTTTTTGCTGCAAAATGCACCTGGTTTTCTGGAGACCTATCAGGACCATAAATGTGAGTCCTTCCCAGTTTCTATAAAGTTCGTGTCTAATAATAAAGTATTTGTTTTAGTCCTCAGTATCTAAAAAAGATCAGTATCTCTTTGTCAAAAGAAATAACACAAACCAAACTGGAACGACAATAAGGTGATTTTGAAATTTGGAACTAACAAACAGGACAAACTTCAACCCGACAAAGAAACGCATGCATGTTAATGATTGTCGGGGGTTGTTAAAATGTCAGTTAGAACACTCAAATTTTTGCTCTTTTAACTGCCTAGATATAATCAAGAGTTAAACAAAACGCTTCAAAGGTCAACATGTGCTAGTGTGGCAATGATTGCCTTTAACGCTATAAGCTACAATTGCAATATTCGTGTTTCGTTTTGCTTGGTCGAGTAAAAATAATAATAGATGCCTTCACGTTTGGCACTCGAACCATCAGGTTGCTCTTTCGTGTTATCATTTTCCTCTACGTGATCATCGTATTCTTATTCATATTTTAAATAGGAAATCAACAATGGCGAACTGAGCGGGGCTAAGCAAGTCGTGTAATGGTTCTGTTATTCTTGCGCGGTAATTGTAAGGTAATTCTGCACGGAGACGGCAAAAAAAAGGTAAAAGGAAACCTTTTGGTGAAAAACGCAACAAATTTCTATTTATTTTACACAGATGGAAGATTTGAAAAACGAAGTTATTAAATGAACCACTCGACCTAGTACTTCAGAAATTCAACGATAAGATTGATTAAACGAAAGACCTACTTTATTACATCACAATTCAATTGTAAGAAACTTTGACAATTGTAAGAAAATTTGACTTTTTGAAAATTTTAATCCTGTAACAGTGATCGCTGTATTTTAAGAGCGACAACTGAATCGTTTACTTATTAGCTTGCTGGTTGATCTTTCTGATCGTCTAGACACAAGGTAACTGGTACCTGCGACTAAAAATTATAACAACATCTGAATATCCAATGTCGGCAGTACCAAGACTACTGAAATGTCAGGTACAAACTGACCAATGTTTGAATTATCTTTGTGGTAAAACATTCGAGGTCTCACTTCTGGTTTTCAGCCTTTTGAATAGGATGTTAAAAACGTCTCCCAAAATTTACTTTTTTCAGAATAGTTGCGAGACGCCAATAATTCAGTATCAAAGCCGAAATTACTCTGCGTCACAATTTCAAATTATTTGCTTTATTCTTTTAGATGACAGTGTAGAAGAATCCGTTTCGTCGGGTAAGCTACAAGTCCGTCGGCACAAAAAGACGGGCGAAAAACGAAGTGCACGACCCCTGTTCCAATTTTCTCCTTCCTCGAGAGTTGACAGACAGCAGCCCTGTTAGGGTGTAATTCTTCTTCATCCTCGACAAATTTCTAGTCTTGTTTTTACAGCATTAATCTCCTTGAGGAAAAGACTTCCTCAATACTGAAGACCTGGTCAACTAAGGCGGGACCGACTTTCTGCAAGTAGCGTTGCATGCCTGTATCGCCGTTCGCAATTGCAAGACGTGCTACTATTTTGGGAGTAACTTTCAACACCGGCTACTCATTCAAGGACCACGTTGAAAGCGTAGTGCGAAAGGGACATTGCTCACTGCTGACCTTAGTGTCAATGCGTAGACTTAGTTTTACAATTCCTGAACTTCGCCTCGCTTACCTTACCCACGTGCGCCCCATTTTGGAATACTGCTGCCCGGTTTGGGGACCCCAAGTACAAAACACGGTTTTGTCAATCGGAAGAGCTCGAATCCGTACAGAAACGCGCAACGAAAATTATATTGGGTCCTGACTGTCAGTCTTTTGAGCAAGCACTGTCTTCCCGAGCCTCTACAACCGAAGAACAGAATTGATCCTAAACTTTGGAAAAAAAATTGCTGGCAAATGAGAACTATCGGTCATTGCTCCCCCCCCCCCCTGACGCTCCAAAAAATAGCAGGACAAGACAGCCAAACAAACTAGTGCCTGTCAGAGGACGAACTTCAAGGTTCATGAACTCGTTTGTGCCCTTTATAAAGAGATTTTTAACAACGTGAATAACTAGTGTAATATGTTTTTGTTTTCTTACTGTTTGACCAGCGTAATTTAGCATCTTCTGATAAAGAAAGCTACGAAGTGGGTTTGTCAATAAACGATTCGAATCGATGACGCGGAAATGCACGATTACGAAACACATTGATACCACTCATTATCGCCGGGAATCAATCTTGGAGCAAGGAAGCATTGGGATAATGGTGTCGTGAAGTTGGCTGCAAACGTTCCTGAGGTGTGGGTGGAAGATAATATGATTCCACAGGTACCCACTAGACCCAGGATGAATTAGGAAAACGGAAGGGCGAAATAAAAAGGCACACGTTCAGCCCCAATCAATCCAGAAGTCGATTATCAAGCTGGTTCAAACATCCTGTGGGAAGGGTGAAGGGAAAAGAGAAATCAAGTACAGCCCCAATCGATCTGTAAGTCGCTTATCAAGCTGATTCAAACATCCTAGCGAAATTCACATATCCAGCCAAGCCTGGGTCTACTATCCCAGACACGTGTTACTTTACTTAAGGTTTGTATCCAGTCACGAACTTTTGATCACCTAATCTTAAACTTTTGCTTCTACGAACTTACGTTCTTTTACTGAAACATACTAGCAGAATTCAAATATCCAGCCAAGCCCGGGTCTACTATCCTAAATATGGACCATGACATGTGTTGCTTTACTTAAAGTCTGTATATCCAAACATGGAATTCTTAATCTCAATCTGATCTTCATTTTCAATGAAACACCTGGGTCCATCTGCATGGAACGAACTACCAGTGAGCATTAGGGCGGCGGAACACGTACTTCAGTTTAAAAAGAAATTAAAAGATTATTTTCTGGGGCAAAAATGTTAAGTTTTGTTATGGGTGGTAGGGTGGTTAGGGGAGGAAGGGTGTGCTAGGGAGGGAAGGGAGGGAACGGGGGTAAGGTGAGGTTGGGATGGAAGAATGGGGGGAGGGGGGAGTTGAGTATTGATGAGTGAGATTTTTTCTTTTTTCTTTTTTTTTCCTTATATAGGTTAGTAGTTATGTGGACTTTCAAGCGAATGCAAACCCTCATAGGTTTTTTCTCCAGAGCGAAAGTGTTGTTTTTTATTTATTTATTTGTGAATGCTGAAAAATAAAAAAAACTTGAAAAAAAAACTTGATCTTTTGCTTTTGCTTCGTGTAGATCGACCCTCTGTTCTGGTTCACCGGCAAAGATTTCTGACACCAAACTTTCCTGTCCCCAACAGCCACACAGTTTCATCAAGACAGAAAAAAAAAATTAAACATCCACAATATTTGTAAGGGTTCTGTTTACAAAATGGTGTCTAAAACTCACAAATGTGACTTTGCTAATTACTCGTAGATGATTTATTCTACACATGGGAGGAACTTCGTAATCCAGGTATCGCTTTTTTTGACAAAATGAAAGGCAGGACATCATCAGGGGGCTAGAGACTCGGTAATTAACAACCTAAGCAAGTTAATTCGCAGTTTTTCATGCAATTATGATATACTTATGATATATGTATAACTTTTATTTGTCTGTACTGCACAATTTTCCTCTTCGTAAGTGCGTAAATAAAATTTCATCACCACCATCATCATCAATTCTTTACAATTCGATGAAATGAAAGTTGCAGGTGTTACGAAACAGAGATTTGAGTTGTTTTAAGCAGACACAGTGTGTTTTGAAGTGTCTGCCAGACACGTGTGGAACGGGTTCCGGCAGCACCCCTCCGTACATACCCCCCCCCCCCCCGCGTTAATAAGGTGCAATATAAATATTCCTTCAGTCCAAGCTGACTGCGAATCATATTTGGCAGTGCAAAACGGATACATCAGCTGAATTTTTTTAGAGCTATATTTCGGATTTCTTGGCATGGGTCCTCTTCAGGCTCAAACCGCTCATGTTGGTGGTTTTTCCACAAGTTCGATCAAACACAGTTACCACAAAAAATAGTCCCTCTCAATAAGACAAATGGTCTGTGCAGAGCAGACTGGTAGGCCTACAGTAATGCACTTTTTTTATGCCCATGCTCAAACGCTGGGGTCAACCCTCTGGAGCATGCTGACAGGGGTGACCATGGTTCTCAGTCCTATGTGTACCCCTTCTTCCACAGAGGGGTATCAGTATACGGTACTTTGGAAATTAAAACAATTTGGATTTCATTTTTGACTCTGAAACTATTTTGCTTTGAAATGACACTGGTACCTTTCTGAAGAATAAGAGATACACATACGTATGGCTATCATGCTCACCCCTGCAAGCATACCTCAGTATGCCCAGCATTCGAGCATGGGTATGAAAAGGGCTAAGTTTACTGGTGACTGGTGCAGAGTCCTTTTTTTCACTTTAAACAATTAAACTCATGAACAGACCTCTCTCGTCAGATCATTTACACGCTCCCTCCCTGAGTCCCTTCCTCACGCTATTCACTTTCCAACAGCCGCCTGACTGTTCCAAATGGTCACTTTACTGTTGTCTTATAAACCAAAAGAAGTGGAAAAAATTGAAATACCTTTTAGTAAATTTAGTAAATATACTAAATATATAAATATCGTTTTTAGTAAAAACGGGCCGTTTCTGTTTTTCCGGAAAAACAGAAATGGTTGTCCGTTTATTTTCACAGCTTTTGTTTCTGTTCCCTTTTTTACCTAGCCTATCGCTTTTTAACCGTTTCTATTTTAGCCAAAAACAGAAACAGTGCAGACACCTATCGTGCATAATAAAATAATTCATCAACATTACAGTGGAATGCCTCCATATCAAAGGAGAGACGTAAGTTCTACCACGCCTTGTAATCCTGTCAAAGGTAATATGGAGATTGAGTTTGTCCTTTCTCATCCCTCCTCTCAAATGCCCCACTTAAACCACTCAGGTGCACTGCCTTCGAAAACGTTCTCTTCTAGGAAATTTTGCCGTGAGAATCACATTTGCAGTCTACCGTCCTACGAAAGTATCAGCAAAATATGTCCTCGCAAAAACCGGCCTTCTCTTAAATTAGGTTGGTTAAGGTCTTATTTGTGTTCTGCGTGATACAACCTCCAGGGCAAGAAAAAGAAAACTCACCTCCATTTTATACTTGCTTTTCCACTGATCAAAGGGGAGATTCGTTTTTGCGAAGGACAAAACCGGTCGCTTCGCTGTCTCGAGAGACAGTCGTCTGTAGTGTTGGGAAATTGTGCCGCCGGCACTGAAGTTGCCTGCGAGGTAATGAGTGCCACGCGCCACCAGACCTTCGCCGTATGCCGTTTCGCTCAGAGCTTCGCCGACGCCGAATGCATCATCGTGCAGCAAACGTCGATGAACCTGGAAGATGTCCACATCAAAACCTGTACATGTTAGCCCTAATCCAATCCTTAGCTTCTTTTTGACAAAAACTTTTGTTCAGTTTCTCCTCAAATTCTTGTCCTAAATAAACATATATTTCAAGCAAGAACAGAAACAAGATGACAGGAGACGGGAATCATAACTGAATAATTAGCAAATTAATATTTGAATTTTGAATATTGGCAAAGGCCTAAAATAAGTTCGTCCTGGCAAATATTTACGATGAAGGAAATCAAGAACCCTGGCGTCAATGAGTCGTGTCCAGACCGAGAGCAGAGGGATTAATCAACTGTGAGTGGCAGAGCGAAGAAGGTAATTACATGTGCAGTTATGTCTGTGTTTGTCGCAGGAAACGTTGCAGTACACGATTTAAAGAGAGGAGTTGTTTTCAAGCACAAATATAGTGTTTTGGGGGCCAGGGGCGTCACGACTAGGGGGGGGAAGGAAGGGGGAACGCCCCCCCCCCGAATGTTGTCGGCCAGTCGGTAAAAAATAGTCGAGTCGGCGCGAAGCACCGCGAATTTTCGTAAAAATAATCGATTTTTTTTCTTGGAAACAGTCGATTTTTTTTTAAACAGTCGGTTTCTCGTAAAAAGAGTCGATTTTTTTAAATGGTAGGTTTTTTAAAAACGGCCGATTTATCGTCAACACAGTCGTTTTTTCTCAACAATAGTCGTTTTTATCTGCAAAACCAGTCGGTAAAAATGACCAGCCAGTCGGTAAATACCCCTCCCCAAATATTTTGGCTAGTAAAGCCTCTGTTGGGGGCCTTCTTAAAGCATGTATTGTCACCTAAAAGGTTGTATCTGTAATCCCCTGCATCTAAAAATTAAAACAATATAACGAAGGGATTTCTAAAATTTTGGCTACAGCAATAGTGGTTCTATGTTTTCACTGCGTAGAGTCGAGCGTGCCATGCGATAAGGCTGCGCTTCATTTAGTCAGATCAGAGGCGGCAAGTCATTAGCTGCGCTCCTTGTCCCCAGTGGTCTCTGGTTTTATGCATGAGACGTTTCATATTCCCTGGTCATTGCTGCCCAGTCTCAAAACTCGTTTTCGGACTTATCAGTGTCTGTAACAATTTGATAACAAAGGTCATGTCCGTCTCAATCCTACATGTTCTGTTTTTAACGTTCTAATGTTTGGTGTAGAAGATTTTTTGGTTCGCCGTCTCCGGGTGGTGTTTAAGTGCAACCATACACGGACAGCCTCCGGACCAGATTCTGGTATTCCCGCTTTGGTGAGTCCGAAAACGGTTTATAACATAAGAGAGTAGTCACCAGTGAATCCAACAAATGCGCAATCGGTCCAACATGAAATGTGAAGTATAATTCAAGCTAATGTATCGAATATAAACTCCATCATTTAATGGCCCAACTGTCGCTTCATTTTTTGTATCCTCTTCTTTCCAGAACATTTCAAGAGAAGAGGAAAGCGGAATTCATTCAACTTTTTAAATAGTAAGACTGATTTAGGTGAAATAATATCAAATTACTAAGGGGTAATTAAGGAAGTTAGTAGTACGGTGAAAGAGGGAAGAAAAATAAATTGATACTGATGACATAATTTTGAAATAAAGAAGATAAGGAAAAGAAGGAAAGGCCTTGAGGTAATTAAATTGAGGAAGGTAATTAAATTGAAACATCTTTTGATCGTTCTGTCTATTGTTTGTTGACGATTTCGGTTGTTTTTCCGGATCTAGGGTTTGTGTCACTTAATAAAGCAATTAAAAAGTTGATGCAAACAAGTTAATGCATTGTGAGAAATTCGGCTACCGAGGGTAGATAAAAATGCTTCATAACAAGGTGTACTGAGTGTATTCTTATATTTTGCGGAATGTCCCCTCAAAACTATGCTTCCAACAGGTAGAAAGTAGAGAGTAGAGAGTAGAAAGTCCCTGCACAACAGAACGTCCTGTGACAGAACGACCTTCTTCCTATATTACAGAAGGTCACATTCGTGCAGAGTCGTCTTTTCACAAAAAACAATGTAGAAACATATATACAACAGTCAACAAAGATCCCTCGCATCCAAATGCGATTTTTTAACGAAATGTAATTTTCTTTCTTTTTTAAGTAATACAAAAAGAAGTTAAATTACAAAAAGAGGCTACGGTAAAAAAAAAAAAAGTGTTCAGAACTTCAGAGATTCAGAGAGTTCAGAGATTTCAACCAGTGTATTCCACTATTTGTCCTGTGACAGAACGACTTTTCCCTATATTATTGACGGCCACTTTCGTGCAGAAGCATCTTGGCTTGACTTTAAAAGTTTGCTGAGAGACCTTCTTAAAATCCACTTCACGCAGGTGCTTGTCATAATGCTGTCAAAGCACTTTGTTTCTGGTCGATTTTATGATTTTTCATTGATGGTGACCCCAGCTTGTTTATTTTGTAAAATGGCAAGAAAAGTCTTAAATCTGTGTCTAGCGTGGCATGCAGCAAAGGCTACTCTGTTTCAGTTTTGTTTCGGATGGTCATTTTATTTGGAAAGGGTCGAGTTGAAGCTTCGTCATGCACCAGTTTTCAGTTAAATGTCTCACACTGTTTGAAATGTGTCGTGACTTATCACTAAGAGCTAATCTACGACAGGTGGCCCTTGCTTTCATTTGTGATCCAAAACGGCACTCTGATAATAAAGAATTCCAAAGTCTTAGCCTGCGGCACCTATTTTAGTACAATCTGTTTACTTTTAGGTTTGGGGGGTTCGCAGTTTTGAGACGGACATTTAAAACCTAAAATTTCTCCAAGAAGTAGATAAATTTTATTAGAAAACATGCAGATCAAAAATCTATTTTGTCTGCGGCGCTGATTGGCATTTTGCTGCTACACATCCGTTAGAAGCTGCTGCGGTGGCTTCGCTCTCCAGCAAGTTCGTGTAATTAGGAATAACCTTCACCTTTCACAAACTGGTTTCTTGAAATTCGTTTTGTTTTCCGGATGTGGTGCAATACGTTTCTTGTCTATTGTTTCTAAACCGTTTAACTCTCCAGCCGTGATGGATTTCTGACAAGTACATTTTGCGGTATTCATCCCCCCCCCGCCAGTTCAAACCGCCCGTGCGCGTCGGGGTCCGGGACGCCGCTAATGAACCCCGTCAGGTTGCAGCGAAATGACGCCTCTGTTTGCAGTATGACCGGCTCAGTATCTATTAGTAATACAAGCTGATCACCTCTTCACGTATCGATGTAAACTAATACAATAGACTACAACAATGACCATGAGCTAATCAAAGGATTTATATAAGGATAGACCAGAATCCTGCATAGAACAAAGTTCTTTAGCAGGTTATTTCACTGAAATCAGAAGTGTTTTCATGTATGAGGACATGTATGTAGATTTGGTTTGAGTAAAGCTATGGTGTCATTTCTTATACTGAGTGTATTCTTATACTTTGTGGGATGGCCCCCCTAAACTAGGCTTCAAAAAGCTATGCTAAGCTAGTAGAAAGTCCCTGTACAATATACATACAGCAATCAAAGACCCCTCTCTGGCCCCCCTTGCATCCAAATAAATATAAGTAAATACACTGACAAATTAACCATGTCTATACAATCTCTAGACCCCCCCCCCCCCCCACGGAACACCGATACGTCCGAAGCACGGGGAAACCAGTTTGTCAGCTTATAGCTCTTTACGATCGTATCCCGTGTTCCTCTGGATTACAATAACGAGTCATTTCGGCCCTTCCCGTCCCCCTCCACCTCCGTTAATTACCAAGTGTCACACACAGCTTCCTCGGAGACAAAATATCAAATTTACGACCAAGCTGGACGAGGAACCATTCCCAAGAGCAACCTTGTTCCCGGGAAAGGATACACTGACCAGACTAGAGAAATAGACACGAATAAATAGCCCACAATCTCCGAAAAGGAATGAAACGACTATTCAATCGATGTAAGCAAGACAGGTCTGTATCAAAAGCTGGACATATTAGACCTAATCCAACTTGCTTCTGCTAGACACATACCCCACCCTCTGTCAATACGAACTGCGATTTCAGGCATGAAAGATTCTTATTTAGATTCTTAAATACCAACATCAAGCAAGAACAGAAATAAAACAAGAAAGGAGACACAATCTATTCGCCAGGACCGACATGTAACGTGCTGATTTTCAGAATTACAGATACTACATTGGTAATTAGTCAACAATGATCAATTATAAACACGAATGAAGTTAAGAATCCCGGAGTCATCGGTCACATCCCGGTGGTGAGTGAATGGGGTTAGCAACTTGCGCTTACTGACCCTAAGGAAGTGAATGAATGTGCGTATCAGTGCGTTCAGTGGCGATCTTGTGACAAGCGTAAATCTCGAACGAGTATCTCGATTCGGACAGAACCGGACATTTGGTAAGAGCCCACATCGTAGATGTCCTTACTGTATCAGGCCACTGTGGGGGAGTGGGAAGGGGGTACCTGAAATCATTTAGCACGAGACGTAGGGTGGTATGGGCTTGGGCTATGATACTTGTCAGACTTGTTGACGAGAATGACCGTTCCCAATTCCAATCACGGAGGGGGATGCAGGAATCTTGTGGCACACACTCAACCAGTTGGGTTGGACGGGAGAAATTTTGACACACAAGTTAGGGGACTTCCAGATGTGCTGGGCTGATGAAACTTGTCAGGCACATTCACGACCAGACATTTGACTTGGAAATTGACAATCGGGGTCAAACCTAAAACCAAACCAAATCCGGAATATTCTGGCTCGCATAACTTTCTGGATGATCTGGATGAAACTTTAACAATTGACTAGAGCGCATGTCGAAGATATTTTATGTCAAGTCCGGAATAAGATCTGACAACTGCGACGGAAGTTGTAAGGACGGCCAGAAATCGTGTGCCAAGCATAACTTTCGAATGAGTGATCGAATTTGCATGGTAACTTGACAGTTGCAGCATCCGTCCTACAATTAAAGTTTACACACCCACGCCAGATCCGGTCACTGTGGGGGAGCTAAAAAGGGGATTTCGAAAAATATGTGACACGTATACATTTGTATATATTATGTTTTATACACGTTTGTTATATTTGTTTCGTATATTTTTTGTCCCAAATACTGCTTTTCAAAATGGCTGCTTTTCAAAATACTTACTAACTTGTATTATTCTCGAACAGGTTTTCCTGTTCGGACGGACTCCTACTTCCCTATTTTCCTATTTCACATTATCGGACCGTTGTCGGCCGCTGTTGGGGAGTTTGAAAAGGTTCCTGGAATCTTGTGGCAAGCTTAATATGAAGGGATTGGGACGGAGCTTGAAAGATTGGACTATTTGTATCTTTCGGTTGAGCTAAAGCAAGTCACGGAGGAACATCCGACCTGATTTTTAGTCAATTTTCGCATCGTCAACTTTTTACACTGGAATTTTTCAGTGACCCGCACATACAAACGTTGCTGAAGTGATCGAGTCCAGTTTCCTTAGTTTCAAAGCGATTTCAAATTTTGATGGCTCTTCCCAGGACCGAATAGTCCTGTCCGTAAAGTTCAGTCCATAATTCTCCACTGTAAGTGTGTTACAAGATTTCCGAGACCCCGCTCCAACTGCCCCATAGTTGTTGTCGATTCCGGGCCTTTAACTGAACATTTTGGACGTTGCAAACACTGTACTCTTCTAGAGGGCACTGTGCCCCCGTCCTGAGAATAGAAGGCGGAGAATTTGAATTTAAACAATGGCCTGCATTTCCAGGGCTGAAGATATGACATGGGAGAAGTTCCGCCTTTAGAAAAGTAGGAGAATGATTTTAAGATATGTCTTGCAAGAAATATACATTCTTATTTTATTACAAGAAGGAAAGGCTCTGAAACCTATCATTTGGCCAACAGTATTTTTTCAATGTGTAGGTGAAGATGCAAGAATCCAGTTAAATTTAAACTGATCCGAATTACATTATTCAACTCCTTGTATTCTGCTCCCAAGAAGGTCAAACCTTCAATACCATATCCGCACATAGGGCAAAAGTAAGGAACAGATCTAACATTAGAATTTCCCTATTGGTAACTTTCTGATGCCAGCTGATTTTAAGAATTTTCCGAAAACAGGTGTTTTCGAATCCAAGGATAAGTTGTTCAAGTTGTTGATTGAGTTTCTGACACTCACTGACGTACAGAAATATGAATTGCAGATTGCTATTGAACAGGCGCAATTTAAGACGACGTGAGTATTTGTTACTTCTCCATATCGAATTGAATTTGAACTGAATTAACTGATGGGCAAGAATCCAATTAAATATTTTAAGAATCCAGAAATATGGATTGCAGATTGCTATTGAACAGGCGCAATTTAAGACGAAGTGAGTATTTGTTACTTCTCCATATTGAATCGAACTTTGAATTGAATTTTTGAGCAGCAAAAATCAAAACCCTTGTGGTAAAAATGATCAGAGGCCTCAATGACATTTAACAGAAACGTATCTATGATCACTCGTTCGAAAGTTACGAATGCCGAGGTTCCGGATTTCCCCTTCATCAACTACCCCTGGACGGTCGGACCTTGGAAGTGACAATACAAGCCAGTCTCGTCAGGTCCCTAATATGCCTGACAAGTTTCATCGTCCTAGCTCATCTGGAAATACCGTAACTCACGACCAACTGACCAACCGACCGACAGAAAAGCGATCGGCATATGGAAATTGAGACCAAGACCACAAATGCCATCAACACATATTATGGATTTCTATTATAACTCGGAAATACAGAGGGGTTTCTCAAATGAGTTATATCATAAGCATTCTAGCACTTGCACCGTCTAGAACCCCCTCACCCAAGACCCGAGATGAAGCCACGACTCGATCCGACCGCCGAGTCATCTAGCGGCGCGGGTCGGAAGCGCCCGACATGGGGAGGCTGAGATCACAGTTTGACTATGGATCTAACAAAACGTTTTTATTGTAGCAGGCACTTGGAAAATTTGTAGAAAAATCAAACTAATTATTTGTATTATCGACTTCTTTAAATATTTTGTTTTCTGTTTTTTCTTGTTAATTCCCGTAAGTCCAAAGAACTAAGGATGTAAGCTAGATCACAATAAACAAACGTCATAAATTATACTAAATTCGTCATAATGATTTCTTGAAGATTTTGCAACTGATCTAAATAAAATTCAGCTTCCTATACCAAAGAATGTCAAACTGGCAGATGATTTCTTCTTCTGGCATATCTAAACGTCCACAGGGTGATATACTTAGTTGTTTTGGTCCTCTTACACGCCACTCGATCTTCTCGAAGGTTCTAGTAATCTTTTAACCAGCGTCAGGAGATCAATGAATAGTTAATTAGCAAAGGCGGATTGGCGTTCAGGAGTGAATTAAAAAAATAATGAATTAAAAAAATAACGTTGGCTACCGTGAGGATTTTGGGGAAAACAAAGGTAACACTAATAATCCGACCCATCGAATGATGATGGTGTCTCCCACCTTTGGGCCCACATGAATCAAAGACTTTAAATGTAAGTTCCTATGCACAATAATTGACGCGCCATACGCAAGGTAGGAGCCAAGTTCAAAGAGAAGAATAGAAAATGGCTTGATATAACTGAGCTTGATCTGACGTAAACTTCCAGAAGATAGGGTCAACACCACAAAAACAAAATCCGCGACGGTAATTAATTACTGCGAAGCACCCATACATGTTAAGACCGATCTACCACAGCTCGAACGAAAGACAGAACCGTTTTGCAGTGCGAACGAATTACACGCTAATTTATACAGATATATCGATTTATTGCACAAAAACGTCGACTACGGCCATCGCAATAAGAATAAAGGCAGTAAACATCCAACAATGTCCTAACATGTATTAGTGTGTTATATAGTTAAAGCATAAATTTCTATTCTGAAATCCTGCAAGACCTAGTGATAGCGTCACAATGAAACTGCAGAATGGATGGGCACAGCAAAACCAAGAACAACACGCACAAACATTAACCTTGAGAGCCAATTGATTTTCTCTGTAGGGACTGCGAAACACAACCTATCTGACAGCCCCCACCTTAACAGACACACCGCCCCTTCTAAGTGCCTTGATAGATCGAAAATTCCTTCTTTCAACACTGGTACAAACCACTCAGTCCTAAAATATCTAGCCTCAAACCATTTCCTCCAGCAAATTATTCAACTCCTTGAATTCTGCCCCCAAAAAGGTCAAACCTTCACTACAATATCCGCACATAGGGCAAAAGTATTTCCCTATTGGTAACTTTCTGATGCCAGCTGATTTTAAGGATTTTCCGAAAACAAGTGTTTTCGAATCCAAGGATAAGTTTTTCAAGTTGTTGGCTGAGTTTCTGACACTCACTGACGCACAGCAATATGGATTGCAGATTGCTATTGAACAGGCGCAGTTTAAGACGGAGTGAGTATTTGTTACTTCTCCATATTGGACTCAGTCTGCTGAAGACGCCTGATGCTTGTCCATCCCTTCTCTTAATTTCAAATGTTACATCGCCCGTATTCTCTACCCAGCTTATTTAAACTCTTGGTAGTTAAACTCTTAAACTTGTATTTAAACTCTCGCACTTAAACTCGTATTTAAACTACTGGACCTGCTTAACTACTTTATCTGAATATCGTAGCTATCCGAACTCTCGGGCTTTTATAGCAGCTGTAATCGCCATTTGCCGTCTTCTAGAGTACTGTATAGTCTGCAAAGTCAAGATTTGCAAGCCGCTTGCCTTTGACTTACTCCATGACCCGTTGACTATCTGAGTACATAGTACATTACTATTGTGAATAAAAATGGTGGTAACACACATCCTTGCTTGACACCAGTCATGATTTTGAAGTGTCGTGTAACTCCGTTCCCTGTTCGGACACAACATTCGGTTTCTTCATACAGGCAATAATCAGTTGTATTATCTTAGGGGGAATCCATAATACTTGAGTAAGTCCCACAAGATTTCTCGGTCAACTGAACCAAACGCCTCTATGTGCATAATAAATAAGGTAATTTCTTCAGGAAACAGACCAGCCTAGAAATACATCTCCTGCCCCAACCATCCCTGGTCTTAGCAAAGTGGTTCTGCGTTACTCTTGTCAACATTCCTTTGGCTATAGTTGTGAATAAAAGTATGGATCTTGTACATGGACAGCAACAACAGTCCTTCAGACTCCTTGGAGTTCACCACCCATTAACTACAAAAAGTTGCCGAACATACGATCGTTTTGGAAAATTGACGAGCCTCAGAGGTTTCCCCAAACTCGCAAGTTGGATAAGGTTTTCCTTAAGAAAAAGCGTGGGAGCTCCCTGCTGGCGGAAACCATGCGTGCAATAAGTGATAATCCTCCAACGGAATTACAAACACGCAAGGTCGTTCTCGAAGCTTCAAGGAAAACCTTTTAGTGTCACCATGATCTGCCACCTTATAGTAGCGTGCACACACAGTTCGAATTTCGCAATCCGGTGCGAATTTCCTTCTCCGCTCCGGAATTTCGACGCGTGTCATGCGGATTCGGTCCGATTTGAGTAGAAAATATTTAACTTTTACCGGAGCGAATTTTAAACGCATGCGAAATTGTGCCCTGAGAATTGAAAAAATAGACGCTCTGTTTGAAATTTCAACTGTTTATACGACCTATTTAATGTCAGCTGCATTCACTCATTCGGCAATCAATCAGCATCATCTGACTGTAGGCTAAGCAGTGGATTTTTCAAACCTGGGGCCAAGTTTCACATCTCAATTTCATTTTATATGAAAAACCTGTCGGGCATCGTGACGCGAATTTCGTATGCGCGTTTTCGCGTGCGGAATCTTACCGGACTGTGTGTGCACTTAGCTTATCTCTGTATAATAAGGTAAAAAGAAACTCATCGACCAAATGAAGAAGTCCTGACACGGTTGCCATCAGGATTCGGTGATGCAGAATTCCGTTGCTTGCCGCTCTGTAGTACGCGCGACAGCAAGCATTTATTTTTTATTTGATACCGGCCAGAGGCAACAGCGGAGTAAAGCAAAAAGGTTCCACAAAGAAAACCGACATAAAACATTTTTTCTGGTCCGGCTTGAAGAATCGATGGAAGACTTCAAAAGGGGATGGATAGGTATACGGCGCTGAAGAACTGATTGGTGTCACACCTCCAGAGCCTGCACCGCCTTCATCCAGTCTAAATGGGTGGATGTCTGTACAGCGGCTTATGTGACAATTGATAATATTTCAGCTGAAGTATCCGTTTTGCTCCTTCAAATAATGTGCATTTGTTTGGGGAGGGGGGTGTTCACGGCTTCCATAACATCTTCGGATCCAGTCCGGGACAGGAACTTTGTATGTAAACACTCAAAATATTTATCTGGATTATATGGATTATTAGAAATATATACACATGAATTATATTTTATAAGAAAATATTATATGAATAAACGACGAATTTCGAGAGGCAGAAGTTGAATTACACATTCTTATTTTCGTCATTAGCTGTGGTAGTTAGAGCAGTTTTTTTTTTTTTTTTTTTTCAGATGGCTGCCGCGCGTTGAAATAAAATCCTCCCATTTTATTTGGTAAAAATGGAACCATTACGAGCAAAATCCAGATAGTACAGTCAATCTAGCGTCAAATATGACTTGACCGAAAACAAATTGCAACAAAAATGATTTTTTACACCCTCTTGTAGAGAGAAAAAACTGTACAACATATCAAAAGTTGAGAAACCTAGCGGGGTGCAAAATTCGTGTTTTTAGCGTTTTCTATTTTATTTATTTTTTTCAGCTGAAATTTTTTCTTTTCTTTTAAGTCTTGGTGTTTACTTCATGAGAAACATGTTTCTGATTTGATTTTATGTGCTGAATTCGAATATCACATCAGATTTAAGATACGGCCAACCAAAAGTGTTTCACATTCATCACCTTCCAAGAAATTCGCGAATTCTATCATGGCACAACCATTTGATCCGACCGCATATAAATCGCAACAGAAATGATTAAACCATTTTATAGAGACAAGGTAACTGTTCGATGTGTCAAATGTTGGAAACCTATCTCAAGGATAAGCTCGTGATTCATAGCGTTTTGCAATTTTTTTTCCAGCTGGTATTTTTGATTTTCTAAAAACTTACCATTTTCTTCTTAGGATACATGATTTAATGTAATTTTCTGTTCTAAATTCGAATATCGCATCAGATTCAAGGTATGTTCAACCTAAAATTTTCTCAAATTCATAACCATATAAGACGTTTTTTTTCATTTATCGAATGGATACTACCATGTCAAGTAGAATTCTTCAAAATAACTCTGTAACTTTTCAATTGTAAGTAAACTCGAATCACAGGTAACAAAATCACATTGGTAAAAGACTGAGAAGATTAATCCGTTCCAGTCTGGTGCAATGGATTTGCACATTTTGTTCCACACTTTACTTACACATTATCTAGAGCTCTACATAGAGGGTTTTCGCGAGATTCCGGAATCACTTCCGGCGAGCAAAGCGCATTTCCAAAACTATGGGAAAGCTATTCCTGGAATCACTTTCTTCTAGACCGATCATGAAAACGCATGGAAAGCTGAAATTGCGTGGAGACTGTTGAATTCCAAACCTATTAGAATAAATATCGTTCACTGGACGTTTCTTCCACTATTATATATTCGAACGACGTCATCCCCAATGAAGCTTACCATTTCTTTTTCATTTGTTAGTGAGACTGTTTTTTTCATCGTTTGAAGATTCCCGCCGAAGCATTCAGTTTCCCGCGGAGCTTTCCACTAACTTCCTGGAATCACTATCCGGGAAAGCTGCTTCAATTTCCTAGCAGCCCGAAAACCGTTGAAAAGAGATTCCGACTTTGCTTTCCCGCTCGCGAATACCCTCTTTGTATTTAATCTGATTGGAGCCGAGAGTCTGGTCTTCAACGCCTACAAATATTTACGATGCAGGGTCTCAAACCTCGAATCATAACCTTATAATCCCTAGACGACAGGCAGGTTAGCAAAACAGTCTGTCGTCTCGGACCATTCGAAACTAAACCATCACAAAAATGAGACGACGAACAGAACCAAAAATCGGCGAACACCAAGATGCCAAGGAACAAAAATGTTGCTGATGTAGTGAAGCGGAAGACGGAGCAATGACGGAGAATTACATTATCTAGATAATGTAGTATGTAAGGAAGGGCCTTGAAACAAACGTTGCTAGCCTGAACCAATCCCTTGGCGAGATTGGCCTATCAGTCAACGCCAGTAAATGTCAATACGTTTGTTTCAACGCTTCTGCTACTCCTCAGAAACCCTCCCTGAATGTTGGAGGCAATGTTCTCGTAACCGAGGAAAAAATTCGATGGCTTGGGATTACAATCAGCAGTCAAATCAGCCGCTAAAGGAATTAGATTTGGTAACTGCAAAATTGTGCCAAACCGTTCGAGGTATAGCAGACCTGGGCTTGGGAAGTTATATACTGCCTTTTGTGCACCGTATGTTAACTTCCTTTCTGGATTACATTCTATACTCAGAAGAAAGGACCTTCGACGCATCCGATCGACATACTTCAGATATCTGAGATTTCTTCTCTAACTACCAAGGCGCACGCGGAACCGCTACCTGATCCACCGTTTTTTAATATCCGACCCATTGTTGACGCTTGAAGACCACTCCTCTAATTTGTGTTCTCCAATCGGAAACTTACCTGTCCACGATCCCATCAGTGTGATTCTAAATTGGTGAACCTTTATGGAAAATATTTTTTGAGTGTTCTGCGATTATTTTATTTTTCTTTGTACTTTTTTACTGCACTAACGCCCTTGGGCAGTGCGTCATAAGTCCTTCATTCATTCATTTACAAGCGAGCGCTGACTAAGAAGTCCCGAGGTCAGCGGCGCAACATTAGGGAATCTGTTTCAGTTCCAAATTTCCCGCGAAGAGACCGCGCAGTACCAGCAAGCACTACAGTACCCTTCCCCTAAGAGAAAAGGTCCAACAACAAATGGAAACCGATGGCGCTAGTACCCTGCACAAAGCACCGAAGAACCCCAAGGCCGTAACCAGCAACGCAAACCAGTCACCACGAAGCCCCAAATGGCTATTATCTGTAACGACTAAATTCCAGGACAACCCACGACCTGTCCCCAAGAAGAACCTTAAGCTCCTTAAGACTATGACAGTATGAAGATAATTTGCGAACTTAATAGATATGGAAAAGCTCATTAGGAGCGTAATAATCAGAGACACCACATACACTCCGCCACCCAAGGTACCAAGAAACAAGGGCTTAGAGCCTGAAAGAACTAGAGGCCCTAAACTGAAGAATAGAAATGAAGCTGAGACTAAGATTGGCGCAGCTTTCGTAAAGCTCATAGATGTGCCGAATGACCTCGCCAGCGGAGGCAGCCACCTTAAAGTTCCCTTAGAAACTAGTCTCAAAAGACCATCTAAGGTTGCTGAACCTACCTGTTAGAGGCAACCGTCGACCCAATTTGTCGCTATAATAGATGCCGCAGGGTAACATAGCTCGAACGGAACATCAGCCAACACTGGGCGAGGACTATTTTAATAATCACATTTGTGCAAGCTTTAAACATATATATTATATATATAGGTTAATATATGTATATTTAAAGATTATTAACTGGAGATGTATATAGAAAGATTAATAATTGGTGCTACCCGTAAAACTTGGTATCGAGTTTATATCCGTGGATAACTACGACTGTTGGTTAAGCCAGTCTTAGACCTGTTCAGGCTATTAAGCTTTATAGGCGATAAGCTTGAGTTTTCAATTAAGGACATCCCGTCTTGTCTTAGGGTCGAAAAACGGTTCGACATGAAAAAGGATAGATTACTCATTTCGCAATTAAAATTCACCCCAATTTCATACACAGTATCAGTCTACTCATGTGCCTAACTAGGAGGGACAGATGATGACTCTAAAATTAGTGACGTAAACCAAACATAGAATACTGAAATAATTATTAATTAAAACAACAAGTAATTATCAATAATGAATACAATACAATTATTAGTTGGCCATTCAACACATCCATTTCGGTCTCTACTCGGTCCTAAGTGCGAATAACGGATAATGTAATAGAAATACGGATTTCTGGAATAGTGATAAATGTGAAACACTTTCGGTTGACCGTATCTTTAATATGATGTGATATTCGAGTTCAGCACATAAAACTACACCAGAAATCTGATTCCAATGAAGAAAGCACTAAGGCTTGAGGAAATGAAAAAATTCCGCTGAAAAATAAAAAATTAAATAGAAAATGCTAAAAAACACGAATTTTGCACCCGCTAGATTTCTAAACTTTTGATATGTTGTACAGTTTTTTTTTCTCTACAATATGGTGTAAAAATCATTTCTGTTGCAATTTGTTTGCGGCCAAACCTTACATTGACTGTACTAAGAGGTAGAAAGAAATTTGGAATGCTTTAGCAAAGTATTCCGGGGAAAAAATTAACAACCTTCACTTTTAAATCTTTACTTTTTTACTTTTAATTCCTGACCATCGAAGCTTCAAAGCGACATATACAACCAGGCTGTTTGTCACCTATATAAACTCCCACGTCACGACTCGGTTTCGCGTAGATACTACACATTTAACAGGTCATTATGAGGCTGTATGAAGATGAGAAATCTTTAGATGAGCGACTTTAGAAGTCAGACAATCTAGAATGCCGACGAGCGCATCTCTCTGGGACAGCCTCAGCTTGGTTGTTTGCGTTTTCGTTGTGCATTATAGGTATCCTTCTTTGAATCCTTCTAGCAATTTTCAAACTAACAAATGGGAATGAGACACAATGAACTAACAATTCGATAATAGCCAAGTGTTCCGGCTTTCTTTCGACGCAAATTCCACAATTTCATCTGCTGTTCTTTTTGGGTTAATTTTCTCCTGCTTGGATAATTCAGACGGTCATGCACGGAATATAAAATTGTTGTACTAATTCGAACGCAATAATTTTGCTGTGCAAAAGTGCAAAAGTTAATGAGCAAAATTGTGCAAAAGTTAATTAGCAAAAAGAGCAAACGATTAATAAAAATACACACGGTGGCTTCAATATGACATTATTTTACTTAACTTTCTATGTGCGTGTGTTACTGTGCATCAATGTGTTAGGTCTGAACTTCACCATATGCTTTGGTGCTTTCAAGGTTAGGCGACGCCCAAATCAACACATCACTACTGTGTTTCTGTTGTTCAATTTTTACATGGCCCTTGACTGGATTAAGCAGGTTGTATCATGTTTTTCATGTTCTAAATGGCCTGTAAAACGTTACTGGCATTCTAAAAAAGTGTATAGAAAGCAAGTTGGACCACATCTGGAAATTCAGGATCAATAACGCGTCTTTACTTTCACACTTGGGGTAGGCGAAGCTCAAGTCATCCCAAAGGGTTACCTGGAAAGTTGGATATCCCATTAAAAAGTTGCCGGTGAACTAATGATCTTTATGTACATCTCAGAAGAACATTTTTTTTCTCATGGCCTGGTGTCTCCGAAAAGAAGTAGGCGGAAGTTAGATCATCCCCAAGGCTGCCAGGTAAGTTTGATATCAACAAATTTTTGACGAATGCATAATCTTGGCAACGAAACATGGTTTATACTACCCCGTTGTGGAATAGTGATATTCAGCTATCAGATAAACTGATTTTTTTCTCATTTCCTAGAATTCAATCGCCTGATTTATATTTCACGAAAGTAGGCGAAAGTCACATCATCACAGGGTTTCCAGGCAAACTGCATATCTTATAGAGAAAGTTCTACTGGAATAACGATCTTGGCAACGAAACGAGACGCAGGCAACCATGTTATAGCGTAGTGGTACAGTGTCTCTATGAAAAGAAAGATTTTCTGATAACCTAGTCTCCAATCGTGACTTCGTTTCAAAAAAGAGGTAGGCGTAGGTTAGATGATCCATGGGGTTGCCAAGGAAGTTGGATATTAAAGTGCGCCACAAAAAATGGTCGTTCTACCACACACACAATGCTAACCATCCCTACTGTCACTAAGAATGTCCAAAACCACTAAAAACACCGTAAAACAATGAGCAAATTAAAAAAAAACACCAAATTTCATCGGTTTGAAATAACTCTGTCTGGACTAAATCTCAGCCGATTATCCCGGACAGCTGTTTTGGCACGTAGGGAGCCAAGGGTCAAAACAATAATTTCCATCTAATGCTCCAGCTGTTTATAACAAATACAAATAAATTATAAAACCAAGACAGTGTGGTACCTCTGAAGACATACAAAAATTATCTGTTAGGTCTTATAATTCTTTGCTAATCAATCCTGAAAAATTCCGCCATCTAGAAAAGAAGACGTTGTGCGTGGGTTTTTTCTCGAGCCAAAACAGCAACTCGGCAATCGAGTTCAAATCTAAACAAACCCATGGCATGCGATCACTAAGAAAAGGTAAACAGAATGTTTGGATTAGGTCTTTAACAAGTTTTGATGAATAATTAAGCTTTGAATTAATTCTTTATTTTACCGAAATGGCGTTGGCTAACGCGGGCTTTGCAACGAACGAGAGGTGATGATATCGGCATCCATTTCAGAAGAAAAAATTTTTCTCGTGGCCTGGACTTACAATCACCTGATAACAGAATTAGACGGAGGATAGAAATTTCTAGGGTTACCAGACAAGTTTTCTTTAACCTATCAGAAAGTTTTTTTAATTAATCATTGGACTCGGTAGCAACATAAAATATGGACTACACTATCAAGCTGTAGCATAGTGGTATTTTGGCAACGAAACGAGACGTAGGCTACCAATATAAGATAAGAAAAAAATTTAATTGTAAAAAAAGCCGAAGAGCCATGGCAACAAAACAAAAAGACAACGATCTATACAGTAACCAACTATAAATACAATTTTCGGTGTTGAAAAGCGACCCTGAGGAATCTTGCCAGCCGCCTCACATCATCAAATTGGCGGCTACCAATCATACTATACATCCATTTCTGATCCAACACCCTCACGCATTCTCCAAACACTTCATTCAGCTATAAATATTCTTTGAGCCCAAGCTGACTTTGAAACATATGTTTCAAATTCATTAATCTACTTTCTTTTTCTTCGCATTCACACATGACATTCGTCACACTTTCATTCTCATCTCCACTCATTGGACAGGAGAAATACTGACCAGAACGTTCGGAAGAACTTCCAATATACTTTCTTCTTCTCCCAAGCGGTAAACTAAGACACCACACTATTTTTACTTCCTCCCTTTTTAAACCCACCTTGAAAAATATTTCCTCCCCCCACACCTCTTTAGCCTTTGGATAATACCTTAATGAAAGTGGCAAATCCTTTCCAACCTGCCAACTCTGAATTTATTGGTCTAAAGCCCAGCCTCCACCTCTTTTTGTATTTTCCCCAGCGGCAGACTAGGACCTACATTATCATTCCACCACATGGACAGTCCGCAACCATCTGGAAAACCTGTTGTGTTATTTCATAGTGGTGGCACTATCAGAAGATTTTTTTTTCTTTTCTTATAACCTAGTCTCCAGTCAGCCATTGAGACGGCCATTGAGGTTGCTGGGGAATTGACCTAGATTCACTTTACTCGTGATGGAAGCGCCTATTGCATCGGCACACTGGAACTTCGTCGGGCTTGCAGTAAAGAAACTTTTCCTTTTTTTTGTGGTAGAACCGTTAACATTAAACCTTTGCGATATGTAACAAATTGTCAGGGTCCTTGTTGGGCATGATTAGGCTTTCCTCATAGCCGAGGCGCTTATAGTAGGGCCAAAGATTTTTTTTTTGCTTCAAGAATTTCGTCGCTCGGAAAAGATTCCACTGCTCTGTTCACATATACTTCTGTCTTTGGTCCATTCGCGAGCAATCGATGTATAAAGTTCGGTAACGGACTGTAAATGAATTCGCTATCACCCATTTCTCACTGAAAATCCGGTTTCTACCTGAAGCAAGCGAGAGATATAAAACAAGTTCACTGAACAGCGACTGAATGGCGACTGATGCGGATATCCCCAAGACTGATTTAGTGAGAACCCTATCCGAAGATGGCTTTTTTCTCACAGATTCAGTGCCGGGTTACCAAATAGGCAGTGAAGACCCCTGACTCTGGGCTCCACTCCTTATAGAGTTTCTGCAACAACGGATCAAACTCTGCTTATGAAGGCCTCCAGAGGATTTTATCTGGCACTCTCTAGAATTTACTTGCTGCAGAAAAAGCAATGGATGCAGTTGGTATGTTATTTTCTTGGAGGTGCCAAAATAGATTTTGAGATCCCAGAACGTAAGTGGAGGGATACCTATGACTTCGTAAAATTTGTCCGTCTGTCCGTCAGTCGGCACAATAACTCTTAAAGTGGTTGAGATATTTTCTTCAAACTTGGAATGAGGATCCATTGGGTCAAAGTACAGGTCAAGTTCGTAGATGAGCCCTGTAGCCGTTTTAGGGGTGGGGTTTCAATTTAAGGGACGAAACACAAAGTTTTAAAGAGCCAATGAGATAGTCGATCTAGAGGTAAAAAGACATGTTGGATCCACATTTGAAACTTATTTTCTCGCCGGACAATTAGTTCATCCGGAAACCGGCCAAAACCGTAAAATATGTTTCAAATAAAACTTTTTTTTTTAGTTGATTAAATGTTCGATTTAGGGGTAAGAAGACTTTCTGAATCCATATATGAAAAATCATTTTCTACGGGGCATACACTTCGCCCGGAATTCGGCCAAAACCGGAAGATTTTAAAAAGTTTTATCTGAAGCTGATTAGATATTCGATATAGTGGTAAGGAGGCACGCTGAATTCGTTCATGACAATTATCTTCTCGCCGGACAAATAGTTCGCCCGGAATCTGGCCAAAACCTGAAAATTTGTTAAAAGTTAAAGTCTATCTGAAGTCTTTTAAGGTTCCGAGAAAGGGGTAAGGGGATTAATTAGTCTGGTGAATACGTCTTGAGCTTTAGTTTTTTGCCGGACAAGCAGTTCCCCAGGAATCCGGTCGAGACGGGATATTTGGCAGAAGTAATGAAGGAAGTTTCGATCTATTTCGTCAAAGTAGATTTGACATGTAGGGGTAAACACACATTCTGAATCCATACCTGGACTTGGTTTTCTAGGATGACTAGCCATTGGCATTAATCTGTTTCTAAATTTTAATAGTACAAATGTTGAAGGAATCTGGCATCTACAAGACGCAACTGTCTGTATCGAATATTAAATTTCTGGGATCCCATCGAAACCTTTGGTCTTGTTACCTTTGTGGTCTACCTGCTAAATCTTGGAGGGGCAACTACACTAGCCCCTAACCTACAATAGCCCCTTCTGTGTCTGACTCAAGGCGGAAGTCAGAACCGGAAGTATGTATTTGTGAGTAAGCAAGTAAGATAGTAAATCATTTATTTTTCACCGGCCATTCTGGAACACGGAGTACAGACAATAAAAGAAAGAAAGAAAATAAATACAAAACACACAAGGGTGGGATAGACACATTCCGTAATAGCCCTCATCTCTCGCCATTATCCATGTCAGAGTTGTAACCGCAGAGAGTCAAATATAATGACTACCCGAGGAAGGGACGGAACGGAATGAACGGATAGCTGCCGGACTTGAAGATAGTAACTGGGCTATTCAAAGCAAGCAACGTCAAGGTGTTGGACGAGTAAATGGATTGCCTGAGATAATAAATAAAGCTTGGTTTTGAATAGGAAAATTAACAAGGCAGCCGATGTAGTAAAGAGAGATCCCGGGACAGACGCCGAGGCCGGGAGGGGCTCGAATCGCGTCAAAATGGCTGACGACATCCCTTATAGCAGATAGGGTTCAGAACTACAAAGGCTGGCACTGACAGGATCAGTCCGGCTCTACTACTATCCAATGTGTAGGTGCATGATAGTAGGGTTCAGGTTGTTTGCGATGGTAGAGAGTTGAATAAATTGAGGAAAGAAGAGTGAATGTGAAACTGATGAAGAGTGGATAAAAAAGGTTGTGGAGATGAATGCTTTGCTAGAGCACCAAATCGAGCACAAATTGTTTTTTAAAGTTATAAAACGAAAAAACCATTTTGAGCCACTGTTTAGTATCAACCTATCAATCAAACTGAACTCCGAATAGCTTCAACCTAGAAGAAGTCAATAAGATATGCGTTTTTAACCCGCCATTTCAAAATAACGGAGTCAGCTTGTGTTGAAGGAGTATTTAAGAAAATATAATCAAAAAAGGAAATGGTATTTGATATAGATCATTAGATTATACGAAAGATTTTGGACGAGATTGTGTGTTAGTTCTTTGTTTTGTGACCAACTGGTTCAATGGTCCATGGACGCTTAGTCATCTACAAACGAAGCCGCTCCAAAGCCTCTTAAGAGATCAAGCATTCCGCTATCGGTGCTTATCCACGAAAACTATTTGACCCCGACAAAGATCAAGAGCCACGCCAACAAGACTGAAGCTCCCTAATTTCTCATCCGATTCATTAGAAACAAAAACGTTTCCGAGGATAATAACGTAGAATCATCAAAAAGGCAGCGGAAACTTTAAAATTGGGAGGATAACGACGCCTCCGCCAGTTTTGAAACCACGTGTCCATTTATTTCGCTTGTCAAAGATATAACTTGGTTCCTGGAAACTTGGGACACAACGCTCATCTAGGCTAATCGATAACGCTGCCGGAGAGTTCCGCGAAAATTACCAAAGCTTATGACTGCATGTAATAAGAGGTTTCGAACTGCAAAATGGACCACAACTTCTGTACCACTAACGATCCGCGAGGCAAGAAAAAGTCAGTGTAATAATTTTAGGGGGGGAGGAGGCAGCTGCCCACTGGCTTTCCATGCGGGCCCACCCCTATGAGAAAATACTATGAAACCTGGCTGACAAGCCGCAGAACCGACAACGTATGCAACCTATATAACAAAAAAATTCCACAAGTCTTCGAGATTACAACTCGCTGCTGCACGACTGGAAATACTGCTCGAGATTATTCGTAAAACTTACCACAATACAAGATTGAAAACTCAACAATTCGTGAAGTAGAGCAAAAAAAGAAGACAACTATAGGCGTCTTCTCGCCGTTCCCCGAGGACTCCACTTGAGGAGTCCCCGCGTTTTTGTTTGTCCCGGGGACTCACTCCCCGTATTCTCGCGAGTCCCCACGGACGGGGAATGCTCAGATTATCATCACCATCATCAAAAAGGACTCCCTTTCAAATTCGGTGGGGAATCAATTTTTGCTGTTGTAGGTGCTATGTAAAATTAATTAAAAAGACTCAGAATAAAGAAAACCAAGAATGAAGTGGATCTAGACTATTTTTTTCAGCTGCATATTCATTTTTCGAACAAAATTCATTTTAGAAGCATTCCCCGTATTCTCGCTGTTTCTGTACGCGGAGTCCGCGTGGAGTGACTCCATCTATTCTCGCCGTTCCCTTCGATTCTTCGAGGAGTCATCGGGGAACGGCGAGAATACGCCTTATAGCATAGCTAACAGTAATCGACATTCAAATAAAAACAATAGGTCTGCCTCAAATCAGTTGCAGCTATAAGCCTGATGCTGGTTATTTGCGATGATTATGCTTTTTCTCATCACATCGTCTTCAATACCCAAAAGACGGTATGTATGGCATGTATTCGTCACACGACCAACTGGCTACACCAACAACTCGCCACAAAAATAATATTTTAAATAATATTTTAGGTAAACAAACTTCTGATAAATACTTCGTTCCAGATGTACAAGGGTATTTGAATCTGATCTTTTCAGTTTCTCATCCGCAATAACAATCCTTTGTCGCAGTTAGACAAATAGCTGTAATTAGTTCAGTACAGTTTTAAGATGGAGGCTGTCGAGCCTTAAGGGAGCGAGATGACCTGACTCGTCCCTCAACAATTTTTTTTTGGCCAGGTAAATAGAGACGCTCTGCTGTATAACTGCGAGATCTTGAAACTAGGAATACTGGACAGCCTGATTCAAGTTGAAAACTTGTCTCCTGAGACTTAGCAAGAACGTTCTAGTTTCCCGAAAAGATTGCTTTATGACAAATTATCTATTATATCATTATCTTTTTCTAGATGTTGTGTATTTTCCTCCCAGCAAAAGCAAACACAATTAGTGCACCACATTTTCTTCCAATCTTTCATAGCTGCCAATGATTTCTGGTTACCAAATTTCTGGTTTTCAGATTTCTGGTTACCAAATCAACTTTTATTTTCTTAATCACGGTTTTCTAATTGTAAGCATTCTAGCATTTGCGATGTCGGAACTAAGAACGACCGTGAGATCATCGAGAGTCGCGATTCGGAAGCATACCGACAGGACAAGCTCAAAGCAAATCTAAACAAGAGACAAACTGAAAAAAGGTTTTGCTGGTATAGTAAGCTAATAAAGGTTAAAAATATCTAAATATTTGGCACGATATATTTCTTTCACTGATTAGTCGAGGCTTTACAGTCATTTCTGCTTGCAATTCAGCCACATTTCAAGAAAAAAGTATGTCCACTAGGGCTATAGATTATTTGCTGTCTGGTCGCTCGAATAAATCATGACCGGGCAAAAGTACGAGCCTAAGAAGTACGAGTACGAGAAAAGTGGATCCAATGTTCATTGTTCTCACTCTTAGTTACGTAAGCTTTAGATATTGTTACAATTTTTAAAAAAATGAGGGACAGCGGTGTTCGCAAGAATTTTTCTTATCGACTGATCATATTTTATCCCACATTTTCATGTTTTATTTAGAAACTAATGTAACTACTTCCACAATTGTCCAACCATTCTTAGATCAGGACATCCGAATTCTAACGACCCCTCACTGATTTTCTCGCTTGCCTCGTTTCGTTACCTTCGATGTGTATTATGCTGTCGAGGTTGTTTGCGAGAGTTTTTATTCTTCAGCAAAAACTGTTCCGTAAATGTCTCCCTGTTTGTTGACAGAAGCCTATTCCTAAAAGTATATACACAATTTTTGCTAAGAAATTCACATCGCAGTTGCTTGTTGTGACCTATTATACAGCCAGACACTTCACTTCTGATGCAACTATGAACAGAGTTGGGACTCAAAACTGCCTTGTTCCTGGGTCGGGAGTCTGGTTCACAATCTCGTTTCGAACCTCAGGTTATTCCTCTATCTAAACAAGACAATATAGATCAACTTGGATGTTGATTTCTAAGCAAATTTTAGTATAATTTAGTGTTTCTAACCCAAGATTGTTGATGTCAATAAGCCGTTTATTCAGTGTAGTTCCAAATTCTGTACCAGACGTTTAAGAGGAATCATCTCTGGCTTTCCACATGATATTCACGAATACTGCAACAAGTTGTCACAGGACTTTCGAACCTTTTCGAGGTCAGAGGACCTAAGAACTTTTAATACCTTTTGCCTGGTAGTTAAAACTTACATTTTATTAGAGCTATATTTCGGCCCTTCTTGGCAAGCCGATCAATCTGTGTTCGAATAACGTATATTATCCTCCGTGGAAACAACGATACGTTCCTTTCGGATTGGCAATCCCACTCATTTTCCTAGAACCGCAGCATCGCCGTTTATCTGGTCCTTAGAAACCATTTAGTCGCGAGCGTTGCCGAGCTCCCAACTTCCATCCGTCTTTAGCTAGTCAGCGAAATCAGTTCAAAAACTTCCTGCACTTTCAACTGGTTAGTTCCAGTATTTGACAATAGCTGAATACTTTCAGCAATAGGCTCTGCTTTCAAAAAATCTCTCGTGGTTTTGGCCGTTTTAAACGTTTGATTGACAGTACAAATGACCCCGGTAAATACTGTGATGAATAAATCTTTGATACTGGGATATGGACCACACTGTCGGAAGTTTCGTAACAGATTGCACATAACACTTTCAAGAATAACAACTTTTCACGAAGAAATAAAGTTTTATGACCAGTTAAGTTTACACTATTTTATGCCTGGATCTCCAACAACACCTTCAATTGGTAAAAATACTAACGGGAACGAAAGGAACATAACAGATAACATCCCAAAGTGTTATCTGTTGAAACCGCGCATCCTTCTGTTGTCGTTATGTAACTTCTGAGAGTGTAGTATTTTTACGTATTGAAGGTGTTCTTGGAGATCTAGGCACGAAACAGTATAAACTTAATTGGTCATAACACTTTTTTTCTAAGTGAAAAGGTGTTGTTCTTGAGGGTGTTATGCGCAATCTGTTATGAAACTTCTGACAGTGCAGGGGCGTAATTTTGTCGAAATCCTGGGGGGGGGGGGCAGAGTTGGAACCGAATTTCCTTGAGCAGTTTTATTTCAAGAAGAAAAACGTAATAAAAACAAGATACAAAGAGATATTTTACTAATCGACCAAGGTGAAACGACACTTCTTCAAATTCGCGAAACTGTCCACTGCGCGATTGACGTCAAGCTTCTTCGCTTTTTCAGGTTGGGTGCCAATGACCAAACGATCACTTAGTCGGTCGTCTGACATAGACGTGCGAAGATACGTTTTTCCGCGTTTCATACACGAAAAGAATCGTTCGTTCGATGCAGTCGACACAGGAAGCGACAAAATTAGGTCAAACGCCTCAAGGACCGAACGGAATGCTTCCGGATTCTTCGCAAGAAGTGATCGAGCATGCGATACGTTCTGTGGTTATCTTAGGCCTATCTTTGTTTTGACGTGAGTTTCGAAGACGCTAAATTTCAGCTGGGGGGGGGGGGGCAGTTGCCCCCCCCTGCCCCATAGAAAATTACGCCCCTGATGTGGACTGTTGATGAATATGCCTTCCGCAGGATCACTGTTTCTATAGCAGGCTTCTACCTGGCAACTGAAGTATTCTGCAAACAATGTTGAAAAGCCCCTCAGTAGCCCAGATGGTGGACCAATGGCGACGGAGACATGGGTTTAAATCCCGCCTGATGACATTTTGTCTAAGTTGTCTTAAGACAACTTTTGTCTGAACTTACAAATCAAGACAAGGACTTGGATATCCAGGATACTTACACTGTCAGAAGTTTCATAACAGATAACACGAGAATGCGCGGTTTCAACACACAATGCGTAAGAGATAACACTTCGGATGTTATCTGTCGTGTTTTAAAATATTATACAATAACTTTTTTCGAACAGGTATGTAATGCATATCCTCCTATGACCCACGGTCAGTTATTTTAAGATAATCTTCACACAGAAAGTTAGCGGTAGATATGAGAGGATGATATAAGTCATATCAGCCTCCAGAGAGAATGTTATAAGTCATATCAGCCTCCAGAGAGAATGTTATAAGTCATATCAGCCTCCAGAGAGGACGATATAAGACATATCAGCCTCCAGAGATGATTTCTGTTCGGAAAAGTTATAACAGATAACACACCTCCATCTCGGTTGATCTCTGAATGAAAACCTCGATGGCGATTTAAAAATATCAACCCTTCGGCTCGGATAGGTTATTTTCAATGACCGTCTCGGTGTTATTTTCCGATACCAACCTCGACGTCTGAAGTAAACCTTTATAATCAGCGTTACCATCAAGAAGAATCAAAATCCGCTATCTGCTCAGTTTTCCGACATCATGACGATAAGGAATAAAGTCAGTAGATGCTTTTTTGGCTCTTCCTAACAAAGCTTGTTATGCATAACATTTCATGCATAACGTTTTCAAAGCTGGGGCTGAACGCCGTTTCGTCTTTTTGTTTCTCATTAATCAGCGCCTTGACAAACCTCGATCTTCTATTGTACGTGATAACATTGTCAACGTATTCGGTTACATCTCGGAGAATCAATGCCGTAGATGTTTCACTTCCGCCAATACAAGGAATATGTCACTGGTTCTTTCTGAGGCTCTGGCAAAATTAACAAAATGGCCAGGGCAAAGAAAAGAAGCTGATTTGTGTTTTCTCAGGGATATTAGACGTTGCGTCAAGCTCCATCTACTTGCTAAGAGCAAAGAAAGCTGTCGACAGCTGCAGCTTCCTAAGAAGTGAAATTCTGCTTCAAATTAAGACTGGGACATAATGGGGGGTGTGAGCGATAGAAGAAGGCAATAAGCTACCATGACTGAATGACCGCTCAAAGTAGTCACATTACCTCGGGATTTTCAACATCTTTTGTCTGGTAATTAACGCTTCAGGCTTGAGGTCCCAGCGTTGACCAACTGTCCGAGTGACGTCTATATTATTCTCAGTGGAAACCACCATATGCTCCTTTCGGATTGGCAAACGCACTCACTTTCCTAAATCCGCAACATGGCCCATTAGCAGGTCCTTACAAACAAATCAGTCACGAGCGTTGCCGGGTTCCTAACTTCCCTCCCGTCTCTGGCTAGTCAACGAAGCATTGTCCGGGTACTGAAGAGAAAGGGGCCCTAGCTAAACCAATTCAACGACAATAGTTGAACAAGCTCTGCTTTCAACAAATAACTCGTGCTTTTGGCCGTCTTAAAGCATTATTTATTATATAAGCCTATTAGAAATGATCTTTTCACTATGAAATGGATCAGAAAAAAACCCTTTTTCGAAAATACCATTACTTCACATCTGAATTTAGCGATTTTCTTGTTAGCGCTTGGCGACTCTGCACAACTTCCTGCTATCCGACTCGGCGGCTGGGCGCAAAACATTTGAAAACTAAATACGCCGTGGATAAAAAGTACGAAAACTAACTAACTAAAATTAGTCAAACAGAAGATTCTCATATCCTTGTGTGTGAAAGAGTTGTCAGTGGACGTTGAAGATTCTGACAAACTTTGCGTTGTCTAATGGGCAAAACTCGGCACTAAAAGTTCGTATGCACAAAACAAAACAATGGAGAAGGATCAAAAGCTTATAATTCCATAAGGGAGCTAGGTATATCATAAAAGGCAGAATAAGCAAGAGAGGTCCTTTAAGACTTTTGATTGACAGTAGCCTACAATGGCCCATTAAATACTGGCCAACAAATTATCGATACAAGACAAAAAAATCCATAACATGGGAATGTGAACTGGTCAGATGGTCTTATAGACCGCTTCTATCTGGCGATTGTAGTATTTTACGAACAATGTTCAAAATCCCTCCGTAGCTCAAATGGTAGAACGATAGCTCCATAAGCCGAAGGACGTGGGTTCAAATCCCAACTGAGGACCTGAATGTCCAGGATACTTAGGAAAGCGGGGGTCCACACGGTTTCATCATTTTATCACTCATGAATAAGCGACTTCTAAAGGCTCGATCTTCTTTTTACAGTCACTCACACGTGATAGCATTCTCAAGGTGCTGAGTTCCATGTCGGAGAAGCAATGGACCAGTGTCATAGATGCATCACTTCCGCCAATACCAGTAATATGTCATAAGTTCTTTCTGATGCTCTGGCAAAATTAACAAAAACTGCAAGGGCAAAGAAAGAAGCTGATTTGTTTTTTCTCAGGGATCTTAGACGTTGCATCACGCTCCATCTGCTTTCCAAGACCAAAGAAGGCTGTCGACAGTTCCAGCTTTCCAAGTGAAATTCCACTTCAATCTAAGACTAGGACAGACCCCCCCCCTCCTTTCTGTAGAATAAAGTAGAAGAAAACAATAAGCTACCATGACTGAATGACCACAAATGGCCGAAGACCGGTCCCACACTTCAGAGGAAGAACTGTTACAACAAGGATATAAATCCGGTTCCAGCAGCAGACGTGCCCACGACTGGACTAGAGCAAGGTTACTCCTTCTCGCATATCAGATTTTATCGACGTGTTTTCAGGACCGGTAGTGGTCTCAGAAAGATTTGGGTTCTTTCCCAAAACGAGATTTCTTTCAACAGAGCAGACAATAATTGTGGAAAAGGACTATCATTCTTTCCAGAGACCAGTTTTTACAGGCAGGCTCTCGGAAATTTAGGTGAAATTTGGATAAAAAGAAAAGGCTCTCCGCCATAAACGGGAAGAGTTTTTCCTGGGGAAAAAGACGCAATCGTCTTTTGCAGAGCGAATCTCCCCCATGGGAAGGAAAATGTCAAAGACGAAACCGAATAATGCTGCAAAATGTTGGATATTCCTACAATTTTACTAAAATTTATAATATCAAAGCACCTTAGCGACGCAGCGCAGGTTCAGACTAACAAAAGCAAGATATAAAGTTTCGTCGATATCCCAAGCGGGAACTCTTTCATCCAGGCAGTCAGGAAGTACAGGTTTGGCACGCCCAGAAGGTCCAGTCGGAATCTTTGGGGTTATATGCTGCGGTAAGGGAGACATGGGGTGAGAATATAATGTTTCAAGCGGGTCTTAGACGGGATGAGTTGAAGATAATTATTGAATTGTTGGCAGATTGTCTACCAATTGGTGGTAGAAGACGTTACATTGGTAATTGTAAGCAGAAGTTCGGTCATTACTTCTGTCCGATGTGTGGGTGCGTGGATGAGAGTGTGATTCACATGCTTTGCGATTGTATTGAGCTGAGTGAATGGAGAAAAGAAGAGTATGGTGTGCGCGTATTTGACGAAGGGTGGGTAAAACGGATTTTTAAGGATGAGTGTTTTACTAGTATAAAGAAAATGGGGCGATTTTTGAGGCTAGCGATGGAGCACAGAAGTAGGTTTTTGGAATAAGTAAAACAAATTAAAAGGAAAAGAGTATTATTATATATTAGTTTTTTTTTGTGTTTTTTTTCGTATGTTAAATTTTTGCCATGGCCCTTGGGCTGCTTATAGCAATAAACTATCTATCTATCTATCTATCTATTGTAGTATTCCGATTTGGTCGACAACTATCAAACACCGTAAAAAGTAAAGAAGACAATAGTTCGATAAGACGATTGAATGCAAGATCTCAAGTTTCATTGACATCCGCACACTGGGGATGGCCCGGACTTCCTTTGTCCAGGTAGTATAGTATTCCGCAATTAAGAAACAATAGTCGAATTTTGTATTTTTTTTTTTTACTGAACTCCACCAACAAAAAAGTAAAAGAAAACTAAAAACTGTCTCAATTTCACAACACGATTCTCGAATAAAAAAGAAACTAATTTCTCAAATACATTTTCTACTTATCTCTAATCTATCCCAGGTCCGCTAGCTGACATGGCCAGTAAGCGTCACAAAATCATACCCTGCATCCTGCTATGATACAAGTACAAGTAAGTAAGACTTCTTGTGTATTGTCGGATAGCCGAAATTCGGATTTTCGCCGAAATCTGGAAAACGAAGCGGACCGATCGACTAAATATTCCTTTCAGTTCCATTTTTCAGTCTGTTTGGTTTCTGATCATCTTGTTACAGTGACTTTTACTTCTACAACTGTTTTTCCCTGTCTGGGCCAGAACCAGAACAAACATTTAATGCGGCTAAAATGATGATGACGATGATGAGGAAAACAATGAAACTGGAGTTTTCAATAATGAGGCAAAGGGAAAGATGAAAAACAGCTGGAGACCCATGCGGCGCATGCAAGAGAAGTAGGAATGTATTCATCGGTCGCGCTGTCAACATCGTGTGAATCTTTCGGGACCGCTCACCAGCTCCTCCAAAGCAAACGCTAGTCCTGTCCACCAGGCTCCATCCCAATCATACCACACTATAGGCGTTTTTCCGTGCTCCCACAAACAGTTTGTGGTTCGATTGTGGCTCGAAAAGTGCGTTTCCGTGGTCTTTTGTGTGACCGACAAGTGTGTTTCCGCGATCAACAAGATTTTTGTGGCTCGCTTTGTTGCTCGAATTCGACACACAGCTGCCGAGGGGAGTGTCGATTTTGTGGCTCGTTTCTGAAGTAAATTAAGATTTAGCAGCAAAATAATGTCAAAACAATAAAATTAACTACTTTCTCAAGCATGAAGGCGTAAAACTGAGGATCCTTTTTGCACAGAATGGTAAGGACGGAAGCCTGAAGTTCTATTTGTTGAGACATTAGCTGAATTTTGTTTTTATTTTCAGAGATTTGAAATTACCGCCCTAAAAACAGTCAAAACTGCGTTTCCGTGAGTTTCAACTTGTGGCTCGACTGTGTGGCACACAATCGTGTTTCCGTGAGAAAGTTAGTGGCCCAGAACCGTGTCACAGAAAAACACTTTATCTGTTTTACAAGATTTCCGGGACCCCCTCACAGTGAACGAAGCCGGTCCAGACCTGTAACTGAACATCCAGGGCTAGTGACCTTGCAAGCTATCAAGTTCCATTCGAATCAGATCCACTTCTTCAAAACTAAAGCATGCCACCAGATTTACGGAATCCCCCTCCAACTTCCGCGGAGGCCGAATTCGTCCGGTTTTACAAATGGCATAACTAAGGCTTATCTTGTGCTTATCTCTCCCCTCCTACTTCCGTCTGAATTCTTAGACTGCAACCCTCCACAGTTGCCGAATTCAGTGTGAGTTTCAAATGGAAATCTAGAACAATCGTACCCTAGCAAGATTGCAGTAGGGCCTACTCCCTCCAGCTCCCCCCAGGGTTCTTGGATTCAGTCCGGACCGGAAATTTAGCATCTGGGATACGCCGTCTTGCCAACAGCCAAGTTACATCCAGATCCGTTTATTCGTCCAAGAGTGATGCATGCCACAATATTCCTGATTCCCAATTCCCAACCAAAGTTGGAACCGTGTAACGACAATTTTCAAGTCAATCTGGTCAAGTCCCAAATTAGCCTGACAACGTTCGTCGTCCTAGCCCATCTAGAAAGTATCCTAACTCACGATCAGCGGACCGACGGACCAAAGGGAAAGCGATCGGTATATGGTGCTTTAGCTTAAGGTTAAACTTCCTTCAAGACAAAAAAAAAGGAAAAAGGACTGATCGGACCTAAACAGTGCAAGCGGAACAAATAAGAAATGCAGATACAGATCCATCGTGTTTTCTAGAATGACTGATCAGTATTATGAAAGCAATGAAAGCATATTGGTCCAACATTCCCCTGTGTTGACTGACTGCCGAATTCCCGGTTTGTCCCTAATAATTCCTGGCAAAATACAGATCAAGCAGGTTAGAAAACGAAGCGCATCGATCGAGTATGCAAAATAATACTTGGTTGGACTCGGAATGAACTTTGAAATGAAAGGAGCTCTATTTTCTTGTTTCATAAGTTATTGGTATTTGCTCTGAAGAACAAGAACGGTAAATAAGTAAGTAAGTTATTAACAACCCGCCATTTTGGAAAAGCGGAGTAAATGAAAGAAAATAACACACAGAAAAGACACTTAATTTTCAATCTTCGGTCAGGAAGCAGTGGATAACGTCGTGCGCTGGTTGGGCCCTGTTGTCCATGACTTTTATAGGGACGAGGAAACGAAGGAAGCTCTATCTTCTTGTTTCAAAAGTTATTGGCATTTACTCTGAAGAACAAGAACGGTAAATAAGTAAGTAAGTTATTAACAACCCGCCATTTTGGAAAAGCGGAGTAGATGAAAGAAAATAATACACAGAAAAGACACTTAATTTTCAATCTTCGGTCAGGAAGCAGTGGATAACGTCGTGCCCTGGTTGGGCCCTGTTGTCCATGACTTGTATAGGGACGAGGAAACATACAAAAGGGCAACACTTGCATCCTGAATTTTGAACTTCTCCGTCAATGTGTGGTTATGACATAGTTTCGACAAGTGGGGCAGGTTCTTTGCACATATTAAATAACATGATCTCATGACTCTCTGACACCAGAACGAAATAGTATAGAAGGAGCGCAGAAGGTGCTGTGCAAATTTCCCAAAGCTTTACGATTACAGACGATGCTCCCATAGGCGGTCATAAGCTTCAATGTAGGCTTGTTCAACTCTCTGAAGAAAGGTATGACTGTAAAATGTATTTTAAGCTTTTTGAGAAAGACTATTGAACAGATTATCATGACGACCTGCCGAGAGAAGCGAAGAATTAAAAGTAATTACTTCATATTAAATGGCATAAGTATAGAAGTACTCCACCGCTACCGGAAATAATAGTCTGAATAAAGGTTGAACTGGTCATACAGTTTTAACCGTTTGTCTATGGATTTGTTTTGCAATGAAACTGTGTTTTTTTTACAATCAAGCGTTTTTGCTTGTTGATAGGCAAATTTGGAAAAAGCGGGCAATAGATTTGTTGGACAATTAATGACTAAAAATGAACATAACAGTAAAAATATTCCACAGACTTCTCCGACCAATTAGGATCATTACTCTCAATAATTTCTAAATTTGTGAATATGCTGAGAAATATCATCGTGTATGTTGAGTAATATAAGATAAGATTCGTGTAAGCATGGATAAGGGATAGTAACTTCTGCCATGTGAGGTTACTAACCTTTTCAGCTCGATTTTTCTCTGTCCGGCTTCCAACTAAACTGCTGAAGGGGTATTTAGTTCTGCAACGATATTATGCCTAAGAGGTTCTGATGTTTTATACGGAACACGCTGTGCCTATAGCTATTTAACCTCAACATCATGGAATCTACCAGTATAAGACCTGGGTTTAGGCTGTGATTCTACCTGTGCTATACTGGATAAGGAGCTGAACAGTCACAAATGACTTAAGGCCTCCTGCCGATGGGACGAAGTCATCAAGCGAGAGGTAAACCTTCCGAATAAATAGACTGTTTGTGAGTTTATATTTACGGTGGTGTCATCTGCACCCCCCACTGCTAACTTCTGCCGCCGCTAGGCAGCGCTCTCCCTTTTCGTTATTGTGTTTAATCTTTTCTACTGTTTGCAATCCGTACTCTTGTATTATCATAATAATCTGTATTCAAAGCCAGAGGCCATATACACGAACAAATTATACATTAATTAAGCAACTTAATTAAACAAAATATAACGAAAATTAAACTTCTATTCTCACGAAACTTCACTCCTTCATCGATAAATCTACACACTTTGCATATTATCTGTGCCGATGTACAGTCCAAGATGTCGCAAATACCACCAAAGCAAAGATTATTTGTCAACTCTTGGTGATTATGACTCTTGCCAGGAGCATGATTCATCTTCTTCTTTTCCGGGCCTCCACCGGCAAACAACTCTTTTCACTTAAAGATTGTTTATTTTATTTTTTAAGTACATACCAGAGAATAAAACCTTTTGTTTACTTTCGGACCTTAGGTCATTCTTATGAGTCTTGTTTAAAGCTCCTTAGAGTGGGCTGGCCTGTAGGACCTAGTGTCTGATGGGTGGTTTACGGCCTACTGTGGTTCGGTACGCAAACCCTAGTGTGAATTAACATGGGGAATCGATGATGAACCCGTGAAGACTGCACGTGTAGTAGGCTATCCTAACGCCCTAGGCTATCCTGACTCCGATGACTGTATTTAAGGACATTTACCATCTTATGCCCGGCCTACTACACTCCTCGCCATAACATCAGGTTAAAAGTGATTCTTCACATACAAAGACAGTCGTCGTAACACTATGGCGTCGACGACGATCGTGAATTCACTGAACATAGTATCCGATGAGACAAGGAAAAGTATTGGTTAATCTTTTGTGGACGGTCAAGAGGTGATGAGGAGGACGTTTCATCTTTGGAGACGCTAGTCAGTCTCCGACGTTTTGCTGGTGACGCAGTGCATATGCTGGCCGTTGCGAACTCCCGGCCGTCTTGACACAAATCAGTGCAAAATAACACTAGGGAGTAGCGCCAAGACCTATGCTTTTCATGCTCGTAGCGCTGCCGACTACGCTTGCGGTTTTTAAAGCGAGACAAACTTACGGGTTTAGAGATTTCGAGTAAAGCAAAGGTGCGGCTTGCACACACCGAGTAAACAGGAGAGGCTGTATCATTTTTTGCTTTGTTCAGGATATGGCGTTATTAAAGCTAACGCTAGTGCACAAATGAATGAGTTTCAGTAGGGACGTTCTCTATCGCTAGCGGTGCTAGTATCACTGCCATTTCAGTGTGTGTCAATTTTCTCAAGTGTTGGCGATACTCCCTGGTCTTATACTGCTCTGCTTAACACAGGCTGAGGACTACTCCCTGGTCTTATACTGCTCTGCTTAACACAGGCTACACATACAAGCTGAAGCACAAATTTTCACAATCGAGTGAGGAGCTGTTCCGGTTGTTTTTCCTTTAAATCTTCCTCTCAAAGATTGTGGACCCTTTCGGCCCTTACCATGTTAGATTTGTTGTCACCCCAAAAAGATAACTTTTGGAGTGTAGCCACTTGCTTTTAATTTGCGTTTTCAGGCTCGCGATTCTCAACCCGTGTTCGTCGAAAGTGAGAGACAGAGAGATACACAATTTAATATATAATAGAATTTTACAAACAAAAATTTCAATGTCCTAACAATCTATACAGATTTGTTTGTGGCAGGACTCAATAATTTAATCACTTAGCATAGTTATATTGGGAACAAAAAAGAAAAGGGAAAAAAATAAATACAATACTTTACATAAACAACTATATGAAAAAAAAAAATCAATATTATAAATAATAGAGGACATTTAAACCTCGGGGCAATCCAGAAGCGATTCTTACCCAAGGTAACCCTCTCTCCTCACCCATCTTTACTCATCAAAAAAAAGTTTACTCATCAAGTCGCTGATAAGTCGGTTTTACGGAGCGCGCATCCTAGCTCGGTTTCAGTGTTCTGTGGTTCTACTTCCCGTGTATCTTTTGAGTTCAACACCGAATCCAAACACAAACGGATTCGGTACAGTAGGCCTACCAAATCTTGTTTCGGGTTCTCTTATGTAAAATACGGGCACTAAAAACGGTTGACAGCGCAACATGTTAGGATTTGAGTCCAGGTAGGGGGGGGGGGGGGGGTCGGGGTCGGAGCCCGAGTAGGAGCCGGGTTCGTTAACTGAAACTCTTCCAACAAATAAGGTTCAGTCCTCGGCCTTGGCGGGTGTGGGTGTAGCCAATCTTTTATGTGTAGAGGAGTGTTGTATCCAGCATAACTTTTGTCTTTCTTGCAAGTTGCGGAAAGCATTAACCCGTTGCGCTTGCCGACGTGGCTCACTGTTATTATTTTAATGTAGGATAGAAGGGTCAGTCTAATTCATTCCGATTTGTTCTTAGTTGCAATCAGCTAAGCGATCTCGCCATGAGTTGAAATATCTTTGCAACACTTCTTGACCAAATAAGAGGAAGAATCTGACAGCAGTGGACGAGAAAAGGGAGTAGTGCAGTATGAAGGAAAATGAAAACAATTGCACTGGGCTTTTCATAATAACTTGTCTTAATTGGTTTAGTTTATCTCCAAGAAAATGACATCATTCACTTTTCGGACCACACCGTAAAGCTCCTTGACAATGGGTGGGACTACATTTTCATTCCGAAAAGAGCAGAAAACGAAAGGAGAAAAAAATAAATAAAGAGAAAGCTAAGTAGAAGTGGCAAAAATTGGTAGCCTAACCAGAGAAATCCACAATCGATCGAGCGATATTCCATCATATAAGTCCAAAGAAAAACAGTAACAGGTAGAGATTCGACGGTGGGAGGGTTTAGAGTTGGGGTTCTTGGATATCTTGGTGACACACTTAGGCGGAATTATCTAGACGGAACTCAGACCAGCATCTCCTTCGAGGAAGCTGAGAAGGGTCTGGGAAGAGCCATCCGATCTTGACAGAGCAAAACTGGGCTAATACCCAGATACTTTCGGTTGCAACTGCCATAGGAGTTTACAGATCTTATTTTTTTAGGTGGCACAGGGATTTTGTTTTACAGCACACCTCTCACTATTATTTATTTATGTTCCAATACTCAAAACTTTTTGAACACTACACCCTACATTTAGGGGTGGGGGAGAAGATTTAAATTAAGGGGCAAATGAAATATTTTTAATCAGATAATGTGATAGTCGATTCTGGGGTAAGAAGACGTACTGAACACGATGGTGAAAACCATTTTGTCATCGGACAAGTAGTTCACCTGGAATCCGGCCGAAACCGGAAAGTCTGTTAAAAGTAAAAGTTGTATTTGAAGTTGATTAGATGTTCGATTAAGGGGTGATGGATGCGTGCTGAACACGATGGTGAAAAGCATTTTTTCGCCGGACAAGTAGTTAGCCCGGGCCGGCCACAACGGGAAAGTCTGTTAAGATTAAAAGTTTTATTTGAAGTTGATTAGATGTTGGATTTAGGGGTAGAAAAAAATACTGAATACGACGGTGAAAACCATTTTCTCGCCGGACAAGTAGTTCGCCCGGAATCCGGCCGAAACCGGAAAGTCTGTTAAAAGTAAAAGTTGTATTTGAAGTTGATTAGATGTTTGATTAAGGGGTAAGGATGCATGCTGAACACGATGGTGAAAAGCATTTTTTCGCCGGACAAGTAGTTAGCCCGGGATCCGGCCACAACGGGAAGTCTGTTAAGATTAAAAGTTTTATTTGAAGTTGATTAGATGTTGGATTTAGGGGTAGGAAAAAATACTGAATACGATGGTGAAAACCATTTTCTCGCCGGGAAAGTAATTCGCCCGGAATCCGGCCAAAACCGGAAAGTTTGTTAAAAGTAAAAGTTGTATTTGAAGTTGATTAGATGTTCGATTAAGGGGTAAGGAGACATGCTGAACACGACGGTGAAAACCATGTTTTTGCCGGACAAGTAGTTAGCCCGGGATCCGCCTACAACCGGAAAGTCTGTTAAAATTAAAAATTTTATTTGAAGTTGATTAGATGTTGGATTTAGGGGTAGGAAAACATACTGAATACGATGGTGAAAACCATTTTCTCACCGGGCAAGTAGTTCGCCCGGAATCCGGTCAAAACCGGAAAGTTTGTTAAAAGTAAAAGTTTTATTCGAAGATGATTAGATGTTCGATTTAGTGGTAAGAAGACATGCTGAACAATTATGAGAAAAGTATTTGCTGCCCGGACAACTTGTTCGACCGGAATTAGGCCAAAACCGGAATATTTGTTAAAAGAAAAAGTTTTATTTGAAGTCGATTAGACGACAGATTTAGGGGTAAGAAGAGACGCTGAATCTGTATATGACAATCTCTTATTTACAAGGACATATAGTTCGTTCTAAATCCGGTTGAAACCGGATATTTCTATAAGTTAAAGTTTTACTTGAAGTTGATTAGATGTTCTTTATACGAATGAAGAGATACGCTGAATTCTTTTCTGAGCTTTCTTTTTCTCTAGACAAGTATGGTAGTTCGTTTGCGATTGTCTGGATCAAATATTAGATTTTTGGGATCCCATCGAAAACTTTGGTCTTGTTGATTTTGCCCTTTGCCACGGTTTCATTTTGCGGGTCGTTGCCTGGCGTTAGAAGTGGGAGATACTTAGGTAAGAAGGATCAAAGAGGGGGGTTTGGTTAGAAATGTGGAACAGAGAAGTTTCGGCAAGTTTCGTCGGTACGTGAGGTTTTTCATGCAGGCTACGGAGCATCAGGAGCGTTTTGGGGGGTAAGAATAGGGATATAACAGTTAGTTTTTAGTATTTATAATATTAATAATTATAATACTTTGATTTTGTGTTTTATTATAATCTGATTTTTGCCGCAAAGGAGACTCGAGCTTAATTAAGTCATCCATGCTAACGTCTTACTATATTTTCTGCAAACTTTTGTACGGATTATTTGAAGACCATGTTATTACCATTTCTGGATTTGGGTAATTAGATTCGGTACTGTGGGTGGCAGAAACGGATTTCCAAACTTAACACCTCTAACTTCGCAAAATACAAACTTGTTTATTCGTAACGGTCTAACCGGAGTTTCTGAGTCCTAATTCCTAGTTTGTATTAATCAAATTACACATATTCCGATTCCGGAAGTAAAGTTTAACATCCATTACTGGTTTAGATTAATTAGCGATGGTAATACACTTTTCCTGAGACAGACACATTCATCTTCCCAGACAAATCGCTGAACCGCTAACGGCGGATTTTAGAGAAAGTTTCCGCTATGAAACAGCCATGCAAGGACGGAAGTTTGGGCTAGAGAGAGAAATGATATTTCATCTTATACAAGAGTATAATCATACCTTCCATCAATCATTAAGGAGTTATTTTGGGATCCTGGGATTCCTGTGAATGATTTAAAGTATATTTCGAACAGAGAATGGACGCTACTTTTCAGGACAATGCCCGAGCTCAACTATAGTCACACATGGTAATAACACCGGTAATAAGCCCGTTTTACGGTCGAAAATGGGAAGAAAAGAAGCTAAAAACGTAAAATAGTCGAGATGGAAAAATCCATCTCCATCGTTTTGAAACATATCTTCGGACCAGTGACTGACTTCTGTCAGTTTTGTTTCCTCATGAGTGATGATGGTGGTAATATTTCTTGAATTTCTTTGTTTCAAGCGTGACCAGAATAAAACGTAAAGAGCGGGTAACAACCGAATAAACGAACCGAATTACGTACAGATGTGACTGAATGTGGCCCGGGCATAACGGCTGCCACGCGGTTGCAATTGTACGTTTTCAATAAGGGTCCGATGGACCTTATTTGTTACTGTACTGCCCGTATACTACTGCAGAGCTTGGGAAAGATGTCAGGACCCTTTTTTGCAAGCTCAAACTCGGTAGCGAAACAGAAATATCTGTAAGTAGTGAACTGAAAGTAAAAAATGCTCCTCAGCCGGTAAATGTTTTGGTCTTTCAGTGCACCAATAATAAATGTTTTAAACCCCAAGGGCGTTTTCCCCCACCAAAATTTAACTCTTTGGTCCAACCAGGAGGCCCCGCCATGTGGGTCAAGCAAGTAATTTATTTCTAATCCACCACTTCCGAAAGCGGAGTATGTAAAATAAAACGAAGAAATTAAATAAAACACAAGAAACAACAAATACAATATATACTTTTTTATTCTTCGGCCAGAAAGGATGGGGGGCCCAGTTGTCCATTCATAGGAACATTATATTTTTTGCATACAATATTATATGTGATCTGAAGAATATTCTAGCTGGCTGATCCATATCGAGACATTTTTTATTGCTGACGCATTCTGATGGCTCATCACTTGATTGATCATCAGAGAACTGTCACAACAGGAATATACAGGTGCGAGTTTAGAGCACACATCTCAGTAGTAGATCCGGTTTCTATCCATTATTCGAAGATGCCTGACTTCTTCTAAACTTGCTAAGATTCTCAAATATTACAAAACCGGCCCGGCTGGTTTCAGCTTTGCTCGGTCCCCTTGGCTTTGATGCACAAAACGAAACAACTTGTACGGCCGGTACTTCGGACCAATGAAGTCCTCAGTAGCAATAATCGGAAGTACGATCCGTCTTGATGAAAAAACGTGGCAAAAAGGAAAACCATGGTAATGCCATTAGAATGAATAAACTGAGAAATAAAGTCCGAAATCTTGGGAACTGGAAGAATGAATGAAATATTTGGGATGTAAACAGGAGCAGTAATACAAATAAGACGGGTGTTTTAAGAAGGGTTTCACCATTTGCTCTACTCCGCGGTGCCACTTTCTTTGACGCCTGAACTGATGGATTTTGGTGATTCAGCTGTCAGGTAGCTGAGGACAACCCACCAAACCAAATTCATTACGCACCTTGCTTGAATACAATTCCCGGTTTTGACTAGAATCTGGTGGAACTGTTCTTCTAAGGCAAGAACCAGCCAATTTTTTTTTTAATCAATACCTGTTTATTAACCCTCTTATCGACACCACACTAGTTTTGGAGCCTCCTCCCCGAACCACTTATCAACACCTTTTTATTTTTCTAGCCTTCTCCGACAAACAAACATAAAGACACTTACCGAACTCGACCTCAGGATCGACCTGACAAATCCATGTACTAAGATTCACCTAACTGTCCCAACGCTTCTCGGTAGTCGTGCTTACAGAAGACGGACAGATAGACTAATTTAAGACGCTATCGGAATCTTCGCGCCACAAACCATATAACTTACGCCACAAAATCGAGGGGCAGGACCCCTCTTCTTATTTTATTCTCATTCTTACTCATTCTTAGATAGGACAATCTAGTTATCCATCACTTATTCACTTAAATAGACTCGAAGACCCGATGAAGTGCGTTATTTCGTTGCTCCGCGATAGGCGAATAATCGATTTTAATATAGTGGAATTTCCCTGTTGGATTTGTGGTAAGTCTATGAGCTTGCACCTGTGTTGTATGCTTGCCGAAAAACATTTACGAAAATTTGTGTTCAGGCACTAAGCAGTCTTCACCAAGATCACCATTGGCCACTGAAAAGCCACGTTTGTGTTGTGATTCAAATTTTCCGCGTCATAGCGTATCTATAAGTTTTATAAAGTTTATGTATTGTTTCGTTTTGTTTGTTTGTAATTCATTTTTCGTTCTCTTTATTACTCCGCTCTTTCATTGTTGCCGAAAAAGATTTACGAAAATTTGTGTTCAGGCACTAAGCAGTCACCAAGATCACCATTGGCCAGTGAACGTTTGTGTTGAGATTCAAATTTTCCGCGTCATAGCGTATCTATAAGTTTTATAAAGTTTATGTAGAGCGTGTTCCATCCTACTTACCGTAGTTACCACGCAAGACGTCACGAATTCTGCCTTTCTGTCGTCAAGGCTGGAACGATTTTTCTATTTTCCAGCGGAATATCATGCCACGGGTGAATCCGACCAATCACGTGACAGAGATTCGTGGTTACTACGCTTACTATGCTCCCGAGCGTGGTAAGCAAATAGTTACTATTAATTACTATTTCGAGAGGGCTGGAACGGTCAGCGTAGTAACTTTTCGTGAGGTTGGAACGGATTTAGTAACTAATAGTTACTATTGGTACGAGGGTGGAACACGCTCGTAGTGTTTCGTTTTGTTTGTTTGTAATTCATTTTTCTTTCTCTTTATTACTCCGCTCTTTCATTGTTGCCAAAAAAGATTTACGAAAATTTGTGTTCAGGCACTAAGCAGTCTTCACCAAGATCACCATTGGCCACTGAAAAGCCACGTTTGTGTTGAGATTCAAATTTTCCGCGTCATAGCGTATCTATAAGTTTTATAAAGTTTATGTAGAGCGTGTTCCATCCTACTTACCGTAGTTACCACGCATGACGTCACAAGTTCTGCCTTTCTGTCGTCAAGGCTGGAACGTTTTTCTATTTTCCAGCGGAATATCATGCCACGGGTGAATCCGACCAATCACGTGACAGAGATTCGTGGTTACTACGCTTACTACGCTCCCGAGCGTGGTATAGTTACTATTAATTACTATTTCGAGAAGGCTGGAACGGTCAGCGTAGTAACTTTTCGTGAGGTTGGAACGGATTTAGTAACTAATAGTTACTATTGGTACGAGGGTGGAACACGCTCGTAGTGTTTCGTTTTGTTTGTTTGTAATTCATTTTTCTTTCTCTTTATTACTCCGCTCTTTCATTGCTGCCGAAAAAGATTTACGAAAATTTGTGTTCAGGCACTAAGCAGTCTTCACCAAGATCACCATTGGCCACTGAAAAGCCACGTTTGTGTTGAGATTCAAATTTTCCGCGCCTAACGTATCTATAAGTTTTATAAAGTTCATGTAGTGTTTCGTTTTGTTTGTTTGTAATTCATTTTCTTTCTCTTTATTACTCCGCTCTTTCATTGTTGCCGAAAAAGATTTACGGAAATTTGTGTTCAGGGACTAAGCAGTCTTCACCAAGATCACCATTGGCCACTGAAAAGCCACGTTTGTGTTGAGATTCAAATTTTCCGCGCCTAACGTATCTATAAGTTTTATAAAGTTTATGTAGTGTTTCGTTTTGTTTGTTTGTAATTCATTTTTCTTTCTCTTTATTACTCCGCTCTTTCATTGTTGTCGAAAAAGATTTACGAAAATTTGTGTTCAGGCACTAAGCAGTCTTCACCATGATCACCATTGGCTACTGAAAAGCTGCGTTTGTGTTGAGATTCAAATTTTCCGCGCCGAACGTATCTATAAGTTTTATAAAGTTTATGTAGTGTTTCGTTTTGTTTGTTTGTAATTCATTTTTCTTTCTCTTTATTACTCCGCTCTTTCATTTGTTGTATAGCGGGCCTCAATAAATTATTATTATTATTAGTAGAATATATATTAGTAGTTATATATTATATATTAGTAGAATGTGCGTTGTGGGGACGGCTGTAGATCTTCTGAACATCTCTACTCGAGCAGATAGTGGAAAATCAAAAAATTCCTTAGCAGAATCCAAATATGCAGTGTGTTCAGCTGAATGATGCAAAAATAAGTTGGCTTTTCAGTTAAACTTTAAGAGTAATGAGACAGGAGTCCCTTTCTGGTTTAATTGTTATCCTTCTTCTTTGACAAATGTCAACCGTCTAAACGCTTAGTGACGGTGTACTTGCATATGACAGACTGACGGATACAAATACTAATTTCTTGACGATACAGGAACTGTCGCGCCGCGAAAAAAGAGGGGCAGGATCCCTGTTCTCATTTTCTTCAATCTTCTTCTTCCTTTGCAGTTGACATAAAGGGTCCTCCTCTGGTGCAAATTTTATCCTTCTTCATTGACAAATTTCGATTTCCGGAACCTTATTTAGGAATTTCCAGGATCCCAACAACATTATGTTCAATTATTTCTGATGGGACTCAACTGCACCTACCACAAGATCTCCCTTTCCCTCCGAATACTGTGCAAAGTAATGTTTAAACAACCCCTGGAAGAAAACGATAACTTCACCTTAGATGAGCTTTTCTCCCGGAGAGGATCCACTCCCGAAAATCAGCTTTACTCTATCGACTCACCATAACTTCTAATTCGCCGTCACGGAGGCTAGCCCCTCCTTGAGCACGATCCACAATTACTCCAATCCGCCTCCCGAAAGTATCCTCGATATACATAAAGCTGTTAAGTGGATAGTAATTTCCCGAGATGGGCTCCGTCACATTGACAGCCCAGGAGGAACGGGAGTTCCGAACTCGCCTCATTACTTGACGCCCGTTACTATCCGTTGAGAAGCTCCCATTCGAGTTCAGATCCGTCGTAAATCGGGTTATGACCTCCTTGCCCTCACCATCGCTAGAAAAGAAATGGGGAGGCTTAAAGAACAACGGATGCAACAAAAGGATCCTTCCTCCTTATGATTTACTTGACTGACGCCAAGTCTTGTACGGTTTCGAAGTTTGCCTAAGGGTCTTTCTTCTCTCCAACACAAGGAAATTTAACTTTCAACAGGATTTGGAACATCAAATTCACATCTCTTACATCTTCTCTTCCCGTCCATCAAGTTTGACTGGAATCGGAGCATAGCCTATCAGAAAATTTCCGGTTCCCGCTTCATCCCATCCATCTACCTTGGCCAGGTCCGGTCCGGACGCCAAATAACAAATCAAGGGCGCATAAACCAGGTACTGTCCGATATGCATCCCAAACTGTACATAGGTTCGGATTTTGTGAATGCCGAAAAGTTTCCGGACCCCCCCCCCCTCCCCCGACCATGGGAACATATAGTTATGACGCACGTTTTGCTTGTCTGGGTAATCAGTTCTTATCACCCATACAGTCTCACTCGAATCCGACCACTCGTTTGCAACTTACGGAAGTCAGTGATTTCCGGATTCCCCTTCCCTCAACTCCCTAAAAAGATGGCCGGATCCAGGAACACGAGTTTTCCTAGGCCATTGTGTCGGGTCCTTAAGTCACTAATATGCCTGCGAAGTTTCATTGTCCTTAGAACTTCTGGAACTATCCTTACTGGGCATCACCGGAATTCCGAGAAACACCCTCCAGCTTCCCTCACAGAGCCCCGATACTAGCTAGTTCTGTCAATCACGTAGCTAGGGCTAATGCTTGTTCTTCCCACCAATCCATCCCAACCCCTCGACTAACCGTTTCACAAGATTTCTGCTCCCCCCCCCCCCACAAGTATCAGATCCAATCAGTACTGAACATGGAACATCTGAGACGTTAACGGCAAAGTTAACTGCAGTATTTGCTACTAGGATTCATCGTGTCTCTATTTCGTATTAATCTTATCTCCGTAGAGATAAGAATAATCCCATAGCAAATAATGCAGTTAACTTTAATCCTTACTCGGAGATACTTTTGACAGTGCAGCTCTTCCCACTTGCCAAGTTTCATTCAATTTCGATCACCCGTTCAAAGGTTATGCATGCCACTAGATTCCGGGTTTCTCATCCCTCCACTCCCCCATGATGGTCGGATCGGGGAACCGACTTTTCTCAGGTCAATCTGTTCGGGTCCCCGAAAGCCTTCCAAGTTCCATCGTCCTAGCACATCAGGAAGTAATTCCTGAGATTACCAGAATTCCCCCCCCCCCCCTAAGAAAATCCCCCAGAGTGCCCGAATATGGTCCGATTTTGTCAACGATGTATCTATGACTTGCGCTTGTTCTTCCCACAAAGTTTCATCCCGGATCCCTCCACTCTAAGCGTTTCCCAAGATCTCCGGTTCCCCCTCCAGCTCCCCACAAAGTCACCGGATCCGGTCCAGATTTGAAGTGGGTCTTGTGAGATATGGGGTCTTTCCAAAATCAGGTTTCATTAAGATCTGATCATCCTTTCAAAAGTTGTAAATTCCCCAAGATTCCGAATCCCCCCTCCCTCCAACCCTCCACGATGGATCGGGGAAGTGACTATTTCCCACCTATTATTTTGGAGTCTCTGATACGCCTCCCAAATTTCATCGTCCTAGCTTATGTGAAAGCACCAGAACTGGCAAAACCCGGACCGTCCGACCAACCGACGGACGGAAACAAATTGCGATCGCTGTACGGCATTTTTAGCCGATGGGTAATTGCCATACAAACCAAGATCATGTGCATACATAATATTCACAGATTATGTGCATATTCTTAAGTTATGTTAACAATTCTGGGTGATAGAATAATTCTGGGTGATCATAGTATTTCATATGAAGAGGCTTTAACTTGACGTTCCTAAATTAACTGAACGAAGAAATACTCTTTCAAATAAGTTTGGAGCTAAGATAATGTGTTGTTCCCAGATGGCCCATCTATTCGCCCCTCCCCTCCCATCTTCAGTGCGTCGGTCTGAGACGAATACTGGCAATCAGTTTTCTCCATATCCAACTATTCTTCTGCCCGATTTTTACGTAGTTTTATCCCATCATTTATTTCAGGTCGTATATTGTAAGTGTATTAGTTAATTTGTTTCGTGTCTGTATTTCGTAAATTTGTATTCCACTTCTAGCTTTTAGCTGTTTGGATTAAACGTGATTGATTGATTGAAAAAAAAAAAAAAAAAAAAAAAAAATCGTTCTGTTTGAATCAATTAAACTCCCATTATTCGCCTAGTCTTCTCAAGCTGTATCAAGAAAGAGAGCAAGTGTATCTGAATTATACAAACAAATTGTAAAATAATCGAAATCCCCCTAAGAAGCCAAGGCTTCTTCTTGTAGATCTTGTAGATATGTATGTGGTTGAGTGCGTGTCCTAGGGGTCTAATATCTGAAGACTGACAAATCGCATGAGGCCAGCAAGAATGTGTCCAAGAAAATCGTTTGCTTGTAAAAGTGAATGGCTGAGAGCTGGTGTTGTAAATGGGGATGGTGGGGTGGATGGCGTGAAGCAGCGTTGTCCTAGGGTCGTGGTGAAGCTATGTTTACGTTAACATATGAATGGTTTTGCTATTCCCTTACTCCGTACAAAGGCACATCTCAATCTCGGGTATATAAAGTCACTGATCTAAATCCACAAACATACAGGCACAGATTAGGACTAAGCTTAGTGCTGACGGAACAACGAGCTAAGGATGCGTTCCAGAGAAGTTTTTACAAGTTATGATGACATTCAAGGAGCCAGCTAACAAAAATAATAACAGAACGAACAGACGCCGCCGTTATAACGGTAATTCCTGGTGAACAGATAGTTACTACCACCAGGGACCCATAAATTTCCTGTAATGACTTGCCATTCAGGGGGTTTGTCATTTTCTATGCTTCTATGTTGCTATGTTGCCCGAGCCTCACCTAGTTTCCAAAAAATCCGCTTGGGTCGAATTGGCGTTCTTGCTCAGATAGATATAGATAGCCATCTTCAGTCAGGACTATTCAGCATGCCACCAGGAACCTAAGCTAGGACAAAAGATCCAGGATACTCTTCCCTTACAGAGAAATATTCATAGTTCAGCACAACAGCTGCGGAAAATTTGTCTATCTGGATAATCGGGTATTTTATCCCCGTGGGTATTTCTCGAACTATCTTACGCTCGGTCAAGAGCGCATCAGAAATCTCTTATTGACAAGCCCCCTGAATGGCGAGTCATTACAGGATATTTATGGGTCCCTGCTATGACTTACTATGCTCCCGACCATCATTAGTAAATTGTAGAGCTGTGACGATCATGATGTAACTATTGTGGAACGGAAACGGTGAGAGGGAGGGGCTACTTTTCTTCTTACTCCAGACGATGGAACGAAAATTATAAAAGAACCATAACGTTCGTAACTTGTAATAACTCGTTGGAAAACAACCTAACATTCGAACTAGCATATAATTCCAGGAAATTTAAATCCTCAGGAAAACCCCACAGAAAAAAGATCGGTTGGCGCCCTATGTTCATGTTATCCTTTCAATTAGAAACTGCACCGGATACCAGTATTTATAAATCTGTGCCACCTTGAACTTCAAGTGACACGGATTCTAATTTACATTCTGGTCGTCTTGAGCTTCAGATTTGCAATGTATCCATGTCGTTTGAGATTTATCTCGCATCCGTTCTGTTATTTCACTTGTACCTTCAAGTTCTAGAGGTAGCGAAGGATCACACTGACTTTGCTAAGGTTAGTTAAACACGTGACAAAAGACCGGCAAAACATTGGGTTCCTATGGGTCCATAGAACTATAAGAAAACAAGCAAATATGATCATGGATACTTGAAAAATTGGCCTTTTAAGTCAGCCAAACTTTTCTAATATTTTATTTGGAAGTTTCGTGATTTCATTTCGAGTCTCGCATTAGAGGCTTCCAAGAAAATTTAAAACTTGCAACAGCACGCTATAACTAGTTTGCTAATGCACTACTTGAGATAGCAAAAGTTGGACGATTCAGTATAAACACTTTAAACGCAGATGAAGAGAAAGTTAGAATGTCATGGAAATTGATCTAACTGGTTTGTGTTGAACGATAAGAAGTTCAAAGGTTGTCACTTCAAAGTAATGTGGTAAGAGACTTGAGGCAAAAAAGGACTTATGGAAACCTTGATTTGTTTATGATTTTCACTGAACCTTCAGCGTTACTTCACACCAAGAACACGTTTGTTAGAGTATATTTAACTACGCATTGGTGGTCAGAAATTTACGAAGCTGGACATGATAGAAGCTTACACCCAGCTAGGGCTTGATGACAAAACACAGGATTTGTGCACGATAAATACGCAAAATGGACTCTAAAAGCTAAAGAGACTGCCATTTGGAGTGTCATCGTCAGGAGCCATTTTTCAGGAAGTGGTTGATTCTGTAGTGAGCGGTTTAAAGTTTACTGCTCATATCTGGGATGATCTAATTGTGTCGGGGAAGGACGATGAAGATCATTTGCGCAATCTCAGCGCAGTGTTTGCTAAATTTGAAAGTGAAGGTTAAAATAAGGATAAGTGTCACTTCATGCAGGATAGTGTGCAATATTTCGGATTTATCGTGGAAAAGGACTGTATTCGCCCAACACAAAGTAAGTTACAGGCTATCCGGGAAATGCCGGTTCCCGAAGACAAAGAAACTATTGCGTCGTTTCTTGGATTCGTGAACTATCATCTGTCGTTCTTGCCAAATATGTCGGAAATTTGTTATCCGTTAAATGAGTTGTTGCGCAAGAATGTCAACTTTGTTTCGGCTGAAGAACGTGACACCGCCTTAAAAAACTTTAAGGGTATGTTGAGTTCGGATAACTTACTCGTATATTCTGAGGCGAAACTTCCAGTTACAGTCGCATGTGACGCGTCACCGAGGGGAGTGGGCTGTGTAATGTCCCATGTGTTTCCCGACGGGCAAGAGAAGCCCATATTGTTCGCGTCGCGTTCCTTGTCACCGAGTGAACGGAACTGCTCGCAAATTGAGAGGGAGGGGTTGAGCATTGTTTTCGCCCTTGAAAAGCTGCACGTAAGTTTGTCTTGTACACTGATAACAAGCCGCTCTCTTTCATTTTCGTTTACAGCGTTTGGCAGTCCAGCTATCTGCCTTTGATTATGAAATAAGGTTTAGACCGTCGGGAAAGCACCAAAATGCTGGTGCTTTCTCAAGGTTGTCGGTCGACGTTCCGTTTGAATACAGTACGGTAGATGGTCTTTTTTTGAAGCAGTTAGATTTTTTACCGATACAGTTGTCTGAAGTTGTTCAGGCCACGAATGAGTGCCCGGTATCGTCAAAGGTCAAAGATTATGTAATCATCGGTTGGCACAAGAACTCTGATGATTTGTCGCGTGACTATGTACCACATTTTCGTATCCGGAATGAGTTAACCATCGAGAATGATGCTTATCCGCGTTATTGTACCGTACAAAATCCGGCGTTCCATTTTGTGTGAGTTACATAGTTGCCAGCCGGGAATGGTAAAAATTAAAAGTTTGGCCCGGCTGTATGTTTATTGGCCGTCAATTGATGCTGATATTGAGTTGTTTGTTTCCAGTCGCGTCAGTTGCGCGAGCAACGGCTCTAAGCCACCAGCGTATATCCAACCTTGGTCTACAATGCCTGGGATGGCATACATGTTGATTTCGCAGGCCCGTTTCGCGGTTTGATGTTTATGATTATTTGTGACACGTATTCGAATTGGATTGATGTACGGGCTATGTCTTCTACCGCAACAGAAAAGAGTGTATACGTTCTACGGAATATTTTCTCGTATTTTGGAATTCCACATCAGGTGGAAACGGACAATGGCACGCAGTTTACGTGCAGCGAATTTGGTAATTTTGCGCGAATGAACGGTTTCGAGCACATTTTGACCGCGCATTTCCATCCAAATTTGAATGGAAGAGCAGAAAAGGCAGTTCAGATTGTCAAAAATAAGTTAAAGGCTCTGAACAATGAGCAGCTACCCATCTATGCTTCATTGAATCGCCTACTGATGGGTTACCGTATTACGCACATCGACGGTCATCTGACGCCCGCAAAGTTATTTCTCAGTCGTAATTTGAGATCAAGAATTGATAAGATAAAAGAAAAACCCGTGTCGTTTCATTTTTCGGGAGAAGTACGAAAGCCTAAGCGTGCATTTACGGATGGTCAGTCCGTGTATGTGCTCGATTTTCAAGCCCACCACCAAAGCAAGTGGCTGCCTGGGACGATTTACAAAATAATCACATCGGTTATGTTTTCGGTGGAAGCTGAATCGGGAAAAATTTGGAAGCACCATACTGATCAGATTAAGAGTAGGCCTTGGTCTGATCAGAGTGGAGAATGTGAGTAGTTCAAATCCGCCACCAGGAAAACTCTGTCCGCGGCCCCGCCCCAACCTCCGCCTACATCTCCGACGGAGACCGATCTTATACCACCGCGCAGATCGGAAAGTAACCGTCGTCCGCCTGATTTTTTGAAGTGGAGGGATGTGTAGTTTATTTAACTACGCTGCATTGAGTTTGGCTTAGCACCCCTCCACGTATTGCCTCGGGTACTGACATGAATGAATGGGATCTGAGTGACGTAGTTGTTTTAATGAGTTAGTCGTGTATGAGATTCATAAGAGAAAATAAAGAAGTTTTTCTTGCAACCAAGTATATCTTTGCCAAGGGCAAAGAACAGTTCAGTTGTATACAACCAAGATTATACAAGATTTAAGACCTTGTACTTGCTAGTATCAAGCCCCATTTCTCACCGGGATGTCGACAGAACGTTTCCAATCGAAAAGTCCTCTGGCGAAACGTCCCAGGCGAAACATCCACATGACAAAACGGGACTAAACGTCCCAGTGTAAAGCGTCCCCATGGCAGAACGCGCCCGGCTATATTGGACCAATAGATTAAATATAATCATATTTGTTTGAGGGGGAGGGGGGCTTACAAGATTTACATCAGACCCGGCATAAGCGGATTAATTTACGACCACAGCATGGGAATAACAGATTAAGATCAATTAGAACTTCACATGCCCTTTTCATCCCCATAATGGCACTATCGCTGATTTTTTTTTCTTTTTTTTTTCATAATTTACAGTAGCTTGGTTGAGAGTAGAACTTTAAATGTGTAACTGTGATGGTATGAGGTCTAAAGGACAAAAAAACAAAAATATTAAATCAAAGCGAAAGAATAGTTAATGCAATACGGGCTTACTTTAAAAAATTAAGTGACATAAATATAGAATGGGTGAAAATAGATTAAAACTAACGTCAATGACGGATAGAGGAGTAGCCACAAAAAGTACGAAATGTGATTTTTTTTCTTTTTTGAGGTAATATAAAAATAAGTTAAATTACGGCTACGGGTTTATAAAAAAAAAGCTGAATTTTGAATTCTCCGAGGTTTACTCTTTTGAGCCAGAGCTTCCGCTTGTTTCCACCGATAAGCTTATTGGTAAAAAAACGTCAGTTATGGATGTTGCTTTAAACAACCTAGAGCTAGCCTACCACTGATCAATTACGAGCCCAGGGCAAGGCGTATTACACTATTTATTTTGAAGGGAGATGGTGCATATCTGAAGCAACTGGTCCCACGTCCACTCTTTCCTGCCTATAAAATATGTTTCTGTATCTCTAATGCAAACATTGAGGTGTTTTTACCTCGGTCAGGCACCTGCGCCTGAATACCAAGGCGAGCTTAAAAATTCTGGGGACGTTTCGCCACGCGGGCGTTTTTCCGGGGACGTTTTTCCATGGGGACGTTTCGTCGGTAAGCTTTCTCTACAAGTGGCTGCAGTCCAGCGATACCGGGTGGCCAATGAATCATCAGTAAATAATAAACCATGTCATTTCTGTGAGCTTTCTACATTATCATGTAGTGAGGCCACTGTTCCTTACATTTTTATTTTCTTGCTAGAAACATTTTGTGGGAAAACAATGTTCCATGCCTGAAATTTTGGCTGATAGTGTTGGTGACCCATAAGCAGAGTACGTTTACTTCAATCAGAAGCTCAAGATCGGATTAGGTTTAATAAGTTAAGGATTAATTAGGATTATTTACAGGTTTTGATATCGACTTTAAGGTGTGATAATTATTCCCTTTACCTTTGTTTTAGTGTTGACTTAGTGGACGATGGTGGAGAATTTGCATCGACGTGACAACACTACTTCTTTGATTATCACGTGAACTTGTCTTCGAGCAAAAGTTCAGCACCAAGTTTGAATTAGGAAACTCTGAGAGAACACGGAACAACGATCGATTCAAACACTACAGGGAGTACTACGCAGGAAAAAAGTCAACAAGAGAAAAAAATAGCCGCAGATTTGTCGGCTAGCTAGTTTCAAGGGATACGACACTGAAAACAGGTTGCCAGATCAAGTCCACAATGATTTTACGCTGCGGACGGAGGGTGATTGGACTGTGAAACTGCGAACGTCTCCTTTCATTTTTGTTTCTGTTATAGTTCAAAACTTGTTGTTACGTAGGAGAGCAATGTTTCATGCCTGAGTTTTTGGCTGTTACTGACGTTGAAATATTCTTCCCTTTTACGCCCTGTCCACTTAGTCTCTTAGGCTAGCTCTGACGAAAAGTTAAGGTAAATCCTCCTTGACCGTGTTAGGTATAATTCTTCACTTTAGAACAATCCCTATCCTTGATAGAAATCCCCATGCTCCAAATTGACTAGAAAGGTCAAATTTGTCCGTGCTTTCCTAGTTAGCAGTCTCTTTTTGCTGCAACCTGCTAGCAAAAATAGTCTGCATTTAGTTGTTGTTGTTGTTTTTTTTTTTTTGGGGGGGGGGTATTACTGTTCTTACGGCAGCGTTGCTGAAATAAAAATATTCATTCATACATTTGTCCGATTAATACCAAAGTTCTTCAAACGCTTGGCGTTCTTGAAAAAGTCATAATAACTATAATAATTCATAATATTAAATTTAAAAATCATGCACACTTATTTAGTGTTTTCTTTCGAGTTCTGCGGCCTGACGAACGAATGCACGAATCTCTCTGTGCATCATACCATTGTGTCATGTGCAAAATCAAAATGAATATTTTGAAAACATAATTACTTTGTCCCGAGGGGTTGCGCACTGGCCGATTTCGTGTACACCATGAGGAAGAGGCAGATGAGGCACGTGAATCAGGCATGAGGCACGTGAGTCAAGCATGAGGCACGTGAGTCAAGCATGAGGCACGTGAGTCAGGCACGAGGCACGTGAGGCAGGCAGGAGGCACGTGAGGCAGGCAGGAGGCACGTGAGGCAGGCAGGAGGCACGTGAGGCAGGCAGGAGGCACGTGAGGCAGGCAGGAGACACGTGAGGCAGGCAGGAGGCACGTGAGGCAGGCATGAGTCACGTGAAGCAGGCATGAGGCACGTGAAGCAGGCATGAGGCCCGTGAGATAGACATAAGGCAGTGAGGCAGGCATGAGGCAGGAACCTTGTACACCATGAGGCTTTTAAACAATCCCTAAACGTGCACCAGAACGGGCGATGAGGCACGTGAGGCAGGCATGAGGCACGTGAGGCAGACATGAGGCACGTGAGGCAGGCATGAGGCACGTGAGGCAGGCATGAGGCACGTGAGGCAGGCACGAGGCACGTGAACCAGGCATGAGGCATGTGAGGCAGGCATGAGGCATGGACCTTGTACACCATGAGGCAACAGTGCGCAACCCCTCGCTTTTTCCCATGTACTGGTGCTCATCTTACTCCCACTTTAGTTCCCCACGATCCTCGCGTTGCTCATGCCGCTGATATGATAATTATTTACATTTAAAGCCCAGGAGTCAGAGCAGACAAAAACAGATAAGGGGAACAGAAGCAGAAACTAACTCACTTTACAATACTGAACTTAACACCGCCCGAACACCTTTCCCTGCGCAGAGGAACTCTGATTACCTCGCCAGGATTTGCAGCAGCATTCGCAAACTCTACTCCTCTTATCTGTCACCAACCAATCGCTCCTGTTTTCTCCAACCTTCTGCATTTCCTCCTTTAACCTCTTCACTTCTTCACACCCACACATAAAATGAAGAAGGTCCGTGCTAACATTAAACAAATGGTGCCTCTTTTGTTTTTATATGTGATCTATGCGAAACATGGGTTAAAAACTACAAATGACTGCTGGTGCAGTTCTCACCAGCTAGGAAAATTTCCAAGATGCAAACTGACAAATAAAATGAAGAAGGTCCTCGATGTTTTTTCTAGTGCTGGCTGAAGTTCTTTAAAGAACCTGTCTTACCTTTAATACTAACTGATTACAGGTTTGTTTCCTTCCCCGACGTGGACCCAGAGGATTGACAGCCTGACGAGGACTCTTGCCAAGAAGGGACGAAACCGGTATTATAAATTGTTTCCCTGTTTTCGCTACAAGTCAACGGGTCTCGGAAATGACTTAAAACAGCCAAAACAGTGGGTTATTTGTTGAAAGCACAGCCTAGTTTTAAGGTATTGAAATAGTTTAAATTACTGTAGGTTGAAGAGTAAATAGTGCGAATGTTCGTTTGACAAAACTCAACTTAAAACAGACCGAACACCTTTCCCTGCGTAGAGGAACTCTGATTACCTCGCCAGGATTGCAGCGGCAGTCGCAAACTCTGCTCTTCTTATCTGTCACCAACCAATCCCTCCCATGACTCCCACCGTCAGAATTTACTCCTTTAACCCCTTCACTTCTTCACAACCACACATCCAGTGAAGAAGGTCCTCGATGTTTTTTCTAGTGCTGGCTGAAGTTCTTTAAATGCAGTGTTTCTATAGTCGTTGTCGATTATTTCTAAGCTGTCTTTTGTCCAAGAATCTTGCTCCAAGTCAAGAAAGCAGGAAACTGAACATTCATCTTTAAATTTCGAGCCAGGGCACTGAATCGACGTTCGCAATTACTGGAAGAAGGTTCTGAAGAACGAATCTAGAAGTTCTAATTAGTATTGATGGAGCTCTGGAGATTGTTAGTGCTCCTAGACGAAAGGTTTTAAGGGTGAAAAAGACTCTCGCATCTAATTGGGAAAAAACGTGTGGGATTTTGACAAGCTAGGTCTTTCCCCGCGTTCATAATGCAGAACGAAAATAACCCTAAAAGAAAAAAATCCCAACCAAAACCATGAAAATCGGGAACGCTGAATCCGGTTACAGGGTAATGAGGGATGTGTAGTTTGCTGAGCAGCAGTTACGATTTCCCGATGGTACAAAGAACATAAAGTTCTTATCTGAACCTGAATCCGATTTCCAGTTTTCACTCACGTAAATCTGGCCCCTGTTTTGGTCGATGACAACAAGAAGACCCGTCTCCTAAACAGCAACTAATTTCGAACAAGAAAGATCACGAAAAGATCGCAAATACACCATTACTATAAATTCACTGATGACTCACTGCGGTGATGGAAGAAATTGAACAACCCCTGGGGTCACTGAATAACCAAACAGATTGACCGGTGATGAGCAAAGTGGCTGGGTACACTGCTATTAACCACTTGAGGGAATTCTGAATTTTTATGGAGTTGTGTCATTGTTACAACTTCAATGGAAGGAAAAGCTAACCAAAACGCTACCAAACCCAAAATTAAAACCCAGAATTATTGCTGGAAAATCCGATTTTGCTGTTGCTGACGTCGAAGAATACACTTAGACAAGCAAATACCCAGGTAAAAAGTTGACGAAATTTAAGTTCAAAATACCCAGGGATTTGTTGCTTTTGCGGAAAAAATACCCGCGGAGTACGGGTATACCCTCTGTGTAAACGCAGCTTCAAGGAGGTTGTAAGGCGTTCCAACACCTCACTTCACAGCTAATTGTTTGCTCGGAAAGTTTTCTAATGAGGAATATAGCTGACCTCCTCTTCAGCTTTTTCCTGGGAGGAGGACACTGGTAAGCGACGTGAATCCCTAGTGCATTTCAATGTTTGTTCGTTGTTCATTTTTTTTCTGTTGTTATGCTTCTGGCATTAGCCTGAAGTTATTTTTATCACTACTGTCAGATAAGGAAATACGTATTTTGGGAAGGTGAGAGGGAGCTAGACCTCTAGGGACAGAAAGAGGCATTCTGACAGATATAGGATTGTTCTGTGAAGGGTCGGGAACCGCAGGTTCACTATTTGCGCACCAAAATATTGCAAATATATACACATGATGTGTAGTTACTTCTGTCCTGTTACAAACCTCGGATATTGTATCTTTGTTGTTTGTCTGTTTCCTTGAAGATAGCTCTACCATTTCGTACATTCCAAAAGAAAATATCAAAATCTGTCATCAGTTTTGCTTCTAATTGGTTTAGTTTGTCACGTCATAAAACTGGACAGTCACCTGGAACCTTGTCAGAAACAATTTCTAAAACATTGTTTTCTAGAAACAGAAAAAAATGTTATCCCTTTGATGATGGAAGGAACGCACTATTAGTTGTTCATGTTTTGGTTTTTCCTATCTATTTTAGTCCTGCGAAGTTTTTATTCTTCCTATTTTTTATTTCCTAGTTTTCATTCTTCCTACTATTTGAAGTTTTTATCCTTCCTATTTACCCTTCACTTTCTTTTTCTACGCTTTTAATTTGCTTCCCTCGAATAATGATTATGAATGATAATTAAGCCCTCCCATTCGTACGGTGGATTCCCGGTTGGTATATACGTTGTCATACAGCAAACGTGCTAAGATTAAACAACTGGTGCCACTTTTATTTGTATACGTGGTCTCTGAGAAGTATGGGTTAAAAATTACATTGACTGCTGGTGCAGTTCCCGCCAGCTGGGAAAATTACCAACATGCAAACTGAACGCTATAAAGCCTATTTACTTCTAAAACTGAGCGGCAGTTTTTCCTAACTGCAGTATTTCTGATTATCGTTGTTACTACGTGGATCTACCACATTCTGTAGCATGTAATCAATCTGTCAACTTTGACATTATCTGAAGTAGTATCGTGACTTTTCCGTTGTTCATGGAATCAGAGTTGAGCTTTTTCACCAAAAACCATCCAGCTAAAGGAAGCATATCATGTCGGTGTTGAAAATATAACCATGGCACTTGTTTTCGTAATTGACCGACTAACACTTCCGTTTCTGGAACTGACAAAAGCTCTGTCGGTAGATCGTTGGTTTCGTCTGTTCGTCGTTTGTCAGTTCGCCCTCATGAACGACCCACATGAAAGTGATCATGCTGTACTTTCATTATCGGACACAGCCTTGTCGTGAAATAGGGATCCTCCCTTTGTTTGCTGGCAACTTTTAGATTGTGACCGGGAAAAGCTTGTCGGTATATCGGTGGCATTGGAAAAACGTTTTTTCGTTCAGTTTCTAGTATAGACAAAAGCGTTGTCGTTAAATCTGGTAATCGGGATACTCTTTTGTCAGTGCTTCACACCAACTTACCCTTTTCTCTTCTCGTTTGTGGTACCGACAACAACTTTTCCTGAAACGACGAAGATCTGAAATACCTTGTCGGCAAAATGAGATCCTTCATTTTTTTGGTAATTGGTAAAATATGTCAGTAACTCGGATGCGGGCCACCGATAAACCCTGTTTTTTCTTTTCGTTTCTGGTACCGACGAAAACTTTTTTTTAAACGACGAAGGTCTGAAATACCTTGTCGGCAAAAAGAGATCCTTCATTTTTTAGTTCGTAACTGGTAAAATTTGTCGATAACTCGGATGTAGGTTATACCGATAAACCATGTTTTCTTTTCGTTTCTGGTACGTACACAACCCTTGCTTAAAAATTGCTATTGCCCCGAACCACCGAATGGATGAAATGATTGTATATATTTAGTAGGGAATAGTCCTGTTTTAGTGTAACTTTAATATATGATGTGTAATATCACGAATTAAATAAATTGATTGATTGATTGATAAAAGCCTTCTCCGCCAATTGAGATCCTCATTCCAATTGTTTGTCACCTCTTGATACAATTGATACAGTCTCATGGAGAAATAGTTCTTTGTCGAAAAGGAAAATGCCATTTCGTTCCGTTCCGTTCCTTTTTTCGTAAATCGGCTTGTTTCGTACCGGCATGAAATTTATCAAGCGTATTAGGGATCTAACCAGATTGACTTGGAAATTTTCAATTCTCGGATCTGACCACCAAGGGAGAGGAGGATTCCGGAATCTTGCGGCATGCATAACTTTCGAACGAGTTATTCAATCAGGATGGAACTTGATAGCTGGCAAGACGGCATGTCCCACAGTGTTCCATTTCAGTACTGAACCCGTACTGAAACCGGCAATTTAAGGGGAGGCGGAGTGGTGGCAGTGCTGGTACCGGAAATCCTTTGGCGGGCGAGTTGAGGTACTTCCAGATGAGTTAAGACATTTAAGGACTAGAAGAAGAGCTTAGGAAACGGACCGGATCCAGGCACTGTGGGGGATCGGAGAAATCTTGTTATATGAATAAATGAACGAGCGATCCAGTTCGGCTTCACTGTTGGCAAGAGCACAAGCACTAGACGTCCTGTTTGCAACTCCGTACAAGATCCGTCCACTGGAGATGGAGTTCGAGGGTGGCCCCGTAAATCTTGTGACAGACATTAAACGAGTGATCAAATCCAGATGGAACTTGATAGCTGGAAAGGTCACAAGTCCTAGATGTTCAGTTATTGTTCCAGATCGGAGTCGGTCACTGTACGTGTAAGTGTGTGTCTGTGTGGGGGGGAGGGGCAGAGGACGGGTGATCACGGAAACCGTGCGATACATTTGGAAAGATCGGGACGGAACTTGGAGGAAAGGGCTATCAAATGCTTCGGTGAAGCTGCAAGGTGATCTCTGAAGAGACATACGACCTTGACAGCGATGTCAGCATTTACACACTAACATAGATACTAACTATCCTTGCGAGTGCCATATAAGCTTTCAACTATATTTCTTCTGGAGCTCATTCCTTAGGCAGACAAGTTCTACAATTTCTCCGCGTTCCTCATCAAAGCTAAGAGAGGCCATGTGCCGTTAAAACAGATGATATGGATCTCTACTTTTTTGTATCAATCACAGCATGGTGGGCGCGTTGGAATATTGGAAAATAGACTCTTCCCATTGCGACTTGTTTTCCAAAGTCAGAAAGCCGTTTCAAACCTTCCGTTTATCCAGTTATTTGCTGCCGGTGCATCAGTACTATTTTTGACCACGCATTCTCTAAGGGAATAATGGCAATCGGAAGATCTCTAAGCCAAGGCTTCGTGGTTCTTTAGTCCTCTTTTGGGGAAAAGAAGACTGAAATAGTTTCTTGTAACTAGAGGGGCCTAAGAGCTTTTCCGAGTAAAAAAGGATCATCACAGAAAATGACGTCAACGCACCGCAATCTTCAGCATCTTCGAGGTTGAAGCTTCCCCCTCAGTGAACAATGGCTCAAAGCAGGGTAGTGTACGTGTCAAGGAGCGCCGGGGTACTTCTGTTTTCTTTTTTGTTTGCTTAATAGTAGCAAGAACCGATAGTGATCAGAACGCAAACAACCCTTCTGCCTCTCAGTTGAGCGAAAATCCACGAGAGTGTTAAAGAATAATAGCGAGGGAAGCTTGCCAGATAACTTGTGTACAAAGTGGCGCTGAACTTTGCAAAGGCATACGTTGCAAAGTATACGCAAACTTTTGTATTACATCTCGTCATTTAGGCTGTAATATTTGATAATACTAATAAAATTTTTAATAAATAAAATTATTATTACTTTTATTATTCTTATTAGACGTGATAATGCAGAACAGGATTGTCGAGGGTGTGCCCGTGCATCGTGCCCACTAAGTGTCCGGTGCCAGTGGTGAACTTCGCTGGTGCCCAGGCGGTGCCAGATCAGCGACGGTAAATTATGTACACCTACTGCTCGGGAGTGGATAATCCCTGAGAATAGCTACTAGCAAGAGTAGAGAGAGCTTCCAATAGTACTATTTTGGTAAACTGACGACGTCAGCAAAATGAATCATCAATTAATGATTTTCAATGGTGTATTCGCTACTTTTTTCACCAACGTAAAAAGTTCACCCTTACAATATCTGAAATGTCTGGTCATAGTCATACTTTCTTTCTTGCTCGGACAGTGTCTGATGGACGACAGAAATATATGGCGGTTTCAGTGAAGCAAAAGATTGAATCGTTACTATAAAGCTCTACTCTGGATTGGGTTTTTATCACCATTTTAATTTTGTATTTTATCCACTGAACCAAGGACCAACTAGGCCACGCAAACATAAAAGAAAACACCAACAACAGACAGGATCATCGTTGTGGCAAGGCACTAACTACCAGTCAAAGCACCAGTGACGCAGAAAAGGTTTAGCCTACATGACCCTTAGTCTTAACCTTCTGCCGAAAAAAGCATTTCCTTCAGACATCTGCCTTCCGAGGTATTTCGCTCACAACAAACCGAAGTCATGCAAAGCTTCCCATATGATTTGAAAAAGAAAAAACACGTGTTACTTTAATGAACCTGCCGACCGCGACTTTAGGTCCTCTCAAAAACGGGACCCCGGACCGCTTGCCACGGGAGCCTTCTGGCAGACAAAAACAGGACCCCTTACAAACGAAAACGGGACCTAGCTTCACAATACGGACAACGAAAATATGACCCCATAAGAACGAACGATACCCATGTGGCTACAGAATTGTTCAGATCGGTGTAAATGGCGAATAAGGTATTTCTTGTATTGAATATTCTATACGCTGGCCATAGCATGAGTTACATGACACGACTCTACATTTATTTGGGCCTTGCGGAGAATCAGTTAGAGAAATAGCCTTGGTTGTCCCCTATAATTCGCCCACTAATAACGTGAAGGAATCGACTGAAAAATAACGCATTATTGGTCCAGCAATCCAAAAGGAGTGGATCATGAAAAGGAAGAACTATCGAGATTTTTTTTGTATTCCCTTTAACTTTTTTCTATAAATTTACGGATCCATTTTTCAAAAACCATGTCCTTTGTCCGTATTAAGAAAGTAGGTCCCGTTTTCGTTTGTAAGGGGTCCTGTTTTTGGTTAACCAGAATGGTCCCGTGGCAAGGGGTCCGGGGTCCCGTTTTCGAGAGAACCCGAGTTTACCGCTATAATTCAAATACGCTTATGCCATATACTTAATTTCAGTCGAAGATTTGAATAGTATACAACTCTGTATCACAATTTGGGCAAAGCTAATAATCCCGACCCAAAATTAATAGTTGAATCCGTTAAACAGATACGTCAGCTGAGTTTTATTCTGGCGATATTTCGGCCTTTCTTGCCAAGGGCCAACTTCAGGCTCAAACCAGATCTGGGGGATAAACGATTACCAGTCGATATAAATGACTACTGGTAAAACTATTGTACATTTTCAAAGAGGAACTGAAGAGAAGCTAAGAGAAGATCAAAGAAAACTGAATAAGTCCTTTATTGCAACGAGTAACCAATCAGTGGGTCAGACGGCATTTCCAATATTACTAGTCACATCTTTTCTTCATGAAAACATGCCTGACTGCTGGGAAGTAATTAAATAAAAAATGAAAATAGATTCTTGAACGAAATAGATACTGACGAATATTTAGCTTTAATGTTGAGATCTGTTTTGAACTTTCCGGTTAGGGTTTTTACAAATCGTGCCGCTATAAGGGCGATTCTGGCGGTCTGGAAAGCTCCGCGAGGTTTTGCGCCGGCTGTTTTTGCGACTTCGGCTAAAAACTCACTTCGCTTTCCAAAGCTGTTCTCGCGCTCCGCCACCAACACTTGCAAAGCGAATCCATTCGCGAGTGGGAAGTGATTTCGGCACGTCAGCGAGAAGTTGTAAAGGTGCAACTGAGGCGCAACTACTTACCGTTTGTTCTTGCGCTCACCGGATTCTCGCTTTGCTTTTCGGAAGGCAAATCGAATAGATCGCCAGAATCGCCCTATAGTGAGACGGATCGCACACTCCACCGAGATTACCCTGACTTCGCGAGTAGAAACCTAAAGCCTCGGCGTAGTCCCTTGAATACCTTGCGGACTGGATGGACTATCGTAATTTGGCTCCTTTAACAGTACTGAAAAGTACACACACACAACGCCTATAACTGTCGACTCAGCAAATTTGACTATGCCAGTGAATCAGTGTACTCATTGTGTTCTGAGACTCAAGTGTTTTAGTTTTAGTACTGAATAAACTTAAATATAAACCTTACCATGAAAGAATGAATGAATTTATTCCCAATAGAGCCCAAGGGCCATGGCGGGAAACATAACACAATAACAAAAACAAAATATCATACACTCCGAAAACAAACCAAAAATCATCTATTTCTATAAAAATCTAAACCTATAAAAATAATTCACGGTGGGTCGTAGGGTAGCTAGCTTCAGGAACCTACCCAGCCTTCGGAGCTCACCAAAACACTTACTTCCTATCCTTGAAACCAAATCCCTTTCCTCCCAAAGCTTCCCGACGAAACACTTCCTTTCTAAATTCTTTCAACTCCTCACAATAACATATCAAATATACCGCATCCTCTCCTTCAATACCACACACTGGAAAAAATAAGGACCAGGACCTTTCCTATCTCTACCAATGTTTCACTCTAGTAGAGAGGCCCAAAGTCTCCTCCAAGCTACCGGATAAAGTAACAGCCGTCTTTCAACACTCCTCCCCGTGTTAAACGGCTGTATGAAACGACGCTTGAGCCGAGTCCAAGTTTGAAATCGCAACTTGGACGCGGTGATGTAGACATTCCGATTGTTGAAATGCTTCTCATTTCTCCTCTATGTAGTCCCTCGTACTTGTTCTGCCATTATTGTACCTAGCTCCCCAACATAATTATGGGCGTTAGGATTGCCACCCTTCGTCACTGCTCCCCAACATCATTATAGGCGTCAGGATCGCCACCCTTCGCCACTATCTGGGTTTGCACAATTGCACCCATAACTTTTTAGCGCTTCTTCGGACAAGCCAATTCTGCCATAGGCTGCGAAATGCAGACAACTCCGTCAAGAAGAAGGGTAAAATCAAAATCAAATACTGTGTTTTCCAGGCAGAAAAGGTAGACCACCAGGTCTGTCTTGTGCGGCATATACGCATTTTCTACCAAATTTAGACTCCTGTTCTTTTGCTTGACTTTTCCCACTTTTTAACCACTGCGCAAACTGTTTTCAAATATTTTGCGTCTGTATTGCAAATATCTCCACTTCTGTAATGGTGGGTTTACACACTGCGTAAAATCCGAGCGTAATTTGAAATCGGAGCGTATTTTACGCACGTTTTGAGCTTCAACACATTTCTAGCAATACGGACGTATTTGAGAAATCGGTCCGTTTTGTATCTAAATACGTCCGTATTGCTAGAAATCTTTTCAAGCTCAAAACGTGCGTTAAATACGCTCGGATTTTACGTAGTGTGTAAATGGACCATAAACCCTGGTTCGCAGTAGCTGCGTTCATTGCACCCCATGCTGTCTCTGGTTTTTCCTCACCGGTGTTCGGTTCTTGTCTTATTGCGCGTTTTTGGTCTCGCCGAGGACGTCACCAGAACCTGCTTGGGAGGCAGGTTCTGGTTAGTCCGCACCGGTGTATGGCACCCTTTTGTGGCCAAAAATACTCTTGCGCTCTTTGCTGATTTCATAACAGTTTCATGAATAGGTTTCAAAGTTTGCAACGAAAAAATAAGAAATTCCGAACTTATACTCTGGCGGCTTTAAGAATAATTCACAAATGTCAAATGGTTGTTCCAAAATACACAAACAAAAATCAGTACACTACCGACAAGACAGCTCTTGAGAAGGCGTTCGTATTTTTGGCCCCAAAAGGACACTTTACCGGTTAGCACTAAACAGACACTGGATCGGTGAATGCAAAACCCTTTATAAGAAGCACCGTTGAGTAGTCCCCGGTCAAAGAACGTACGACAACTTCCGACGTCCAACAGAATCGCATGAGAAACGCTGACACCACAGGAAGCGAAGCTTGTCTTTTAAGATGATTGTGCAGGGGACAATGAAACCCTCGGGAGACGAATTCTGAATTAACTGCGAAGACCCTGGAGAATATTTTTATGAGAATTTTATAAAGGTATAAAAAGTTTATAAAGTTTACTCAACAGACATTTATGTTCGACAATCAAAGGGTTATATGGTTTCCTTTGATAAAAAAAAAAGTATATTAACTTTTAGTCTTCAGAAATCAACATATATGTGATTTTCTGGCTTTCTCGAAATCTTTAATTTCATAGGGGAAAGTATTGCCCTTTCCGGAAAACAATATTTCTGACCAATTTTATCGGTAAAAGGTCCTCTAGTAAGAGCAGTGCTTCAAGGAATGGAAAATCAACGACTTGCTTCACCGCGTGATGATCTACAAGAATCTCACCGACAAAAAGATAATCCCAAGAGATCAGAAGTCCCCTAGAAAAAAGTTTCCAAGAAAAGAAATGCTCCATCAAATTTCCTAACAATGTTGCCGCTCAGCTGGAATCACTTTTCGAAATTTGAAAGCTACCCTGGAACTGAAACTCTAACTCGTTCGATACATTCCCAAGGGAACAGTAAACAAACGAAGGGGGGGGATAAAGAGTTTGGCTGGTATTGTGAGAAAACAACTTAAAACACGTGAAACTTATCTGTGAATGTGTCAAATCGTATTTGAACTCCAAGCCATGTCCAAGATGAAAATGAGGTAAATCTGATTTTTGTATGTGAAACAATATTCTAGCGTATTTTTTCGTTATGATGTTGGTTAAGTTGCTTAGGTTATTTTATAGTTTACTACTTTCGACTGTCTTCTTTTTCTTTCTCCGTCCTCTGTGCTAATCAGTTTTACGAGTTACAAACAACCGATTAATCTCTATCTGTAAAGTAAGTTCTCTATCTGTAAGTTCTCTATCTGTAAAAATAAGTTTGCAACGATACTGATTGATTTGTATATCTTGAACTTCCCAGTGAAAAACAAGCTTTTATATCTAAAAGTGGAAAGGACCACATGAACAAGGATTAAATATTTATGATCAAATTCATAGCAAACGAATACTCGAATCAACCAACTATCTTCGCCAAACATTCTTTTCATAATTCCCTTCCCTTAAACAAACAATTGCTCAACGCTTCAAATACCTAGGTCTTAGACGTTAGACCCAGACATGCCGTTATTATCCGTCATTTCAACAAAGAAAAAGGACGGATTACAAAGGAAAAAAATGGAAATCATTAAACTTTCACACAAAAAAGGGTCCACAGTTATAAATTGAAACATTTCTGATCATCAAAAGAATATACTTAAATTATTTTAATTTTATTCTAGGGGTAGGGCTGGATTTTTGAATAGTAGCCTACTTGCTATCAGACTAGAAATAGTAAGGAATTATGGATGCTATCTATTTTTAGTATTTCGGTAATAGTCAGAATTCAGAATTGCAAGTAATTACAGATTTGTACATTTATACTTTGAACAAGCACATTTTATTCATCGTTATTTTACTTTTATCTGCATGTCGTTCGATCCGCATCGTTCTTCTGGTTATGGCACTTGCAGCCTCTGGCTCAAGTGCAATATACCGATCACAATTCCGTCTGTCGGTCTTCCGGTCTGTCCGAGTTTTTTGTAACACTTTTTCGAGTTAGGGTACTTCCAGATGTGCTAGGACAATGAAACTTGGCAGGCATATCAGGGACCCGATCAAACTAACCTGGGAATAATCAGTTTCCCGATCCGACCATATGCGGGGGAGTGGGGGGCGCTGGAAACTTAAAAATGTATGGCATTTTGTCACACTTTTTCGAGTTACGGTACTACCAGATGAGCTAGGACAATGAAACTTGGCAGGCATATCAGGGACCCGACCATACTAACCTGGAAATAATCAGTTTTCCGATCCGACCATTTTGGGGGGTGGGAGTGGAGGGCAGGAGAATCCGGGAAATTGAGAAGTGTGTAACTTTCGAACGGGTGATCGGATTGTAATGAAACTTAATAACTGAATAGATTATATACCTGTGATGTCCCGTTTAAAGTCTTACCGGATTCGGTAGCCAGGGGGGGAGTTGAGGGGGGGGGACCGGAAATTTCAAGAAACGGTTAGAATGGAGGGATCGGAGTGAAACTTGCTGGGAGCTCTAGATAAATCCTTTCGACCATTGTACTGGATCCGGACACTTATGGGGGGGGGGGGAGGGGGGTTCCCGGAATTCCGGTGATGGCGGTTTTGGGGATTTTCACGATGAAACTTGGCAGGCATATCAGGGACCCGATCAAACTGACTTCAAAATAAATTTTTTGTCGATCTGATAATGGTGGGGCGAGTGGAGGGAGGGGAATCCGGAATTTTCAGTCATGCGTAACTTTGGAATGAGTGATCGGATTCGAGTGAAATTTAAGAATTGAACAGAGGACATTTCTCTGGTGATCTTTTTCATATCTGGACCGGATCCGGCAACTATTGGGGGGGGGGGGGGGGAATACGTGACCCGCTTAGAATGGAGAGATCGGGATGGAACTTTGTGGGAAGAACAAACAGATGCTCTAGGTAATTCATTTACTGAATCGGATTGGTTACGGGCACCATGGGGGAGCTGGGGGGGGGAATCTCGAGAAGCGGTTAGAATGATGGTATAGGAGTGAAACTTCCTGGGAAGAACAAACATCTGATCCATGTAAATTTTTTACACAATTTGACTGGATCCGGACACTTAAGGGGGGGGGGGGTCCCGGAATTCCGTTTCTTTGGGATTTTCACGACGAAACTTGGCAGGCATATCAGGGACCCGGTCAAACTGACTTGGAATAAAAAAATCCTCGATATGATAATCTTGGGGGGGGGGGGGGAGTTCAGCGTGGGGAATCCGGAATATTGAGTTGTGCGTAACTTTGGAACGGGTGATCGGATTAGAGTGAACTTTAATAATTGAACAGAGGACATTTTTTTCTGGTGATCTTTTTCATTTCCGGACCGAAGCCGGCAATTATTTGGGGGAGGGCGGAAAATACTTGACCCGCTTAGAGGTGTGATCTGGATCGAACTTCGTGGGAATGACAAGTAGATGCTCTGGATTAATCATTCACAGAACCGGATTGGCTCCAGGTATTTTGGGTGGAGTCGGAGGGGGCGTGGGTCTCGCGGTGATCGGTGATCGCGAGTTCAGGTGCTTCCAGATGTGCTGGACGATGAAACTTTGCTGGAATATTGGAGGTTCACCAACATTTGCTTAGAAATTGCTACTTCCAAAATCCGATTATTCCTTAAAGTACCAATCTTGACCGCAAAGTGGGTTTTGCTTACAAATGAAGTTCCAGCTCCCTTAGAGTGCGCATCTCAACCGCAAAGTCGAAACTTACTTTTGATCAATCAAAACATCTTAACCCTTGCAAGTGCCATACGAGCTTAAAGCTCTTGTTTTTAGTTACATATCATTTTATTGGTTTTTGGTTCCGCATCGTTTTCTTGTTGTTATTGTGGTGGATTTTATGATTTAATTTGTTTTTCGCTGTGAACGGTTTGCCGGAAGTTCAACCGAAATATCCGAAATTTTATTTATCCTTCTCATATCATCTTAGAGGGATAACTAGCTGATCAAGAAAAAAAACCCAAAAATCTCGTTTTTCTATTTTTGTTCGTATGTTTGTGTTTTTGATGTTCGTCCCTAGTTGGTTGTATTTTAGTTTACATAAATTCGTATATCGATGGTCCGATCGACTTCAGAATAACAATTTACCTCTATTAATCTTCCGTTTTTTGCCGGTTTCTGGGCGACCTGCTTGTCTTTTTAAAACCTTAACTGAAACCCCCTGCTCCATCCCTAGATATAGGACTACGAAGCCCATCTACTCATTTGACCTGTACAGACCCTTCGAGAGTTATCGTGCTAACAGACGGACGGAAAAACTTTACGAGGTCATGGGTATTCTGTCATTAATCTCTGGAATCCCAAATAGAGAAGCCATCTAATGGAATGGGACTGGGAAAAAAATCATTGCAGTAAGATGCCAGCAGAATCATGAACGATGCGACTTAAAATGATGTGCCCTTCGCGAAAGTTGACCGATCCCACCAACGGAAATCAACAACCAGGGCTTGAAACCGCTACAACGTACGCAAGCAAGACTCAATAACAATATATATACTTCAGGAAAGAGTAAATCATCATTCCTCCAGATACGCCTATCATTAAGTCTTTTTAGGGCCCTGAAAATTCAGTAAATCAAACAAACAACTGCAAAAACAGGCGACATTCCTCTCAGCCTTTGAAATGTAAGTTCAAGCTTTGCTCGGGATTTATAGGTGGAATTCCCAATAGCTTAGTTTCCCTATTGAGCTCAAGTAATTGGCTACAAACAAGGAGTGTTTCGCAGATATCGTCACTGACTAATCTTGATTAAGTGCACTAATTTGCTGCTAGCGAGTAATTTACGAAAAGTTTATTAAGGCAAAAAGACAACAACTCAACAGTACTGGAGCCACATTGAGAGGCACGATCAGTCGATCAGCACGGAAATATCGTCTTGCCATCCCCTTCGACGTCAAATGAGCCAAGAACTAATAAATTCTAAGGTTGCTAAATGTTGCTCAGGTTGCCAAACAACGTGAATACATTTGAAACTCATTTGCATAAACAAAATTTCAAGATCAGGCGTTTGTACCCGTTCTAGTGAATGTTTTTTGTTATAGTTGCTTTTGGTTAGAGTCAGTGAAACATCTTTTCATCAGGGATGTCGTGATTATTATTTGTTACAATTTTAATAGCGACCAGCTATTACATTTTATCTTACCGATTTTTTTTTTAATGATGAATAAAGAAGTAGAGAAAGAACATGATCTGGATGTGACACCTGTTTGTTAATTGTTTGGTTTTCTATTGTATTGTTGACACGTGATCTTTCTTGCTTTACTCCAGCTCCAAAACGTTGCCGAGTTCGACCTGAATTTGTTCATTAAAATATCCAGTCCACCAAGAATCAACTGTCGGGCATGTCAAACGCTCTTAATGAAAAATGTGGGCAATACGCCTGTGACGACAAAGACCTGATTAAGAGCTACTCTTGGATTAAGACATTTTCCAAATGAAGCGCTGAAAAATTTTGCGCAAACGACAAGAGCATATTATTTAGGTTCCGGCCACGATTTGTGTTATCTTTCCGAAAAAAAATATAAATGCTTCTATTGACTTAAACGAACTGACCTGAGAGCGGGCGGGATTTCCAGTATATGTAATCTGTGTGTAAATAAAAATAAAGCTTGTTGCCAACGGAACGCAGATACAAATTCGGTGTCTCTAGCTGAAAAAAATCGCAACACGCCAGTTTAACTCCAAGTCAAAGTTTCTTTCGCGTGGCCTTGCGGAAACGATTCATGTTCTACGCACTCCAGCCGAACCGAAATCCCCGTTTTGATCAAGGCTAGACTAACCTGATTGGTATGGGTCCAACGATCCAGTCAAACTCGACGTGCGCTGCTCCTTTGTACAAGCGAACAACTTGTGTTACCCAAGGACTGAAAACTTGATGGACTTCGGAGACAACTGGTCCTATAATAGTTTAAACCGAATCTTAATTTCAATCTTTGTATAACATTCGCTATTAGGCACTTGAACGTAATCCAAGACATCAGGGGAACCGGACTCATATATATTTATATACAATATTCGAGCGGTAGAACCCGAAGGCCATTTACAGTACAAATAGGCAATTACTACCGAAAACCGAAAAACGAAAACCAAAAACTAAGATATAATAAGAAACAATCTCAAATCAAGTGCTTTACGCACAAAATTACTTAAAGAAACAATCATTCTTGGTGACATTGTTCGTCGGATACGAAGAAGCTGCCCGCCACCCCAAAAACCACTAAGCCCTTCAATCAGGCAAAAAGAAAGAACAAAAATATAAATAAATAAAAACCAACGCACAAACGGGTTGGTTGGCGGGTTATGGCAAAAAACGGGAACAGGTCGATCCCAATAGTTTCCTGAGTAGTAGTAGCCTAACAGTTTTTCCGATTTTTTCTATAGATAGCCTAGCCTTTAATTTGTTTTTAATGAGGGAGATACAATCCTAAAATAAGAAAACATAATGGTTGCGAGAAATCGAGTAGAGCCGACCAAGAGCTCGTCTATATGCCGCCGCGGCTAGCTAGCGACGATTTAAGAATAACCAAATTTTCTTTTCTTTTCTTGGCGTCAAGTACAGTTTGTTCCCATATGGTACTGCCCATCCACATGAAAATAGTAGCAAGTGAGAAATTGACTTTTTTGCAGGTAAAGAATGAAGAAGACTGATTTAAACAAAAAATCCATTTCTTCCAAATAGAGACAAAGCTGAGAAAATACTATAAGCTTTTGAAACTATATGTGAATAGATATTACTGAAATGGCGTATAATAATATTCATAAGGAAGTTTTGAAGTAGTAAATAAGGATTGACATTCAACCATCTCCTCCAGTCTGTCAGAACCAGGATAGCCGTCATAATCCAGTTGCCCGGGGAGTCGGTCCAAACCAACACTGTCTATCCAAATAATGTACACAACGGAAAACGTCAGCTACGATGCTGAACGTATTCCGTTGTGTACATTATTTGAATATATGTTTCAAAGTCAGCTCGGGCTCAAGGAATATTTAAAAACACCGTCAATTCGTTTCTGCCGCATCATGCCCAGTTTTCAATCCAATTTGTCTGCAGTATTATTCCAGCATTTATTTCAGGTCACTTCTCGAAAAGTGTATTAGTTAATATTTAATTTATTTCGTAAATATTTCATGTGTTGGCCCACATCTAGAATTACGCTATTTGGTATTATAAGGTTGGTATTACAAAATACTATAAGCTTTTGAAACTATATGTGAATAGATATCATTGAAATGGAGTATAATAATATGTATAGGGAAGGATTGAAGTAGTAAATAAGGATTGACATTCAGCCATCTCCTCCAATCTGTCAGAACCGGGATAGCCCGTCATAATCCAGTTGCCCGGGGAGTCGGTCTAAACCAACACTGTCTACTCAAATAATGTACACAACGGAAAACGTCAGCTACGAAGCTGGACGTATTCCGTTGTGTACATTATTTAATATATGTTTCAAAGTCAGCTCGGGCTCAAGGAATATTTAAAAACACTGTCAATCCGTTTCTGCCGCATCATGCCCACTTTTCAATCCAATTTGTCTGCAGTATTATTCCAGCATTTATTTCAGGTCACTTCTCAAAAAGTGTATTAGTTAATATTTAATTTATTTCGCAATTATTTCATGTATTGGCCCACATCGAGCATTAGGCTATTTGGTATTAGGTTATCCTAGTTGATTGATTGATCTAATAAAAGGACCGCAAAAGGAAAGTTTCAAAGAGCTACTAAGTTCTTCTTGTCCCTTGAGCATCTCCTGAACAAAGCAGTTCTAGACAGACCACGGGGTAACCGCAGAAGATCAAAGTTCCAGAACTCAAAGCAGATAACAATCTCAGTTTCAGATAGTCTAACCTTTGACAGTTTCGTGACTTACTAAGACCTCCGAAGTTGATAATGAAGTTCAGTTGAAAGCAAGTGCAACCGGGCGAACCCAACTATTTACAACTTCTATACGACCACCCGAGCCTTTCAAGACATCGGTTTCATATTAAATAATCTCGACACCACGGCCTTGGCGGCCTGTTTGAACTCTAATCATCTGTTCTCTCCCAGTTGTTTCTTTTTCTTTCTTTATTTTTCTTTGTTAACTTATTCAATTATTTCCATTTTAGGAAAGTGGTTAACAAAATATTCATTTGTTCTTCCCCAAATAGACTTCTGTCCATTCGTGACAGTGTTAAGACGTATCGTGATTTTGTCAAATACCGCTAAATAAAACAACGTCCAGTGTTTCTGGACGTTGGTCCAGGTTGTAATATAGTTTTCTGGTCAGTTGAGACACGAAGTATTATTCGTAGTTGTCAATACGAGGTTGTGAGGAGGCGGGCAAGATTCAGCATGCGTCACTTTGCAGCACCGAAAATTATGCCTCAGCAGATTATTAATAAAGTAACTTATATTTTTCTTTTCGTGTTGTTGTCAGGGATTTTTGGCTTTTTCGAGTTTAAGAAGAAAAATAATCGCACCAAAACAGGGCTCCCTGCCTACATACTCTTAAGGAAAAAGAATATAATTAGAACAGGGTTTCTGACATTTGCTAAAATGAATCCATGCGCATGTTAAAACTAAACGACTGTTATCACAGTATTATAAATAGGCTTATAGGAAAACTATTCCTTGATCACCCGTAGCTCTCGAAGACGTCAAAGAATGGGTGATAACCATTCCACCTCAGTCCTTGCATGTTTCCGCAACCTCCAATATCTCGAGTTGCGGTTGCCTAGGTTGAGAGTGAGGTTGGATCGTGAGTAATCTGGTATCAATGAACAACGGCACTTCGTTAAAGATAATGGTTCCGGCGGAAAGTAGGGAAACTGCTGACTGTAGAAGTCTAATTGTACACTACCTGCTTCAGAGAGGGGGAACAAAAGTTCGTCACCTCAAGTTACTAACCGTATTTTTAATAACTCGCGTTAGGCTCTAAACTAGGAATGCAGCCTGTGAAGTACTAATTCAGAATTCCGGCATTTTTTTCCTTCTTCATAGTTATGGTATTGATGATGGCAATTTATTTAAAAAATAGAACTCGCGACGAACCTGATTGTTTCGTTATGCAGATACATGGTACGCAGTGCAAGAATAAACCATCCATGGTTGCCATCAAAATTTGATGCAAAACTACTCCAAGGAGAGATGAGAATAATCATTTGGTCTCAATGTTAATGTAATTAGTTTTTTTTTTACCAAAGTCTGCAACTAACAGCTTTTCGATCTATTTTCTATCAATTATGTTAAGCCAGTGTGAATAAGACTAAATATTTCGATAAAATCCCAAAGGAGAATATTTCCAGATCTTTCTAAAACTGAAAAATTGTCTAGAAGATATTTGGTATTCATCGAGTCCCGTATAAATTTATTAGCATCTTAATAGTCCCCTAAATAAGATCCGTCAGAAAGACTTTAGGCTACATCAAAAGTGTCTTAAACAATCAAATTCATTCGCAAAAATTCTGTTAGATTGTTAAAAGATTGTTGTGATAGTTTGGGGATAGATGGTTGGATAGCCCTTAGGATTTTGTTTTAGTAAGTAGATTTTGTTTATGTAGCGCTAATTATACATTTGTTGTAGGTAATAATAAAACGAACTTAAACCTTGAACCTGAGCATAAACTAATAATAATCAATAATTGATCAAATCAAATCCAAATTACTGATAATATAATATTTTTCTAAGGAAAGCGTGTAGGTTGTGACGGCTTCTATAAAAAATAAAGACATGTTCCAAGTCCTGAGATGGGGCTCGTGTTACTCAACAAGACCGCACGTGTGAGAACTTCTGTTCTATCACGACTTTTTTTTACATGTCATGCAAAGATATGCGAAAACAAAAAAATCTACTTTAAAATGAAACAGGAGAAAATTACGAGAGTCAATACCGGGAGAAGTAAGGAACAGGGCTGTATAAAAATTACGAGAAAGCAAAGCCGCGAAGGTAATAATCACGTAAGAGGGCCTGCTCTGATAAAGACAAAACATAACAATCTCAGGCCTATTTCCGTAGCCATACATTTGAATGAAATGCATCACAGCCTGACCTTGGATTAGCAGAGTAGCAACCGGAGCTAGTGGATAAAGATCGAGTGACAGATAAGACCAAGCAGGGAAATTAATGGTGGTGATCACAACCGAAGAGATATTTAGAAAAGTAGGCAATGTACGGACGAAATAAACTAGGAGGACTATTGCAGAGCAAAGTGCTACGGAACGGCTTCACAGTAGGCACAAGCATCTAAAAACTACGACTTTTTACGACTTAGTTTGTTATTTTGTTTAGTTTCCTACGAGTTGTTTGTTTAACCTGTATATGGCCTTTGGGTTTTTCAATGTCTTTGAAAATGTCTTTCTGTCATGTCTTTCTGTACATTCCTTTTTCCTCTTTTTGTATTTATACTCCGTCTTTCTCTTTGTGAGTGTATGATGGGTCAAAATAAATTATTATTATTATTATTATTATAATACAGATATTTAAATTTATATATTAAGTAATTTTTAGGTTTTGGGATTCCAAAATGTAAGTGGAGGGATACCTATGACTTCGTTCAAGTTCTCAGTTTGTCCGTCCGTCCGTAAGCAAGATAGCTCTCGAAGGGGAATGAGATATTTTGATGAGAGTTGGTGTGAGGACTCTTTCGGTCAAGGGACAGGTCGAGTTCGTAGACTGTAGTCCTACATCTCGGGGAAGGGGTTTAAAATAAGCAGCGAACAAAATATTTTTTAACAGCTAGTGAGATGGTCGATTTCGGGGTAAGAAGACATGCTAAGCACGAGGGGAGCTCGTGATTGACCCGGACACTAATTTTCCTTTTCTTGCTAGGCCGCCATTTTTTGGCGGATTTACATCGTTTTTGTTGTAAAACGTGTAGAATGTCTGGGAGAATAGGTGGTAATTTTTCCAGATTTTTTTCTACATCAGGTTTTTAAGTAAAGCATTTTTTCTGTTTTCAATTTGTCCGAACCAACGTTTGTCCCGTACGCATGTCGTTGATTCGGAGAGGCCTCGGGTTGGTTCGGAAATTATTTGTAACGTATTATTTTTTTTCCTCGCCTTTATTTAAATATGTTAAAAACTGGAAATGATAATATTGCAGCTCAAAAGTAAACACAAAACTAAAGATAACAAATGTTTCAAGAGCCGAGTTTGCATTAAAGTGAAAATCCTTCGTTTGTCCTCTCAGTTAACCTAGCAATTCCAGAGACTGGTAACTTAAAACTTATATTAGCAAAGTTCAGAACATCTTTAGTTGGACCGATTACTTGAATCGATTCTACAGGAAGATTATTTTAGGCCCTCTTCTGTGCAGAAAGAATACTTCAAGCCCCTCAACGAGTTTTCATTCAAATAGCCGACTTTCCGACAGGAGAAACACCTTTGCTTTTCCCAAATTTAACTTCATAAGGACGAATTCGGGTTTCTTTTTCCTCCTTGAAAATATTGTAAGCAAAGTTAATTATCTTATCACAAAATTTTTTTACTTTGTTGTAAACAATTCTACTGACTAGTTTTCTTCGATTGTGGCCATCTCTTTTTAGCGCGTTCATTTTTCAAGCTGATTCTGTTAACAAATAATACCGTACGATAAGGATTCTGATAGCATCTTTTTGTATCTTCTAAGTCAGTTTCGAATTTGTACGGCATACCAGTGGGAAAAGACTGTCCGAACCAATCCCTTCAAAACTGTCCCAACCAAACCCACCCTGACTGAAATAGCAAAGTGGCGTACTAGAGGAAAACTATGGTAACTGATCCAGCTTGAAAATACTAAGCAGGCTACACACCCCAATTACTAAGCTGTCTCTTGTCATTTAATCGCCTTCCAATTATCGCTAATCTTCGGCGTACAGCTTTTTAACCGACCATGAACTATAAACTTTTACCTAAAGAAAACCAATTTTTTCAACTTTTTGTCATAACCAGAAAAGCAAGTACCATGAAACTTTGGTACAAAGTTAGATCACTAATAGGCAGATTTTATGTATTTTTTCCGATTTTAGCGACAACTTTTAATATTTGTTTTGCGGGTGTCCAGACCAACCCCGTGTCCGATCCAACCCCGAGCTCCCCTTTATACAAATTATTTTCTCGCCGGACAAACAGTTCGCCCGGACCCGGCAAAAACCGGAAAGCTTGTTAGAAGGAAAAGTCTTATTTGAAGCTGATTAGACATTCGATTCAGGGCTAAGAGACATGCTGAATCCGACCCAGACATATAGTTCGCGTGGAATCCACTGAAACCAGAAAACTTTGAAGTGTTATCTAAAGTTGATTAGAGGTTGGATGTCGTGGTAAGGATGCATGCTGAATCCGTATATGAAAATTATTTTCTCGCCATTGCGCCCGAAATCCGACCAAAACCGGAAAACTTGTTAAAAGTAAAAGTTGATTCGAGGTTCAATGTAGGGGTAAGGAGACCTGCTGAATTCATTTTTTAAGCTTTAGTTTTTTGCCGGACAAGTAGTTTGCCCGTTATCCGTAATGCAGGAAGTTTTGATCAATTTCGTAAAGTAAATATGACGTATATGGGTAAACGCACATGCTGATCCATATCTGAACTTGGTTTTGTCAGATGACTAACCATTGGCTTTAACCTATTTCCAAATTTTAACAGTAAAATATTTTAAGGAGTCTGGCAAAGACCGAATATATTCAAGGTACAACTGTCTCGATCAAATATTAAATGTTTGGGATCCCATCGAAACCTTTGATCTTGATGGTTTCGTTGTGGATTTATGTGACGGTTTCCAACTTTTCGGTTTTTGGGATCCCAAAACGTAAGTGGAGGGGTACCTATGACATCGCAAAAGTTGTCCGTCTGTCCGTCCGTCCGTCTGTACGCACGATAACTCTCGAAGGGAATGAGATATTTTGATGAAACTTGGTTTGACGATTCTTTGGGTAAGGAGTAAGGTCAAGTTCGCAGATGGGCTTTGTAGGCCCACATTTTGGGGTGGGGGAGGGGGTTCAAATTAAGGGGCAAACAAAATATTTTTAAACAGCTAATGTGATAGTCGATTACGTGTTTAGAAGACATGCTGAACACGAATATGCCAAACCTTTTCTTGTCCGACAAGTAGTTGGCCTGGAATCCGGCAATAACCGGAAAGTTGGTTAAAACTAAAACTATCATTTGAAGTTGATTAAATGTTCGATTTAGGGGTAAGAACACATGCTGAACACGATGGTGAAAACTATTTTCTCGACGGACATGTAGTTTATCCGGATTCCGGTAAAAACAGGAAAGTTGGTTAAAAGTACAAGTTTCATTTGAAGTTTATTAAATGTTCGACTTAGGGGTAAGTAGACATGGTAAACACTTATATGAAATGCATTTTCTACCCGGGAAACTAGTTCGACCGGAATCCGGCCAAACCCGGAAAACTTGTTAAAATCAGTAAGTTTTATTTGAAGTTGACTAGATGTCAGATTTAGGGGTAAGAAGAGATGCTGAGTCTGTATATGACAATCATTTTTCAACCGGACAGATAATTATGACAGATAAGATGTTGTTTATAAGGATATACGCTGAATTCGTTTTTGAATTTTCTCTTTTTGCTTGACAATTAGTTCGCTCGGAATTTGGCCGAAATTTGGCAGAAGTAAAGCAGGAAGTTTCGGTTAGTTTCGTCAAAATAGAGATGGCTTATGGCGGTATATCTGAGCTTGGTTTTCTCTGATGATTAGTCTGCCGAAGACTGGATCTGGCGAAGACAAGACCCAATTGTCTGGATCAAATATTAGATTTTTGGGATCCCATCGAAACCTTTGGCCTTGTTGAAGCTGCGGGTTGGCGCAGTCATTTAGACCAGTCGATGGTTTTTGCATGTCGCAGTACCGACTTTCGCGGTTTTTGACTGTTTTTTTTTTTTTCCGATGCGAAATTTTTAGTATACCTGTCCTCTTTCAGTACTGCTTCCTCCTGCGACTTCCGTTTTCTTTCCCTCTTTTACTCAATCCTGGGATCGGTTAGATCAGACCTACGTTGAACTTAGTCGTGGTAATACACAGCTATTACGCCTTTTAATGGTTCACTATAAACACATACAAAACTAAACTCTCGACGAAATTTCGGACCTATAATAGGTTATACCATTTATTTCTATAGTATAGATAGATAGATAGATAGATAGATCAGTGTATTTCAAAAGCCCATGGGCCATATACACAAACAAACAAAAACAGAAACATAACTTAAACAATCAGACTCCTTCTTAACTCTAAAGATTTATCTATGTACACGCCCACTCGAGTAATAACGGTAGGGTTAGTATTACTCAAAATTTCAGGTAGTGATAAAATCACACCCTCTAGATAACTTTTCCTTAAATCTGAAAGTTTCGGGCAACTACGGAGGAAATGGTCCAAATTTTCTTCCTCCTTCTCACAAAGTGGGCAAGCATACCTCCCATCAGGAACCACACTACCTCTCTCAAAAACCTTCTGCCTGCTCTGAATTGGAAGGCAGTTTGCCCTTAGTTGGATCCAAGGACATAAAACTTTCCCGGGTAGATTGAACTTAAAATACACTTCCTCTCCAAAACAAACTCCTGACCTTCTAAAACCACTCTAATCTGACGTTCTAGATCTTTTGGCAAATCAACGCAACCAAGTCCTTCATTCCATATATATGGCATTCCTACTCGCTCCAGTAACCGCTTTACCTGGAATGGCCAAGAATGATTCAAACCATTATTCAGCATTTCATCATAAGCTAACCGAGCTAGTCTATCCTTACTCATATTTATAATTTTTAACCATAATCTAATCATCAGGATAGCCCTACGTAACTTTAAAGAATATAAACCTATATCACCCTTTAAAATTTGAGAATGGGTTGTCTGATGTAGTCCAAATACCCTTTTGTAATACTGAAGTTGGAGCGACTCTAGTTGTTTTGCCGTCTCGCCGCCCCATATCTCTGCTCCATATTCTAAAATTGGCAAAACTTTTGTGTTAAATATTCTTTTATGCATTTTAAGGTTTTTTATACCCATAATTGACTGATTCCGAAAAATAGCTGACACGGCTACTTTACCTCTATTAACCACCTCATCAATATGTGACTTAAAACTTCCGTTGTCAGTTAACACGAATCCAAGGTATCTTATTCTCTTAACAATCTTCAGTTCTTCATTATTGAAAGTGAACTGACAATTTTCAATGCCATTAATTTTCCTTTTTTTTTAAATAATTACTTCACTCTTCTTAACGTTCAACTTTAATTTTTTCATCGCCAGATACTCCCCAATCAGATTCAACAGTGTCTGCAAATCTTCGCCCGATTTAGCAACAACCGCAAGGTCGTCCGCAAACAGCAGCACTGACAGCTTTCTACTTCCCAGACTTACCGTTGGAGCCCATCTTTTCTCTAGAAAATCACAATATCATTAATATAAATATTGAATAGTCGAGGGGATAAAGTGCTACCTTGTTTTACACCTCGCATTATTCTAAACTGTCTCGACACACTACTACCAACTTGAACTATTCCTTTTACACAAACATACATACTAACTATTAAACTTACAAATGTATTAGGTAAACCAATTTTAACTAAAGTGTCTTTCAATAATTCTCTATCTAAACTATCAAATGCTTTGTCAAGGTCTAAAAAACCCACATAAAGACTATTCTTCCCCTTACCATATTTATCTAATAACGCCTTTAAAACAAATACCCTGTCTGACGTTCCGTACCCGGCCCTAAATCCCCCTTGCTCCTCATGTATTGTATTGCTTTTGTCTAACCATGTCGCTAACCTAACATCTAATATTTTCTCCATGAGCTTACTTAACGCAGGTACTAACGCTATCAAACGATAGTTCTCATGAACCCTGGGATCTCCCTTCTTAAACAGCGGGAGAAACATTGATTTTTTCCATTGATACGGCCATTTTCCAGCCTTTAACACCATATTACACAAAAGAACTATAATTGGCAAAAAAACAGACGAAAATTTCTTAAAGATCAATACTGGTATCCCATCAATACCTGCGGCTGACCCCCCTTTTAACTTTTTCAGTACTTTTTCCACCTCCTCCTTACTAACTTGAGCAACTAAATCATAATCATTTTCCTTTATTGGATAAATATCCTCTTCCAGACTTACTGTCATCTCTTGCATTTCTGGACATTGTCCTTCTAACTCTTCTAAATAATCAGGCCAAGAATCAACTTCCGGAGTCGCAAAATTATTTATCTTTCCATTTCTTTCTTCTCTTTTTACATCACCCCAAAACTTCTTATATTCTTTCTTCCGAAAACAATCAATAATACCCAGTTTCCTTTTATTCTCAAAAATATTTTTTTTCCTTTTTATCAGAATTTTATACTCTCTTCTCTGGTATTTATATTCAGCTAGTCTTATACTTTGTTCTTCAACGGTCTCACACTGCTTCAAACTACTAAGTATCTTCCTCAATTTTTCTTTCATTATTTTACATTCCAAATCAAAAAACTTTCAGCCTTTTTTTCTCTTTTTGTCAAATTGCACCTTTCAGCACAACTGCATATTAAATCATTTAATCCAGAAATTATTTCACACACGTCGGTTTGGTCATCAGCAAGTGATTGGCACTTAGTCATCACATCCATCGTCGAAAACACTTTTTCTAGACTACTTATATCATCGTCTGACAGATTACATCTTATTCTAGGCCCTAAGCTTACCCTATCGTTTTTATCACTATCACAATATTCCATAATACTAAAACGTTCTTTCTGGTGCAATCTTAACTTAATCTCAAGCTTCAACGCCCTATGATCCGAACCAACTAAATCCAAAATTTCAACACCAACTGAATCCGGGGCAAAATGCGTTCCAATCAGAGCGTAATCTACTACACTTGGCGTTGGCCCTGACAGGCAAGTAAATTCACCAACACACATATCCTTACCGAATCTACCATTCCCAATCAACAGACCATGCTCTCCGCAGAGTGCCAGAAGCTTTCTCCCCCAAACGTTAATTTTCCGTTTTTCATCCTTGTTACTACGTGGCATTCTACTACTTAATGGAGCAACATCACCTAAATCCGGTATTAATACATCAGGAACCTCAAGCGCAATACCCGTATATGCGTTGAAATCCCCCATTAGAACACATTCGGCATTACTATACTTTTCTTTAATTGATGCCAATTCCTCCTCTAAAATTCGCCAAGTGTCTTCCAACAGGTAGAACGATAACGAATAAACGCATTCGTTTATTCGTTTCCCGTAAAGCCTTACGGGAATTTTGAATGGATTGTCTCGCACTGACAGTATCAGCTTATTTAAATTGGTGCAAGTATAACAAATTCCTTTATTATTTTTTACGAAAAAGCAGACTAGGACTCTCTGACTAGGATTTATCAGTCCGGGTTTGGTAAGCTAAGACTAACTGAAATCTTCTTAGTAGTTAATCCTAATGTCCTTTACCGAAATTTTATTGCAAAACGAACTTTCAAGGCACTGGACTGCCGAACTAGCCATAATTGATGCCAAGGTTCTCACAACCCGAGACCTATATTAGGAAGCAAGCCTTGTGCAAGTGTTAACACTGACCCAATCAGTAACACTGATGTCCAAACTTGACCGTGCGCAACCAATTCGAAAGAAGAAGGAAAAACAAAGCGATCTGTTTCCAATTAGTTCAGTAATCTTACTTTACAGAACACTCGCAGTATTTCAGCAGTAGAATAAACCTGTTAAAATGAGACCCAACTTTTCCCAATTAAAAGAAGACAAACACTCAGTAAAAGATGCGAGTTACCAATTTCTGACTTTTTCAGAGAGTTTCGTGTATTTTCAAGACCAAATGAATAGCTTTATGTTCCAGTTTTGGCTCGTGAGACCAAGATTATACTCGTTCTCTAGAAATTCTAGTCAAAATCCCCGTCTCTCTCCCTCTGGATAATAGAGGAATTTCTTTCACGGCAACTTTCATGTCAGCTAAACTCAAAACACTCCGCGGTGGATATCTAGTTATGACGCAAACCTTCTACTAAAAAAAGATTCACGAAACCATGAGAGACAGCGTCATTTTCGTAATTGAAACGCTGATGTCACGTTCGCTCCTGTTTAACCCACGGTTTTAATCAATCCTTTTATCTCAAAATTATCAATGGATCATTATTAAATCCTTTTGTGTTAAAATTATCTGCGAAAATTATCAATGGACTTACTCTTGCTTATTCTGCCTTTTACAATATACCTAGCTCCCTTATCAAATTATATGCTTTTAAAATGCCTATCTTTCTCCATTGTTTCGTTTCGTGACTGCGAATGTTTAGCTCTTTCTCGGCCGTGCCGAGTTTTGCCCGTCACACAACGTAAAGATGCAGGAATCTTCAACGTCCCCGGACAACTCTTTCACACATAAGGATGTGAGAATCTTCTGTTTTTTACTGTTTTCTTGCTTAGTTTCCCGTCTTTTTAACCACGGCGCGTTCAGTTTTCAAATGTTTTGCACCCAGTCGACAGGAGCTAACAAGAAAATCACTAAATTCAGGTGGAAAGTAATGGTATTTTCGAAAAAACGTTTTTTCTGACCCATTTCATAGTGAAAACATCACTTCTAGTAAGAGTTGTGCTTTAACAAAATAAACTCAATGAGGTAGTGAGCTGATCCAAAGCGTCCCATCATCAGCGAATTTTCCGCTCTGAGAACTTCCTAGTCAGCAATGCCACTGTGATCCCCCACACTGATCCCCTTTTCGACTGCCTTCCTGTGAGGTTGGCGCTCCTCAGAAACGTGTGTCCTTAGCGCGTTTTAGTGCTTGTTTCGCTTGTCTTGTGTTCTCTTTGCTGTTTTAATAAACCTATTATTATTATCATATTATCGTTTCGACCCCCCCCCCCCACGGATAAAGATGCAGCATTCCAGTTCAACATCGAAAAAAAAACCAGACATCATCCCCTGCATTGATCTCGCAATGTCTCTCCATTGTGAAAACACACTAACCTCTATTATAGAGAGGTTAGAAGGGAGATATAAGGACAGGGTTCTATATGTCAGGCAAGACGCTGAATATTGAAGCGAAACGACATTCTTCAGCTGTACCACTTAAGTTTAAATGCTGAGGGGCGACATTTTATAACAGATGTAAAAGTGCTTCCAGAGAATTAACATGAACATAAAATGATAAAAGACAACTCTAAGAACCCGCCATCTGGTTGACCCCCCCCCCCTTTTTTCCAGCTGTACCACTCATATTTTCAGGCTGAGCGGAGATATTTATAACGGATGTTTCAACTATAGAATGTTTTTTTTTCTGGAAAATTGACATAGAGAGTTGAGTATGAAATGGTAACAGACAACTCCAAGGACACAACATCTGGTTCTCCAGCTGTCACAAATAAATTTTCCGGCAAGGCGGATTCCTCACGACAAAATGTAAAACAAAGTTGTTCAAATCCAAATCCAGCCTGAGGATGACTTTTTCCCAACCAATTTTTAAGTACAAACCCTGATAACTTTTTGTGTCGGTTATCTCGTTCACTTGCGTATATATAGGTAAAAATAGGTAACTGTAGTTGCTGTTTAAGAATTTTCGCTTACCCTTCAGTTTGACGGATTCAAATAAGTATCAGTAATAGTAACATGTCGCATTCCCCAGATGATTCATATTCTTCTATACCCAGTAGTTGGTTTTCTCCAGAACCCAGGCGAACTGTCCATACTAACGAGAACTAATAGTGTAGTTACTTAAAGGACCCCTCGCACTATTTACTCTTCAACTTACAGTATTTCAAAATCTTTGAATACTTTAAAACTAGGCTGTGCTTTCAACAAATAAACCCACGGTTTTGGCTGTTTTAAGTCTTTTCCAAGACCCGTTGACTTGTAGTGAAAACAGGGAACCAATTTACATAACAGGTTTTTCGGATAAAAAAACTTCTCGCAGACAACCGTCGACATCTTGATACACATCGAAGGTAGCAAAATACGGCAAGTGAGAAAATCAGCGTAGTTTTCTTAGAGGGGTTAGAATGTACCGTACGAAATTGGGGTCTCCGGGTCAATAAATATATGGAGTTTTTGGGATCCCAAAACGTAAGTGGAGGGATACCTATGACATCGCAAAAGTTGTCCGTCTGTCTGTCCGTCCGTCCGTCCGTCTGTAAGCACGATAACTCTCGAAGGGAATGAGGTATTTTGATGAAACTTGGTGTGAGGATTCGATGGGTCGGCGGACCAGTCGAGTTCGTAATGGGCTTTGTAGCCGTATATTTAGGGGTGGGGGAGGGGGTTCAAATTAAGGGGCAAACAAAATATTTTGAAACAGCTATATGCCAAAACCGGAAAGTTTGTTAAAAGTAAAAGTTTTATTTGAAGTTGATTAGATGTTCGATTTAGAGGTAGGAAGACATGCTGAAGACGATGGTGAATACCATTTTTTCGACGGACAAGTAGTTCGCCCGGAAAACGGCCCAAACCGGAAAGTTTGTTAAAATTAAAAGTTTAATTTGGAGTTGATCAGATGTCCGATTTAGGGCAAGAAGACATGCTGAACTTTTATGTGAAAAAAATTTTCTACCCGGACATGTAGTTCGCCTGGAATCCAGACAAATCCGGAAAACTGTTAGAAGTTAAAGTTATATTTCTAGCTGATTAGATAACCGATTCAGGGGTAAGAAGAGACGCTGAATCCGTGTGTGACAATCATATTTTAACCGGACATATAGTTCGACCGGAATCCGGCTGGAGTCGGAAAATTTGTTATAAGTTAAAATTTTTATTGGAAGTTGATTAGATGTTCATTACTGGGGAAAGAAGATACCCTGAGTTCGTTTTTGAGCTTTCTTTTTTCGCCGGACAAGTAGTTCTAGAGTCCGGCCGAAACCGGGAAATTGGCAGAAGTGGCAGGAACTTTTCGTCAAAACAGATATGACTTATACGGGTAAACACACATGCTGAATCCATATCTGAACTTGGTTTTCTCAGAAGATTAGCTATTTGGCCTTAATCTGATTCTGAATTTTAATTGTAAGAATGTTCAAGGATTCTGGCGATGACTGGATCTGGCTAAGACAAGACCCAGTTGTCTGGATCAGATATTGAATATTTGGGATCCCATCGAAAACTTTGGTCTTGTTATGGAAGTAGGTTAGGATAGTATTATAGGTAAGACAGGTCCTTTAAGGAGAGATAGGCTAGAAGGGGTGAGGCATGACCGAAGAAAGAGCAGGGCTTGAGGGTTGCACCAATCCTTCTCTGCTGACGGACGATATGAGAGGTGAAAATAGATTATTATTCTCACCTCTCTACGATCTCTCTATAACTCGTCAAAATTCTTGCTTATTTTATAATTGATTGAATCCTAGTTCTGATATACGTGTAATGTAACGTCATTCGCCGAAATGCATAATTCGTCGTAACTCTGGTTTATGTTATAGTTGTATGATTTTTAGTTCTGATATAAGTCTAATTCTAAATGATCACTTACGGTGATTCGAATTGTATATAAGTTTGTTATTTATGACAAAATTATGACAAAGATGTAGATGTTATTATATTTATGACGAAAAATCCAATGTTCGGCTTGCCCGTGAAGGAATTTGGGGCCGGAAACGGAGGAAGATACAAGCGACAAGCAGGATTGTAATCACGACGTACTGATTTAAAAAAACAAGACCAAACTTTTCGATGGGATCCCAAAAATTCAATATCTGATCCAGACAACTGGGTCTTGTCTTAGCCAGATCCAGTCATCGCCAGAATCCTTGAACATTCTTACAATTAAAATTCAGAAACAGATTAAGGCCAAATAGCTAATCATCTGAGAAAACCAAGTTCAGATATGGATTCAGCATGTGTGTTTACCCGTATAAGTCATATCTGTTTTGACGAAAAGTTCCTGCCACTTCTGCCAATTTCCCGGTTTCGGTCGGACTCTAGAACTACTTGTCCGGCGAAAAAAGAAAGCTCAAAAACGAACTCAGGGTATCTTCTTTCCCCAATAATGAACATCTAATCAACTTCAAATACAAATTTTAACTTATAACAAATTTTCCGACTCCAGCCGGATTCCGGTCGAACTACATGTCCGGTTAAAATATGATTGTCACACACGGATTCAGCGTCTCTTCTTACCCCCGAATCGGTTATCTAATCAGCTAGAAATATAACTTTAACTTCTAACAGTTTTCCGGATTTGTCTGGATTCCAGGCGAACTACATGTCCGGGTAGAAAATTTTTTTCACATAAAAGTTCAGCATGTCTTCTTGCCCTAAATCGGACATCTGATCAACTCCAAATTAAACTTTTAATTTTAACAAACTTTCCGGTCTGGGCCGGATTCCGGGCGAGCTACTTGTCCGTCGAAAAAATGGTATTCACCATCGTCTTCAGCATGTCTTCCTACCTCTAAATCGAACATCTAATCAACTTCAAATAAAACTTTTACTTTTAACAAACTTTCCGGTTTTGGCATATAGCTGTTTCAAAATATTTTGTTTGCCCCTTAATTTGAACCCCCTCCCCCACCCCTAAATATAGGGCTACAAAGCCCATTTACGAACTCGACTGGTCCGCCGACCCAACGAATCCTCACACCAAGTTTCATCAAAATACCTCATTCCCTTCGAGAGTTATCGTGCTTACAGACGGACGGACGGACGGACAGACAGACGGACAACTTTTGCAATGTCATAGGTATCCCTCCACTTACGTTTTGGGATCCCAAAAACTCCATATAGCTAATCATCTGAGAAAACCAAGTTCAGATATGGATTCAGCATGTGTGTTTACCCGTATCAGTCATATCTGTTTTGACGAAAAGTTTCTGCCACTTCTGCCAATTTCCCGGTTTCGGCCGAACTCTAGAACTACTTGTCCAGCGAAAAAAGAAAGCTCAAAAACGAACTCAGGGTATCTTCTTTCCCCAATAATGAACATCTAATCAACTTCAAATAAAAATTTAACTTATAACAAATTTTCCGACTCCAGCCGGATTCCGGTCGAACTATATGTCCGGGTAAAGTATGATGGTCACACACGGATTCAGCGTCTCTTCTTACCCCTAAATCGGTTATCTAATCAGCTAGAAATAAAACTTTAACTTCTAACAATTTTCCGGTTTTGGCCGGATTCCGGGCGAACTACATGTCCGGGAAGAAAATTGTTTTCACATAAAAGTTCAGCATGTCTTCTTGCCCTAAATCGGACATCTGATCAACTCCAAATAAAACTTTTAATTTTAACAAACTTTCCGGTTTGGGCCGGATTCCGGGCTAACTACTTGTCCGTCGAGAAAATGGTTTTGATCATCGTCTTCAGCATGTCTTCCTTCCTCTAAATCAAACATCTAATCAACTTCAAATAAAACCATCGTGTTCAGCATGTCTTCTTACCCCATAATCGACTATCACATTAGCTGTTTCAAAATATTTTGTTTGCACCTTAATTTGAAACCCCTTCCCCACCCCTAAATGTAGGGCTACAAAGCCCATTTACGAACTCGACTGGTCCGCCGACCCAACGAATCCTCACACCAAGTTTCATCAAAATATCTCATTCCCTTCGAGAGTTATCGTGCTTACAGACGGACGGACGGACAGACGGACAACTTTTGCGAAGTCATAGGTATCCCTCAACTTACGTTTTGGGATCCCAAAAATGCATTACCATTCTGTCAGTTTTTTCGGCTTGTTTGATTCGTACTCAGATTTCCAGTTTGACCGGTTGCTGTTCTGCAATGAAATCGCCCAGCTTTGGTCATATAACCTGCACATATTCCACTCCAAAAGCCCGCCACTATTTAGCAGGATTTTGAGGAGGTGATATTCTGCTGAGGAGACTTTCCTTAGGAAGGGAATTTTTAAACAAGGGAGAACTTTCATGGAGGGGTGAATTTTCCCACGCTGGAACTTCCGTTGAAAATTATCCGGGTGGAAATTTTCAGGGGGGATTACCTGAACCCATAAGTCCAAGTATCATGAATATCAAGGTGATTTCATTCCCTCTTCATGGGCCAACGAGTTCATTTCCAACAGGTCACCCTTGCATAGAAATTAGGAGCCATGTCGTCTTCGACATGAAAGTGAAGTAGTTAAAGGAGTATTGATCGGAAGCATTCTAATATTTCCAATTTCTAGATCAACCCCATCCAAGTCGCGAGTTCAACCCATGACTTCAATATATCTTGTGTTTGAAGAAAAAGTAACAACAAAACTGTTTTGAAGTTCTTACATCCTTTCTGCTCAAGAACTGGCAAAATTTCAAGAAGGAAAGTATCTCTTGAAACTCATTCAGAGCAAAAGCAATCAGCAAAAAATCTGCAGTCTTGTGGTAATTTTCATTCAACGGGAACCAAAATGACCTTTTCGTCTGTTGCAAATCTTGCCTGACACACCCTGGGCAAGGGACAAATTGACTCTTTTGAATCCATGCAGACGATAGACTGCAAGATCAGTCTTGGCAAGCGATAGTCATCTAACCATAGGAGTCCGTTTATCCCCAAATACAGCCTCTTTCTAAAAAGAAACCATCTTCTCACAATTCTATTCTCACAATTCTATTTTTAGATTGCCATCTAAGCAACGATAGTCAAGGGCAATCCTTCCTGTGCCGAAATGTGAAGAGAAACTGTCCGAACCACGTTAATTGATTACGCTATCTCAAGTAATTTTTCATCTTCTTTTCTAAAAGTTACAATAAAAAAATATTTTAATGGTAATTTTGAATTTTGGTTGATTGCTGGTAGACCTTTGTGACATTTGTTTGAAAAAATTAAAAGTATGAGGCCGGTTTTTAAAAATCAGTTAAGGGAGCGAAGGGATTTTACTGATCGACTAAAAGAAGAGGGACTAGCGGAGTCGCTCCTTAGAGGCTGGACACAAATTTGTTGGTGAAAATAAGGAAATTTTTTAATTTAAATGAATGTACAGATCTCTAGTAAGGTTAATGGTGCTAACGGTGATGTAAAATTGCTTGGCTATGGAAATTGAAGTTTGAAAAACTATTTAGGAGTGCGAGTAGTAATTGTTCTTCATTTGTTCAGCTGGATTGTGGCCTTGCGAATTTATTAGTGACTCTCAGGATGGAGAGTTCAGTCGTGAGCTTGGCGGTGGTGACGGAAGAAGTGCCCGACACCTGAAATTTGCGTCTGAAAAGAAGTCCACGATTCTTACGAGTCTCTGTAATACTTTTCTCTTCCAGAGAACTGTTCCCGATAGTATTATGGAGGTGATACTTGCTCCGGTACCGAAGAACCGTGCGGATGATCTGACAGTTGCAGGCAGATTGCGCTTGCTATATACTTTGATTCCTAAGGTATTTGAAAAATGTATTGCTGCCAAAACCGCTGCTTGGCTTGCTACTTCGTCACATCAATTTGGTTTCAAGAAAGGTGCCTGTGTAGACTTAGCTGTTTTTCTGTTAAAGTGAGTTGTTGGATATTTTATGTGTTTTCTTCCCCGTTTTTTTGCCGTTTCGCTGATTCCAATAAAGCATTCTAATGTGTTGACCACTATCGGTTGAGCAAGCTGCTGCTGTTTTGAATTTGTTTATGCCAGGATTTGGTTCCAAATAGTTTCCTCTTGGGTACTATAACATTGGTGATCAAGCAAGGGAAAGACGCAGACCTTTGCAAGAGCTATCGACCAATTACAGTTTCCTGTACCATAAGCAAAATCCAGGAATACGTCCTTCTTCCAAGAATAGTTGAAAAAATGTCGCTTTGGTTCAGAGCAGTTTGGATTTCGTTCGAGCGCCAGTTATGCCCACGCTCATCACATATTGACAAAACTGATGAAGCAGGCTACCGGCGACAAGTCTGCTAGTCATACATGTTCTATAGACATAGCTGGTGATTTTGACAATCTAACGCATTCTCAGGCCCTATTTTCTCTCATTACTTCTGGTATGAATCTAGTGGTGTGAACTGGTGTGAAAACTTGCATAGCCTGGATTTTTTTTTCAGGTACATCAGGAGTCGGACCCGACTTCAACGAGACCTCGGAAGTCGGAAGAGGAGGCACCTCTCGATATAACTCATGTCGTGCAGTGTGAAGTGGCCATGTCTTCAATGGCCAGAAGGCCAAGAACGTTTCTACATACAGATATGAGTTTTTGCGTGGCTTGGCAATCTGCAAAGGCGGAAATGGTTCTGACGGACATGAGAGGAGAAGATAAGCGAAGGTTTGCGTAACAAGAAATCGGACAGACAGTCGCATTTGTCGAAGTTAACAGCTGTGGACAGTCCTGGATCAGTAATCGCAGGTTAGAACCCATTCTTGCCAAGAGACAAAGAAGCAACATTACTATTTTGTACATTTTTAAATCCTATGAACCAATTACTGAATCTGACCGTTTGCAAACATAGGTTGCGTGTAAGCAGTTAACATGGTATCTGTTTCCACAGTAACTCGATCTGCAATTAGTCGTTTTTGCAGTTACCATGGTATCTGAAACCACGGTTGCTTTGCAAAGACGACAATAGCCGAAATTGCGCTTTTCGAAGTCATCCCAAAGCAAAAACTGATATCCGGTCACGTTACTTGCCAAACTTCTTTTCCATCAATTTGAAAAAATCTTAGGCTCTATTGTTGATGATGATGAAAGTGAGATGACTTTTTCAGATACCACGATCACTTACCACGGCTGGAACGCGGTATCGGAACATCGGATAACACGGTGCCTAGCCAGATACAACGGTAACTGTAAAACGACTTTAGACCGTGGTCAGATATCATGGTATCTGCAAAAACGAACTATCAAGTTTAATCGAAAAGGGCTAATATCCGAGTCTAGTTAAATCTAGTTGTGTATTACGTATTCACTCAAATAAGTCTGAAAACCCGATAAAAATGCAATAGGCTACTCCGTTTGTTCGCTGTCCAAAGATAATGAATTTCATCTATGTGCCTGCCCCTCTATAGGCGTACTCTCACCATTCCCCGAGGACTCGAAGAGAACGGCGAGAATAGAGGGAGTCACTCCACGCGGACTCGGCGTACAGAAACAGCGACAACACGAGGAATGCTTCCAAAATGCATTTTGTTCGAAAGAAAGATATGCAGTTGACGAAATTAGTCTGGATCCACTTTATTTTTGGTTCTTTTCATTCTGATTGTTTTAATTCATTTCACATTTCACCAACACCAGCAAAAATTGATTCCCCTCCGAATCTGAAAGGGAGTCCTTTTTGATGATGGTGATGATAGTCGGAGCATTCCCCGTCCGTGGGGACTCGCGAGAATACGGGGAGAATATCCCATCCAAATTGCTTATGTAAGATAATGACATGTTCCTGCCTCTTTTTGTTTGAGTGTATACCCTACCACTGAAGTTTTCAACCCTTCGACACTTAAACACGATCAAAGTTAACATCCTTAACGTTGAAAAAAACAACAACAGAATGTCCGAATAAGGGACGACTTCATATACATTTTCCTTTTCCTTTTATATCCTTTTCAATCGTACATAGTGGCGAATGAAAAGTTGGGACATTATTTTTATATAACCTAGTTGGTACGATAAAGCTATCCGCAATCAAAATACCATAGATGCCACTCTACTAATCATTGCAAAACTACGTTTATTGTTTTACGTTATCATCTGTATCCGTTATTACGTGATGGACCAAAGGTACTAATTTTCTTAACCTCAGACTAAAGAGATGAAATAAAATTTGCACTATAATTTGCACAAATTTCTAGTCCCTAGTGAAGCCCTTTTAGCAACCGACTGTTACTTACAAGTCCATCACCCCGTGATAGATATGATGCCCAATTTTTCTTGCCATCAAATACACCAGGAACAAATAATAGGTAAACCAACTAGCAAAAGCTGCAAACCCGTCATCGCCGAAGATGATTATGGTATAACAACCGGTTGATGCTTATAAGTCCCCTACATTTCTCACAATCGGGATCGGCCTATTTTTGGTTTCAGTGTGTTCCTTATTGCTGAAGTTGTCAACCCCTCGAAACTTTCAAACTGTTGTATCTCGTGAAGGAATTCTTGTGCCAAAAATTGGATGACATGTACTTTGACCAGCTCATCAAGGTCTATCGATTGCCGTTGAGTGAAAATTCTATCTGTATTACTTCACAAGTTGACTTTTTTGTCGTAGGCCAACTTTCTAATATCGCCACTTAGAAAGGGGCAAATGATAGGCTCTAATTTATGTAGCAATGAGAAGACTTTTAAAGTTTAAGAGGCACATCTGATAACATTTCTCTTCTACAATCCCAATGGAATGATAAAATCAGCAGAAATCACGAACAGAAACAATAGACGGCAGAAGTTCGAACCCTGGGAAAATGTCCCTTTTTTGTTTCTGTATATTTTTCTATTTATCACTCAAAGAAGATAAATTGGCTGTGGGGACGGGGAAATACCGCACATATTTGGCACTTGAAGATTTTAGTCCATCTTCTCTTTAAAACTGGTGTCCTGCTTGCCTGCTAGAGCGGAGCTTTCCAATCGAAAGCAGAAACATGGTCTGACCAAATGAAAGCTTGGCAGCCTAACTTCAGATATCCTCTCTGACATAGGCTAAAAAGCCAAATTGTTGCTCTCGCAACACAAATATTGCATTTATAAGCAAAACACTTGAGCCACATATGATCATGGTCCCTTCGCATATACTGTGCTCTCTCCCCCTAAAAGAAGGAAAGGATCTCTCTTGGAAACTTCCCTAAGAAGAGAAAGAGAACTCTAAGGTTGCTAGGAGTTCAACCGTAGGCAAAACTTAGACAGAAACGATTGATTCTGGAGCCTAGAAAAGGCCTAGCCTACTAGACCACTTCTCGTGCCTTTAAAAGTGAACAAAAGAGCTAAAAGCTTATATAGCACTTGTAAGACTGGTCCAGAGGATGAATATAGAATTTGCCTTTTCGTGGGTTTGTTCTGATCATTGGTAAACAAAACCCTAGAGATAAGATGATCATGGACCCTTGGAAATCACTTCGGTAAAAAGTATTTTGTTTTTTGATATGATGCGCAGACAGCTAGAAATTAAACTGTAAGCAAAACCCTTGAGACAAAAACGATATTAGCTCTTAGGGATGATTAGTATATATAATTTGGTCAGTTTTTTTTCAATTTTCGGTTCAGATGCGCACTTTAAGGGTGCTAGCGATGAATTTTTTAACCAAAAACCTTGTCGCATGAATGATCATGGGCCGAAATACATCGTTTGATCTAAAGTACTTTTTTACTTTACAGTTAAGATTCGCACTTTAAGGGAGCTAGAACTTCATTTGTAAGCAATAAGCAATGTTCCCTCTGAGGCAAAAATGATCATGGGCTCATGGCGATCATGAAAATGTATAGTCAGCTTAAGATTATTTTTTTTGCTTTGCGGTTAAGATTAGTACTTTAAGGAATAGTCGGGTTTTGGAAGTGACGACTCCTAAGCCATTCTTGTCGAATCTCTAACTTTCCAGCCAAGATCCATTGTCCTAGCACATCTGGAAGTACCTTAAGTTGCGATCACTGGGATTCCGCCCCCCCCCCTAATTCCCCCAGAGTGCCCGGATCCAATCCGTTTTTGTAAATGATCTATCTAGAGCATTTGTTTGTTATTCACAAGTTCCCGACGAAAACTTTATAGCCTGTGTAGTTGTATGGTAGTTGTGCGAAAAAGTTGCATGTGCAGTTGCATATGCAGTAGTACAAAATACTTTAATTTAATGTGCCTTATACTGGGCTATCCCGCCTTGCTCCACACTAAAAAACAATCTTGCAGTATTTACAACTGGGATTAATCTTGTCTCTTATCTCTAATTCGGATTAATCTTATCTCAATAGCGATAAGCTTAATCCCAGTAGCAAATAGTGCAGTTAATTTTAATCCTTAGGAACCTTTTACAATGCAGTAACATACAGTCTTGCTATAGTAGCATGAAGTAGAGCATCAGCTGGTACTGCATGCTACTTTTTCGTACGACTTCATGCTACTATTTTGGGATAATTTTTCATCGGGTTCTCCCGGTCTCTCCAGTCTAAGCGGGTCACGTATTCCTCCCCCCCCCACCCCCATCAGTTGTCGGATCCGGTCCGGACATGATAAAGAACATCAGAGACATGTCTCTGTTTCAATTACTAATTTCACTGGAATCTAATCACCCGTTCCAAAGTTACGCATGAATCAATATTCAGGATTTCCCCTCCCTCCACTCCCCCCACGATGATCGGATCGAGAATTTTTTTATTTCAAAGTCGGTTCGATCTGGTCTCTGATATGCCTGCCAAGTTTCGTCTTGAAACTCTTCAAAACCACCATCACCGGAATTCCGGGAAATCCCTCTCCCCCCCCCACACAAAGGGTCAAGATCAAGTCTAATTGTGTAAACGATTCTTCTAGAGCAGAAGCTTGTTCCTCCCAGCAAGTTTCACTCCGATCCCTCCATTCTAACCGTTTTTCAAGATTTCCGGTCTCCCTCCTCCGACTCTCTCAGCTGTCGAATCCGGGCCGGACTTCAAATGAGACATCAGCAACAGAGGCGTCACTAGCCAAAATGTTTTTTTTTTTTTGGGGGGGGGGGCAAGGAATTTACCGACTGGCAGGTACTTTTTACCGACTGTTTTTGCAGGAAAAACGACTGTTTTGACGAAAAATCGACTGTTTTAATGCCCCCCCCCCCCCCCCCCCAGTCGGTCGGATCAAGGAAACTGATTATTTCAAGTTAGTTTGATTGGGTCCCTGATATGCCTGCCAAGTTTCATATTCCTAGCACATTTGGATCGAAGTACCCTAACTCAATCGTGGGACAGACCGACCGACAGACGGAATTGCGATCGGTACATGGCCCTTGAGCCAGAGGCTCAAGTGCCATAATGGCTAGTTCTACCCCCATTTGCCCGAAAAGTAGCGGGTTACGGGAATTAAGCAACTTTACATCCATATTACAACCGATTTAAATGGAAGAAAAGGCTCATCAGATGCTGTAGAAGGAAAACATTGGGATCAGATCTCTCAAGGTTCTGTCCCCTTTTGGTAATCCTACATTCCATTCAATTCCCCATCTTCCTGACTTTCATTCACCCAACCTAAGAAAAGTGCTGCACGGCCTTGCATTATGGATTACCCTTTGAACAATATAATGCGGAAAGTATCAATACTATTTATTAAATAAAGGTTTCAACGTCCAATGTTTTTATGGAACTTGCCCTTTGGCCAAGTGCCATATACCGATAACTTTTCCGTCGGTCTGTCCGTTGGTCTCACGTTTGCGAGTTAGGGTACTCCCAGATGTGCCGGGACGATGAAACTTGGCAAGCATATGAGGTACCTGATCAGATTAACTTGGAAATAGTGACTTGCCCGATCCAACCATCATGGGGGGATGGGGACGACGGAATCCGGAAAATAGGGGCATGCGTAACTTACGAACGGGTGATCGGATCTTAATAAAACTTGATATCTGGAAAGAACTCGTGTCTCAGATGTCCCATTTCAAGTCCGGACCGGAACCGATTAATCTGGGGAGGGGAACCGGAAATCATGTGACACGCTATGAATGGAGAAATCGGGATGAAACTTGGTCGGAAGAACGAGCACAAGCTCTAGATGCATCAGTGACAGAACTGGACCGGATTCGAACACTGTGGGGGGAATTGGAGAGGGGGGGGGGGGGGGTCGGAATTCCGACGATCAGAAGTTAATATATTTCCAAGTAGGCTAGGAAGATGAAACTTGGCAGGCACATCAGGGACCCGACCAGATTAACTTGGAAGTAGTAACTTGACCGGTTCGACCATCGTGGGGGAGGGGGAGACGGCGGAATCCGGAAATTAGTGGCATGCATAACTTTCTAATGGGTTATCTTAACTTAATGAAACTTGATACCTGAAAAAACCTCGTGTCTCAGATGTCCCATTTCAAGTTCGGACATGATCCGATGAATCTAGGGGGGGGGGGGGGGGGGGGCGAGGTGAGAACCGGAAATCTTGTGACACGCGATCAGGATGAAACTTGGTGGGAAGTACTTGCAAAAGTCCTAGGTACATCAGTGACAGAACCGGACTAGATTTGGGCACTGTCGGGGAACTGGAGGGGGGTGTCCGGAATTCCAATGATCGCGAGTTAAGGTACTTCAAGATGTGCTAGGGCGATGAAACTTTTCTGGAGTATTAGAGACTTGGTAACATTGGCTTAGACATTGTCACTTCCCCGATCAAACCATCTCGTAAAGAACTCATATTAACCCCAAAGTACAAAAAACACTTTTAAGCAAAATTTACTTTTTCACGGTCCCCATGAGAACATGATTATTTTTGTCTCAATGGTTTTGCTTGGAAATTAATTTCTATCACCCCTCAAGTGCGCGTCTTAACCGAAAAGTGAAAAAAATACTTTTGACAAAATATGTATATGCATGATCCCGATGAGCCGGTCATCAGTTTTGGCTTAAGGATTTTGCTTACAGGCGGATTTCTAGCGCCCTTGAAGTGCAGATCATCACAGCCAAGTGCAAAAATAAAATGCTTTTTATGTAACATTACATTCGCATGATCATTCTTATCTCGATGATATATTTTGCTGACAAATTATCACAATAAACCCACGAACCATCGTATCTTATTGAATACTTAATACTGTTGTTTCTAACTAAATATAAAAGAGAATGTTAAATAGTCATTTCTGAAAAATCTCAACAGTTAGGAAAAAATTAAAACTGGTAGCAAAGTAATGATAAGAAAATGTGATCACCAATAAAAGGCGAAGAGATTCCATAAAAAGGATAGATTTGCGACTTCATGTCTATCTTTTCTTTACAGATTACAACTATGCTACTACGATCGTCTTTGATAATTAACTGTGCCTGGCTGTTAGTAGCAGCAAAGGGGATCAAAGACGAGAATCGACTGACCCTCGATCAAGAAATAATAGCTACGTTTGATTTCCACGGCACATCTCGACAAATCTGGTCCGAGGTCGAAAATCTGAAATACTTAAATTCGAGCCTAGAAGACAGAAAATACTTCTATGAACCCGTCCTCGTACCTGTCGTAAACAGAGAGAATCAAACCTCTTTCGTGTCGTACACCGACTCTTCAACGGATTCCGCAAACAGAAGAAAAGTAAGAGTTATTATAGATACCAATGACCGTGCAGTACAGGAACTGGCATATAACACGGTAAAAATGACTTCGAAAATGGGTATAGAAATCAAGTTAAAAAACGTACAACCCCTACCAATAATCAAACTCAACCTGGCACTGTCGAATTCGTACACGGATCCACCAAATTCCGGTACAAACTGCTGTTTTAGGATGACATTTGAAAACCCAGGACCGACAGTAGAGCTATTTATTATGACCGATTCAGAGGAAAAAGCAAAGCACATCGCGGGAGTTCTTGATAACGACTATATCTCATACTCCATAGAAGTTGATTTAGACACAATGATCAAACGACAGGCATTTACATGTAAAAATGGCAAAGTGACAAGCTTTGGACTTTTAAAAGGGAAGATTAACCTACGTGAATATAAGCTTATCCAACATGCTCATCTCCAGTCTCAACAAATTCTCTCACTGAACGAACAACTACAGAAGCACGCTGAAATGAACGAGAAAGCGTTGAAAAACGTACAGAAGGAAAATAGCGACCAGAAAAAGGAACTCCTGACAAAGATTAAGCAGATGCAGGAAAAAATGCTGAACTTAGAAGAACGAATGAAGAAAATGAAGAGCTGCCCTTCCGGCTGGAATGAAACGTGCAACCATGACGTTTGCTTCTGCTATCGAGCATACGCCAAGGAATTAAACTTGGGGGAGGCTTCAAAAAGCTGCAAAAATTCTGGATCTGAACTGGTCTCCATACATAGCGAGAAAGAGAACTCTTTCGTACGTAAACTAGCTAACACTCTCGGAAACATCTGGGTCGGTCTGAGTTTTGGCAAGTGGCATGACAAAACTCCAAAGGATTTTTTGCCTAGAATGTCTGATCAGTTTTTTTTGCCTTCCTCAGGTTGTATTGAAATGCGGGGAGACAGCAACTGGTATCCCAATAGTTGTTACTACACTCAACCATATGTATGCAAGCGCAGGCTTTAAGGATCGGGAATGTGGAAACGAACTTTGAACTCGTTAGAACCATTATTTCAAGACAGCTGATATTGTGCCACTACAATTGCATCACTACATTTGTATTTGGGAAATTATTTTAGCTAGTTTGGGTAATTTCAGATTTGCAATTTAATGAAAGTTTTGTGAATATAATCAGCTGGTGCAATGAGATTCAATGACACAGTCTGCCAGATACTAGTCAGAGTTAGAGCGGGAATAAGCAGTGAGGTATCAGCCCGAAGTTGGAGTTGGAAGTAGTGAGTTAGAGTGGTAATACGCAGTCGATTCAACTATACAACATATCAAAAGCTGAGAAACCTAGCGGGCCGCAAAACTAGTTTTTTCTGTGTGTTTTCAACTTGATTTTTCAGCTGAAATTTTCGGTTTTATTAGGGCTTGGGACTTTCCTTCATATAAAAACATATTTCTGCTGTAGTTTTTCTGCTGAACTTGAATACCACATCATATTAAAGATCCGTCAACCAAAGGTATTCAAATTTATCACTATTCAAGAAATCCATAGTTCTTATTCTATGATCCAGGTATTTGCACCTTAGAACCGAATATAGAACCTAACCGATTTGCTGAATGGCTCATTAATAATTAAGAGCAAGTTCACGTTGGAGTTCAAGTTCTTTAGTTCATTACCCTAACAAAAAATAAATTAAACAAGCACTTGAGAATATAAAGTCGTACGTGCTATGCTTGTTAGTAATTTTACCTTTAACACAACAAATTATGCTCTATTTATTAATAACAATTACATACTGCTTAAGTGTTCTATATTTGTTGACGTCACTAATTTTAGAGTCTTGGTTGTCCCACACATTATGCACATGAGTAGACAAATATTGTGTATAACTTGTGTCTAGCTTATCTTATTGCAATATGTATAATCAATCCGTTTTCTTGTCGATCCGTTTTTGATCGAAGGACATTGGCTACTCAAGTCTGTGTGGGGGGTGAGACGTTTAGCCTGTGCAGGTCGAAAGTATTTTAAGAATTCAGCGCAATATGATTAGCGGTCATCTTGAGCCCTGTCACTTGAGCTTCCTTGAAGCGCAAGTGACAAGGGAAAACAGTTTTCGTTATTAACCTCTTCGAGACATTGAACATATTTCCAGGAATGAGCATGTGCCCTTACCCTGAAATAGCCATTCTCATTGCTTGAATATTAAGACCCTCCACACACATAAAATATGGGCATGACAGGACATCTTCCCACAAGACAACTCGCCACAGCGACAACTGGGAACCGACTACTCACCACACAGATATCTCGTCACAGTGACATGTTGCCACCGACAGCTTGCCACAGTGATAGGTCCCCACGCAACAAGTTGCGACAGTGACAAGCTGACATACCGACAACTCGCCGCAAAGTAACATCTCGCTACATTTAGAGCGTATAGTACTTTATTCAGTTACTATTTTTGCAACCAAAATTGTTAAACAAAGGTGTCTGACTTAGAGCACAACTGATACTTTTCATTATTCGCCTCGAGAACTAGCACCATCACTAGTCGGACTTCTTTTCTTTCACATCTGTTTTCATTTTCTTGTTTCTAGCCAAACCTGATCTTCCCATGGACAGTCTTTTCATAGTTAAGCCCTGCTTCTCACGTCGGTGTCGCTGGTGCAGTCTGAGGTATGGACTGTTCAACGAAAATTAATTTTTATTTTTCATGCTGATTAGGATGGCGCGTAATACTTAAAGTACTTTAACATTGAAGAGGATATTAATTCATCGCAGCAGCTCTGTTTTTTTTTCTTCTTGGGAATCTGGACTGGAATGCAGCAGCTGTATTCCAGTAGTGGTCAACTTAAACGATGAGTTCTTCCGTGAAGCTTTAATTATACCTTCTTCGTATCTTTCTAAAACTCATGTGGTTTGTTTTGTACCAACAAATGGGAATTTAAATTTAAAACATAGTAATAAATAAATAATCAACTTTAACATATCGGTGTGTCACTCGCAGTGGCGTCACGACTGGCGGGGGGGGGGGACGCCCCCCCCCCCCCAATGCTGTCGGCCAGTCGGTAAAAAATAACCGAGTCGGCGCGAAGCGCCGCGATTTTTCGTCAAAATAGTTGATTGTTTTCATGAAAACAGTCAGTTTTTCTGAAAATTGGTCGATTTTTCGTAAAAATAGTCGTTTTTTCTGAAAATCACTGGATTTTTCTGAAAATGAGTCGATTTTTTTTCAAAACTGTCATTTTTGTTGTTGAAAACATTAATTTTTTCTGCAGAAATAGTCGGTAAAAATGACCAGCCAGTCGGTAAATGTCTCGCCCCCCCCCCCCTCCCACCAAACATTTTGGCTAGTGACGCCTCTGGTCCCTCGTAGCTGAGTTGTTCCTTCCCCTTTGAGTTTGAGTTTCCATATTAATACTATACTGAATTACTAACTGCTATGTGTTGTATCTAACTGCGACAAAGGATTATTATTAAAAGACCAAACAAAATCAGAAGACGATCCAAATTTTCTTGGGTTAACTGGACCAAAATATCCATCATATTTCTTGGTAGTTTTTGTGTGCCTAAAACACTATATTTGTGGCGAGTTGTCATCGTGGCCAGTTGCTCATGTGGCGAAATGACTCTGTGGCAAGTCATCCCTGTGGCGAGCTGACACTGTGGCAAGTTTTTGGTGATGCGAATTGTTGATGTGGCTAGTTATCGGTGTGGTGACATGTCTGTGTGGCAGCTTGTCGGTTCCCAGTCGTCGGTGTGGCGACTTGTCTTGTGGAGAGTTGTCATGGAATCAAATATGGGTCAGCTACAGCCTCTATTGTCCATCGCCAAACACAAATTTAAGCTGATTTTCTATGACTAACTTCGTAATCTTTGGCAATTCTAGTTTAACACCAATATTGCACAGCTTTGTGTTCATTATAAACTAGTTTCAGCTGATTTTTGTTATTACTAATTTAGTAGTTTTAGTAATTAGTTGTCTAACGTTATCACCTCGCCTCCACTTCAGCCTTTCATGTTGAGGGACATTGCAAAGCTCAATCGCCTTAGAGGTTCACAGAGGGTCACTGGAAAACCGGAACACCGGAACCTCCGCCACCGGAACCGATGGCTTTGGAAAACCGAAACATAAAACTGGAAAACCGGAACCGGTGGCTCAGTTTCAATCTGCTATAGGAAAATGGAAAACCGGAACTTGGGAATGGAAAACCGGAACGTGTGGTAATGAAAAACAGGAACATGTGGTCCTCGGCAATTGACTTGGGTTTTGACGGAATATGTTTCATGTTTAATACATGTTCCGGTTTTCCATTATCTGGAAAGTCATTTCACGTTCATCAGCATCATCATGATCAACACGTAGGAGTAAGATCCAGCTAGCGTGGTATAAGATATTTGTGTATCTGGTAAATGCAACTATTGTCATGACGAAAGCTGAACATTACTAAATTAGTCTCCTGATTTGTTGGTGAATAGGATAAAACAATCAGCTTCTTCAAGTGGACCTGGGCATTCTTCATTAAGGGACACACAGAAGCAAAGAAAGAAAGTGAACGTGCAATGTGTTCAGCGAAAAATCGTTGCCCAAGACCACATGTTCCGGTTTTCCATTCCCAAGTTCCGGTTTTCCATTTTCCCTGTAGTTGATTAAAACTGAGCCATCGGTTCCGGTTTTCCAAAGCCATCGGTTCCGGTGGCGGAGGTTCCGGGGTTCCGGTTTTCCAGCGACCCTTCACAGATTCAATTGACGAAGGTGATGGATCATTTCAATAGCCTACGCACTGAAAAAGCGGAAGGAAAACAAAGCAGTAAGGAGAAAGATTTTAAAGAAAATGGCACCGAGCTTTCGGTAACTTGACGAAATGCGCAAGATCCAACAAACAAAATGGAAACACATATTATAGCAGTATTTTAGTGGAACGTTAATGAAGGTGATGAATCGTTGGGAACGAATATGAATAAAACCATATTGTGGCTTTGACTGAAACATGGAGAGTTCTTCCTGATTACAACAGATTTGCAAATAATGGTCACAAGTCCGAACTAATGAAGAATAATTTGATCATTTCCTGCTTCCTGGTCGAAACACAGAAAGCAACTTACCAGTGTCCGGAAAATCAGTCCCGGAAGAGAATGGAAGTGACGGAGTGAACCAAAGAAAAAAAGTAGAAACGACTTTATCTCTATTCGATTTCCAGAACATTTCAAGCAAAAAGAACTTCGTTGAGATAAAAGAATCCGGAAAGAGTCCCAATTGCAGAAAAGACCCAGACAACCCAGCTGTCTAATCAGCTACAACCAGCTGCTTGACTACCACATTCGAGCAACAGTTATTTCGGCGCTAGGAATGGGGACCGACTAAAAAGAGGTACGGCACGGCACGACATAGTATAGGAGGCACGAGTACTAAAAAGAGACACGAAAACTAAAAGGGCCCTTCCAGGCATCAGAGTGAGGGGCAGAAATAATGTTCTAACGTGCCTTTTTTTAGGCTCTGGAATTACGAACTCTCACTCACTTGTCTACTTCTACTACGTGCTAATTTATTTTTATTACTCTTGCCTCCTGGGCCATGCCGTGACTCTTTTTAGTCGATCCCCGAGGAATGACGATCTTCCAATGCACAGTACAAATTGTTTTGAGGAAGCTCTGTCACGACATCCGCGCATTTTCCTTCAAAACGAGTGAGAGCAGGCCAGGCCTGCTTCATTTCTGAAGAACTTTAAATGTTTACGGTCATTTCATCAACATCCTTTATTATCACTGTTATAATCACTGTGTTATTATACTGTTATTATCACTGTGTCATCCTTTATTATACTTTTACCGCTGGGTCTGGACCTGACACATTTTCTTCCGGTAGGCCTAAAAACAGGCGCCAACTGCGTCGTCCTTTAAAGTTAAACTGAAAAGCCAGCTTGTTTATACTTCTTGTATTTTTTCTATTTTTTTGTGAGGGAATATATTCGGATTTCATAGTAACACTGAGAATACGGAGCCTCCCGACAAGACCAGTTTCACAGATGGACCAGGCAATTTGAAATTGTTCGCGGACAATTTTTTGTTTCTGTAAAATAGCGAACGACAGAAAATGAAAACAGTTAGGAAGAATATAGTGTAACACCGGATTGGCGTTAACCCAGAGTAAATATCTTCAAAAAAAAGTTCAGAAGAGTCCCAGAACTTGCAGCAGCTGCTTGACAGCAGACATGATGTATGACAGCAGACATGATACTGTTGATCCCGAATATTTGAACTTACATAGACAACCATAAGTTTGAAAATCTTACCGAATAGCAGCGAAGATAGAAAAAGGCAAAGGTATGAGCAGCAGCCTATACAGGCGTAACTGGCGGTTCTGATCTCCGATTCTCAGAGAGGAAGTACAATGGGCGGTTGGGCGCTAACCATCCTGGGATGTTCGCACACCCTTCCTGTCACCTTCAGGTATCCATTTGAAGCTGCGTGGACTTCGGCTTGTCTTACACACTGTCAGAAGTTTCATAGTAGATAACCCGAGGATGCGCGGTTTCAACAGATAATGCGTAACAGATAACACTCCGGATGTTATGGGTTGTGTTTCAAAACGATATGCATAATGCTATAATTCTAATAATATGCATAATGACATAACGTCATTTTTTAAATTTGGAAAGTTTTTATGCCGATTTTCTCGTTATTGTTCTAACACGCAAATGATGGAATACTGTAACCTTAAAGATCCGCTTATTATAATGAATAAAAAACTTCAACGGGTTGTATCAAATTTTTCAGGTCTCCAACATAAACTGTGCAGGTTTTTTCGTGAATGATATTTTTTTTTTTTTTTTCAATTTGTCAGTTATAATTAAACTGTAATTAAATTGCAGATAAGTTTTAAGTATTTTCGGCAGTGTAGTTAGGCAATCTTTTGGCAGTTCATGAGTTGTAGTGTTTTAGCCGAAATTTGTCAGTGTCTATTAATTTCTTTTTTACTCGCTATCTTTGGCGGAAATAAAATATTGATTGAATAAGCGTTACCACCAGGAAGAACCGAAAAACAGCCAAAAGAGTTTTCCGAAATCATGACGACAAGGGAATCAAGTCGGTAGATGCTTTTTGGCTCTTTCAACGAAGCATGTTATGCTTCATGTATAACCTAAGAACCTGACCTACATCTACAACGAAAAACAAAAAATAGAAAAGAGAAGACAAGAAAAGACACAAAACAAGGCTCATGATTCATTCGGTTAGATCGTATTTGATTTTTAACAAACGACGATGACGACGAGAGGAAAAAAGAAAGAAGAAGAAAGTAAATATTCTTCTCTAGAAAGACATTTATCACCCATACCAACAACAAAAACCACCACTTATCACGACAAAACCCCATCACAAAGAAGAAATTCATACTGTTGTCACTTAATATATAAAAAAAAAAAACCGAATAATCGTCTTTTTAAAGACGTATTTCCGCAGTTCACTTTTAAACTTCATGATGGTCATCGTATTTGACCCACTGGAAAACTGTAAATATATATTAGGTTCCAATTTCTGTATCATGGAGGCAGATACAATAGAAAGCGGGAAAGCCGGAAATAATAAGAACGAACTGAACTGATATCTTTTTTATTGAAAATAGGGTAAATACCAGAAAGGAATAAAACCGAGTGATCTGTGAAAGCCGAATATAATTTAGCAAGAGATTTTCTATTGTATCTACCTCGACTAGCAACAATTTTAGAATAGCTTAGTTGGATTTTCTTCTTGCAATCCGCGACGGCGAGAGTCCGGAAGGATTTTAGTGCTTTACCAACATTAACTCCCAGCCACCGAAAAGACGAAACCGATGGGATAGAAAAAGATCCACAAATTAGAGGAATCGTGATATTACTACTAAATGAAAGATATTCACACATTGAAAGATTAAGAGAAAGTCCAATCGCGTGAAGTTTCGATGCTACTGTTGAAATAGACAAAGAAAGCCCTTTTTTAGTCCTACTGATCAAAAGAATATCATCCGCATAAGCAAGATAAGAAATATTTACTGAATTAAGAATGCAAGTGGATGGGATAGAAGAAAGGACAGATGATATACATAATTTGATTTGATGGGCCTGCTGGCAACCTACCCCAGCTGAAAACCCAATCTGATTTTTGCCAAAATATGCCGAAGAGCCTGTTATGGAACTTCTGACAGTGCAGGGTTACGCCACCAACCCCCGCCCCAAAACAAACTGTAGGCACAACAGAGACTCGAACCAGTGACCCTTCGCTTTGGAGTTCGACGTGCTAACAATTCGGCCAGGACGGACAAACAGTAGCGAAGCAAAAGACTAACGCGATTTCATCGAATTTAAAAGTGTTTTAAAACTTTTCCGTGAATTAGTGATGCTTGACTAAATTTCTGTATTACAGCCTCATTCGGTGAGCCAAAAAGCATGTGAAAGAACGAGGAGATCAGAATAACTGAAACTTACCGGTATAAGTGGTAAGCTTCGCCAAGCTGGTCAGCGGCATTGCCTCACTCCCATTCGGTCGGAATATGTACGCTCCCGAAGCACGGAAATCGAACTCCGAGTTATTTCCTGCCATTCCTTTGTAATACAAGAAGTCTTGACTGATCGACACTCCCACCCCGTCGATAGTAGCTTCGTGTAGTTTCCCGGTCTCAGAGTCGAACTTGAGCACAATCCTCTGCAAGGAATGAAATAAACTCACACACAAAAATATATAGTAGCTCGATCCGTCAAGTGACAGGCAAGTCAAACAGTTGAAGCTATTTCTTTGTAGATGCGTAGTGGTGCATATTGCTTTCGTATCCCTGATCTTTTATACTCAATTCATATATACTTATATTATATTTCAATTTCTGTATATATACAGAACAGCAGCGCGTCTTGGGAAGTAATGCGCAGAAAAGATCTTCCTCGCCAACCTCCTGTTTCAGTCATCCCAGCGCTATCTCAAGTTTGTCCCCTACTCCATCAGAAACCAAGACGATATACAGCTAAAGTCTTAAGTTTCTTAGAAAACTTTTGTGTTTTCAAAGTTCCAGTGCTATTCCCTACAATAGTTAGGACTTATGTAAATAAATCTATTCTATTCAAAGTCTTTTTGAGGGCCGCTCCGATAAAGAGATCACCCCCGTTTGGTCCATAGGAAAGAGGAAAGGGCTTGAATTCTGTTCAGTTTAGAACGATTTGTAACATTTTATTTATCTATACTGAATAAGTTACTGGAACAGAGAAAATAAAGATGCAACAGCCCCAAAGATTCATGTACACATTTTCCAAACGAGGAACTCCCCAATTCCCCAACTATATAAAATGGCTTGACATGAACGGTCTTAAAACAAAAAGCTGCGAAAACACTGTTTCGGCCGTCCATGACTCCATTCGTGTCAGATATGGCAATGTAGTTCCAAACAGAGGAAGGTAATTTAGAGAAGACCTTGGTAAATTCTACAATAGCTTTTTCTTCCTCCTTTTTGCCGCCTTTCGGGATTTTTTCCCTTTTTAGAGGAAAAGATCACAAACGAATCAGGACTTTTTATAGCAAGCATACCATACTCGACGCTATAGGAACTAACGCGTTACACTGCGAACAGTCAATCAGGTTTCTACTTTTTTTGACAGTACAAAACGGAAACGTCAGCTAAATTATATGAGAGCTCAAACTATTTCGCTCAAACTGTTTCTCCACTTTCATGATGAGGTCGAGAAATCTCAACTTTTCCGCATGGACTTGTTGATGCTGCCCAAAATCCTGACAGGAACTGAAGTCCGCGAGCAACCGACCCTATACTCGTCCATTGACCCTTGTGCAAAGCTGCATCGTAAAATTTCCGTTACCTTATTCAGTACGTAACAAAATGTTATCGTCATCACCATGTATCATAAGCCATTGTTATGGCGTATAGATGGCATCATCGGCCTTTTACTACACTAACCTTCTTAGAACACCTAAAACGTCTCCCAACATAATGATTTCGTATCCTTTCTATTCAGTCCGTCAATCCACCATATTTTCAAAAGAAATAGGGATGCCCACTAAGCTCCATGAATTTCACCTAACTTAATAAGCAAGTAATGAGAAGGCCGAGCTGGCAGGGTCAACTCCGCTAAAGGGTTAATTCGATTAAAGTTATTTTTAAACAGTACTGTCTGTTAGAACAGCAACCATTCCCAACGACTGGTATGATCTCTTCCTACATTTCGCCATATTAGTCAACTCCTTTCAAGTAGCCTAGAATGTTGGCTACTACGTGTTTTCTTTATATTTAGTCCGTAAATCACTGACTGTTTTGTCTTTTGTGTCATTTGCTGCACCTCTTGGTCTCACAAAGTAGCCTAGTAAAAGCTTTGTTTGCGAGATCTGCTAGATTTTATGACATGTTTCTCTTTGATCCAAATTTTCCCCTAAAAGTAGCCAATCTGTTTGATTATGTTTATCTTACGCATTTACCTCATTATAGACTCACTGTAATTTTCGTTTTCTTTCTCTAGCTGTGCCAATGTAATCGCATGTATAGCATCTTCGGTACTGTACTATATGAAAGACCTAATCCAAACATTCGGTTTACCTTCTCTTAGTGATCGCATGCCACGGGTTTGTTTAGATTTGAACTCGATTGCCGAGTTGCTGTTTTGGCTCGAGAAAAACCCACGCAAAACGTCTTCTTTTATAGATGGCAGAATTTGCCAGGATTGATTAGCACAGAATTATAAGACCTAACTGATAATTTTCGTATGTCTTCAGAGGTACCAGACTGGTCTTGGTTTTATAATTTATTTGTATTTGTAATAAACAGTTGGAGCATTAGATGAAAATTAGTATTTTGCCCCTTTGCTCCCTACGTGCCATAACAGCTGTCCGGGATAATCGGCTGAGATTTAGTCCAGACAGAGTTATTTCAAACCTAGGAAATTTGGTTTTTTTTTTAATTTGCTCACTGTTTTCCGGTGTTTTTAGTGGTTTTAAACATCCATAGTGGCAGTAGGGATGGTTTGCATTGTGTGTGTGGTAGAAAGACCATTTTTATTGCCCGCTTTAACAACCTTCTTTACAACACCTAAAAAGTCTCCCAGCTATGGATTTTATCCGTCGTTTATGTAATTTGTATTTTCTCCACCTCTTGGTCTCCTAAAGTACTAACAGCTTTCTTTAAGAGATTTACTAGATTTTCCAATGTGACATGTTTCGCTTTGATCAAGATTTGCTTCAAAGTAGCCAAACTGTCGTAAACAGATACAGCTACATAAAAAGGCACTGGGAATGGATCTGTAGTTTGGTCCCAGCTTCAAACCGACATAAATTTGGTCTGTCACGAAGGAAATGCTCTGGAAAGCGGAAAAAGTACTACTGAAATAAATGTCAGTTCATAGCAAGAAAAAAGGGTACTTTCCAGCAAAGATATGGGAATGAAAAACTAATCGAGGGGAAGGTATATCTCTTACAGTGGCCTGGTGGAAAAGCAAGTTTGCCCCGAAAGACCATAACAAGGGAAATGGAAATTTTAGTGGAACTAAACAGTCTGGTAAAACGGGAGGGGATATTCTTGAGTACTTGAGGGGTATGAAATTCCAGCATCCTACAGAGATTTAATGCACCTTCCCTTGGCACACATATCCGGCTTGGGTATCTCTACTTGTGTGACCATATGCTTCGTTTGCCAGCACCCACGCTAGAAGGCTCGGCACGATTTCAGCCCAACCACCCACGGCTGGAGGCGTCCGAGGAGCAGAAACACGTTCGAGAGTCCTACATGTGACAATAATTCCAGAAGCCTCCCCAATTTCACAGTGATCAATATACGGTCAAGAACTGGAAACTTAAAAAGAGGACTAGTGACTATCCTGCCCAAAAAGGCCCGTTCCGATCCCTCCGCACTACGCGGGAGAAAAGATTTACGGTAGCCCCCTCCAGCTCCCCGAACAGTCGCCGGACCCAGTCACGATCTTTAAACGGAACAGCTGGGTCATGTGTCCATGCCAACTGTCAAGTATCACCCAGACTGAGATACTCTTTTAAGAGTTATGCATGCCACAAGATTCCCAGAACATTTCCGGTAACCTCCTCAAACACCGCCCCACCTAAATCGGACAAATAAATACATCTGGAAGATACCCCTCCCCCCCCCCCTCATCACTCTCAGACGTCGTGTAGATCCAGACCTCAAATGGAACATCTAGAGCCTTTTCATCATTATCTCTTCGTCCGTTTGGCCCCTAAGCGTGTTGGGGCCTACGCAAAATGACCCCCAACCCCTCCCCATCCCAACCGTGTCCAGATAAATTTTGTATACATAAATGTCACAGCCATAGCATTTGCTCCTATCAGCCATGAAGTTCCATTCGAATCTAAGAGGTCGCATCTGGTATATATCACAAGCGGTACTTCTAGAATTTTATACCGTCGAAGCTCATCAGTCCGTTAGGTCCCCCAACATATTACAACACCCCCCTCCCCTATCCAACTCCACCGCCGCGTCCACATGTGATTCGGACACATATGTGTGACGTCTGTGTAAAATGTTCCTGGACCCACCAAGCTTCACTCAAACTCTAACACTTTCGGACATTTCCGGTGCCCCCCTCCCCTCAAACTCCCCGCCGAGGACGAATCCGTCCTCCGAAAATAACATACCTACGATCCATGACCTATGTAAGATCTAATTTTTATTCCAGTCCTTCATTCCGTTGAGATCCTACGCACCCCCCCCCCCCCCTTACACCGTCATTGGATTCGATTCGAATACAGAATATTCCGGGCATCTGCTCTCACCACCCATCAGGTTTGTTTCCAATCGGCTCACCCGTTCGCCAAATATTAGGGTCACAAGATCCCAGATTCCCCCTTCCTGCTACCTTCACGGATGATCAGAACCAGGAAAAGAAGGATGTCGGGTCATATCAGAATGTCCAGTTTATGTAGAGGTACCCGAACTAGCAAAACCGGGACACTCATCAGCCGAGGAGGTACCGAGTGGAGGAGGAGCCGTAGCCCAAAAAGAAAAAGATACGAAAAAGAGAGAAAAAGCGTTAGCTTACCTACTTATTCAATTTTTTTACTTGTTATTTCAGGAAGCGGTAAATTTCGTCTTACTACTCTTCAGCAATTTCCGACCCAATCTCCGCAGTAATCATTGAAGTGGTGTCCGAAAAGGAATTTCTCTGAAACTCTCGAACGCAAGGACACTTGAGAACATCAATAGTTTCTATTAACAAGTAAGGTGCTCTCAGGGGTGTTCGTGAGCTATCCCAAACAAATCCGAAGTGCCAGGACGAAATTCTCGGTTCCCCCTTGAGCCAATTCTTTGAACTCCCGCGTCAGAAGTAAGCTACTTAGACCATAGGAGAGATTGATCGAGACCACGTCTCCCATGTGGTTTCAGTGGAATAATGCCCTAATCTAAGAATAACTCCCTAGTGTTTCGCAAAAAATTTTCTTAAACCGATATCTTGCTTTTGGATGTGGATTCCGTTGAAAGTCAATAAATAGTAACCCATCAGAAAGTACCGAGCCATAGTCTGAAGGAAAAAAAAGAAACAGAGAAGAAAGGCATTGCAAAAAATATAAAATAAATATTCCTTCAGCCCAAGCTGACTGCGAATAATATTTGATGGTGGAAAACGGATACGTCAGCTGAATTTTATTGGAGCTATATTTCAGCCCCTCTTGGCAAGGGTCCTCTTCACGCTCAAAATCGCTCAAGTTGGAAAGACGAACTTGTGGGAAACACCAATAAAATTCAGCTGACGTATCCGTTTTCCACCATCAAATATAAAAAATATAAAGTTTTCTCTTCACAAAGGGAAATCTATTACGTCATCAATTTTGAAAGGTTATTGAAAAAGCGTTATATATATAGTTTTCTTGATAAATTCCAAATTTTTCGAATTATACAGAAAGCTTTCAACACGAGCTCGCATAGATACTATAATGTAAGCTTACAAATTCTGGTATCCGTGGGAAAGCATTTTATCTACTTCTGTCATATTTGACTGCAAGCCAACAATGTGTTAAACTGGGTAGTTCTTCATCTGAAAATTTACCCCTACCTGCTGTTGGATTTCCTCAAGGCCCAGTTTTGGGCCCTTAAATATTTTGTAATATAAGTTGATGATCTGAATATAATTTCTACTTCTGATTCATCAAAAATTAACACTCAATCGCAGACACCACAGCAGAACTGTTTCAGCTTCTAACCAAGATCAACTGGAATCTAACCTCGTTTCTTCTTCTTCACTTTTCCTGAAATGGTTATCTAATAACAAACTTTCGCTAAATAAACCCCCACTAATTCATAGTGTAGTCAATCCTAAGAGAGGCTGCAAGATTCCAGATCTTGCAAGATTTTGTCCCCTGTGGTGATGGTGCTATTTTTAGGGTGGAGGGATACCTATGACACCGCAAAAGTTGTCCGTCTGTCAGAACGATAACTCTCGAAGGGGTTGTTTTGTTCACACTTGGCACGAGGACTCTTTGGGTCAAAGTACAGGTCAAGTTCGAAGATGGGCTCTGTAGCCCTGTATTTATGAGTAGGGAAGGGGGTTCCAGTTCAGGGACGACAAAAAATATTTCTAAAAGCTAATGAGATAGTCAATTTAGGGGTAAGGAGACATGCTGAATCCGAATATGAAAATCATTTTCTCCCCGGACAAGTAGTTCAAAATTAGTGAAAAATAAAGGTTTAAACCGAAGTTGATTAGAGGTTCAATCTAGGGGTAAGGAGACATCCTGAACACGTATATGAAATTTTTTTTCGCCGGACAAGTAGTTCGCCCGGAATCCGGCCAAAACCGGAAAATTCGTTTAAAGTAAAAGTTTTATGTGAGATGTTCGGTTCATGGGTAAGAAGACATGCTGAATCAGTATATGACAATCACTTTCTACCCGGACACTTAGTTCGCCCGGAATCCGGCAGAAACCGGAAAATTTGTAATAAGTAAAAAAAAATTCTGAAGTTGATTAGAGGTTCAATGTAGTGGTAAGGATGTATGCTGATATGCAAATATGTAAATTATTTTCTCGCCGAACCAATAGTTCGCCCGGAATCCGGCCAAAACCTGAAAATTCGTTTGAAGTTAAAAGTTTTATCTGAATTTGAGTAGATGTTCATTGTAGAGGTAAGGAGGTAAGCTGAATTCGTTTTCGAGCTTTTTTTACGGACAAGTAGTTCGCCCAGAGTCCGCCAAAAACGGGAAATTTAGCAGAGTAAGGCAGCTGGAAGTTTTGATCGATTCGTCGAAGTAGAGATGATGTATAGGGGTAAACACAAATACTGAATCGTTATCTGACTTGGTTTTCTCAGATGATAGCCATTGGCCTTAATCTGTTTCTAAATATTAAAAGCAAACATTTTCAAGGAGTCTGGCGAAGACCGGATATCTAGAAGATCCAATAGTCTGGATCAAATACGAAATTTTTGGGATCCCAGCGAAACCTTTGTCTTGTTGAGTTCGCTAGGGAAGAATCTATTTGTCACTAAGGAGCTGTGTTTGATCAGAATTTGTCATGGAAATTGCATGTAAATAACAAACGGGTAAAAGTTTCTCGTAGTGTTGGTGCTATGACGACTCAAGAGTTCACTCACTTGGTCAGCAATGCGCTCTTTGCAGTCTATTAATATTTTATTATACTATTTATTATTATTTTAACATGTTTTTTCTTGTCCCCGCGGTTCCTACTGGAGGTCGTCCTTCTATACGCATATGTATTTTTACCCGTCAGTATTTTGATGTTTCTTATTTTACCCATACGCAATATTTCATCGCGATCAAGATTTTGAACTGTTTTATTTTTACTTGCTACCTCCCAAATAATTACCATACGATTGATTCAGATTACGAATTTAACTATGCATGTTCTGAGCTATCTACGGCTGTGTTGAAACTTCCGCCCAAGCCAGAGTGGATCATTGTTGGGGATTTTAGATCAAGATATCAGAACATCGATATTGTTTTCTGCACTTCCTCAATATGCTCTGATTCATACAAATTCAGACGCTACTTATATTCATAATTCAGGTGCGTCGTCCAATATTAACCATCTAGTCTCTTCAGATATTAATTTATGTCCAAGTATAGTTGATGTTTCGCTGATACTCCTATTAGTGATCATCTTTACATGTCGTTTACTCTTGTTTATTCTAACCCCCCGTTTTATCCATTATGAGTAATATGGTCCGTTCTAAAAAAGTTACATGCTTGAATTGGGATAAAAAGAGAATTCAAATCAAATCAAAATATGCCTTGATCAAGTTGATATAGATATTTTTTACCCCGAACTGGTCCATAGTATGAAAGAAGGAGCGAAAAATGCTTTTAATAGTAGATCTCTTTACCCCGAGTGTTTGCATGGAAGTTTAATGAGTTATTAAAAGATGCAAACACGGACGCCTTTTTGTGCGCTTCGTCTGTGGCGTTCGGCGGGAACCCCAAGGTTTGGTCCTTTTTTTGAGTGTATGAAAGCTTCTAAATCTCTGTTCCGCAAGGAATTAAGATTTCACAATGATTTTATTCGGGATGAAATTTAAATCGTATTTCTGAAGACGAAAATGAGCTGTGGAAATTTGTGAGAAATAAGTAACAAAGAAAGCACCCGCATGATAAAAGTAGTCTTGGGGCTGATAATTGGATTGCTCATTTTAATGGTAGCCTACTTTTTCTAGAACTGATGAGACGATACATTGTAAACTTGATTCTAAATTTGAAGAAGAATTGTCTAAGCATGAAATATCGGATGTTAAAATTGAAGTAGATGATGTAAAAGAAGCGATAAAAAAACTGAAAAGCAAAAAATCTTTCGATTGTGATGGTTTACATGCTAATCATCTAAAATGGGCTTCACGCAATACTATAATTTTGATTGTATCCCTGTTTACTTTTATACTCAAAACAGGTTTGGTTCCGTCGAGTTTTTTTTAAATCAACAACTATCCCCCTCTTAAAGAAAGGAGATAACCCAAAAGATTGTAAATCTTTCCGTCCAATAACTACTGCTCATCTTAAAAAGATGAGACCATGTTTATTTTAAATATGCAAAGCACCTGCTCCACTTGTCGAAATTATGCAATAACCATACATTGACGGAGAAGTTCAAAATCCAAGATGCAAGTGCTACCCTTTCGGATGTTTCCTCATCGCTTTCAAAAATCATGGACAACAGGGCCCAACCAGCGCACGACGTTATCCACTGCTTCCTGGCCGACGATTGAAAATTAAGTGTCTTTTTTGTGCGTTTATGTGTTTTATTTATTTTCTTGATTTACTCCGCGTTTTGAAAATTGTGGGTCATAAATAAATTACCTACTTACTTACTTACTGCTTGTCAAATGAATAGGCTCACACTCTTCTGTCTCGTATTTTGAGTTCTTGTAGTTATAGTAATAGGGTATATGTGTTAGCCCTAGACATTGCTTCAGCATACGATAGTATCATCCACGCTTGGGCCCTTAGATCTTTGTTGAAGAATGGTGTACCAGTGAGGATAGTACTTATATTGCGTCGGTGGTTTGGAGCTTCTCGAATTAGAGTTCTTTGGAAGGGTTCTCTCACTGATTTTGGTGTTGTTCTAAACCGGGGTCTTCGTCAGGGTGGGATTCTTTCTCCGGTGATTTTCAATGTAACAATCGCTGCATGTCTTGATGGTGTACAGTCTTCTTTTATTTATGGTAAAGGTATCCTAGCTTCTCTTATAGCGTATGCTGACGACATACTCCTTATTAGTCGTTCTCTATCAGGCCTTCAGAATAATGTAAATTATCTAGACCTTTTAAAGAATATGGCTTGATTTTTTCGACCTATTTATTGTCTTTGGTCCACAACCCATTGAACAAATTTCTCTTTCAGTATTAATAATTAAATACTAAAATCCTGTGAGTCTTTAAGATATCTGGGAATCCCTTATGGTCCGACTTTGTCATTAACGAGGGCTTTAATAGTAAAAGATGTGGAGTCGCGTATTTCTTCTAGTTTCGGGGCGGTGATTTGTCTTATGGATTTCCTATCTAGACGCAATCTTGCAAAGATTTTTAACACTGTTGCTCTTCCACATGCTTTCCTTGCATCTTCTTTTTTACCTTTTTTAACGTTGACAAATTTATCTCGTATTAAAATTATTTTTTTAATTTTGGGAAATTTTTATGCCGGTTTTCGAAATACCAATCAAGTTCTTTTATGATTGAAAATTATGGTTTAAAAAACCCCATTGATATTTTGAAAAAGAAACGGGAAACATTTTTTTCAAAAATTTATACAATAAAGCACACTTTGTCCGATACATTGCGTTGATTGTATTTTGGTAAAGTTTTAGTTAGTTTAGGTTAGGGGTTAGGTAGTGTTAGGATAGTGTAGGCTAATTATTTTTAAGCGACGTAGATTTTTATGAAAGTAGGTAATGTTTACGAGTTCTAAGGAAATTTTAACTTCATCGAGTGGAGGAGGAGTCGTAGCCTACAAAGTGAGAATGCACACAAATAGAAAAGATGCTACGCGGGTCTTTAATTGAAGAAAAAAACAGCAAATGGAGAAATGCCTATTTCTGCCGAATTTGTAGTTTCGCTGGATTTCGGTTAAACCGTTGATATGGCCAGAAAACGAACCTCATTTAAATTGACTATGGTCTTGCCCTCCAGTCTACTCTCTGTCAACTTGATCAAGAGTCCGTTTGTGCTGTGTCCGGTTTCCGGCTTCAGGCGGAATTTTGGGTGTCAGACGTCTGTCTACCCATAGTTTTTAAAGGCCCATCTTCAAACGTTGACTTTTACCTGTTCAGGCCGTCTTTTACTTCCGCTTTGAAATAAACAGCTTCTATAGCTGTTGATTTTTAATATCAGATAATGTACATACATAAATAATCAGGTATAGGCTGTTCCGTTCATGAATGAGGTGGAATTTGAAGACGGCTCTTAACCTTGTTTAAAGGGCGTATTCATCTGGTTGATAGGTTCATTCGTAGTTTCAGGTTTTGACCGGATTCCGGCCAAATACTTATTAAAGGCAATGTGGTAAAGTTAGGAGTATCCAACCTTCCTGCCGATTTGATCATTCTGCCTGGAACTGCAAACCCCCCAAACGTGGATTTGTAGAGCTCATCTACGATCTTGACCTCAGTCCTGACCCGAATAGCGGGGGGTTGTCCACTCTCCATTTTACTGTACAGCAAGTGCCAGGTGCCGCGCTGCCCGTCCAGTACTGGCACCGGCTGATACCAGACCGCATCGGTTGCAACGTGTTGGAACATAAAAGTTAGCATATTGAAAGCGGCAGTTGCCTAATTCACTGCCGACACCAGTGACAGCGGTGCCGGCCACAGCAGTTGTCTGGGAGTGGGTACTCTCTCTCTCAAGACTCCATACATCAACTTTTAAAAGAAGATCTGAGAAGATTTGAATGTACCAGGAGTGTCTAGACATCCATGGGACCCGACAGACACATCTGGTCTTGATCTAGTTAGAGCCTCTATGAAGTTAATCGATTCTCCGATTTCCACAATCTCGCTCCAAATTTTTTCTGGTCGATGACTGCTTATTGCCCAAAATGACAACCAAAAAGACCTGATTGCCCTTTCAAGACTTGGACATCTAGCAGAATGACCTTCCCACTCTCCCATTTCAAGAAGAAAGAAATGGGCCATTGAATACTTTGTAGACTGATTGAATCTATAAAGGTTCAGAAGATAAGAATTTAACAGAAACGAACGAATTTGACCAGCCAAATAACACTGGGCTAGCGGGTAGTAATTGACTGATCAATCGATTGACTGCCAGAACAGGCATGTACTATCTAAGGTTGAGGTTCAGGTTCTTTTAACTTAAAACAATTAATAAAAATATAAATCCGTCACTGGTTGCCGGAGGGGATACAAGAGTAGGGTAGGACAAAAAATACACAGAACAAGATCGGACGAATAAGCGGTGAATGTATGGCATACGTCCTAGGAATAAGCGAAACTCCTTCTTGACACGTTCTGGCAAAAAACAAAACAAATGGAACGTCTGCTGTTACTATCTAGCCAAGGGCTACACCGTTATTATGTTGCTAACCGCCGTGAAGATTCGCCCATTGTGCAGCTATAACGCCAATGCAACCTATTCCGTAATCGCTTCATCAATTCTTGGACTCGGAGCCCTGAATTTCATACGGTACATTCTAACCCCTTTAACAACATTTCACTGATCTCCTCACTTGCCTTGTTCCGTTTTCAATGCGCATCGTTAGTCAGACGCATGCTTGTGAGAAGCTCTGTCGTAGGAAAAATATTGGTTATACAAATTTCCCCCCCTTTCTACTAAAAGTCAACGGGCCTGGACAAAGACTTTCAACAGCCAAAGCTGTCGTTAATTTGGTGAAAGCAGAGCCTAGTTTTAAAGTATCTAACAATGTACTGGATTATGAGCGTCAGACAGTGCCAAGGGTGCTTTCTCTAATTAGGATTTATGTATTTAAAGATTATGTTCTTACTGGCCGGCTTCGAGCGGGTTCGGTCGGATCGCCTAGCTTGTAAGTCGACTAAATTTAAAATTTACGAGAAGAAAAAATGGTAACTCTTATCACATTTTTCTTGCTTTCTCTGCTTCTTCCCCCAAGAAATAGTTATCGGTCTTGCACTTTCTTACTTCCCTCTTTGGTGATCTGTTTTTTTTTGTTTTTGTTTTAGACGGTCTTCCGGATTTGGACGCAGAAACAATTTTTGAAAATGATTTTGCAATCGTGTCAGAAGAGAAACCATTTTCAGTCGACTGGAATGAATATAAACAAGTTACAGAAAGCAAATACAAAGCTTTGAAAGAATTCGTGCCTCGTTTTAGCTGACTCATTAAAGCAGACAGACATTTCAGACATTTTTTTTAAATTTCATCAAAAAACATATAAATTAAACAAACAATTTACCATTAACGGCCACTTTTAAGACAAAAGAATCCTGATTGTGGCCGCAATTCTAACCACCATGAATCCGCTATATCATTCCTTCATTACCCCTCCCCCCCCGCACTATTTACTGTTTATGTTCCAATATTCAAAACCATCTGAATGCTATAAGGCTAGACTCTGCTTTAAACATATTATCAACGGCCTTGGCTATTTTAAGCCTTTTCCCATTGACTTCTAGCAAAATCTCGGCAAAATTCAGATAACCGGTTTTACGCATCAACAGCATGAGACACGAACACGCGTCAGGAACACAATGCACATAGAAACTTGTAATCGCGGCAAGTGCAAAAAGTTATGAGGTGTCGTTGGCTGGCTCAGAATGTAACATATGAAATCTGGGTCTCCCAGTGAAGAACGAATTAATGCTGTTACGGAAGCAGTTTACATTGGAATTATAGGTACGACAGGTCCTTTCAATATTAATAAGGTATTCGTGGTTGGTGCCAACAGATCGCGATTTCCATTCACTTAGGTAAATTCGGCGTCGATAGCGGAAAATAATCGCTTCACCAGAATAATACTTCGCGACGAGCCGTTTCAACTCCAAGTCAAATTTTATTCACATCTATTTTCAGGACGTCCGATCTTTAAAGAAAACTATTATTTGTTTGTTGTTGTTCTTTTTCTATCTTGGTTACAACTTTTGGTTGGGTTCCATTTAGGTTGCCGGACATCGGTTACCCTCGCTTGCGCATAGTTTTTTTTTTTTTTGGGGGGGGGGTCGGGTTAATCTTTGCCCAGTGTCGGTAGATTTGTGGGGCGGATTCCCCTCTAGTGGTGAGTCACAGAATTATGCATTTTTAATTAAATAATTAGTTAAATATCAAATAAGTTTGGTTCTTTACTGTACCGTTTTGATCAATCGACCTTGAACACTGAACCTGGTGGAACTCAATATGGGCAAATACAAAAGAATAATACTGATATCGATACTAAATCTCCTATATGTATATATAATTTGTCAAGGATACTATTCAAATATTAAAGTGTTTAAATGTTTGTGTTTCAGGCATTGATTTTCTTAAGAATTCGTTTTCGTTGGGGAAAGAAAAAGCTATCAGGGGAAAAGATACACTTTCTATGAGCCCCAAGCTTTCGCGATTTCGTATTAAATTTATATATAAGGAAACGAACCAAAAATAAGTTTCTTTCTTTGCAGCTGAAACAAAACAATCAATTTAAGGAAAGGTAAAGAAGGCTACAAAAAGGTAAAGGTATCAGAATCAGCCTATACAGGCCTAACTGGCAGTGCTGACCGATTCTCTGCCCACACCCAGGAAGTGCAATGGGGGGTTGGGTCCGGGGCCCAACTTGGGGGCTAGCTATCCTGGTGCTTTAGCAGACCCTTCCTGTCACCTTCCCCAAGCTTTTCCAGTGTACCCATTTGGCGCTGGGTGGACTTTGGCTTGTCGTACAAGATCACTCCACAAACCCCGCCTCAATCCAAACGGTAGGCAGCACCGAGACTCGAACCAGTGACCCTTCGCTTACGAGTTTTGCCTGCTAACCACTGGAAGGATAAGAGCCAAAGAATAATGTAAATGAAAGAACAAGGGCAGCGTCTGATCTGAGTTCTACGCTCAGAACTACACCAGGCCCATTTAGTACACACAGTAAACGAATGTGACATGAAAAGGATTTCCAAGGAGCTCTTCGGATGTCTTCGTGGTTATTTTCTCGGACAAGGAACTGTCGGTGAAATAGAGATGTCTCTGTCACAAGCAGAGAGGAAGAAGTGGTCATTTGGTTCTCTTCCTTGTTCCTTATGTTTCGTAATCTCTTTCCAACTATGATAAGTCGAGCTGCAGGTTTTTTTCCAGTGTTTATGCTAACGTGCATCTCCAGGATACAAAAGCAGAAACAGATGCAGGTGACAAGACAACAGAAAGACATTGAAAATGCTTTCTGATATGGAAGGAAGCAGGGGAGAAATCATAGCCAGTCGTCAGGAATGATATTTTCCCGGTGCAAAACGGATAAGTCAGCCACATTTTATTAGAGCTATACCTGAGCGGCTTGAGCCTGAAGAGGCCCCTTGCCAAGAAGGGCCGAAATATAGCTCTAATAAAATGTAGCTGACTTTATCCGTTTTGCACCGTCAAATATGATTCGCAGTCAGCTTGGGCTGAAGTAATATCTATCACCGACAGGAATGATTATAATGAACACAGGTATACCTCTGAAAAATCCAAAAACCTGCCAAATTATTGAAACAATTAATTAATTTTATTTGTAACCCGTCACACGGTTACAGGATACAAAACGTAGTGTGAATTAGGAAAAATATAAGAAAAAGAAAACAACAAACAAAACAAGAACAAGGAGAAATTCTAAATGCTAAACAAAAGAAGCAATGAAAAATACACATTTAGACAAATAAGCCCATTCAACTATTAATGCTTATGAACACAACTGTACCTCTGAAATTTTTATTCAAACAATGTTTTTCTGAAATGAAAAACAAAAAAAAAACAATGAAAATACACATTTAGACAAATAAGCCATCCAACTATTAATGCTAGGGCGTTGCAGCACTCCCCTACATTTCTTATAAGCTGCGACTACATTGCCAATGGAAATAAAAGACAGAAGGGAACTCCTTAAGGGATTTGGTTAAGTGATTGATTAGGGCGAACAGGTTTACGGGATCTAATGAATGCTGGAAGTCTACAAGACCAGATGGTACGGAATGAAAAGTCTATTTTGCGGCCCCTTCGAAACTTTGTTTGTGTTTCATACTGTTATCTACTCTATCGATCTGCAGCCCATGTGCTGCTACTTAATGCATAATAAATAAATGAATTCATTCATCTATAGTGGCACGTTTTGAAAGAACCCAACTGAGCAAGCTCTAAATGATTCTAAAAGAGCGACAATCAGTTCCCCGAATAAATAGTAACCAGACAAATCTAGCTAAATATTTAAACGTAAACTTTTTTCACAGTTTTCATTTTCAGTTATTCTGTCATTTCTGCACACAAATAATCCTTTCTAGGAGAAAAGGTGTGTCTGATAAGCGAGAGGCTATTGTTGTGGCTTGATGCCTCTTTCGTTATCTTATCAGCTCCAACCGAAGCGGACAGACATTACGGTTTGGAACGCTGACGCCATCTAGGTAGTCAGCGTTCGATGGTAAGCGTGATTCGACGTACGCCAATCGTTCGGACGCCGTGTTCAATGGCTTTGGCCAAATAAAATTGTAATAATGTTCTTTATCTTGTAGCGTACTGTGTAAATTACAAGGATTTATTTGTACTTGATTTGAGCAAGTACATAACCGACAGGAGACGGTCGCAAGTTCAAAGGTTCCAAAGTTGTCTCCCGTAACTGCAGAAACTTGAGGAGTTTCAGGTCATCTCAGTTCAAACTCTTTCAGACAAGTGTGAACACAGCATTGTTTTTACATTAAGCTTTCCAGGATTTGCATAGGACTGTGAAAAAAGGTAGAACCATTCCAATTTACACTTCTGAAAATTTAAATACATTTTCCTGTCACCCCACAGTGAAAAAAGCACCGTATTATTTTTGACGATAGCAATTTTTTCTCTTTTTTTTGATATTAATTCAAATGAATTTAATCTGTTTTTTTTTTACCTTCAAACAACCATATGTAACTATTTATTTTAGTGTTTTCAGGGCATTTTCCACTAGAAAACTTCTACTATTCATTTTTACATATCGTCACTTCAGCGCACCTTCCACTTCTTCCTGAAAATTCCGCATAAAATGCTGCATCCTCGCAGCATTTCTCATGACATTTTTCGCGGTATTAAATGCACGTCAAATTTCACGAAAATTTTAGTCCGAAACCAAAACGTTGCTAAAATTGCAGAGTTAATGTAGCATTTTCCGTTCAAAAGTTGAATTCGGACACGCTCATAATGACGGCGGTAGCTGTCTTTGATATTATTCCAACGTCCGTGTTTTTGTTTTGTTTTATTTGTATTGATTTGTATGATTAACTGTATATATTATAAAATGTGCATTATAGTTGACGTAATACCCAAATTTGGCATTGCCAATTGCCATGATAGTGTTCTTTTTTTAAATAAATTCGTCACTTACTTACTAGAAGCAGAGATAGAAAGAGGAACATGAGTTGAGCCATAGACTGAGTAGGATGGGACATTCCTTTCCCTCAAATTGTTGATTGGTGAGAGAGTGGAGAATAAGGTCAAGTCCACGCTCTTCATCAGGTCCCAAGGACCCTTCTCAAGACCTAGCCTAATCTCCACCCTCAAAACCCCATCAACTATTTAAGAAAAATGTCAGATGGCGTTAGGATTTCGCAGAAAAAAGTGGAACAAGTAACAACAATAAATTACTATCGTATTTAATAATATGAATCTTCTTCTTTATTTTCATTTTAGCTCAGTCACCATCCGTCTTCTTTTACCGTGTGATTAATATTATCCCTCTTCTGACAGTGCATGAAGCTGTAAAAAGTTATTTCATGCTATAACACAACCTCCCCAACAATGAAACAGAATTTAAGGCTTAGTAATAAGAGCCATGGCATCTGCGAAAGATCGCATCAAAACATCGTTAGACATCGCAGGACTCAAGGATGAATCATCCAGAGCAGCAGTGTCCCCAAGGAAAACAGTTTATAACGAACTTAAGTAGAGACATCAACATTCTTAAAGTTCAGCAACTTAAATCCAAGTCCGCTTCTTGTTTTATCCAGGATGGAGGACGAAAACTTTCGCTGCAGTTTCTAAAACTAATAGTTAAATCTGAAATGGTGCCTATTTATGTCACCCTGACGAGCGCTAAGACTAGGAGTCAGTATGACGGCGAAGCCAGTTGAAGCACTTTCATAAAAGCACGTGGAAGGCAAGGTAACAAGTTTACTAAACAAAAAAATCCGACAAAAAATATTCTCGTAAAAAAAAACATCACAAATTTGGTATATCCATACTTCTAACAATTTATTTTAGGTTGCCATTACAGCCTGAGAATCAGCTAAAATCCGCGTTTGCTGTGTGACCCAATAAATCATTCACAAGCGAGAGAGCGAGATTGATTTATGCCATAGATGATTCGTTTTTTTGCAGGCTATTAATAATGTTGACAGCTGCTGGGGTTTTGCAGAAAGAACAACAATCAACCCTAGCGACAGGAAATGGTTTACCCCCATTTCCCACCACATTCACTAATTCTTCAAAGCTCTAGCGAATACGGCTAAAGATCTGAAAGTCCAGTTAAACATCTCTTATTCGCTTAAATAAGCCTCAAAAACCCGTCAAAAATGCATTACTCCGTTTGTCCGCTATCCACAGATAATCGATGTCATCGTACAACTTTATTTTTTCGGGTCTGCGGTACCTCTATGCACCTGTCCCTCTATGCTTGAAATATTTACTAAGTACAAAGGTAAGCCATTGCCGAAAAATAAACTAAAATTGGTAGATTCCTTGCAAGACAACATATTTTCCTTCAACATCATATCGAGGGGTTGCTCACTCGCTGGGCACCACTGTAAACCCTCGCTGGGCATCGCTGGGCACCGCTGGGCTCGGGCTGGGCACTGGCTGGGCACCGCTTGGCACCGGCTGGGCACCACTGTACAACCATTTTGGGAGTGAGCAACCCCTCGCATCATATTTTCCTACATTCTTCAACCGTGGATTTTCCGGGCTTAGCATCTTCAATCCTGGAAATGCAGGCTGAAATGCTAAAAGTACTCGACCCATCGAGTATGCGGCAGACCATATTACTCGACCAGTCAAGTAACAAGGGTTATGGGAGCTATTAGTAGTCGACCAGTCAAGGAATTGAGCCTCCAGCCGCTATTAGTACTAGACTGCTCGAGTACTCGTGTCTTGGGAAGCTAAACGTACTCGACTATATGGAACTTGGAGTCAGGAAGGAACAGGTCGAGTACTATAGGAGCTATCTTTCCTCGGCCATACAAATGAAATCCGTACAGTTGTAAGGTCAAGTAACCAGTCTCCCAGGAACTAATAGTAATGACCATATAAATGGTTAAATAGGTCGAATATTCACAGCAATGGCAGCTACTAGTGCTCGATCTAAAAATGAGGATAACTCAGCTGAGTGGTTGACGTCCAAGGAGCTAATCGTGCTCGACCTAATATTACTAATAAGAGGTAAAGTATTTAGGAAGGTGACGGCTAAAAATACTCGACCTGTTCAAAGAGGTTGGTAGGCCGAGTACTTGACGCCCTAGCCGCTTTCTGTACTCGACCTAATATTACTAATGGGAAGTCAAGTATTCAGGGTAGTGACGGCTAAAAATACTCGACCTATTGAAGGGGGATTGGAAGGTCGAGTACTAGACGCCCTAGCCGCTGTTCGTACTCGACCTAATATTACTAACATGAAATCAAGTATTAGGGTGGTGACTATTAGTACTCGACCTATAAAAGGAGGATTGGTAGGTCTAGTATGTGATGCCAAACCAGTTCGTACTCGAGCTCTTATAAGAATGGGAGATCGAGTATTGGAGGGGGTGGTAGTTATTGGTAATTGGCCTTATAAATGGGGCATTAATAGGTCAAGTATTTGACTTCTCAGCAGTTATTCGCACTCTAACTAATATAAAAGTTGGAGTTAGAGTATTGATGGATGTGCTAACTGCTAGCTATAAGTACTCGACCTAATAAATCTTGGCGCGTAAAGACGCGAGAACTTGTAATTTTCTTGTGCTCGGTGGATTCTCGTTTGCTCGAGTAGATTAGGTCGAGTACAAATGGCTGGTGGAACGTCAGATAATCGAACACCATTTGTTAGGTTGAGTACTAATAGCTTGCCTCACTTTTAATACTCTGCCAGGTCGGGTACGAATAGCTGCTAGGGAATCAATTACTCGACCTAGCAATCCTTCTTCAACAGGTCGACTATTTTCAGCCGTCATCACCCTGAATACTCAACCTCCTATTAGCAATATTAGGTCAAGTACGAACGGCGGCTAAGGCGTCAAGTACTCGGCCTAACGATCCTCCTTCAATAGGTCAAGTATTTTCAGCCATCACCGCCCTGAAAACTGAAAACTTGAACGGACGTCAAATACTCGACCCATCTATCCTCCTTTTTAGATCGAGTACTAACAGCTGCCACTGCTATGAATACTCAACCTACTTAAACATGTATATGGTTGAGTACTAATAGATCCTAGGGGGCTGGTTACTCGACTTTACGACTGAATGGATTAATTTGCATGGTCGAGAAAAGACAGCCCCTGGTAGTAATTACTCGACCTGTTCCTTTCTGACTCCAAGTTCCCAATAGTCAAGTACTTTTAGCTTCCCAAGACACGAGTAGTTGACCAGTCTATTACTAACAGCGACCGGAGGCTCAAACCCCCGACTGGTTGAGTACTAATAGCTCCCATAACCTTTGCAGTATATTCGACAGGTTGAGTACTTTTAGCATTTGAGGTATCAGTTCCAGGTCCGGGAACGATCATGGACACTAGTTGCGTTTTTGCTGATACCATGGTATCTGTTACCACGGAAACTGGATCTGAAATTAGTCGTTTTTGCAGTTATCGTGGTATCTGATACACGGTGCTCTGAAAAAACGACTATTGCCGAAACTGCCCTTTTCGAAGTCATCCCAAAAGAACAACAGATATCCAGTTACGTCACTAAGTGCTAAACTTCTTAATCACCAATCTGACAAAATTTGGTGAAAGTGAGATGACTCTTCAGATACCACGACCAGTTACCACGGTCGGACCGTAGTATCTGAATATCTGATACCACGATAACTGGCCAGATACCACGATAACTGCAAAAAACGCCTTTTGACCGTGGTATCAGATACCACGATAACTGCAAAAACGACTTTAGACCGTGGTATCAGAAACCATGGTATCCGCAAAAACGCAACTACTGCCTTTTCTTAAATTCAAATTCTCCGTGTCTGAATGAATTTTGGGTTGTCATGCAAGCAGCGCACATTCTGAACGTTATTACTAGATCCTCGGGTGGAAAAATATAAAATCCTTTTGATGGGTCAAAATATTTAATTATTTAATAACTTAATTAACACGGTTGAAGTCCGGATCAAACCAGGATAATCAAGTCCCAATTCAATCCTACCGTCTCGTGTGGGTCCCTGTTAGTGCAAGACTAGATTGCAGGCATGAGACATTCTTGTCCTACAGAGCAACCAATTTTGAGCAAGAATACAAGTATAATGAAAAACATTGGAAATACTCGGAAGGATGTTATTATATTCTCACATTTAGATGATAGATATGTCACTACTAATTATTTACTGATGATTCATTGTGCTCATGGAATGACATTAAAATCCTGATGTTACCAAAGCACATCCAGGTGGTGAGAAAAAGAATTAGCAACGTGCGAGCAGCAGCCGGAATGAATTCAACGTATGTGCAGTTCTGTCCGCGTTTATGACACGTTAATGGAAGAAAAAGATATTTCAACTTAATTTTGACGGGCAGGCATTCTTTTCTTACGTTTATGCTGATAGTATTTTCTATGCAGAAGGGCCCGAGACTACTCCCTCCCCAACTGTCAAGTGTCGATGAAATGTCGCTCCTCCTGCTCCTGCTAGAAGGCAAGAACACAGTCAATAGTTGCGTCCTTGTAGATACCATGGTATTTGATACCACGGTCAAAAGACATTTTTGCAATAACCGTGGTATCTGGTCAGTTATCGTGGTATCAGATATTCAGATACCACGGTCGGACCGTGGCAACTAGTCGTGGCATCTGAAAAAGCCATCGAACTTTCATCAATTTTAGTCAAATTGGTAGAAAGAAGTTTGGCACTTAGTGACGTGACTGAATACCAGTTTTCTTTTGGGATGACTTCGAAAAGCGTAATTTCGGCAATAGTCATTTTGCAGAGCAACCGTATATCAGATATCACGGTTACTGCAAAAACGACTATTGCAGATCCAGTTACCGTGGTAACAGATACCATGGTATCTGCAAAGACGCAACTAATAAACAGCCTACTCCTACCTACGGAATAAATTCGTTTCTCGCATGGCTGATCAAACTTTTTATCTTTGCAGAAACTCGCTGAAAATCTGCTTATGCCATTCGAGAATCGGCTTAAGCCATCTTTACATATTTGTCTGAAATTTCGCCTTGCCATGCATTCTTAATGTGAAGTCACTTACAGGATCTCTCCAGATTCCCAGAGAAATGCCTGCCGGAAATTAAACATTCAAAAGGCATGGAATGACGAAAGTTCAAAGAAAAGCAAAGTCTTAATCGGGTTAAAAAAAACAGTTGGAAGATGCTGAGCCAAGTCCGAATCGGTAGAACTTAAGGCTAACGAAGAGATGATGAAAACCAAGAATCGAACATGCACTGACTGAATGAATCAAATGGCCGGGGAAAAATCGAGACTGCCAAAACCAGGAAAGTCGTTACCGGAAGAGATCGAAAATGCGAATTTGGGAATGTCTTAAACGCTATTTTTTCATTCTGGTTGAGGAATTCCACATCGTTACAGGATAGCTTCCTAGCACGAAGCAAACGTCAAGTTGAACGGTGGTATTGCCAGTTTAGTCAGCTAAGTGTCCGTCTTCCTAGCTACATTACAGCCTGATTCTAGGCTGTTTATTTCCTTTCCGTGATTTTCAACCCACCCCCAACTGGCATTTGCCGTGTTTTGATATTTTGGAAGCGAACAAGGCTCTTGCACATTACTTCCGATGGGCTCACTGGTCAGAAATACCGATTATGCAAGTACCACGGGCTTCTTATCAAAACCAAGGGGAACGAGCGAGGCTGAGCGAGGCCGGGACTGGTTTCTAGAGAAACCCAGCAGAGCGTCAAAGGAGTCACGTAAGTGACACCAACACCAACTATAGAGCCTAGGAATTCTTCAAATTGGTTGGAAAGAAATTTGGCAGTTAGTCTGGATATCAGTTTTTCTGGCACTTGCCCTTCGGCCGAGTGCCATACAGCGATCGGAATTTCGTCCGTCCATCGGTCTGTCGGTTTCATTGGACGATGAAACTAGGTAGGCACATCAGGGGCCCGACCACATTAAATCGGAAATAGTCATTTCCCCGATCCGACAATCTGGTAGGGAGTGGAGGGAAGGAAAATCTTAGGATACGGAAAATTTAGGTATTTTTAACTTACAAACGTGTGATCGGATCTTAATGAAACTTGATATATAGAAAGACCTCGTGTCTCAGACGTCCAATTTTAAATCCGGACATTGGAGGGGGGGGGGAGGGGGGAACCAGAAATCTTGTGAAACGCTTAGAGTGGAGGGACCGGGATGAAACTTGGTGGGAAGAACAGACACAAGTTCTAGATACATGATTGGCATAACCAGACCTGATCCGGTCACTACGGGGGAGTTGGGGGGGGGGGGGCCGGATTTCTAGTGATCCCGCTAGTTCGTTACTTCCTAATGTGCTAGGACAATGAAACTTGGCAAGCCTTGTCAGGGACCAGAACAGATTGACTTTAGAATAGTCGTTTCCCCGATCCGACCATCGTGGGGGAGTGATGGGGAATCCGGAATCTAGTGGCATACACAGCTTTTGAACGGGTGATCGGATTGAAACTTGATATTTAGAAAGATCCCGTGTCTCAGACATCATATTTTAAGTCCGGGCGCCGGTGACGTTGGGGGGGGGGGGTTAAGGGGGGAACCGGAAATCTTGGGAAACGCTTAGCGTCGCGGGATCGGGGTGAGACTTGGTGAGAAGAACAAGCACACGCCCTAGATACATCAGTGACATAATCGGACAAGATTCGGGCAATGTGAGGGAGTTGGGGGATGGTCCGAATTTCAAGTGATCGCGCAAGTTGAATGAAACTTGGTAGGTATGTCAGGGACCCGAACAGATTGACTTAAGAATAGTCGTTTCCTCGAACCGACCATCATGGGGGGTGTGGAGGGGTGGGGAATCCGGAATCTAGTGGCATACGACAACTTTTGAACGGGTGATTGGATTTGAATGAAACTTGTCAAGTGAAAGAGTCTCATATGTTCCACGTCAAGTCCGGATCGGATTCGATACTTGTGGGGGGGGGGGGTGAAGGGGAGCACCGGACAACTTGTGAAACGCTTAGAGTCGAAGGATTGGGATCGAACTTGGTGGGGAGAACAAGCATTAGGCCTAGATACGTAATTGACGGAGACAGATCGTATCGAAGCTCTGAGGGGGAGTTGGAGGGGATTTCTCGGAATTCCGGTGATCACGAGTTAGAACACTTCCAGATGTGCCAAGACGATGAAACTTAGCAGGTATATTAGTGACCCGATCTAATTGACTTGAGAACCGGACACAATGCCCAAGGAAAACTTCCGTTCCTGGATCCGACGATTTTTGGGTGATTGATGGAAGGCAGCAATATGGAAACTGACTTCCGTAATTTGGGCACGGGTGGTCCGATTCGAGTGAAACTGAATGTGTGATCAGAACTGATGACCTAGACCTGCAAAACATGCGTCCGAACCACAAGTGGCCACGGTTTGGGGAGTTGGAGGGGGGCTTCCGAAAACTTTTGAGATGCACAAAAAACGAACGGTTGCACCGAATGGGATGCAAGTTGGATAGTACCGAGTTTATAGATTGGTTATTTGGCGTCCGCACTAGATCCGGCCACGGATGGGGGGAGGGCCTGTACGGAAAATCTCCGTCGAATGCTATTTTACACCACCCAATCGAGGAAGAAACGGAATTGTGGAAGCGAAATGTGGGTGAAAGTATAGCGAGTACGAATATTGATGGCGAATTGTACTTCAACCCACATTTTTGCTGCGAATATGAAGGCGAAGGAGAGGGAGATCTCGCGAACCAACCCGGTGGGGGGGGGGGGGGGGATTTTCCAAAAAGTTCTCAGATTCGAGTGAGACTTGATAGTTGGTAAGAGAATATGCTTGAGTCCGAACCAGATTCGGCCGCGGTAGGGAGAGTTGGAGTGAGGTACCAAAATCGTGTGGCACGTCTAAGGCTTAAACGAGTGGATTTATTGGGCCGAAACTTCGAAGTTACAACAGGCATTTGTTCCAGATGACCCGAGCCGATGCCGGAAATGCTCAGACTTGAGAGAAACTACATATCCTATTTCTAGATCCGAAAAGAATTTTCGGACGGCGGGAATCTATTGTGATGTTCTCATCTACTTTCTTGTACCGCATCCTCGTAACAAGTGCCATGCGAGCTCGTAGCCCTTGTTCTTTTGGGACGACTTCGAAACGCGCAATTCCAGCAACTGTCGTTTTTTAAGAGAAACCCTAGTATCAAATACCACGGTAAACCAAAAACGACTAATAATTGCAGATCCATGCAGTTACCGTGGTAACAGATACCATGGTATCTGCAAACACGCAACTATTGTCTTCGGCCGAAATGACTGCCGTATTTATGTTTTAGCGGTACTAAATTCATGGCTCTCACCCATGAAATAAATCGGCATTATTCGCTTAGAATATTTGAAAATAACATGAGCCTGAAACGAATGAAGCTCCGTACTTCCGTCATCCGTCAACAAGAAATGGACACAAAAGAAGGACGATCTTGAACAAGACCCCGAAGTGAATTTCATTTCATTTCGTTTCATTTATTTCTGACCGCCAAAGCTGGCGAGTATAAAAAGGAAATAAGAATACAACACGGCCAAAAATTACATTAAACGTGGCCCAACACTTACACAATCAACACAATCATGAATCAGGTGAGGCTAAGAAGCAAAGACCCTGTTATTACGAATATGCCAAGAAAATGTTATGCCTGCCAGGGTTGTGGGAGAACTATGAGCTATCTGAAAAAATTCGACTATCAGAAAACTTTTCTCGACTCAACCCAGGCGCAACATGAGACAGACCTCGCCCCAACCACGACAAGAAGAAGACTCGGAGGAAATGAGACTCCATCACATACAGATCTGATACAACAGTTTGACAAATCCTGAGCAGTCCTGTTAGAACAGGCAAGAAGCAAAACCCAGTCTGTTAAAACTATTGTTTGTATGGCACTTGCCTTCCGGCCAAGTGCCATATACCGATCACTTTTCCGTCGGTCTGTCGGTCGGTCAGTCCGGTATTTGTGAGTTAGGGTACTTCAAGATGTGCTAGGACGATGAAACTTGGCAGGCATATTAGGGACCCAACCAACTAACTTGGAAATAGTCACTTGCTCGATCCGACCATCATGGGGGACGGGAGGGGAGCCGGAATCCGGAATTTAGTGACATGCATAACTTTCGAACGGGTGATCGGATCTTAATGAAACTTGATATTTGGAGAGACGTCATGTCTCAGATGTCCCATTTCAAATCCGGACCGAATCCAATGAATGTGGGGGGGGGGGAGTCGGAGGGGGGAGCCGGAAATCATGTGGCACTGGAGCGATCGGGATGAAAATTGGTGGAAGGAACATGCACAGGCCCTAGGTACACCATTGACGAACAGGACCGGATTCGTTCACTGTGGGGGGAATTGGAGGGTGGTTCCGGAATTCCGGTGATACGGACTTAAGTTACTTACAGGTGGGTTAGGACAATGAAACTTGGCAGGCAAGTCAGGGATCCGGCCAGATTAGCCTGAAAATAGTCAACTTCCCGATCTGACCATCATGGGGGGAGTGGAGAGAGGGGGAATCCCGAATCTTGAGGTATGTATAACATTGGAACGGGTGATCGGATCTTAACGAAACTTGACATTTGGAAAGACCTCGTGTCTCGGATGACCCATTCAAAGCATGGACCGGATCCGATGAATGTGTGTGTGGGGGGGGGGATCGGAGGGGGGAACCGAAAATCTTGTGACACGCTTAGAGTGGAGTGATTGGGATGAAACTTGGTGGGAAGGACAAGCACAAGAACTAGATACATCAGCGATAGAGCCGGATCGGATTTGGGCACTGTGGGGGGAGTTCGGAATTCTGGCTATCGCGAGTTAAGTTATTTCCAGATGTGCTAGGACGATGAAACTTGGCTTGAACATTAGAGACTTGATATGATTGGCTTAGAAATGGTCAGTTCTCCGACACAACCATCGTGAGGGAGTGGAGGGAGGGGGAATCTGGAATCTTGGGGTATATATAACTTTTTAACGAGTGGTCGGATCTTAACGGAACTTGATATTTGGAGAGACCTCGTGTCTCGGATGACCAATTTGAAGTCTGGACCGGATCCGATGTATTTAGGGGGGGAGAGTCGGAGGGGGAACCGGAAATCTTGTTTTACGCTTAGAGTGGAGCGATTGGGATGAAACTTGGTGGGAAGGACAAGCACAAGAACTGGATACGTCAGTGATAGAACCGGATCGGATTTGTCCACTGTGGGGGGAGTTAGAGTGGAGTCTGGAATTCCGGCTTATCATCATTCGTGCTTCAAGAGTGTTCATTATAGATGAATCTCTAGCGCCCTTAAAGTGCGCATCATCAGGGCCAAACGCACAAATAAAATAGTTTTTACAAATGATCACAACAAACCCACGAATTGAAGAATTCCTACTTTAATCCTCTGACTCAGCCTTTCAAGTGCCATATGAGCTTTCAGCTCTTGTCTAGTTTTCTTTTGTTTTCACCTTCTTTCAAAAGAGGGTTGTTTTTCATCACTGCGCAAATCACCGCGAGAAATTCGAGGAGGCCCTGTATATGTATATTTATATATATATATATATATGCTATACATACTAAAATAAAAAAGGTACAAGTTTGTTCACAACAATCACTCCTACCGTATTTATCCCCATTTTCCGCAATATCAACCAACTCATTTAAACCGTCTTCAGCAAATAGGTGAACCGTATCAAAGGCCAAAAGACTTGAATCTTGGAATTCCCGTCGGGAATATTCTAACAACGATGCAATTTGAATGAACATTACTAAGTAATCTGAATTGCTAAAGGAGAACAAATTTGCAGGAATTACCATCCCAAAAGGAAGATTCCCTAGGACAAATGCAGAGACACTGACAATTATCTTCATTCATCCAGACTGCAAACGCAAGAAGGAACACTAGGAGGAGGGAAGGAAACAACAATACAGCATTTCACCCTTACAGCAAAATAGACAGTGAAACAAACAGCCTCTTCTGAAGAGTATTTCCATTCCTAAACTAATTTACCCCTTGTATATCCACCAAAGGAAACTGAGATGCATCTCAGGGAAAATATTAGCAACGGTCCATAAATATTCCTTCAGCCCAAGCTGACTGCGAATCAGATTTGAAAGTGCAAAACTGATACGTCAGCAGAATATTTTACCTCCAACTACCAAGCCATCAACCCGTAACTTGCTTGTTGCGGGACCAGACGAATCCCAGCCCAAATCGGCCTTATGATTCCATGAGCCACCCTCATGGGCCCGTGAGAACGGCATCCCACATGTCTTTATCAAACCTGCTAATATTCAAATTTAGACTTTGCTAATAGTTTACTGGAGATGATCGTGGGAGGAAATTAAGAATCCTGGCGTCGCCCAACTGCATCCACGTGGTGAGCAAGAAACTGAAGGAGTCGAACGAATGTGCGTTTTTTTTTCAGTGTTTATGCAGCTTCCATCGAAGGTAACGGCTGCTGATATAACGATATACAGAGAAGAGTTGGTTTGAAGCATTAACAGAGTAATATTAGGGCACTTCATACTTACCCAGTATGTACCTGGCCATCGCCCAAATTGCTTAAGTCGCTTAAAGTTACTTTGAATCCCAAAACGTCAGTGACGGAATAGGTATAACTTCAGAGAGTTTGTCCGTCCGTTCTAACTCTAATAAAGGGTAACATATTTTGTCAACTTGGTGTGAATATTCTTTGGCTCATGATACAGGTCAGGTTATTAAGTAATCTGATACTGTTTTCGGTGAAATGTACTACATAATCGATCTCGGTGTGCAAGGATTCCTTCTAAGCCTCCGGTTTGCTAAACGAAACGGTCCGAACAGGAGAATTGTCCAAGCACACGGACAGGACATAGAGCGTGTTCCACCCTACTTACCGTAGTTACTACTCATGACGTCATGAATTTTGGCTTCTTGGCGTCAAGGCTGGAACCTTTTTTTAAATGTTCGGTAAAATATCACTCCAAGGTGTAATCACGTTACAGAAATTCGTAGTTACCACCCTTGCTATGCTCCCGGGCGTGGTTAGCAAATAGTTTCTATTTCGAGAAGGTTGGAACGGTTACCGTAGTAACTTTTCACGAGACTGGAACGAAAATAGTAACTAATAGTTACTATTGTTAGAAGGGTGGAACACGCTCATAGTAGCCTGTAGAGGTAAAATTCCATTTCAGTTTGAATGGGTGAACTTTGGTTATGGTTTTAAGAATTATATTATTTTGGTGTGGCATCGATGTTTGCCATTTGGCCTCAAATCTACGCTGCTGGACATTAAAAGGACCTTGAAGCTGAGCTCTGCCGGGTTCCGGCCGAACCCACCATCCGAAGAAGAAGGCACAAATATTCCAATGCACATTACCTTAATTCCTTTACCTTCCCACTTCGGAACGATTCGGCCGAATTAGTCTGTGTTAATCCGATTTTATGGTTCCTATTCTTGAACACCCTTGCTCTTTTTTATCCAAAACAAGTTAGTTTCTGTTTGCATCGGATTCTGAGCGAATTATCCATTCCTGGCAAAAGTGATAATTTTGTCACATCTCGTTTTTTTTTTGCACTTTCAACCAGTCCCATTAGGCAATTAGTTTCGTCCCTGTATTCACGGTTTTCAGCGAATTGCACACAAATATTCACCCGAGGCGAAAAATAACCAAGTAAACTTCTTGATTCAGCGTTCTGATTTTGCGGACTTTAATCAACTAATGGGAAATTTTGTACGGCCGTAACTTAGCTGTTTTCTAACCAAACCATTCATCGTGGGCGAGAAAAAAAGAACCATTTTCGTTCAGAGCCTTAGTTACTCTAACGTTTAGACAGCGTCGCTGGGCAGTTATCTGTTAGAGCATGTCCGTCTTATTCCACTATTACCTAATGAAAAGCGATTAACGGATTCCATCCCAAATATCGCAAAAGGCGGAAAATAACCGTAGCCTACACAAATAATTGTACAACTAAATAACAAGAACGAGCGTGCTTTTGATCAGCTCAACTAATTAGTTTTGTTTGGTCCTATATTTCCGCTCTTCTATACTGGATTACCGGCGGTAGCGTACTTCTCAGAGTTTCATCAGCTCCATTGAAAATCATAGCTTATTTCGAAATTACTTTACCAAGTTCCATTCCCGACTATTTAAAAATACTTACTGGGCAATTAACAACGGTTATTGACAACGGCGTATCGGCGTTTGTCGCCTCACCACGGTCTGATCCGCTTGTTTTATTAGTGTTATTGTACACTTTTTTGTTTTGTTTTGTGTCTTTTCCCGTTTTTTCTTCAAGTTTTTAATCCACTATTTATCTTTTTGATGTAAGTGGGTAGTAAGTAAATATTATTATTATATTACTATTATTATTTTGCTTAGTGATAATATGAGAAATTTCGATTTCACCGGATTCGGTCAAAAATATCCCACCAAGGCGAGAAATAACTACTGGTTTTCCGACCTAAACTCGTAAATAGGCTATTGTTTTGGCCGAAATGAGAGGCTACAGGTTTACGACCGGATTCAACTATATATCGAATTCAGTTACGAACTTGTCTACGGCAGATTGTTTACCAGGAGGATACGAAGGAAGTATTTTGATAGGGCTTATACAGCGGTACTCTGTAGTCCTTACTTATTTCCGATGCGCAGGAAAATGAATGAATGTTATTAATGGGTGAAAGTAAAAGACCCGAGGAAGGAAATATTTGTGGAAATGGGTGGGGGGATGGTTTAAGCAAATATCGGAAAATTTTGAGGCATATGAGAAATTTTAGAAGGTTACTTAAGGTGGCGATGCGACACAGGAATAAGTATTTCCGTAAATAGATGACGAAGTTATGATTTATTTTGATGTCGCAATATCTCGTTCCGATGGCCCTTCGAGTTTTATGGAACAAATCTCTTCTTATCTTATTTCGTCCTAAATCCAGCTATAAATTCTACATAAAGATGGGTATTAAATATATCTTTCATCATCTTTGCTGAACATTCCATCTTCACTTAGTATTTACCCAGTCCCGTGACATGGTATCTAGATGAATTTCCCTGCGGCGGGGTCGTTGTTGCTACAGCCCGCTTCTATCTGAATATTGCAGTGGTTCACAAGCCCCAACGGTAGCTCAAATGGTAGAGCAGTGGCGACGCAGGCCAAAAGTCGTGGGTTCAAATCCTGCCAGAGGAGCACTTTTGTCTTTCAGGTCCTTTCAAGTCGGCCGTGAAATCAAAATGTCTTTCAAGGACCAAATAGACATTCTCGACTAAGAAAACCACCCCCAAATATTAAAGTTTAACTGTAAAGCAAACTCGTGTTTGTATCATTGAACACACTGAATTATTTAGCTTGTGTTAAGTGATTTTTTTTTCACTGTTTGCTCCAGAATGACGTTCAGAATATCTACGGCCGTCCTCACAACGCAAATTCTACTATGACGCGGACAATTTGAATCTCAATGTAAACGCGGCTTTTCAGTGACCAGCGATCAGCTCGTGCAAGGTAGCTAACTGCATGAACACATATTTTTCGTTTATCGTTTTCATCAAGCATAAAACACAGGTACAAACGCATAGAGGTACCACAAATCCGACAGAAAAATTCCACTATATGAATATCGGTTATTCGTGAACTGCGGAGAAACGAGGTAACGCATATTCATCGGGTCTTCGAGCCTCTTCAAGTGAATAAGTGATGGGTAACTAGATTGCCTTACCCAGGCCTTTTCAGTTAAACTTTATGGTAAAAATACCACCAAGGAAAATGTCCTCACCGAAGACATGAGGAATCCCACTGCCAAGTTTCGCCAAAATATGTTTGAAAGTTATCGTCCTTGCAGCAAGACGGATGGAAGGACAAATTTCAGATCCCACAGTTATCTGCTAACACTTTTGGGATCCCAAAATGCGGTTACGATATCTTGAGTGCAAACGATGGGAAAAGTGTTCTACATGTCGGCCAAATTAGTTTCCAAGAAAATAAACTCGTTGTCAAGGCCTTATCTACGGGGGGGGGGGGGGGGGGTAGAATGGAGGGTTGGCTGGATTGACCCCCCCATCCCGAAATATTAAAATGATGATCTCTCATAAATACTCCTTTGAGCCCAAGCTGACTCGGCTCAAGGAGTATTGGTGATTGTTTAAAACATGGCTAATGTTGGGTCGGTCTCTACGTCAAGCGCTTAACTAACTATATGTACATAGTAAAGGGTACACGAACCTTCGATACTTCCTAGAATTTAATCGCACAAGTGAAGATTCAGAACAAAATCACATCCCGCTAAACTTTAGTCAACGTCAGATTGCTTCCCGCTAATCGACGTCAGTTGGACCTTCACTTTTGCAGTTAGGAGTAAAGAAGCTTGTCATTTATTATGTCTTTCGTCTTCGGTCTTTCATCTTTAGTCAGTCGTTGTACTACGTTCATATCTACCCGAATTGGGATTTACATTATACAGAGTAAGTTTGTGAATAAAACTATTTACATGTTAATCGTAAAACCTAGTCTACTACCACCCTCGTTTACTCTAAGCCTACGGCGTACGTACTATCTTCAAATACAACACTAATAACAAGACCAAAGGTGTCGATGGGATCCCAAAATTCTAATATTTGATCCAGACAACTGGGTCTTGTCTTCGCCGGATCCAGTCTTCGCCAGGCTAATCATTGGCGAAAATCAATTTCAGATATACCTCAATAAGCCATATCTATTTTGACGATACTGACCGAAACTTCCTGCTTTACTTTTGCCAAGTTTCCGGTTTCGCCCAAATTCCGAGCGAACTACTAGTCCAGCAAAAAAAGAAAATTCAAAAACGAATCCAGCGTATCTCCTTATCCCTATAAAGAACATCTAATCAACTTTAAATAAAACTTTGACTAAAAAAAATTCCAGTTACAACCGGATTCCGAACTAATTATATGTCCGGGTAAAAAACGATTGACATATACAGAGTCAGCCTCTCTTCTTGTCCCTAAATCTGTCATCTAATCAACTTCAGATAAAACGTTTGCTTTTAACAGATTTTCCGGTTTTGGCAGGATTCCGGGCGAACTATTTGTCCGGCGAGAAAATGGTTTTCTCAATCGTGTTCAGCATGTTTTCTTACCCTTAAATCGAACATTTAATCAACTTCAAATGAAATTTTACTTTTAACCAACTTTCCGGTTTTTGCCGGATTCCGGACGAACTACTTGTCCGGCAAGAAAATGGTTTTCACCATCGGGTTCAGCATGTATTCTTATCTCATAATCGACTGTCAAATTAGCTGTTTAAAAATATTTTGTTTGTCCCTTAATTTGAACCCCTCTCCCCCCCCCTAAATGTAGGGCTACAGAGCCCATCTACGAAATTGACCTTACCCTTGACCCGAAGAACCCTCACACCAGCTTTCATCAAAATATCTCATTCCCTTCGAGAGTTATCGTTCTAACAGACGGACAGACGGACAGACGAACAAACGGACGGACGGACGGACTGACGGAAAACTTTGCGATGTCATAGGTATCCCTCCACTTACGTTTCGCGATCCCAAAAACAGATACGTCAGCTACGATGCTTTGGCAGCAATATTACAAGTTCGTTTATTCCAGATTAGACGTTGTCCCTGACGTTCAAAACAACTCTTGCCAAGAAGGGTCGAAATATAGCTGCCAAAGCATAAAGGCTTTAACCACTTCAGGAAATTCGAACACACATTTTAATCTAGCCACACCGAAAGCTGAACAATTGTCAACAGGATTTGTAAATAATCTTATACCCGAGTGAGTTTGGCAGCCTTATTAGCTTGGTGCAATCAGGTCAGTTTATAGCCAAATTATTACTGCGATAATGAGGAAACGACAAGGGGAAACTGGATACTTCAAGCGAAAAAAGCCCGCCACAGAAAGCGTGAAGGTACATTAATCAGAGCAAGAATTTGCATCTCAGAACAGGTACATTATGCATATCTTATTTATCACCACGGTAAAGGTTCAAGTTTTGTCGCAAAGAAAGCCCTGACTTGCATGGCACTTGCAGACTCGGGTTGAAGTAACTGATAGGATTCACAAAAAGTCAGTCTGTAAAGGTCGGGCTTCACTACCCAGACACCCCAGAATCTGGGGTCCGGATTATGTGAAGACGGTCCCGAAAACCAGAGCAAACTGAGCCCAGAAATAAAATCAAATGTCTCTTCAACAGTCCACTTTTGGGCATTTTTCAGAACTTCTGTCATTTTCTTAGATTTTACCATCTCAACACATTTCAATCCAATCCAAAAAAGTCAGTTTCTCCAAATGTACTTTCAAATTCCCGCTTCTTTTCACCCCGAATCCGGGAATCTGGTAGATTTTTCTACCAGATTCCCGGACGCGTCCGGGGTGCTTTCAGACCTGTCTTCACTACCCAAACCGATATCGAAGAAAACGGGTACCCAGAATCCGGGCGAAAAATCTGGGTAGTGAAGCCCGACCTTAAGTCACACGTGTTCTAAATTCGGATGCGCTTCTAAATAAGATATGACGGTGAAATTTTGCATGCATACAGTTTCAATCCGGAATCTGACTGATACAAGTTGGGTTGAAATCTGACAAATAGTTGTGGAGGAGGAGGGGGACCAAATCTAGCAGAAGGAGTTGCCGGGTCTCAAACCAGATTTATGGGAAGTTACAGCTTGGATCAAGATATACCCTTTGAAGGTCCAAACCCCATATGACCCCTGTAAGAGAGAAGGGAGGGGGGGGGGCTAATTTCTCCTTGCCAGCATCTACCAGAACGGGTTGCCGGACGATTTTGGCGACGACCTATGTTGGAACACTGACGTTACCAGCATATGGTCAAAATCAGAGGGGTTAATCAGATCATTCTCATATTTGCAAAGATTCGGCTTGGGCGGACGTACACTCCTGGCATGTTTCAAAACTTATGTAAGACCAGCCGTCAGTCGGGCACGATTCACTCACAGACCAGCAAAGTGAGCGTATTGAGAATACCCTTCAATTTCCTCCATCATTAAAAGACAATCAATTTTATTAATACTGTTAACTTTTTTCCAGTATCTAACATCCTATCTAAACTCTCAAGTTATGCAGCCTATTTTCCTTTTGTAATTTGCACAATCCGAAATATTTATCAATGTTTTTATCCAAAATTTCCTTTTCGAACGTAAGCATCGAAACCGCGAAGGGCTCCTCGGTAAGTAATGATTCCTTAAACCCCAAGGGCTTTATAACTCCTTACTAAAGCTCCATTCGTTCCAATTCGGTAGCTACATCCGCACCCCCATCCAACTATTTATTTCTGTTTCCTATACATCATTAAGACGCTAATTCCTACAAAATTATTGGCCATAGTAAAAAGTTCCCCTACCTCATTACTGATGAAAATATCGTCATTAATCTTCTTGTGCTTGTTTTTGGAGGAAGCTTGTGCTCCAGACTTATTTTTTCGACCCACTTGCTTCGTTTCCATGACGTAGAACGACCTGAAGCCAAGAGGAGGAACGTCTTCCACGAAGAATACAAGGTCTGACGTTGCGGTACTGTTTCTACCCGGAATTGACTTGACACCAGGTCCGTGCGGGACAATTTGTGATGGCTTTTCCTTTCCTGCAAAAAATGGCTTTGTGAAGGAGAACAAGACTTTTCCATTTCCAGAACAAACGAGATGCCGAAACATGACGCGGGTTTACGTGCCGGTCTTCATAGGCTAATGTCAAGTTCGCTCGTGCACACGAAATATATCCTCATTCTGGGAAGTCAAATAATCACTACTCAATCGGTCTAATGCGTCACTGCAGCTAGAAATATTACATAAGGAGTTTTACCGCAGCTTTAAGCGCAGCCTTAAAGGACACCTGAACAATGAAACCATACTTGAACACACCATGGAGGATGCATTTACAGACATGGCCACGGAGAGCATTCTTCTACTGAGCGTGACTTTTTCAAAATAGGGATGTTCGTTTCTGGAGGTTTGCACATGCAGACTCCAAGACAAAAAGCGCAATTCATTTAAATCTTGTACAGCGCTGGCCGGATCGTGTTGGAATTTCTTCTAGATATATGTTTGGGCTTAACTGGTTAAAAAATATTCCAGAAGAAGGGTTGATTGGAGACATTTGTTCGTTTCTAAAATTAGTTCGGTACTGAAATAAGGACAGATGCAAAATGGAGCAAAAATCATAGCTTGGAAACACTATTTCGTATTTGGATCGGGTTTTCTGTAGGCAATGTTAACGGAAGTCATATACAGATGGGGATGATACTTGGTACGTTTCATTCAGGTGTCCTTTAATGTAGCTCAGCAGATGCTTTAGAGCTTGGTCACAGTGGGCTAAAAAAACAGCCTATCCCACAAACAACTGGAAATCCCTAGGGGACGTGAGATTTGATGGGCTTTGTGGCAGCTTTGGGATAATGAGCAGACTTCAATTAGGGGTCAATTAGGGTTCCTGTAACATAATTATACACGCTGATTTGCTCTAACTGATCTCCTGAATTTAATACGACGACATTCATAATTAGTCGTATCTTGTTCTTTTTCTTTTTTTCTATTTTTGCAACCCAAAAAGCCAGGAACTGAGCCAAGTGTGATCAAGCTCTTACTCAGTGTAAATTCTGTCAGTGTGTGTGTGTTTTTTTCCTTAATTTTCTTGTGTTCTTTCCATTATTTCTATTGACAGTAATGTTCTTTTTTTCATTTCTTTCTTGTTCTTTTTCTTCTTCTTCATTTAATTACTCCGTCTTTTTGTACGTTTGTGCATTATGATGGATTGATGGGCAATAAATCTATTATTATTATTGTTAAACTTGGGTGCCATACTGATCGGCGCAGAAACACAATATGTACCACACACTCGACCCACAAAAACCCTTGGAATCCGCGGAAACGTCGCTCTGTCTTTGTTTTTCGCGGTAATTTCAATTGCCTGATAATACCAAATAAAAACACCATAAATATACATTCATGTTTTCGTCCATTCTATTCTAAACTAGAAGGACCCTCAGGTTTATGTTTATCGCTGCTTGATAAAGTAGCTAATTTTAGTATTTGGATTATTTAGCCGCTAAATTTAAATGTCCGCCGAATTCAAGCCAAAAAACGATCACCGCGACGGAGGTTTATTAGACTCGAGCCACAAAAACCTTGTTGGTCGAGGAAGCACACTTGTGGGCCAAGCAACCGACCGCGGAAACACTCTTTCGAGCTACAAACTGTGAGGTAGCGGTAAAACGCGCCTTTTGCCTTCCCAAGGCTCCGAGCGGTAAGCTTACTAAATAAGTAATTGTAATAACGGGTGGGAGCAACAAGTAATACGAAAGACTCAAACTTTGTGGAAGTCAAGATGATTCGGACTATGTTGGCCCACCTGCAAATCTGGCTTCAAGTGCTATCTTAGATTTTATTACCAAACTTAACGGCTCTCAACTTGTCAACATGAACATCAGAGGGACATCAAATTCTCGGTTTTGAAACTAGTAGCGACTGATTGCCAGACTTATTAACCTTTACCTTCAAGTGACAAATAAATCAAACACTAACAAAAATTAAAACTCCTTTAGATGTGAAAACAACCAGAATAAGGAGAAATACACAAAACAAACAAACCAGATAACTTTATTCCCCAACCTTTGTTTGAATCTCTCTCACTTGAAATGTATTAATATAGGCCCTATACACCATACATATATTAAAAGTACATATACACATATGACTCTGAAGATTTGTGATCAATTATGTTTCGATTTTCTCCTTGGAGTTCTGCAAAAAATTAAAAACCTGGAAGTATTTACTACTGGGATTAATCTTCTCTCTAAAAAGATAATCTTATCTCTAATTCGGATTAATCTTATCTTAGTAGAGATAAGGTTAAACCCAGTAGCAAATACTCCAGTTAACTTTAATTACTCGGAGAAACATTTTACAATGTAAACCTCTTTCGGTGAGAAGTGCTTTAGTTTTTGTTAAATATAGTGTCCTAAATCTAACGAGCGTTACTGACATCAGATCGATCTATATCTGATATCGATATGATATCAGATCACTGACAATATTGATAAAAAACAAAAACATCATAGTACCAATGCATCCAAGACACTTACACAATGTAGTTTTCAGCAAGGTCTTGGTTTTTTCCTTGATCTTCGAATATTTTGAAAGATTCCGAATCCTCGGATAGCATGCTAGTAATTGGAGCGTATGACGTCAACAACGGTTTCGACACTCATTCATTTGTGATGAATGAATGAGTTTTAGGAGGAGGTAGCGTGACAACATTAGACCCTGTTTATTTCTAAAACTAGAATGAAATTAAATAAGGTGGAATAGGATCACCTACAGTTTACAACAATGCGGCTCTAAGTGCACTACGGGTTTCGAAGACAAGGTGCGCTGTATATGTCTTTTTTGCTGCTGATAACGTCTTGGATTTGAGCAATGCGTTCCAGAGCCTACAAAGTATCGATAGTAAATTTCTGAAGCGTTTAAAAGTATTGACCTATCGCAAAACGAGTCACAATTCCAGGTTCTTTTCTATGATTGTCATCCAGCACTTACCCCATCATCTATCGTCCTGGGCCAGTCGTCCCTTCCTCCAAAGAAAGCTTCGTCTTACCTTGGCCTGTCAATCGGACCATTAGTAAAACACACTAGGACACTTTTGCCTGGACGGGCTGAATACGCATTCGATATGAATACTCATATGATACTCGTACGCTAGGTCTGCTAAGTCCCAATATTACCATAAACAACGACTCATGGCTCGACTCCACACCGTTATTTCCTTGCTACATATCCTATCTCTACCTAACCCCTTTTGGGGATTTTTACTCGGCTGATAAAAATGCGACGTCGAAGGCAGTATTTCAAGTTCACGAACAAATTACTCAGCATCCCGCGGTGGAAAAGAAACAGTTTTGAGGCAAAAGGATACGCCATTATAGCTGATTAAAGTTGCTACACCGCCTTAGTAGTCATAGTTTGAAGGCGGTAATTTATAAATATGTGCTTTTAATTTTGCCTTGCATTTGTTTTGTTCTTGTTTTCATCTTCTTTCTTTCCTTGTCCATACTCCGCTTAAGTCGTGTGACGGGTAATAGACACACTCCACTCATTCATTCAAGTCTTCTACATGTCAGCTATTTGGCTAATTAAAATGATTAACTAACTGATATCTATGGCACCATCCGGCGACTCGAATAACCGTCCAAATAAATATCAGGTCACAGGAAATCCATCCGAAAAGTCCTCCCTCTAATTTAAGCTTTACCTTTTTGGGGTCCCAAAACGTAAGTGGAGGGATTATGACATCGCAAAAGTTGTCCGTCTGTCCGTCCGTCCGTCTGTGAGCAAGATAACTCTCGAAGGGAATGAGATATGTTGATGAAACTTGGTGAGAGGATTCTTTGGGTCAAGGGTAAGGTCAAGTTCGTAGATGGGCTCTGTAGCCCTACATTTAGGGTGTGGGGGGGTCAATTTAAGGGGCAAACCAAAAAATTTTAAACAGCTAATGTCATAGTCGATTATGAGGGAGGAAGACAGGCTGAACACGATGATGAAAACCCTTCTCTCACCGGACAAGTATTTCGTCCGTAATCCGGCAAGAACAGGAAAGTTTGCTAAAAGTAAAAGTTTTATTTGTTCAATATAGGAGTAAGAAGACATGCTGAACACTTATGTGAACCTTTTCTAACCGGATAAGTAGTTCGTTCAGAATCCGGCCAAAACCGGATAATCTGTTAAAATAAAAGTTTTATTTGCAGTTGATTAGATATATTAGGGTTAGAAGATATGCTCAACCGTATAGATCAGTGAGACAGTGACCCCAAAGGGGTACGCGAGACCCTTGCAAGGGGTACGCGAAGGTACTAAAATCGGTTTAGTCTGTAACTTCAAAATCTCGTCCCACTAATTTTTGATTGCCGAGAGCCTAACATTACCAGCAGAGGCAGGATATTACCACTAGTAAAGATTTTTTTGGGGGGTCAAGGTATTTTTACTGACTGGTCATTTTTTACCAACTTTTTGTACTAAAAATCGCGGCGCTTCGCGCCGACTCGTTTCTTTTTTACAGTCTGGCCGACTACTTGGGGGGGGGGGGGGGGTGCCAACCCGTGACGCCTCTGATTACAAACCCTAGTGAAAGACAGAAATAAAGTTGATTCGAAAAACAGCTAGCCTACTACCGTAAAATCTGTTCCTGTTTCAAACATAAGCAAAATAAGCTAACGAAAATGTTTGCGATATAGCTTGATGAAAGCACGGAGAATATCGAACCAAACACAGAAACACGCTGACTGTAAACAAAAAATGCCGTCAATGACGTCGAGCCGAGATCTGCAAATTTTATCGATAAAGCAGCCTCAAATGTCTCACTGATTTTGTATACATCTCTACACATTTATGCCTTATCATTTAAGATCATAAATACCGTCTTTTTCACGTTCTGGAATAGGGCGTACGCAACCTTTTCGAACCTTGATTAGGGGTACGCGGTATAAAAAAGGTTGGAAACCACTGGTATAGATAGATCAATGTATTCCAAAATCCCAAGGGCCACAATCATTTTTTACCCGGAAATATAGTTAAACTTTTTTTATAAGTTAATTTTTTATTTGAAGTTGATTAGATGTCCGATATAGGGGAAAGAAGATACGCTGAATTCGTTTTTTTGCTTTCTTTTTTCGTCGGACAAGCCGTTCCGGAATTCAGCCGAAATCGGAAAATTGGCATCTCCCTACCCCTGTATCGAACCTCTAATCAACTTCAGATAAAACTTCAACTTTTAAGAAATTGTCCCAACCGGATTCCGGGCGAACTACATGTCCGGGTAGAATATGATTGTTATGTATGGGTTCAGCATGTCTTCTTACCCCTAAATCGAACATCTAATCATCTTCAGATATAACTCTTACTTTTAACAAATTTCCCGACTCTGGCCAGATTCCGGGCGAACTACCTGTCCGGCGAGAAAATGATTTTCAAATTCGTGTTCAGCATGTCTCCTTACCCCTAAAAGCACTATCTCATTAGCTATTAAAAAATATTTTGTTCGCCGCTTAATCTGAAACCCTTCCCCCACCACTAAATATAGGGCTACAGAGCCCATCTACCAACTCGATCTGTCTCTTGACCCAAAGAATTCTCAAACCAAGCTTCATCAAAATATGTCATTCCCTTCAATAGTTACCGTGCTCACATACAGACGGACGAACAGACGAAGAACTTTTACGAAATCATAGGTATCCCTCCACTTACGCTTTGGGATCCCAAAAACAATTCGGAAGAATTAGATATATGCTCAGGTCACTTGCATGATTAGGATTAAAATTAATCGGAATGAATTAGATCGACTTCTCTGTCCGACCTCGAGATAACGGCAGCGAGGGTCAGTGGTTTCTGCAAATCTAAAGGTAGATAAGGATTGTGCTGGACACAGCAGGGTTTATATGCGTGTATAAACTGGCCCATTTTGATAGTGGGGTTGCAGTGCGTAAGTACAGGCAAGGTATAGGTTTTTTAATTGTGCAGGAGTTATTTGCCACTGCGGAAATGATAAATGCTTGTCTTTCAGTAAACCTTTATATAGCCTAGCGATAAGAAGATTTTCGGTTTTGTTTCACGAAATGACAGAAAGTGCGGAATTCGTAGCGTGTATTCCATATTGGTTCTGGGAAGGAAACTTCAGCTAAGAGTTAGGTCGAGAAGTTTTAGCATTTTGTCAATAACCTGTTTGCCAGCCTAAAATTTAACTCGGGCGCTCTTCTTGTGGAAATCTTTGTCACAGAAAATTTGTTCGACCCTTGTAAATCATCGTTTTTCTGTCTTAAGGAAAAAGAATTTCAGGAGCTATACTGACCATGGAAACAGCGATTTCTTAGTCAAATCACGTAGCTTGAATGTCTTTTCGTCAAAATGGTACTCCAGGTGCTTCTGAAGAGGTCAACACAGGGAACTTTCCGGGACCAAGACATCCTTAGTTCCCAAGCGCTGTACTAATCAATAGCAAATAACAAAGGGCATACGGCAACACGTTCTGCCATCGAATTTTGGCGGATAAATACGACAGAGACGAATGAAGGAGGGATGGGCGTTCGAAAATGTTAAGGATCATTTGTTTGCTAATTTGAGAAAGATCAAATAATGATAAAGAGGCAAAAAAAGAAAGCTGATGGCATTGGAGCTATGGCGTTTAGCAGAGATCCAAAAGGGAAAAATAAATATAAAATGGCAAGCCCAAGGGCGTAAGAGTTGGGAAAAGGCGACAAGGAACACCAGACCTACAGCAGGACGCGAGGCCACTCCCGGAAGCTTAAAGGAAACCTGAATGAAGAATACCAAGAATCATCCCTATCTGTATGACTTCCGTTAACATCTAGAAGAAATTCCAATACGATCCGGCCAGCGCTGTACAAGATTTGAATTAATTGCGCTTTTTGTCTTGGAGTCTGCATTTGCAAACCTCCAGAAACGAACATCCCTATTTTAAAACCGTCAAGCTCAGGAGAAGAATACTCTCCGTGGCCATGTCTGTAAATGCCATTCTCCATGATGTGTTCAAGTATGGTTTCATTGTTCAGTTGTCCTTTCAGCATTAGTTGCGTTTTTGCAGACACCATGGTATCTGTTACGATGGTAACTGGATCTGCAATTAGTCGTTTTTGCAGTTACCGTGGTATCTGATATACGGTTGCTCTTCAAAACGACAATTGCTGAAATTGCGCTTTTTGAATTCATCCCAAAAGAAAAACTGATATTCAGTCACATCAATAAGTGTCAAACTTCTTAGATACCACGATCAGTTACCACGGTCGGACCATACCACAATAACTGCAAACACGACTTTAGACCGTGGTATCAGATACCATGGTACCTGCAAAAACGCAACTATTATTTGAACCGAAGCGGTAAAACTTCTTCTCAAACCGGGTAGTCCCCTTGCGGCGGAACTCCCGTTGCGTCAAGACAGTGCGTTTTAATAAGAACAAATAATCCAATAGAACCTCCGTTGTTGGTCCCATGCATACCCCAGTAAAACTAAGCGGAGCCAGAGGTATTGGCTGTGAGGTTCGAGTTGATACCAGTCTACTTCCCTCTTCGCCGCTGCGCATACCAGATGAAAAACTTTAGGATGCCCGAGGGGTGGAGAACCCGGTCTGCAAGAGAATAGACATGACACCACAATGGTAGACAACCAATCGGGTATAAAGGACGACTCAGACGGCACTCGTATTCTTCGGCGGGGTTCTACTGCGATATAGCTGTTTGTAGAGGTATAAACAAATTATGATGTTCTGCGTAGCTCCTCCTCCGCTCGTTTGCATCGGGTAGGGTATCAGAATATATTCGACTCCGCATGGTAGTATTACAGAGATGGGGAGACGGAAGTTCTTGTGATTATTTGTTGTTAGTTCTAATAGGAATAGACCATGACTGGAGACTGTAAGCTCTGGCGACGTCCACAGGCGACATTGCCTTATCGGTAGCAAGTGTGATTCAAGGACAGCTAAACGAAAGGGTCCGTGATTTATCCAGAAAATTGATGACAAAAAATTAGACCAAAAATGAAAATTTACAGCAAAATAAAAGTTAAGAACTTTAACAAAAATCTTTAAACGCGTATTAGTAACGACATGAGTGTTGTGATCTTCGGTTCCGTCTCTGCAACTGGATTCCTCCGCTTAGAACTGGAGGACAGCATTTGTGAGTAGTGCTTCTCATCCTGACGGCATGGTCGCATATTTCAAGCGCTAGATATTGATAACCTCGGTGATAAGCGGTTGCACCGCACCTGGCAGATTACAAGATTTGCTACCTTTTCTTTTCTGTCCAGCAAGTCTCAAACCCACTTCAAGCCTAGGGCAAAGAGTCGTTTTCCTGCTGTCGAATGAGATGCCACGAAATAGATCCGTAACATACAGAGAGAATGATGCTCTGGAACATTCTCAGCTTGAGTCTAAGGGAATAATTATTTGATCCTCCATATCCTCTTCAGCCGACAATCCACAATAGTAGCCTAGCAAAGTCTTAGATGAGTTGCTCTTGCACAAGCTACAGTGTTTTTTCAACTGTGTTACCGAGATACCCGAACTCCACCACACATCCTAGCTTGCTCGTTCCTGCTATGGATATATGACGGGGATACACTGCTCACCATGCTCTTAGAATACTGATGTGCGATCCGAACAGTTCAGCAGTTTCTCTGGTAATTGTGACGAAATCCTGAAGTTTTTGTTGGACGGTGTTCATTCTCGATGAAAAATTTGTAGGCTGCGTAGTTGTATGATAGCTGTACGAAAAAGTTGCATGTATTGATATGTAATACGTAAAGAGTACTATCATTTTAATGTCCCTCCGACTGGGCCAATCTTATGCAGTAGTGTCCAGTAGCATCCTGTCTTGCTATAATAGCATCCAGTTTTGCTAACAGTAGCATGCAGTAACACAGTAGCCTCGACATAGAAGTATGTAGTAGCACCAGTTCGTTCTGCATGCTACATTTTCGTAGAACTTCATACTACAGTCGAGGTATGCTTATTTGAACACTTTTTTAACTAGTCCACTACCTTGGCTTCTTTACTTGCATTTAAAAAAGTAAAATGGAAAAGAAAACTAACAAACTTGATATCAGCCAACAGCTGTAAAGTCTGTCTTTTGAAATCTTAGTGCCCTGAGAAAAGGTTTCTTTCTTTAGAAAAAGTGATTCTTTTATTGGCCACACTCTGGGACCAGGCTTGACGGACTAATGTGTCCTGTTCCGGTCAACATCTGGGAATAGAGGAGCAGGGTCGAATTGCTAGTCCCGAGTGTGAGAATGGTTCTTTTGCCCGTTTTGTTGTTAGTCCAGTGCCTACGTTCGCCACCTATACATGTATTAGTCCTTAGAACCAATACAGAACAATCGTCTACTAGTCTTGTGTACAACTAATAGCATTAATGTGAACACTGGAAAGAGACAGAACACCAACACGGCAGTGAACACCAGTGTCCACACAGCCAACCATTTCAGGGTTATCCTGGCACAAACGTGAAGTAGAAATTCAATTGAATTTACTAAAAAAGTCCTTCTTTTTTTGAAGACATCTGCAGGTTCGGACCGCCATCTTCTACTTTGAAGGTGCGTTCCTCGTAGCAAATTATTCAAATTATAAAAAGCAAACCAGGTGTCAGTTGAGTCACCTTCAGCCATGAATTAGCAAAACATTCAAAAAGTGACAAAAGTGTGAGTAGTTATTACAAGTATTCATAGTAAAAATGCCTGGTTTGGGTTTTTAGTTTTTTCTTCGGCGGTCGTTCACTGTTAGCAGGCGTTCACATAAGCATACCTCTACTGTACTATTTTGAGATAAATTTTTCATCGTGTTTGGCTGACGTCATCGGGAAAGTCTAGGTCTTCCGCTTTTCTACTACCTAGGATGACAATGCCGTATCGCTCGCAGCTTCTTAGAATATGGTCGATGATCAGTGCGAAGAATAGCGACAACCCATGCTTGACAACCGTTATAAATTGGAAGCATTTAGTGTTTTGGTTAGTGTTTAGAACACAACATCCTGTGTATCGTAATATGCAGCTATCAGCTTTACCAGTGTCTCCGGTATGCCGATTTCGGAAAACTTTTTTAAGTACAGATAATCTGATGAAATCAAAAGCTTGTTTGAAGTACATTGAAACGAGGAACAGCTTTTTCTCCATTCCCTGTACTCTTCTAGCAGCATTCTTAGCAATATATACGAGATCACCCAGTATAATCGAGTATGTTCGCAAATCTGAAACCAGTAAGACTTGTGCTTTTTAAGGGTGATGCCTAACTTAAAATGAGTGAGGAATATGATGACGTTCAAACTTAGCAAAACAGGCTCCGTCTACTAATCAACTGGCTAACATTTTTTTTCTAATTTTTTAGGGGGTGAAACTGAAAATTAGTTAAAAGTACGAATTTCGGTTTTGGTGTTTTATGGTTTTTCTTATTTTTACTTATGACCTATTTGCGGCGCAAGTTTTTAGAACCCTCTTTTTCCTTCAGGTTTTCTGATTTTGTTTAGTTACTTATTTGTCTTTACTTGAAACATGAAGTACAAACTCCCAAGCTTGCCTGCCGACCCACATCACCTCTCGCTTCCTAGCTCCCATTTCTTCTTCATGCCTCCCCTCACAATTCAGTGACAGTCCCAACGACGGGTCTAGAAAACTAATCCAAATCAAATCAAAACTTTCGAAAGGACCTTGCAGTTTCTGGCCGACTTGAACTTTTTCACGCTTCGCAAATTTCCTCGCTAGTCTGGAATCCCGATCCGCTCCCTTTTATAAGTTGTGTTCCCTCTGCAAATGGATAATTTATGTCAGGAATCTAATCCAAACTTCTGAATAGTCCAAGGAAGAGACCTCCTCGAAAGTCCATCGATATATGAATATGGATTCTCAAAGAGCAAACCATTAGTAGGATCGTTCGATTATACGGCGGATGGCTAAAAGACCCCACCAGCTGGAAACTGGGAAGACGGGGACAAACTACTTCTCCGTCTATCCCTGAAAGGTACACATAGCATGGAAAAAGAGGCAGTAAAGCCAGAAATTCTCTGATGAAAAATGTGGAGAAACCACGCCTTTGACGCAGAAAAGTTGGTGGTGTCAAGAGCAACAACGGTGAACAGGAAGAAAAATTGCCGAAAAAAATAGGACACGAGACAGTACGGAGTATGATCCGTGCATTAGTGCATCGTTTGTTTCCTGATGAAAAACAACAGCATGACTAAGAGTGATCGAAAATCAACAAAAGCGAAAATTAACAACAAGAACGAAGGTTCCGGTGAGATCCCAAAAATTCAATATTTTTTGGAAATGATCCAGACAGTCGGGTATTGTAAATATTCGGTCTTCGCCAGAACACCTTAAAGTTTAACCGAAAAGGGCTGGGATAAGACAGTCTAGTTACCAATCACTTATTCACTAAAATTGGCCTGAAGACCCGCTGAACATGCGTTACTTCGTGGTTCCGCAATTCACGAATACTCGTTTTTCAAATAGTAGAATTTCCGTATTTGTGGTACCTCTATGCGCTTGTATATTTTCTGTATGTCTTACGAGAAAGAGTTATGATTTTCTTTTTTGGTCCAGGCACTAAGCAATCTTCACCAATCTCACCACTGACCACTGAAAAGCCGCGTTTATGTTGAGATTAAAATTTCCACGTCATAGTGGAGTTTCCGCTGTGGGGACGGTCGCAGATGTTCTCAACGTCATAACTTGAGCAGATACTGGAAAATGAAAAAAATCCCATTGCAGAATCCAAATAATTCAGTGTATTCAATTAAATGACACAAAAAAATAAGTTGGCTTTTCAGATAAACTTTTACCATTTACTATTTACCACTAATCAGCCGCTTCAAAATAAACATAAAGATACCGAAATGGTGTGTACTGGCAAATTACGGCCAAACGGCAAAGAAAAGAATCGACATAATCAACACTAACGACAGTGCGGACTTTATTTTCAATGCAAAAAAATGTCGAAAGTTCAAGCTCTGGAGCCAAAAGGATCTCAATACATAAAAGCGGCAATCTCCACTCTAACAACAAAGGACAGAGGAAGAACGTTTTTCCCCTTCACTGCACGGGATTTCCTAAAGCATTCCTCACATGGTCCAAAATTCCATCGGTTCTGTCCTGCTTTATTACGTTTGACTTAATAAGCGTCGGGATTCCGGAACCTTTATATGTCTTGGGTTATTCACATCCCGTTCTCCCAGATTCGAGATTCGTTTTCTCTAGAAATGTGGGATTAATTCCTCTTTTGTTCCCTCTCAGGAAACCGACCGGGAAACCCAACATTTGGTCCACCAGCAATTAAGAATTAACGCATTCGGTGAATCTCGTTCTACCATTTCCAGAACAATTATGGGGGCTGATAACCCTGGACGAAGAAAAGAAGATTCTGTCAAGATGAAGTCTTTTCTTTTTCGTCTGGGAAAAGAATAGCTGCTTACTCATGCACAGAGGTGGGCGTGGGTGTGGGCCAAGAGTGACTTATCCGAACCTTTTTCTCCTTACGGATATTACGATGTGATCTATGTTACAAGTAGGCGAGCAACGAAAATGATTAGCCAACTAGACCGCCTTCCATATGCAAGAGCGCTTTAAAAAGCTCACATCGGCGTACATTGTTGTCCATGAGTTGCTCATCGCTTAGATAATCACCGACAACTGCTTCTAACAACGCGGAACTTCCAGTTATCACAACTCTCGAAAGTTGTTCTTTTCAACGCAAGTTGTGCCTTTTGCAAACTGCAGAAATCAACTATAAAATGAGCAGTTTCCATTCACTGAAGGCAGTCAGTATTTTGCAGAGCAAATTACCACTAGGGAGTAGCGCCAAGACCTATGGTTTCCGTACTTTGCAAACATGCCATACTCGTAGCGCCGGCCACTACGCTTGCGGCATTTAAAGCGGGACAAACTTTCGGGTTAAAAAATTTCAAATAAGCCAAAGGTGCGTTCTGCAAACACCGAGGAAACAATGGGGCTAATTTGTTTACTATCTTCGGAATAGAGAGTTATCAGAGTCAGCGCTGGTGAGTGAATTTCAGTAGGGACGTTCTCTATCACTAATGGTGCTAGTATCGCTGCTGTTCCTGCCTGTGTCAATTTTGTCAAGTCTTGGCGCACCCTACTGTTATTTTTCTTCGGTCTTTGAGCAGAGCAAAATAACACCAGGGAGTAGCGCCAAGAATTGACAAAAATTGACACACTCTAGAATAGCAGCGATACTTTCACCACTAGCGATAGAGAACATCACTACCGGAACTCATTCATTCGTTCACCAGCGCTGGCTCCGATAACTTCATATTCTGAACATTTCAAAAAAATCATACAGCCTCCATTGTTTCCTTAGTGTGTGCAGACCGTACCTTTGCTTTACTAGAAATTTCTGACCCCACAAGTTTGTCTCGCTTTAAATGCCGCAAGTGTAGTTGGCGGCGCTACGAGTATACTACGTTTGCATGGGGAGCATAGGTCTTGGCGCTAGTCTCTAGTGTTATTTGCTCTGGTTTACGAGTGAATAGCATTCAGTTAGTTCGATTAAGGCTTAAAACTTCACTATTAAACGTAAGCTTGATTAATAAACACTGTTTGTAGTGTGTTTATTATCACTATTTGCGTTTTTGCTGATACCATGGTATCTGTTACCACGGTCTAAAGTCGTTTTTGCAGTTATCGTGGTATCTGATACCACGGCCAAAAGGCGTTTTTGCAGTTATCGTGGTATCTGGCCAGTTATCGTGATATCAGATATTCAGATACTACGGTCCGACCGTGGTAACTGGTCGTGGTATATGAAAAGTCATCTCACTTTCATCAAATTTTGTCAGATTGGTGAGAAAGAAGTTTAGCACTAAGTGATGTAACTGGATATCTGCTTTTCTTTTGGGATGACTTCGAAAAGTGCAATTTCGGCAATAGTCGTGTTTGCAGAGCATCGTTTATCAGATACCACGATAACTGCAAAAACGACTAATTGCAGATCCAGTTACCGTGGTAACAGAGACCATAGTATTAGCAAAAACGCAACTACTGTTTACATCGCTAGCAAACGCCGGATGCCAGTCAATGCGATATCGCGGTCGGACAACACGAAATGAAGCACTTTCCCTCAGCTGGAGGGCCTCCTATTGAACAATATACCAATTTAGTGTCAGAAGTTCTTTCTCCGTTGGCACTTCCCTAACCACTAAAGACTCCTTCGCCAAGAGGGGAGCCGACATAACATCAAAAGGAAACAGTATGTCACACTAACCCACGCGGCCCCCTCTTAGTTAATTATCACATTGGAGCGTTCTAAAGACTAAAGTAGTACTTTATATGTCAATGACAAAAGACAGAGCGATAATTCAATCGTCACGATTCTGGAACCAGAGAACATGTTAATCGAAGCAAGGGTCTATTATTTTAGGTCGGACAGAAACTGAAATGCTCAAAGTTATGATGATGATGAAATTTTATTTGCGCACTTAGAAGAGGAAAATGGCGCAGTACAGACAAATAAAAGGATAAAATACAGTGAGCTTTCAATAATGTAGTAAACCATGGAACTCGCAGCTGAAACATATTCCTGATGCCCTTCTGTCTGGAGTACATATGGCTTTCGTCAGTTTCTTCAAATACCTTGGTTACACTTTCACTTCAACCATTAAGGACGAAACGCACGTTGCTGCTGTCTCCAGGTCTCTGTGCTCCAGAGCAAATATACTTATTCGTAAATTCGGAAAGTGCGAGCCTGCGGTTAAAGATTTCCTTTTCAGGTTTGTACACCTCTGTACTGAGCAGGGCGGAGCAGGGTATCCCCTCTAAATGCGAGAGCAGGTTTCGGGTTCTTTATAACAATTCCTTCCGGTGGCTTCATGGTATTCCCAGGAATTGCAGTGCCTCTGGTATGTTTGCTGGTGGTGGTCTACCCTCGTTTGGGGAGCTTAAGAGGAAAGCTGAGTTTTCGGTCCAGTCTAGGATCCTCAGCTCGACTAATCCGCTCCTTTTGGTGCTTTCTGGGCCTTACTTTAGGCTCTCTCTCTTCCGCTGCGGAAGGAGAGGACACTTGTGCTTTATGCTGTCCCGGTTGAGAGCTAATTTTTTGCTGTTGTTTTTGCTTTACGTTGTTGTTGTTTATTTTTGTGTTTAAGGCCTCTGTTGGTTGTTGAAGAAATAGAATAAAATACACAAGATCAAAAAATAAACATAAGAAAAGGGACTAATCAAGGTCTAAAAACTCCGTGTAACTAGACGAATTGTTTCAATGGGATCAAACGCGGACTATTAGTTACTTCATAAAGGCAGTCGGTTCTTGTAGATTTTTATCTTCGATAAGGTTCAAGGTTTAATTTACACTTCTGTATAAAATCAAAATAAATAGAGAGTCAAGCCGGGGACACAAGGTCGATTGACAAAAACCCAATAGAACGTTATTGATATCTAACTTATAGCCTAACTAGATCCATTAGGTAATTCCTTTCTGTCTTTTAATTTCCGGTCCGAACCAGACGATGACCAGAATATCAAAGATCGTCAAAAACACATAGTATATTCTGATCCCACACTTTCTGTATCTATTTAATCCTTTCAAATTTTACTGGGGGATTTTGTTCTTTTTGAAATCGTCAATTCACTTCCGGGTCTACCCGTACCACTCCCCTAGTAATAAAACAAAGGAGACAGACGGATTCATTATCCTTTTCTTCAGAGAAATTAAACTGATACGCCTTCGAACGCTTTGAGTACATAATTAACAAACTTCCGCAACAAAGTTAGGGTGTGCAGATTTCAGGATAGACTACCGGAAAGCAATACCAACCCACCCCAAAAAAATTTCACCCTCAAATGCGAAAGCGCTTTTCACTCTAAGGGGATGTAGATCAATTTCTCCTCCTGTATCTTGCGAAGCGGGGGGGGGGATAGGTGTAGTGAGTGTAAGAGTTCATTAACTGTTCAACCAATTTACTTGTGTTAGTACCTTAGCCGTTGGTTATATTATACTATGGGTTAGGTTGCCTGAATATATTAATTAGTTCAATGCTGAATACTGATCTGTAAACAGCATCAAAATAAAACAGTTTCATCCGAAACGGATGTGACAGTAGGTACCCCAGGGCCACCTTTCCTGATATTATTTTCATAACCTGCCTCGCCTTCGGCTCGGACAGGTTATTCTCAATTTCCGCCTCTATGTTATTTTCCGACATCAGCCTCGATCTTCGAAGTTAAAATTTCACAACTTCCGTGGAACACAATTTAAGTTGCGGTAGTTGTTGAAACCTTAAAGTTTAACTGAAAAGGGAAGAGGTAGGACAATCTAATTACCCAGCACTTATTCACTTAAAGAGGCTTGAGGACCCGATGAAAATGCTTTACTTCGTAGCTCCGCTATTCACGAATAACAGATTTTGATATAGTGGAATTTTCCTCTCGGACAACTGTCGTACCTCTCTGCGCATGTACCTGTGCTTACGCCTGACGAAAGCGATTTACAAAAAAAAAGTGACCAGGCAAGTGAGCAGTTGTCGCCTATCTCACGACTGGTCACTGAAAAGCCGCGTTTGTATTGAGATTCCAATTTTCAGCGTCATAGTAGAATTTTGCGTTCTGAGGACGGCCGTTGATATTCGGAACGTCATTCTTGAGCAAATAGTGATAAAAAAAAACTTAACAGAATCCAAATAATGCAGTGTATCCAGTTGACTGATAGAAAAATAAGTTGGCCTTTCAGTTAAACTTTAAAAGCAACAAAACGTTGCTCTGCTAGTTAGGAGTTCTGTCTTGCCAGCTATCATGATAATAACTTCTGTAGAGACGAAAGTAATTCTACTGCAAGTATATTATGCCATTATTAATAAGTCGTCATTACCGCGAAAATACTTTCTAGCATTCAAACTGTAAACACGGGTTGTTATCGCGTTGTTTGCCTGTTATGAATGTTTCTTCCTTGAGATAATCTAACAGGTTTTCCGCTTGGATTGCATGATTCTGCAGGATGTCAGGCTAACTGGTCTGCAATTTGACGAACCTCTCGCTTACCCTATGTTCCCTTCTGAATCTTAACTCTAAATATTTCATCAAGACTGTCTAGCTACTTCATCTTTTAGATGTAAGCTATTTGCAGGATTAAATCGACTTATTGACTGAAAATAGGGACGACTCTACCTAGTAGCCTGACGAGGACCCTTGCCAAGAAGGGCCGAAAAGAATCGTGGCTGACGTGTACGGTGAAGTGTACAGAATTGGTGTAAATCAAAGTGAGGGATAGCTTTTACACTTTTCTCAAATTGAGTCACAACCGCGAACTTCTCAGCGAATGGAGACGCGCTACTTTTCAGCCTATTGTTTCAATCACACAGAAATATGAAATATCTTACTTAACAAAGGGTGGCCTTACCTTCTTTCTCCGGGACAAAGTACCCTCTTCTTAAACAGCAAATGTACTGTTTCAGTCTCACCGAAGTGCAAGCTAACGTTACGAACTAATTGATGGCCTTACCTTCTTTATCCGGGAGAGTTGAATTTATTTATAAGTAAACAACTGAAAGGCAAAAATGCTCCTTAGCCGGGATTTGAACCCAGGACCCTCTGCTTACAAGGCAGGCGCTCTACCATTTGAGCTACCGAGGGGCTTGTGAACAAAGTTCGCAAACCGCTACAATATTCGGAAGGCAAATTCATCTAACCAGTTCACTAGATGGCACTTTACACAAGGGACTTGTACCGTGACCAACAAACCAGAAACAATTTTTCGAATGTAATTTAGAAGTTTTTGTTGGTCACGGTATAAGTCCCTTGTGTAAATTGCCATCTATGTATTATTAGTTGAATTTCACATTCCAAGGGAAACGTATTTGAAGTGAAAGTGCGAAAAATATACCGGTAGCGAATTAACCTAAGGCATTGGCTTACCTTCTTTATCCAGCACAACGTAGGACTTGCCCTTCACAGGCAAACGTAGATGATAGGACTTGATCAGTGAGAGCTGATTATACACATTCAGGACAAACCTGCCTTCGTGTTCAGTCACGTGACAGTCGCTAACGTTGAGATTCTGGCAGTGGTGGAAGTGTGGAGGCTGGGAGGAATCATCTTCCGGTAAGAAATGGCTGAAAAAAAAGAACTTTACAGTATCACTGATTAGCAACGAGCCTTTTATCGAGACTGCCGGCTAGACCCAAACTCTCCAACGGCTCTACATTCGTCACATTAACAGGTTTGTCAAGATGATCTTCTAAGATTCGTATCGCTCTTTCTAAGGAATAGGCGTAAAAGATATCCTCATAAATCTGCGTGTCATTTGCTGGCTGAAAAAATAGGACACAAACTCTTCGCTTCGCTAATGCTCTGCAGAGCTCCTAAGTCGGTTCTCGACAGTCATTAGGGTAAAACCCTCATCCATTTAAGGGTAAAGAGACATGCTGAATCCGTTTTGAACTTCGTTTTCTTGCGGCACAAGTAGTTCGCCTGGAATCCGGCCAAAACTGGAAATTCAGCATGAAGTTTAAAACCCAATGAAATCAATTTAGGGTTAGGAGACATGCTGTTGAAGCTTTCGAACATAACAAAAATGAACAAAAAATGTATGCTATCAATTTGGATCTCCAAATCGGATCTGTTTTATCTCCAAATTCCGAACCGGCATTCGTGTCAAAAAGGCAGAATGCATTCGACTACTGTCTCTACCAATCCAACAAAATGTGTCGACCGATTTTCGGAAAAAATACATGGCGAAACCAGTAGTACCTACCCTACTCCTTTTCCCGTACAAGGCGAAACCTTATCGCGCACTGGTGCCGAAATTCACATTACTTTTTATTTCGTCTACGGATGCCAGAGGGCACAGCTTAAGGATCTAGATCCTAAGCTGATAGCTTATAAGCTATATATAAGCTAGATTCTAGTCCTTAAGCTGTGCCAGAGGGAGAGTGCGGGCCGTTTGCGTGTGCCACGTGTACTGATAAGGTCTCGTTGGTCTTAGTGTTGGCAGTCGTGAGCTCGAAGGGGTTTAGATATTTTGTTCAATTTGGTATGAGGATGCACTGGATGACAGTAAGGGCCAAGTTCGCAGATGGGCCCTGTAATAGAGTAATTCATAGAGTTTTTATGAAAGTATATGGTCTAGTTATTAGTCTGTAGACCGATTGTGTGAATTTTATTATATTTTCTTTACTCGCCAGCTACGGCGGATACAAATAAATGAATTGAATTGAATATTTAGAGGTGGGTGAGGGGGTTTCAAATTAAGGGTAAAAAAAATATATTTATTAAGCTAATGAGGTATCGGGGTAAGGAGGCATGCTGAATCCAATTTTGGACTTCATTTCCTTGACGGATAAGCTGTTATACTTTGCCAAAAGGTGGAAATTTGGATCGAAAGGTTCGCCTCTCAATGTCACCGGCTCTTTTGCTCTGCATGCAGTTCGCCGGGGTACTGCGTACGAGGTATTTGGTCAAAGTAAAGGACTTCTCTGAAGCCGATTAGAGATGACATAATGGAGTAAACATGCTTGCTGAATCCATACCTGACTTGGTTTTATCATCTGATTAGTTGTTGGCCGTAAGCTGCCAAATACGCCAAAACGGCAATATTTTTTGTTTACATATTTAAGCCGTTGATTCTGGATAAATAACAAACTGTTTAAGGGGTCTGGCGAAGACAGGAAATCTACAGGACTCGATTGTCTGGATCAAGAAGTTCAATTGATGTTCAAATTTTGGGATCCCATCGATACCTTTGGTCTTGTTCCATATATCCTAGAGATATCTAGTCGGAAATGTTACCTGCATGGGCTTCCCCAATACAAGGGGCACATTTCTTTAAAATTTCAGTACTTCTTGTTCTTATGGCGCTTGCCCTTCGGCCAAGTGGCATACAGCGATCGCAATTTCTGTTCGTCAATCGGTCGGTCTGTCGGTCCGGGATTTGCTAGTTCGGGCACTTCCACATCCAGTAAGGGTAGGCTACATGCTAAGCTTTGTTTTCGGGAAAGGTAAGTAGTCCGTCCTGAATCCGTCAAGACACAGTCATTTGTGAGAAGTATGAGGCTTGTCTTAAGTCAGCTAGTGTCAATGTAGGGGTTAGAAAACATGCTGGACAAGGATGCTGTGCTGTCTTTTCCTGCAGGACAGAATATTGGCTTATATTTTCCTTAACAAGTGGTTTAGATTGTGTACTGTGAGTTAAACTTGCCTTTTGAATCTATCTATTTACTTTACTTTCCTGTTTGGTCGATACAAAGGACTGGATCCGGGGAAAACCGGTAATTCGGTAGGCACGGCGTTTTGTCTTTTCTGGGGCATTTGAAAAAGATTTGCATAGTACCAGAACTATGAGTCTCATACCAGGGGCAACGAAGGCCATATATATTGTATACTGAAAACAATTTCATGACGACTAGCAAAACCATCACACAAACCAGCCTCTACTAACTATTACGTATTTATGCATGGCTTCGTCAGTTCAAAAAACTTTTTATACTTATTATAGATAGTAAATTAAAATTTAAACAAATACTCGTCTCTTATCTGAGGATTGGATAGGCATTGACAAATGGAGGGAAAAGAACCAAGAAATTTTTTTTTTAGTGTTTTTGTAGGAGCTCGGACGAGGCAGACGCAGGTTAGATGATACTGTTATGCAAAGCGCAACACACCAAATTTTCTTTGGGAAGTATCACTTTTTTCCAGAAAAGAACACTTTTCAGCAGCACGAAAAATCTCTGTGGAGTGGCAACCATGTTTTCAGCATTTATGGCATTTTCTTGGAAGGAAAGTTTGTTGGTATCACGATGTACGGAGAAGAGTCGGTTTTAACCAGAAATTGCGTATTTTGAGGCCTTAATTTTTAATTAACGAAGCTGCATAACAGACCAAGCATATCAGAAAACCTAACAGACCAGCCTATGCTATATTCTTCGTATCTTTCTTGTTTTTTACCTCTTCCGACAGGCGCTGTAAATAAAGCCGCACTTCCTGTGATTGTTTTATTGCTTCTGACACACTTCCAGTTTGTTGTTAACGGGCAAAGGAGTATAAATCGTAGTGGGGGATCCATTTCCCAAGAGATATGATGTTGTTCCAAAAGTGTTTGCCGTAACACCATAAAACCAAAACAAAGAACGCTTTCTCGTGATACAAACAGGTCCTCGCATAGGCTAAACATCATGCTCTTTTCTGAAGCATTTTTCTTTCCACCCGACATTCTGCTCCTTGCTCGTGTTAAAGCCAGGCTTCACCTTCCAAATTCCCAGACGTCCGGGTTCCGCACAGTCAAGCCAACCCTTCCAGATTTGCATGATAATGATGACAGCCAAATTTGCTGTACTTCAAAATTTCTTAGATGTCCCCTTTACATTTCAAATATCTCTTGCATCCCAGTCACAACTGTCAATCAATTTCTCTTTTCTTCCCCATTTGCATATTTTAGTGTCTCTCGAACGGGTTGCCTCTATGGCACCTTCCAGACATCCAGAATCTGGGGTGTCCAACACCCCGGACTTCCAGACGGTTTTGGCCTGGCTTTACCTTCCAGATCCGTCTCGACGAAAACGGCTGTATGGAATCCAAAACAAAAATCGGGAAGGTGAAGCCAAAGCCTCACCTTTATCATACGTGGCCACCGTAGTTAGGCTATTTTCTTGAAAATCGGGAAATAATATCTTCTAAGCTTTGCTTTGAACCTGGGAACTCTCTTAATTAGGAGCCTTAATAAGAAATCAGGAAAAGTCGATCCGATAACTTCTACACTAGAATGGAAAACTGTGATGATTCTATAGAAATGTGTAGAAGGAGTATCCCAGTACATAAATGTATTCGGCAGGGTGCTATAACTTCACCCCCGCTATTTAACATAGTGTGGTCGATGCCCAGAAGAAAGCTGAGACGAATTTTATTTTTCGAGGTCTGGACCTGTCGCTGCTAAATTAAGCTGATGCTATTTTTTATTTGAGTAAAACCCTGGCTTCGACAGAGAATAATTTTGCTAGATAAATAATCTTTGAGCTCAAGCTGACTTTGAGACATTTATTCAAACAATGTTTACAATGGATACGTCAGCTATCACTGATGAAGAATCGTAGCTGACGTATCCGTTGTAAACATTGTTTGAATAAATTTTGCTAGTTTAAGTGGTGAGTGTAAGGATATCGGTTTAAGATTCAATCCGAGTAAGAGTGAACGCATCAAGCTTAATTGTAATCGACGAGGTTCCAATAGCGCTACAATTTCTTTGGGTGATTCCAGTATCCAGCTTTCGTCGTCCCCAAGTTATCTAGGTCTACCACTTGGCAAGGACCTGAAAAGTACCCGTGTTGGACTACTAGGACATATCGGCGCGAAGGCTAGAGCAGCTTACGGTTTATTACTTAGTGCTAAGACCCGTTATAGTAGACATATTTTAGCTAGACCTTTCAACGCTTACAAAATCCCCCACATTCTAGCCGTATCTCCTTTTTGGGAGTTATTTAGCATAACTGATTTAAGGACAATTCATAAATTGTTCTATAAGTATGCTAAGTGCCCACTCGACCTTCCAACCACAAAGTTACGCGACTTTCGGGTGTTGCCGATCCCTGTGTGGCTGTGGCCCAACGTCGTGCCGAGACTGACTACTATCTAGACAGGTGCCATCCGTAGTATGATGCGTTTGTGTAGTCATTTAGTTTAGTCGGATCTTTTCCTTCTCTTTTCCTTGCCTTTATTGTTTCTTATGTACTCCAGCCGTCCAGGCACGTTCTGTACCAAGTCTATATGGGCTAATAAAATAATCGATTGATTGAGTACGTTGTTCTTGGTTTCCGAAGAATCTAGTGACTCTATTCGGAAAGAGAAAATCAGACAAAAAGAAAAGCAATCAGCCGAGAAAAGAAAAATAAAGTCAAATTCTTGGCACTATGCAAATCTTGTTCAAATGCCCCGAAAAAGACAAAAGGCTGTGCCTATCGAATTCCGGTTTTCCGCGGATCCAGTCCGTAGTATCGACCAAGCAGGAAAGCAAACCAAATAGATAGATTGAAATGCAAGTTTAACTCGCTGTACATAATCTAAACCACTAGTTAAGGAAATTATAAGCCAATATTCTGTTCGGCAGGAAAAGACAGCACAGTATCCTGATCCAGCATGTATATCATTACTCCTAAATTGGCATTGTGTTTAGTTAGTGTGTGTCTGGGGGGGGGGGCGTAGTACGGTATTTAAAGTCCCTTAAATACTTTTAGGTCACTTCGGAGTGCATCCCAATAAAGATAGTGAAAGGGCTATCGCTTACGGCCGGTCGCTCAATGGAACCGTAGGTCTTACAAGTAGGTTTTATCGACCTGGGATATACCAACTTGGAAAATGGATCCAAAATATCAAAATGGATTTCAAGGCTTAGATCCGGGATCGACCAAAACCAGGAAGGGAAGGGAACACGAGAAAAGCAGGAAGGCATACTAAAACCAGGAAGGGCATACTAAAACGAGGAAGGCTGTCGCCAGAATTCTATGATGCGAAAAACTGGAAAGCCGCACTGTTCCCTTCCTGTATTTAGTATTCTTTGAGGTGTCGGCAGCTTTTCAAATTCAAAGTTAACCATCCCTTCCTCCTTTTAGTATCCTGACATGGATAGGCATTAAGTTCAGTGAGGGGTCGGCAACTATAAAATTGTAATTTGCCTTTTCATTTCTCGTTCTGACGGTAGGCGACTAAAATCCTCCGAGTCCAGCGAGGGGTCAGCAACTAAGATACTTCAAGTCCCCCATTTTCTTCCTCGTTTTAGTAGCTTACCTTGAAAGTATAGAAATGTGGAAGGAAAATGGAAAATTTAAATTATTTTTCTTCGAGGGGTCGGCAACTATCAAATTTTAAATTCAATCATTTCTTTCGTCGTTTTAGGTGCTTGTCACGGGTAGTAACTTAAAGTACTAAAACGAGGAAGGAAATGGTGGACTTAACATTTTTACAGTTGCAGACCATTTAAAGACCATTATTTCCTTCCTCGTTTTAGTCCTTTAAGGTACTACCCTTGAAAGCTACTAAAATGAGGAATGAAAAGATTAATTACAATTTTTATAGTTGCCGACCTATCAAAGACTAATAACTGATAATCCACCATTTTTGTTTGTGTGTGCATATGGCCTCCTGCTGAAATAAAAGTTATTATTATTATTTCCTTCCTCGTTTAATGCAGAATCCACCATTTTTGTTTGTGTGTGCATATGGCCTCTGGCTGAAATAAAAGTTATTATTATTATTTCCTTCCTCTTTTAATGCAGAATCCACCATTTTTGTTTGTGTGTGCATATGGCCTCTGGCTGAAATAAAAGTTATTATTATTATTTGCTTCCTCGTTTTAGTACTTTAAGGTACTACCCGTGACAAGTAACTAAAACGATGAAAGAAATGGTTAACTTAAAAATTTGATAGTTGCCGACCCCTCGAAGAAGAATATTTAAGAGTTCTTCCTCGTTTTAGTACTTTCAAGGAACTAAAATGAGGAAGGAAATGGTGGACTTGAAATATCTTAGTTGCCAACCCCTCGTTGGACTTGGAGGATTTTAGTCGCCTACCGTCAGAACGAGAAATGAAAAGGTGAATTACAATTTTTATAGTCGCCGACCCCTCACTGAACTTAATGCCTACCCATGTCAGGATACTAAAACAAGGAAGTGTTGGTGAACTTTGAATTTGAAAAGTTGCCGACTCCTCAAAGAATACTAAACAGAGGAAGGGAACAATGCGGCTTTGCAGTTTTTCGCAGCATTGAATTCTGGCGACAGCCTTCCTCGTTTTAGCATGCCCTTCCTGGTTTTAGTGTGCCTTCCTGCTTTTCTCGTGTTCCCTTCCCTTCCTGGTTTTAGTCGATCCCCTTAGATCCGTCATAAGCTTGCTCTCGAATAGTATTGTGTATATATACTATATATTCTAATATATAGTATATATACTATATATATACTAATATACTATTTTTCAGTCAATGAATCAATTTCGTTGAAAATATAATAGCACTTGGCGATTGGAAAAAAAAAATTACTGGCGAACTCATCTTCACATTCGACATGTAGGAGATTAAAATGTGACACTTATTTGACGGTAGAGGGGCACCAAAGAGGGCAACGTCACCGGACGTCATTTGGAAGTCCCTAACCTATTTGGCGTACTCGACGCCGTCCCGTTAAAGACCTTCAAAACAGGCCAAAGCCTAGCAACCTTGCTGAGTAAGGGGTTCGCCGTTAGCGTAGCCGGTTGCTTAATTTCCGATTTCAAACGCCGTCGAAGTTCGCCGTTTGCTTAATTAGTGTTTTTACGACTCCGTAGATCTTTGCCCGGTTGACGTTTCTTCGACGAATCAAGCCAACTTCGAACTTGCTAGGTCACGAAGTTCGACGGTCAGAGTTTAAAGGACAAAGAAACTGTGACGGCCGACCAAAGACGGTATTTAAACAAAGACCTTTGAGGTTGAAGGTAACTTAAAACTTCGATCAAAAACGCAAGATTGGCTCTATTCAATTACAAAAACCTGATGATCCTAAAACTCTTTATAGTCATATATAATTATCTCTTTACAATGACTGAAGGAGCAGTGTCCGTCACCTCAATAATATATTAGCCTACTGACCGTAACTGTTCTCTAGTTATCTTTTCTAACAAGTGGCAGTTATTTGATAATATATTACTTAGTAGTTTAATATGCCTCTTGGATGAATATTATTGCAGTACACTGAGTTCCTCTTGACGTCAGCTTCATATTAGGAAGTTGAAAGCACTTTGCCTGACTCCCTTCATATAAAGCATAAGTCTGTTGACAGATCTAGTTTTGATAATATTTGCATCGCTGCTTGTTTCTGTGATTGTTTGGATGGATAAACGTCTACTAAGTCTGTCTGATCAAGAGAAACAGTGAACTCATGGAATACATTTCCGCCGTTCGTTAAAGGAGTTAACTGAAACGAAGAAAAATGGGGTAAACAATTCTAGTCGACTGAAATGGCTACTGTCGACACTTGTATATTTTTAAGCATATTCCTGACATCAGCTCATACTACTCTCAGCTTAGAGGCACTGAATCGTACCATTCACAAGAACGAGGAAGTCACTTTGGTAGGTCAAATTGCAGGGATCGACAAAAAAGTCACACTGCATGGTGCATAAGGAACGAGTACTAAAAAGAGCCTTGACATACTAAAATAAGGCCTACTTGCACCAGAGGGCCTGCAACGTGCCTTCTTTTAGTTCTCGAGCTTGTCGGAAAATAGGGGCAATGTTTCCCCTCCAATACTTTGAGTTCATCTTTGGTAGTTCTGATTTTATCCAAGCGTTTTGGTATCACGCAAAATTAACGTCTCTGCGTTGATCGTATTAGATTTTTTGCATGACCTGAAAGTACAGATCAAAACATCCACAGGGGATATAGTATGATTTACTTATGTGAGAATAAACTAACCATTCGAGGTTTGCTGAATTTTTGTAAGCGTAATATTATAGTCCATCCCTGCCAAAAATTTATTGTTTGTGTTGTTCCTATGTGTTTGTTGTTTGTTCCCATTGTTTTTCCCATAATCTGACCTGCTGCATACACGATTATTTAGTATCATTTTATGAAGCGCAAAGATAATATTTCATGTTTATTTTAGTAAGTTCTGCATATTGTTGCCGGGCTCCGTTCTAGTACAATTATCCCCTTTCTCGCAATCGATCTCCGGTGTACATCCTTTTTTTGGACCTTTCCAAAATGTTTTGGGATCAGAGCCTTGTTTTAGCAACGTTACTTCACCTATGAACCGAAGCCCGTGTTTTGTCTTCCGACGAGGAAAGGGAAATCCCCTATATGTTTGTGTTACACTTGAAACTGTGTCAGCAGAAAAACCAGTCAACAACTAAGAAAACAAAGGCTACATGCTCATGTGGCACCTGTAACGACTAGGTGGTACAAGAAAGTAGTTGAGAACATAAAAAAAATCCCCCCTTCAAGGCTTAACTCCCCCCGCCGCCGAAAAATGCCGTTCGGATGCGATGCGGTTCGGACCTAGTTTAACTTTAGTCTGAGCATTTCCTGGAATTTCAGGCATCGCCTCAAATCATCTAGGGCAAATGACTTGTCTACTCTCCAAGCTGCAGCCCAATATATTCACTCGTTTGATCCAATACATTCCACACAATTTCTGGTATCCCCCCTCCGCGGCCGATTCTGGTTCGGACACAAAATGGTAAAGCATCTTCTCTTACCACCTAAGTTTCACTCAAATCTTGAGCATTTTTGGGGAACTTCTGGTACGCCCCCCCCCCCCCCCACCGTGGTCGGATCCGGTCACCTATATACACACACAAAATTTACCAAAGGCATATGCTATGCGCGGTAAAGTCTTGGTCTTGCCTAGGTGGGTTCACCAGTCCTCGGGGATTGATTGTACATGATGTCTGCTTGTTTATGTAACTTTCGTGATTAATAGCAAGAACTGAAAGTATTAGACCACGAAAATAAGGTGGCAAAACTGCTGGCAATATGAATTACTGACAATCGTCAATAGTAAGCCGTTAAGCTAACTTACCGTACTCACCCCTAACAATTCCTCTCCGAAATGTTACACCTCCCATCTACTTCATTTATAAATAAACCAACGGCGACACTATACAAACCAAGCTGGCAAACAAAACCCGTAAACCAGTCAAAAAGTAATTAAAAATCATGCTTAAATATGTAAGTTTTGGTAAACAGCGCGGTCTGTAGTGGTTCTACAAATTTGTAAGCGGGTATGAATTCTTAAAGTTCAATGGGCAGTTCAAACAATCAAGATACCAAATTACCACCCCCTAGAATCTAAAGTTACATCAGAAATCAGCAGATTCCTCGACAACTTATTTTTGCTAATATATCCTTACGCCGTACTTTGCTGACTGCCATACTCCCATTTACTAGCTTCGACAAATATAAGCGGAGTTTCTTTTTTCTTTTCCGTTCGTTGATATTATATACTCCAGATTTCTTGTTGACAAATATTCATATTAACGGTATTAACTGAGAATTCATTGTAAGCTTTGGAATCAGCTGCAAGTAGGTCGATTATATTTGTACATTTTTAGCAGTGTTGTAACTTTACATCCACAAAGCAAAACTTTTCTTCGGTACTATAAACAACAGAAGGTTTCATCAGATAACATTAGAGCAATCTGCCAGCTACAAAGACGGTTTATTTTAGCAGCCACGGCACTCTCATCTGTCAGCTCTACAAAACGATTGGTTTTCGTACATGGCCGAGAGTTTTTGAATTTCCGCGCCTTGCAATACCACGCTCTGAAATCGTCTTCGCCGATACGCTGAGGAGTCAATGACAAGCGATAACAAGAATACGGCTGATTTCTGAAGCTCTATCTAGTGGAAGTCAGAAACGTGTATGTGTGAAGCATTTTATAAAAATTAAAGCAAAGTTAGTGCCCATTGTGCTTTAACTGCTGGTAAGGCAACTTCATGGGGAAGTTGCAGTAAGAGCTATAGCTGCGTTCGTTGCACTCCGGGCTGTCTCTGGTGTTTAGTCACAAGTGTCAGGTCTTCCCTTAAAAAGTGTTTTTTGGTTCACCTGTGAGTTGATGAAAACTGGCAACTCCCCGATGAAGCCGGGCTTAACGAGCAGGTTCTGCTTAGTCCGCACCGGTGAGATAAAACCGGACACCGGTTAGTTCAAAAACGGGTTATAAGACTGGTGAGAAGTCACCGGTGGATGCAAAAACGGCTTTTAAGAAAAACCGGAGACCACCGGTGAGAACTCCCGTGACAAAGAACGCAGCTTATGTTTGCAAAACGGGTGTTATGGAAAACACAGAGTGCCTAGGATCCGCAGTACAAATAATCAGACACATGGATTCCGGTGGACCGCACATGCCATACCAGGCACAGCGCGAAGCGCCTAAGCTTTCGCGTTCCATGGGCACCTGGCTAACGCGGGTGTTCCTATTCCATCGAAGAAAAAGTACAATTTTTATTGTTTTTCAGTAAAAAGTCCAGACACAAAATTCCCGACAGGTTGCAAATAAGGAGAGAACTTTTTATGATTATTTTTATAAGTTACCAAGTTTTTTCTTGCAATTCTCCAGAAGATTGCAATAGGCATCAGCTCAGTAAACAGTTTCGAAATTGGACACTAATAACCTGTAATAAGCTTCAAATTGTAGAATGCAATGTTAAGTGTGGACCAGCAGAAATTAACTCATTCGCTCCAAATTACAAGTTCAGGTAACTATTAACTAGGTACCCCTCGAAAAAGACTACATGAGAGAGAACCGACACCATCATAATTACGAACATGCAAGGTTCAGCACACTTAAAGACATCCTGGTAACCAAAAAAATAATCGATTGATTGAGTATGTTGTTCTTGGTTTCCGAAGGATCTAATGACTCGATTCGTGAGCACGTGAACGTGCAAGCTCAATATAGTTCGGAAACAGAAAATCAGACAAAATGAAAAGCAATCAGCTGAGAAAAGAAAAATAAAGCCAAATTCTTGACACTATGCAAATCTTTTTCGCCCCCAAAAAACAAATGGCTGTGACTACCGAATTCCGGTTCTTCGCGGATCCGGTCCGTAGTATTGACCAAGCGGGAAAGCTAAGCAAATAGATAGATTCAAAATGCAAGTTTAAATCGCTGTAAATAATCTAAACCACTTGTTAAGGAAATTATAAGCCAATATTCTGTCCGGCAGGAAAAGACAGCACAGCATCCTTCCTTGACGCATAAGCTGGCAAAGTTTGCAAAAATCTAGTATTTGGATTGAAAGGTTCGGTTCTCCGTGTCACTAGCTCTTTTGCTCTGCATGCAGTTCGCCGGGAATGCTGCTAAAATATGATCAATTTTGGTAAAAAAAAAAAAAAAAATCCTAGAAGACATTTCTGAAGTCGATTAGAGATATGAGATACTGGAATAAATATCCTTGTTGAATCTGTATCTGAACTTGGTTTTCTCATTCCTCCAGTGATTTTACCGTAAGCTGCCGAATGATTCTTGTTGAAGGGTGTGTGGTCTTTTCTTCTTTTTTTTCGCAGTTGTTCGGGTGGGGCTGAAACTGGTAAGGTATAATTATTAAGGATTCTTGTTGTGTATAGTTAATTGTCTGTTATTTAAGTCATAGGCTAGGTGGATGATTGTAAGTTGTTGTGTTTAGTTATTTATTTATTAGATACAAGTAGTATTAATAAATGACTTTCTTTTTGCTGCAATAGAATATCAGTCATGTTATTTTATTTTATTTTCAATGTTTTGGTAAAAATAAAGACCTACCTACCTACCTACCTACCACCGGTTTTCGCACTGCTAGGGAAATTTCAGAACAGATCTGCCCTGGTTTTCCAACAGAGGTTTACCTAGAACTGGAAACGCAACTCCCAATTGACGACTGCAAACTCTTCGCCAAAGCCAGTGTTCCTACGTCCCCGTGTTTCGGTTAATGTTATTTTTTATCCAGTAATACTAGATCGTGATAGTTTTGTTAGCTTATTTAACAATCAGAGCCTCTTCTTTGTTGCAATAGTGCTGCCGTTTCGCTGCTGCAGCACTTCTTTGTTTCTGCACAAGATGCGTTCTTGGATTCACTGCCCCGCACGATTTCTTCTTGGTTGATGCAGCACCTTGCAGGGAAGCACGGACTTGGTCGGTAAGCAAGTCCGAAATTCTCGAGAAGCGCTGCCGTCTTCCTCGGAAGCACTGCGATGCAAAAATGAATGTAGAAAGAATCAGCCCGGAAGTGGCCGAGAAGTGGAACTACAGCGTGCAACAAAAACGAGGCTCATATAGGAAGGCTTCTTGAGCTTTGAGTTTTGGTGACAGGTTTTATACCTCAACTCCTGAGTCGCGTTTCCAATCGTACTCTAATCTGCTGGGATCAACTGTAAAAGAGCGAATTAAGAAACATACAGACGGACAAGCTTGACTGTTGGAACGGAATAATCTGCAGAATTTTAATTGGAACTAACTAGTATAATCCCTTAAGCTTGAGAAGTTTATTAGTAGTTTCCATGGATTTTCCCTGTAGATTAAATAGATCCCGGAAAGCGATGTTCTCGACGAGCTTCGCTCGCTGGGAACGGTTCTGAAATTTTGAGCAAACCCTCCATGCTCGAACAGTTCTAAAATTCATTCAAACATTCTAATCGCATTTAATACTCCGAGTCCAAATGATAGACGAGGAAGCTACGACAAGGAAATTTACTGCTAGGACCTGGATTCAGACGTGATAGCAAATTTATTGCCAATTTATATTTAGCTGAATCCTGAACCGGATCATTTGCCCGTGAAAATATTTACATAAGTTGAATCGGCATCCAAAAGTGTCTATAAACTAGCTTTCCGGGGATTCGGTGGTTCCGCAAAAACATTTCATCCGCTCGATTGGTTCTAGTATCCCGTGAATGCTGCAAATAAGAGAAGTTAAACCAGAAGCACCAACCTGGGTAAGCTCAAAACAGATCTTTATGAATAGTAACTGGGAAAAGAACAAGAGCTGTAAGCTCATATGGCACTTGCATGTGTCAAGATGATTTGATTGATCAAGAGTAAGTTTCGACTTTGCGGTTGAGATGCGCGCTATAAGGGAGCTGGAACTTCATTTGTAAGCAAAACCCTTGAGGCAAAACTGCTAATGGGCTGATGGGCATCACGAAAATGCATATATTGCTTAAAAGTATTTTTTTTACTTTGCGGTCAAGATTGGTACTTTAAGGAATAATCGGATTTGGGAAGTAGCAATTTCTAAGCAAATGTTGTTGAGTCTCCAATATTCCAGCGAAGTTTCATCGTCCTAGCACATCTGGAAGTACCTTAACGCGCGATCACCGGAATCCCAGACCCCCCTCCCCCACCTCCAACTCCACCCACAATAACCGGAGCCAATCCTGTTCTGTAAATGATTAATCCAGAGCATCTGTTTGTCATTCCCACGAAGTTCGATCCAGATCACACCAGTCTAAGCGGGTCAAGTATTTTCCGCCCTCCCCCCGATAATTGCCGGATTCGGTCCGGAAATGAAAAAGGTCACAAGAGAAAAATGTCCTCTGTTTAATTATTAAATTTCACTCGAATCCGATCACCCGTTCCAAAGTTACGCATGACTCAATATTCCGGATTCCCCTCCCTCAACTCAACCCCCCCAAGATTATCATATCGAGGATTTTTTTTTTATTCCAAGTCAGTTTGACCGGGTCCCTGATATGCCTTCCAAGTTTCGTCGTGAAAATCCCCCAAAAACGGAATTCCGGGATACCCCTCCTCCCCCCCCCCCCCCTCAAGTGTCCGGATCCAGTCAAATTATGTAAAAGATTTATATGGACCAGATGTTTGTTCTTCCCAGCAAGTTTCACTCCGATACCATCATTCTAACCGTTTCTCGAGATTTCCGGTCCACCCCCCCCCCCACCCCACCCAGCTCCCCCGCGGTGCACGTAGCCAATCCGATTCAGCAAATGACTTACCTAGAGCATCTGTTTGTTCTTCCCACAAAGTTCCATCCCGATCCCTCCATTCTAAACGGGGCACGTATTTCCCCCCCCCCCAATAGTTGCCGGATCCGGTCCGGATATGAAAAAAATCATCGGAGAAATGTCCTCTGTTGAATTCTTAAATTTCACTCGAATCCGATCAACCATTCTAAAATTACGCATGACTGAAAATTTCGGATTCCCCTCCCTCCACTCCCCCCACCATTATCTGATCGACAAAATTTTTATTTTGAAGTCAGTTTGATTGGGTCCCTGATATGCCTGCCAAGTTTCATCGTGAAAGTCCCCAAAACCACCATCACCGGAATTCCGGGACCCCCCCCCCCATAAGTGTCCGGATCAAGTACAATGGCCTAAAGGACTTATCTAGAGCAGATGCTTGTTCTTCCCAGCAAGTTTCACTCCGATCCCTCCATTCTAACCGTTTCTTGAAATTTCCGGTCTCCCCCCCCAACTCCCCCCTGGCTACCGAATCCGGTCAAGACTTTAAACGGGACATTACAGATATATATTCTGTTCAGTTATGAAGTTTCATTACAATCCGATCATCCGTTCGAAAGTTACACACTTCTCAATTTCCCGGATTCCCCTGCGGATTCCCCTCCCTCCACTCCCCCACCATTATCTGATCAACAATATTTTTATTTTGAAGTCAGTTTGATTGGGTCCCTGATATGCCTGCCAAGTTTCATCGTGAAAATCCAAAAAACCACCATCACCGGAATTCCGGCCCCCCCCCCCCCCATAAGTGTCCGGATCCAGTACAATGGTCTAAAGGACTTATCTAGAGCAGATGCTTGTTCTTCCCAGCAAGTTTCACTCCGATCCCTCCATTCTAACCGTTTCTTGAAATTTCCGGTCTCCCCCCCCCCAACTCCCCCCTGGCTACCGAATCCGGTCAAGACTTTAAACGGGACATTACAGACATATATTCTCTTCAGTTATGAAGTTTCATTACAATCCGATCATCCGTTCGAAAGTTACACACTTCTCAGTTTCTCGGATTCCCCTGCCCTCCACCCCCCCCCCCCCCCAAAATGGTCGGATCAGAAAACTGATTATTCCTAATTTTGTTTGGTCGGGTCTCTGATATGCCTGCCAAGTTTCATGGTCCTAGCACAACTGGAAGTACCCTAACTCGAAAAAGTGTGACAAAATGCCCTAAATTTTCAAGTTTCCAGCGCCCCGCACTCCCCCCCATATGGTCGGATCGGGAAACTGATTATTTCCAGGTTAGTTTGGTCGGGTCCGTGATATTCCTGCCAAGTTTCATTGTCCTAGCTCATCTGGAAGTACCCTCACTCGAAAAAGTGTGACAAAATGCCCTAAATTTTCAAGTTTCCAGCGCCCCAACTCCCCCGCATATGGTCGGATCGGGAAACTTATTATTTCCAGGTTACTTTGGTCAGGTCCCTGATATTCCTGCCAAGTTTCATTGTCCTAGCTCATCTGGAAGTACCCTAACTCGAAAAAGTGTGACAAAATGCCCTAAATTTTCAAGTTTCGAGCGCCCCCACTCCCCCGCATATGGTCGGATCGGGAAACTGATTATTCCCAGGTTCGTTTGGTCGGGTCCCTGATATTCCTGCCAAGTTTCATTGTCCTAGCTCATCTAGAAGTACCCTAACTCAGAAAAAAGTGACAAAATGCCCTAAATTTTCAAGTTTCCAGCGCCACGCTCTCCCCCCCATATGGTCGGATCGGGAAACTGATTATTTCCAGGTTAGTTTGGTCGGCTCCCTGATATGCCTGCCAAGTTTCATTGTCCTAGCACATCTGGAAGTACCCTAACTCGGATATGTGGGACAAAAAAACTCGGACCGACCGACAGACCGACAGACCGACAGACGGAATTGTGATCGGTATATGGCACTTGAGCCAGAGGCTGCAAGTGCCATAAAAATAGATTTGACAGTATTCTTTTTAAAGATTAACTGGAGGGTTATTATGTCATTTCTGACTATCATTTTAAAACATAAAAGAGCCGCTAAGATGTTATAAAATTTCGAAAAGTACGATAAAGGGTTGATTCACTTGATGTGGTGGTTCGTTATACTCCGAGCAGCACAGGGTAGAGAAGAAATAACTTTAATAAGGAAACACAAAGTAAGACAGAATAGTTTGGCGCGACGTCTCAATGAACACTGCACTCTTTTTCCACTTTTGGAATGAAATAAACTTCGCCCGGCTCTCATACATTCATTGCTAATCGGGGTGGTAGGGTAGATAAGTAGAACGCGCCTGAAAGCCGGGAAAACGAGACGCAGTTGCGATTACAAAGATTATCGCCACACTGTTAGTTACAAACAATGTTGAAAAAAAGCTACAAACTGTCAATAGCATTCTTGCAGACTAATTGTCGTTTCTCGAAATTTTTCAAAATATCAATCCACTCCACTTGGGAACAGGGTTCGCCTCCAGGAGCCGGCATACACAGAGATAACCAAAGGTAGCATATCCTGAGGGCATCTTTAAAGGACCTGTCTTACCTATAATACTAACGCAACCTACTTCCAGAATCACTCCATATGTTTCTAAACCTGGAGACCCCAATTTCTTACGGTATATTGTAAGTATGTATGTATATATTTATTGCCCATCATAAATGTAAGAATACAACGCTGATGGAGTAATAAAGAAAGAAAAGGAAAAGAAACGAATAACTTCTGACAAATACAAACAGAAACATGACGAGAAGAGAAATAATACAAATAAGGGCAATTTCATAGAGGGACAGACACACGGTCAACGAAGGATCATTTCAAAGGTGCTTACACCAGTAAGCTGCTTCCGATGTCTCTCGTTTCTTGTCTGCACCGCGGACATTGGACTAGCAACTCCGTATCGCGAGGATAGGGAACATTCTAAACCCTCTAACAAACCACGCTGATTTTCTCACTTGCCGTATTTTGCTTCCTTCGATTGTATTACGCTGTCAACAGCTGTCTGCGAGAAGTTTTCCCATCAGAAAAAACGGTTAAATACATTGTTTCCCTGTTTTCGCTATAAGTCAACGGGTCTCGGAAAAGGCTTAAAACAGCCAAAACCGTGGGTTATTTGTTGAAACGACAGCCTAGTTTTAAAGTATTCAAATATTTTAAGATACTGTAAGTTGAAGAGTAAATAGTGCGAGGGGTCCTTTAAGAAAACTGTCCAGTGAAGTATCCACACAAAGAAAAACCGTAGCAATACTATTCAGACCATTGTCCGTAGATTTACGAAATTAAACAAGAGCTGGAAGCTCATATGGCACTTGCAAGGCCGAGTGAGATGGAAGTGATGGTCAAAAGTATTTTTTTCACTTTTCGGTTAAGATGCGCCAAACTTGCAAGGCTGGGTCAGAGGATCAGGTGAAGTATCCACACAAAGAAAAACCGTAGCAATACTATTCGGACCATTGTCCGTATCTTTACGAAATTAAACAAGAGCTGGAAGCTCATATGGCACTTGCAAGGCCGAGTGAGATGGAAGTGATGGTCAAAAGTTTTTTTTTCACTTTTCGGTTAAGCTGCGCACTTTAAGGGTGCTTAAAAATAATGTCTAAGCAAAACCCCTGAGGCAATAAGGATCATGTGCTCGTGGCGATCGTCAAAAATTAAATTTTGCTTAAAAATATTTTTTGTATTTGGCGGTTAAGATGAGTTCTTTAAGGGATGGTCGGATCGGAGAAGTGAAGATGTCTAACCCAACGATTTCAAGTTTCTAATGCTCCAGCATTTTTTATCGTCGAAGCACATCTGGAAGTACCTTAACTCACGATCAGCGGAATTCCGGACACCCCCACAGCTCCCCCAGCCCTCGGTACCCTAATCCGGTCCTATTCTGTCACTGATGCACCTAGGACTTGAGAATGTACTTCCCACCAAGTTTCATCCTGATCGCTCCACTCTATGCGTGTCATAAGATTTCCGGTTCTCCCCTCCGACCCCCCCCCCCCGTTCATCGGATTCGGCCCGGATGGGACATCTGAGACATGAGGTCTTTCAAGATATCAAGTTTCATTAAGATCCAATAATCCGTTCGAAAGCCATGCATGCCACTAATTTCCGGATTCCGCCGTCTCCCCCTCCCCCCACGAGGGTCGGACCAGGCGAGTGACTCTTTCCAAGTTAATCTGGTCGAGTCCCTAATACGCCTGCCAAGTTTTATCGTTCTAGGAAGTACATTAACTACGGATCGCCGGAATTTCGGAACCCCACTCCAACTCCCCCCACAGTTTCCGGATCCGATCAAGTTCTGTCAGGTATGTATCTAGAGCTTGTGTTTGTTCTTCCCACCAAGTTTCATCCCGATCGTTCCACTCTGAGAGTTTCACACGATTTCCGGTTCCCTCCTCCGACCCCCCCCCCCCCCCCCCAGATTCATCGATCCGGATCGGACTTGAATTGAGACATCTGAGACACGAGGTCTTTCCAGATATCAAGCTTAATTAAGATCCGATCACCCACTCGAAAGTTATGCATGCCCCTATTTTCTGGGTTCCGCCAACTCCCCCTCCCCCCCACGATGGTCGGATCGGGCAAGTGACTATTTCCAAATTGGTTTGGTCGGGTCCCTAATATGCCTGCCAAGTTTTATCGTCCTAGCCCTTCTGGAAGTACCCTAACTCGAGAGACCGACCGAAAAGTGATCGATATATGGCACTTGAGCGGAGCTACAAGTGCCATAAAAACGGATATCTCGCAAACGAAACGTTTTTGTTTTTTTTAATTAAAAATTCGTTTGCGAGACGGTATCTCGCAAACGAAAGTCACACATATGATGACGAAAGGGCACCATATTTTAGGTCTGATTCAACTTTGTCCTTCAAATTTCCTCCGTCATTTTTTACAATGACTAAAATTACCAGAATTCAAAATCAATAAAAGCCATCCAAAAGATTGTTATAGTATGAAAAACGAGTCAAACCGCGAAGTGCATGTTTGAGGTTGAACGAAAAACCAACACTCGGTCGACTCAAAAATTCAGTCAACCGCCAAAAGGCGTTCGAAGCTTAGAATTAACCAAGAAACTCAAGGTGATGGCAAGAACTTACTCGAACACAACTAGGAATTTAAATGAAATCTGAAAACGGGGCCACTCTCTTGCAAACAGTGGGGATGTCAATGAGGCATGACAATCAAAAAGCTTGAAAAAGCAACTGCTAGCTGTCTTGTGGTCCAGTGGTTCCGGAATGTCACGAATCCGTAAAACGCTCCATCAGTTATAACATGTTTCAACCACCCCGATTACTTCCGAACATTCCAATCTGGACTACTATTCAGGAGTACTACTGAGTACTATCAATACTCTGACCTAGATTCAGAAGTAGCCACAAACTTATTGCCGATATCGACTGATCGCATGGTCGATCTATCAAAATCTGGAAACGAAATAACGTTTAAATAAACGACGCCTAACGAACGAAAAGGTCAAAAAAACACTAAAAACTCTTTCGAGTTGACGTCATTTTTCAACGTCCCCATTTATTAGACAGCCTTAAAGGTCAATAGAAAGTCTTTACTTAAAGCCTTGTGAATTGAAAAATTTAATCCGACTTATGAATCTTCCTAAGCTTTGTCTGTTTGAATAAGTCGAACAGGGCAAGGGGAAAAGCGTTGATTGGTTACGTGACGTATCTTGCATAAGAGGGTCCAAGGAGGTGAAAAAGACTCTCACTGAGAATTGACCTTACTTTCTCAATGGGACAAATGGAAGTGAAGATTTTGACTTGGTGCTAGTTCTGATTATTTCAAAAGCAAGAAAGGGTCCTCGCGGGTAATCAGCTGTACTTTAAGGCATAATGAAACTTCCTCGGTCTACGCTTGAATGTAATAAGTAAAGAAGGATAAAGATGACAGGGGACAAGTGTTATGTACGACTTGGGATTGGTTCAAGAGATATATCTAACACAGAGCTACTCATTAACAACTACACTGTTGAAAAGTGTCTCCTAAATCTGACTTTAGTAATTGTGCATCAACAAATTCGGAGATTTTTATTCCGATTTCGGACACTCAAAATCCGATGGAGGATTAAAACGCTAGAATGAAATATACTGCAGATTAAGCTACTGAAAGCGGATAATTTTTTGGACAGTGTAAGTGCAATGGTCAACTCAGGACCCATTACTGACATGGAAAACCAGTCTTCAAAGAATCAATCAATCAATCAATAACTAACCCAAATAGCTAGAAGCTAGAAGAGGTAAACAACGAAATATTCACGAAATGTATTTACAAGAAACCAGATCAATTAACAAACTTAACTAAAAACGACCAGAAATAAATTTTGAAACGAAACTGTCTAAGAATTCGGCTGACGAGTTGGCACGATAGTACAAAATCCGACTGCCAGTGTTTTTCTCGGACCCACGCACGGACGAAGGGATGGGGGGGGGGGGGGTAGACGGCTCATCTGTGGGCAACTCTCCATCTTTTCTATAAGACTGTTGGAAAGGGTAGTTCTACGGTCAGTTAATTGAGGAAGGCGTAGCTTAATGAGAGCCTCTTCATTTGATATGCTGTAGTCACCCAGAAGGACTCTTGCTGCTCTATTTTGGACATTTTCAAGAAGATCAGAGAGCTCTGTAGAAAGAGAAGAATTTCCTCCGGTAGGCCATTACCAGTTAGCTGCTATTTTTTACTAACCTTTCTGTTAATTATTTGAGTGTACTATGTTCATTAATTTATCTAGTTATACATTTATTTATCTTACTATCAGTGGAAGATACCAATGCACGGACCCTTCATTGCTGCGATCACCCCTGGATAGCCCGCCCATAAAAAGCTTAAATTCCAGATGCTCAAATTTCCGAGTCTCTCGTACAGTCAAGCCAACCTTTCCGGATTTTCTTGATGATGATGATAAGTAATTTGGTAATTTTTTAACATTTCTTGGCTGTCCTCTTCACTTTCAATAACTTTTCCCTTTTCTCCTGCCCAAGAAACCTGCCCATTTTCTGTCTCACAAATGCCCTTCAAGGTTCCAGAATCTGGGGCGTTCAAAACCCCCAAGATATTTTTAGCATGGTTTCATCTTCGAGATTCACCACGATCAAAAAAGAATAGTTGCGTTTTTACGGATGCCATGGTATCTGTTACCACGGTCTAAAGTCGATATCACAGTTACCGTGGTATCTGATACCACGGTCAAAAGGCGTTTTTGCAGTTATCCTGGTATCTGATATTCAGATGAAAAATTTATCTCAAAATAGTAGTATGAAGTTGTACGAAAAAGTAGCAGTCAGACTAAGGGATGCTACTACATGCTTCTACTGCAAGGCTACCGCGTTACTGCATGCTACTATTAGCAAGACTGGAAGCTGATATGGCAAGACAGGATGCTACTGGATACTACTGCTCAAGACTGGACCAGTCTGAGGCACATTAAATGATAGTATTCTTTACTATTACATAGTATTACATGTAACTTTTTCGTACAACTATCATACAACTACGCAGGCTACAAATTTTTCATCGGGCTACGGTCCGACCGTGGTAACTGATCGTGGTATCTGACAAAGTCATCTCACTTTCATCATTACCAACAATAGAGCCTAGGATTTGTCAAATTGGTGGGAAAGAAGTTTAGAATTTAGGGATCCGACTGGATATCAGTTTTTCTTTTGGGATGACTTCGAAAAGTGCATCATTGGAGTGAGTTAAAGTCTCACTAAGTGTATTAAAAAAAAAAAAAAAAAAAAAATTGATCAATAGATCATGATAATTTGATGTCCGTCTTGCACAGGTAACCTGTTGTCACATATTGAGACGGGCTATTGGTTTAAGAATATGTTCAATATGTTGTAGAGATGTTGAAGAAATAAATTCCTTCCTTCCTTCCTTCATAGTATCTGTAAAAACGCAACTATCGTCTGGAACCTGGAAGAAAGATCTGAAAGGTGAAGCCCGGCTTTAATCAACATCTGGGAGTCCCGTTTTTGTTTTGTTATTTATTGTTTTATATGATTAGTTTTGTGTTTTTCGTATTCCTTTATTTGCTTCTTTACAACTCCAAGAGTCCTAATGTAGTTTAGTGGTTTAATAGGCTTTTCATTCATTCATTCACTGCATTTATGTCCTCCGGCAGTGTGTAACATATTGTTATTTCTTTCATTCACTGGCAATGCTACATCAGCGACACGAGTGGAAAAAAAATTGAGGTTAGAAGCTCAATATTTTTGTTAAAAAAAAAAGATGGATCAAACAGAGACTTCCATTCACCTCCAACTAATAAAGAAACTACCCCACGGATACTCTGACGGAATACAGTAGAGGTATGCTTATGTGAACGTCTGCTAACAGTGAACGATCGCCAAATAAAACTAAAACCCAAACCAGGCATTTTTTCCTAAGAACACTAGTAATAATCACTCACGCTTTTGTCGCTTTTTGAATATTTTGCTAATTCATCTATGAAAGTGGCTCAGCTGACACTGGCTGACACCTGGTTTGCTTTTTCTTATTTGAAAAGTTTGCCGCGAGGAACGCACCTTCAATGGAGAAGATGGCGGTCCGAACCGTCAGATGCCTTCAGAAGAAGAAGGACCTTTTTAATAAATTCAAAACCAAAGAAAGTTAATTGAATTTCTGCTTCAAGTTTGTGCAAGGATAACCCTGAAATAGTTGGCTGATACCTGATATCAAGTTTGTTATTTTTCTTTTCCATTTTACTTTTTTATATGCAAGTAAGAAAGCCAAGGTAGTGGAACAGTTAAAAAAGTGTTCAAATAAGCATACCTCTACTGTATACAAGTTGGATCAAATCGGAAAAATCTTCGAGCTCGAAAACGGCACGCAACTCAGTTTAAAATTAGAGAAAATTTTAATCGTCCCGACAGTATCGTGGTCATTCCACGCACCCCCCCCCCCCCACAAACACACAGTGACATTCAGCTAACGTATCCATTTTGCACTATCAAATGTACCGTGTTCTTCAGAACTGTGCTAACTGAAAAAAAATTGAAAACTGAGTTAACTATACCATTGGAAAGAAAATAGCTGATTTGGTATTCTGTTAAATTGTGCTAAGTGTTAGATGACGAAATGAGCACCATCTAACAGGTAGACTAGTTTTAACTTTCTGAGTTCCTACTTTCTTCATGCAGATAGCATAAACAACAATGGGCCCAAAAATTATGAAAATGTAGTTAGCACAGTTTTGAAGAACACGGTACAAATATCACACACAGTTCCTGTGGGGAAGCTCCGTAATCATTTCCATGGTGATGTCAGAAACATTTAAGAATTTACTGCAAAGGGAAATTCCTCAAAAGCCAGCTAAAAGGTTTCTGACACGTTTCGACACATGAAAGGAAACATCATTTTAGGGACAGAAAAGAAGGAGCATCTTCTTGCAAAGACAAACAAGTGATTTAACGTAACAGGAATAGCTCATGCACAAACTGAACTGAAGAACGAAAAGAATACAAAAAGCTGAGATGAAGGGCTATTCCTTACAAAGGCCTCTCAATCAAGAAATCCCACAAAATGCAGATTACCAACTAGGCATAGGCTAGTATACCTGCTGGACCTCGCTTCTTTGAAGGTCCTGCGGATGAAATAAAATCAATTTGATCTAGAACGAAAATTACGTTTAGTCTTTCTTATGGTTTGGTGCAGATTACATTCTTATGGTTTTGTTTTTTTTTCCCCGTATCATGAATCTACGAACACAAGGTAACCAGAAGAATACTTGGCGAATAATTAATTCTCTTACGGGAAAAAATAAATCGTCTTCGACACCTAATGATATAATCCATAGTGAAGGTAATGCTGTTACGGATCATCAAGGAATTGCGAATCTTCTCAATGCCCATTTTTTTAGTAGTATTGGGGAGAAGACAGCTGCAGGGTGTCCACCCCCTTCAAACGAGTCATTTAAGCGGCACATGCCTCCCCCAGTGGATACAGCTTTATTTCTTACTCCAGTTACTGTTCTTGAACTAAAAAATATCATAGCTAAAATGAAGGATGAGCTTTCTAAAGCTCTGGATGGATCTTCAAATTATTCAAATTCAAATTCGTTTATTTCCATGATATCTTTTAACAAAAATAGTGGTGGATCGTCATACATAGTCGACATAGTCATAAGATCACATATATGTTACAATTTTTAAAATTTTTAAAAAAATTTTGCATGTTCCTCTGTCACATTATAAATTTATTATTCAAACAGGAGTTTTTCCGGATTCTTTTAAATCAGCTAGAATAGTTCCCCTGCACAAGGGTGAAGATTCACGGCTTTGCACCACTTAGCGACAATATCGATACTCTCTACATTTTCAAAGAAAGCAGAAAGAGCCCTTTATAGTAGACTTTATGGCTTTCGTGAAGGATTCAAATTTCTTTGTAACAACAAAACACTTCAATTCGGATTTCGTAAAAATCCTAGTACGTTTTCATCCCATGACTGTTATCGTGCAACACATTCAGGATTGCCTGGATCGTGGCGAGACTCCTGCAACAATTTTCCTTGATATTCAAAAAGTATTTGACACTATATCGCATGAGATTCTTTATTGTAAACATAGCAACGCGGGTATTCGTGGAAATGCACTGGATCTAGTAAAATCTTATTTGTCAGATATAAAACAGTGATTATTCTAGAGAATGACTCGTCTCAACATTTATCGCAATCAAGAACAATAGGAGTTCCACAGGGGTCGGTACTTTGACCACTACTGTTCTGATATATATCAATGATTTGAGTTTTGTACGGGTGAATCTCCACTGAATACTCAGTTTGCCGATGACACCGCAGTAACACTATCGGCTACGGACGAGCATGCTCTGGTATTAAATCTGAAATCTACATTTTGCCGCCTAATTGAATGGATGTCTGATGATATATTAGCTTTAAAACAGAAAAAGACAAAATATTTAATTTATAGTAGAACTGGATGTAGGTTTGACAGTATGAGGAAAGTAGAAATAGAATCAGGTAAAGCTGTAATTGTTTTTGAGCCAGCTGAATCTGGCTGAATCTAGCTGAATCTAGCTGAATTCTCGAAAAGAATCTGTCACGGAAAGAGCACATTATTTTTGTTAGGACTAAGGCTTTTCGTGGTGTTGACTATGTTTAGAGTTAAGCATCTTCTCCCGTATTGATCTCTGAGAACTCTTTATTTTTCTCTAGTCCATTGCCATTTTGATTATTCGTCAATAATATTTATAGTTTTCAAAATAGGGTTTGTAAAGATTGGAACGCACTACTAGATGAAACTGTTATGTCGGAAAACGTAGATATTTTCAAACAATCGATTGTTTCGTCCACATTTTATTCGAGTGCTTATGCAGACCCATTTTTGCCAACTTAAGTTTAATTCAGTTTATTTTTCATTGTATAGATTTATTTGTATTACTAGTGCCCTATGTTCACATTGTATGTAGTGACAAGTCTTTATGACTTACCACTTTTGGTGATAATAAATAAATAAATAAATATACCTTAACAAATTTAAAAGTCATATCAAACCCATCTTCAGGGTTGTCAAATGTTTCATATATTGCATATGCTGATGATCTTTTGCTAGTTCGCCGGGCAAAGTTTCCATTAATGAAGTCTGTGTTATTGATGTTGCGGTTTTATAAAGAAATGGGTCTAAGCCTACACTCTGACAAATGTGATTATTTGATTTTTAATTAAAAATCTCGGGCGACTTCGCTTGATTGCCGTTTATTTTCTATAAATAATGTTGAATCTTCCCGATGGCTAGGTATCAACGTTTGTAAATCGCTTACTTAATTCCGATTACGGGTGCTGAAGGATATTAAAGAGAAGCTAAAATTAGGGTATGTGAAAATTGTTGCTAACAGAGGAGGGCACAACAGAAAAGCATTGGCAAAGCTTTATTCTTGTTTTTGCGATCATTCTGTTTTGTTTGCAGCCGGCCTTTGTATTCTGTTAGGCCCAGGTGATGTCAGTGATATACGAGTTATTTATTTTCGGTATTATAAGTTTTTGCTGGATCTACCTCGCAGATACAGCAACAGAAAGAGCATGAGAGTTTTTGGTGCTCCTGATATTTTAGTTGTTTAGTACCTTTGCCTTTTCTTTTTTTTTTAGTACTTTAGTACCCATGCCTCTTTCGTCTTGGCGCCTGGTAGGACCCGTGTTCTCGATCATTATATTAGGCTGTCGAGTCCTCGGGTATTACCGCGTGAAAAACATCGAGGGGCAAGAAATACGTTTTAGCCTGCCTTCTTTTAGGCTCTAGAGCTGCAAAATGACGAGGGGCCATTTCATTCCTTCTTTTAGTATGCCATGCGTTCTTTAGTACCCGTGCCTTTTTCGTCTTGCCGACTGGTCGGACCTCTGTTCTCAATCCTTATTTTAGGCTCTCGTGTTCTCGGGGACTACCGCGTGAAAAATTTCGAGGGGCAAGATCTATGTTCATATCAGTCCGTCTTCTAGAGCTTTGGAGCTGCAAACTGACGTGCCTTCTTTTAGTTGACCCCCCCTAGCAAAGCCGCGCTAAAAAGCTTCCGATTTAGCACTGAAACGCCTTGAGGTCCAAGTGCATGTGGGATCAAATTTCCGGAAACTTTTGTCTGTCTACCTAAACCGGCTCTTATCCTACCGAAAAGGTTATCGAACCAATTCTCGTGGGATGTCGAGGAAAAGTTCGGGAGGGCATCGGGAGTCATTTCATATAAAAGGGTAAAATTCAGAAACAAAAGGATAGATTGATACACAAATTGCATGATAAACTGGTTCAGAAAATCTAGTGGAGTTTCATTTAAAAAAAATAAAAAAAACTGTAGAGTCTAAGAACGATGGACAGATGATCAGGGTCGGGTGCGTGCAGACTATCACCATCATCAGTTACACGTGGAAAGTTGTCTAGCTCTATATTATGCGACAGAAAAGTAAAGATGAAGAAAAAAAGTAAGTTGGTGAAAATTCATACAGGCCTGAGATATTTCAACGACTACAGTTCTTACACGCGAAGACTAATACCGCTCGCTAATACCTTAGCCCTTGAAACTGATCTGGAGTGGTTTAACCTGTACAGTGACCGTATAGTAAGGATCGAGAAAGACAGTCCTCATGTTGTTCAGTAGGTCAATGAAATGTCAATTCGTTCAACCATGGTTACGTTAGACCGGAAACATCTTAGCATTTGTGATGTCTACATTACCCCGCTCCATGTTACCAGTTTAAATGAGGACTCTGGACACTAAACTAATACCAAACAGCTTCCTTAACCAACCTTTCTTTTTTATATTCATCCTCCCTTAAACTGTCTAATACTCAATCCTCCAAATACCCCCCTCCTCCAAACACAAGCACACACAAAATTCGCACAAGTATTTGGTTTGTGATGCAGCAGCGGATGGGTGGGGGGCTCATGTTAGTATGTTATTAGTTTTTCTATGCTTTGTTTTGGGCATGGCCATTCTTTGATCATCTCCAATGCGCTCTGGCATGCTAGGTTCCATGTAGGCTTAGAGTTTCACGTACACGTACCGCTTACTTTTTTTTTAGTCACAGTAGGTTCTCCCTTGCCTTTTCCCTGCATATCATCAAAAAATAGCATTGTCCGACGCAACAGAGGAATATTAAAATTGGAGGACCCGTTTTTTGCATCCGACCCAAGTGCAGGGTTGCCACTTTTCTCTGACGGAACCTGTGACATTTGGACGCAGAAATCTGTGACATTCTGGCGCCTATAAAATTCGGTCCTTTTCTTCAGTTTTTAGTAAAAATAACTTGTAGATTCTGAGGCTCCAATTTACTCTTATAACAGGAGCTAATATTCGTAGAACAAACAAATCCTTTTCCGGAAAAGAGCTGCCTTGAAACTGGCAAAATTCTTTGAAATCGCAGAATTTGCGACATTTTTGCCATACCTGCGATTTCCTTTGACAAATTTTTCACAGCTGTGAATCTGCCGAAAACCTGTGACAAATCGCAGAACTCTGCGACCAGTGGCAACCCTGCCCAAGTGCGGAAAGCTAAATGAGGCTCTGCACCAGCTGATGTATGGCTTCGTCTCTCATATACATGTGCACCAAGAGCTTTTTCCTAGAGCAATAACTGTCTGTGGCTCTCTTTTCTGCTTTAAGATTTCCTTTTGTTAATAAGGGACAAGCGCCAGCTGTCCGCTGGTTTTTTTTAGTAATAAATAAAGTGCAGGGATGTGTTACATGTGAAACGTTCCCCGAGAAAAATGTTCTCGAAAAAAATATCCCCATGAAAAAAAGCTCCCAACGACAAAACGTCCCCGCAACAAAGCGGCCGTCCACACAAATGTCCTCATGAAGCTGTCCCCAAGCAGAGTGGAATTCCTCAAGGTTCTATTCGTCAATCTGTATGTCAACGACCTTGTAGAACTTCTACAGGTCGTTGACATCCAGATTGAACAATGCCTGATAAAAATTTGTAGCCTGCGTAGTTGTATGATAGCTGTATGAAAAAGTGGCATGTAATATTATGTAATAGCAAAGAATACTATCATTTAATGTGCCTGAGACTGGTTCAATCTTAAGCAGTAGTTTCCAGTAGCATCCTATCTTGCCATAGCAGCATCCAGTCTTGCTAACAGTAGCATGCAGTAGAATGCAGTAACACGGTAGCCTTGAAGTAGAATCATGTAGTAGCATCAGTTAGTACTGGATGCTACTTTTTCGTACAACTTCGTACTACTATTTTGAGTAAATTTTTCATCGGGGAAGCATATAGTAGCATTAGTTAGTAGTGCATGCTGCTTTTTCCTACAACTTGATGCTACTATTTTGCGATAAAATTTTCATCGGGTGGAGGGCCTAGAAGGCATCGGTTCTACCATTAGTCTGTATGCTGATGGGACGAAGCAGACTCACAGCAACTACAAGCTGATCCAGATAAGAAAAGCCACCTGATGGCCGTAGGACAGACTATATGGCCGTCATCTTATTAAATTGGAGACACTTTCCCAAGCAGCAGCGATGAGGAGCGGGGTTTGATCATAATCAACTCCCAAGTAAGCTTCCACGGCCACTACGATCAGGCTATATATCATATCCAAGGCTAACAGCTTACTTCGACTATCTTTTCGGTTTCACGGCGAGCACATCCCGATGAAAAATTTATCTCAAAATAGTACTGTGAAGTAGTACGAAAAAGTTGCATGCGGTACTAACGATGCTACTACATGCTTCTACTTCAAGACTACCGTGTTACTGCATACTACTGTATGCTACTACAAGCAAGACTGGATGCTACTATGGCAAGACAGGATGCTACTGGATACTACTGCATAAGATTGGACCAGTCTGAGGCACATTAAATGATAGTATTCTTTGCTGTTACATAGTATTACATGCAACGTTTTCGTACTTCTACCATACTACTACGCAGGCTACAAATTTTTCATCGGGATGGTCACTACACTATACACCTCGCTGGTAAGCCCAATATGGGCAATCCTTAGTTCGACCCTTTTACAAAAGAGAGTTTGGTGCCCTCGAGACTGTGCCCTCGAGGCTTAGGAAATTCCCGCCTAAACTGAGACATCTGAAATACAAGCAGAGGCTTGAAAGACCAAACACTATGCTGGCATACCGTTTCCGCAGGGGAGACCTCACTGAGAAAAACAAACTATGCCATGGTATGTATGAAAACTTCGAAGCTGACGACATCCTCTCTTTCAATTACATAGCCCACGTGGTCATAGTCTCAAACACTCAGGAGAGAGGTTCTACAGGGACGTTGTTCGGTGGAGCTTCAGAAATCGCGTGCACTGGAACCAAATAACCGAAGAAACAGCAAATTGCCCGTCATTGAGCCAGTACAAAAGAGAAATTTAAAAAAAAAATCACTACCTGAATGTACGGCCTGGTTGTGTGGATGAGAATTTGTTTCGTTTAATGTGTGAATGTGTGAAGTTTAATGATTTGAGAGATGAAATATTTGAGGAACGATTTTTTGGGTAAGGATGGTTGGTTGAAAAGCTTAAAGAGAAAAGTCTGTTTGGGGCTAGGGAACTTGGAAGGTTCTTGTTTGTCGTCATTTTATCGGAAAATTCAGCAGATGCTTTTTGGGCGTTGTTTGGCTCTTTTGTTATGTATTACATTTCATGCATAACGTTTTCAAACACAACAGATAACATCCCAAGTGTTGTCTGTTGAAACCAAGCATCCTTGTGATGTCTGTTATGGAACTTCTGACAGTGCACTAGTAGGATTTGTTTTCATCCGCATTGTCTACGTAAAACACCTTGAATGTCCTGGATTTCAGATATGAAGGCAAAGTCATCCATCTTATAGGCAATAAAAGACGGGTGCGGGACTGGTGGTTTCGTAGGACCGTTTCCCCTGACACAAACTTCTTCAACGTTTTTTGGAGTCTCGGGGATGCCTAGTGCATATCCCCAGCTTGGATCGACTGGCCCTGACCCCCCCCCCTCTTCTTATGAAAGAATAGACCATTTCGAAGCTTGCAGACTAATTATATATTTTAATGAAGTCGTACTTACTAGCGTCCTTGAAGAGTTTATCGTTCTTATTTCCCACCACGGGTGCATGGTCGATTCAAATTCACCAGAAGAAAACCTCCCATGCATTGACTTTAGCACACTACCTGTATCTGTATACCTGTTATTTATGGTCAAGGTAAACTGCCGTATCACTTCCTTCTTAAGCATTTCCAGCTCACTACTTTATCGGAGAGAAGAACCCTCCTGTGTACCCGGTTTGTCAGTAAAGCCATGACAAATCCCCGTTTCCAAGATTTATTCCCCCCGCCGTTTCAACCTTTAAGATCCTGACCTCAAAGACCCAACTCCCAAAAAGTCCCCACCCGTCAACCTCTCCCACCAATCCACGGGAGATACAGTAAAAGTTTCATACCTGCGTTTGTAAACCTTATTAACCAGTGATTTGTGTATTATTTTGTTATGTTGACTTAGCTCTTCGTTGACGATAGGTTTCTATCTGGTAAGTGTATAAATAACTGACGTGAAGCGTTAATTCGGCGCCTCGCGATGTGAAAGCCGTTATTCAAATTAAAGTCTTTCTCTCTCTCTCATCGCCTTCTCTGATTGGTTATATAGACCTTTTCTCCGAATGACTCACAATTGACGCGAGGGGCGGGGTTTCGTTGTGGAAAAGGTCTACATGGGAAGACCAGGCTTGGCAAGAGGGCAAGAGCACGAAAAAAACTGCGAGGAAAAACTGAAGTAGGGGATGGAGTTTTCCTTACAATGAGTAATAACCCAATAGCATCGGGTTTCAGTTATACTTCAAGTTATACAAATTACAGGCGTCATTTCGTCGTTCCCCCTGGATTCCATGGGGAGGCGAATACAACTGCAATAGTAGTGGGAGTCAATCCCTGCGGACTCCCGGGACGCAAGATAGTAAAGCATGGAGAGGAGAATGCCTTCAGATGGATTTTGATGAAAAAAAAAATAATTCTCAGATGACGTAATTAGTCTGGAAAGCTCATGGTCCACTTTATTGTCCCTTTGTCCATTCTGATTATTTTTTATTTTTATTTTACATTCTTATTGTTTTAAAAACAAAAAATTATAACCTCAATAAAATAGATGCCGTTCTTAAAACCAGTCTTATCCATTAACTGAACTCAATACTCTCTACAGTTGAGAAGAATGTTAACATACTTTCTTCAGAATTGGTCTTGGCATTAATTTTTCGAAATCTGACTATCTATGCTTTAATGATTTATGTTCCGGTGAATCAATGCCGCTGTCTGTGGGACCTAGTTCGATTCCAATAACCGATTCATTAACGTGGCTTGGCCCCGGTTTCATCAAGACCAAAGGTTCCGACGGGATGCCAAAATTTGAATTTTTGATGCAGACAGTTACAATCTTTGTGCCGACCGGTTTTGTACAAAACTCAAGTTCAGATGTACCTCTATAAGCCATATCTACTTTGACGATACTGATCGAAACTACCTGCTTTACTTCTGCCTAATTTCCGGTTTCGGCCGAATTCCGGACGAACTACCATAGGCTACTTGTCCAAAAAAAAAAGAAAATTCAGAAGCGAATTTAGCGTATCTCCTTATCCGTATAAAGAACATCTAATAAACTTCAAGTAAAACCTTAACTTATAAAAAAAAACTCCGGTTACAACCGGATTTCGGACCAATTATATGTCTGGGTGGAAAAGGATTGTCATATACAGACTCAGCGTATCTTCTTAGCCCTAAATATGTCCCCTAATCAACTTCAAACAAAACTTTTGCTTTTAACAAATTTTCCGGTTTTAGCCGGTTTCCGGGAGAAGTAGGTGTTTGGGTAGAAAATGCTTTTCACAAAGTGTTCAGCATGTCTTCTTACCCCTAAATCGAACATTTAATCAACTTCAAATGAAACTTTTATTTTTAACCAACTTTCCGGTTTTTGCCGGATTCCGGACGAACTACTTGTCCGGCGAAAAAATGAATTTCACCATCGTGTTCAGCATATATTCCGACTCCTAAATCAAGCATCTAACCAACTTCAAATAAAATTTTTATTGAACAGACTTTCCGGTTTTGCCCGGATTCCGGAAGAACTACTTGTTCGGCGAAAAAATGGTTTTCACGATCTTTTCAGCATGTTTCTTATTTAATCAACTTCAAATAAAACTTTTACTTTTAACCAACTTTCCGGTTTTCGCCGGATTCCGGACGAACTACTTGTCCGGCGAGAAAATGGTTTTCCCTATCGTGCTCAGCATGCCTTCTTACCCCATAATGGACTATCACATTAGCTGTTTAAAAATATTTGTTTGTCCCTTTCATTTGAACCCCCACCCCTAAATGTAGAGCTACATAGCCCATCTACGAACTTGACCTTACCCTTGACTCAATGAATCCTCACACCAAGTTTCATCAAAATATCTCATTCCCTTCGACAGTTATCGTGCTCACAGACAGACGGACATTTTTGCGATGTGATAGGTATCCCTCCACTTACGTTTTGGGATCCCAAAAAAACGCTTTCCAAGACTTGTTCGCCTATTATTCAGGATACCTCCAGTTTGATTCGTATTGCATATGGTCGTTTATGTCCAAACAAAGGTCGCTACAACCGGAAGGCACTTGGGCGAATTTATAGCGCTTTTGCACTCTTTATCTTGTATTGTTCCAGTGTTAATCATATTCTGCGAAAAAACGACAGCAAAGCTTTGAAGACGAAGGCTTTGGAGATTTTCAAAATCCAACAACACCAGCAACTCCAAAGATCGGCTCCCCACCGAGTCTGAAAGGAAGTCCCTTTCCGATGATAGTGATGATCATCGATGCATCCCCAGTGGTTAGCGCGCCGGGCTCGCAAGTGAAGGGTCGCTTGTTCGAGTCTCGGTAGTGCCTACTTTTTGGTTTGGGACGGGGGTTAGTGGCGTAACCCTGTAAGACAAGCCAAAGTCCACCCAGCTTCAAATGGGTACCTGGAGAAATCCGGGGAAGGTGACAGGAAGGGTGTGTGAAAGCACAGGATGGCTGGCCCCCCCCCCCCCCCCAGCCCCCCATTGCACTTCCTGGCTGAGGGCCGAGAGTCGGAGATCAGCACCGCCAGCTTGGCCTGTCAAGGCTAGTGCTGATACCTACCTTTACCTTTTACCATTCCCAGTTCGTGGGGAAAATACGAGGAGTAAGTAAGTAGGCTAAGTAGTTTATTTATGACCCGCCATTTTGGAAAAGAGGAGTAAATGAAAGAAAATAAGTAAAACACATAAACACACAGAAAAAGACACTTAAATTTCAATCTTCGGCCAGATAGCAGTGGATAGCGTCGTGCGCTGGTTGGGCCCAGTTGTCCATGATTTTTTATAGCGACGAGGAAACATCCCAAGGGGTAACACTTGAATTTTGAACTTCTCCGTCAATGTATGGTTATGACATAATTTCGACAAGTGGAGCAGGTGCTTTGCATATTTAAAATAACATGATCATATCTTTGTAATCTCCTTCTTTCGCAGAACATGAGTGACACCAGAACGAAATAGTATAGAAGGACCACAGAAGGTGCTTTAAAAATTTAAAAAAAGCCTGGTAATAACAAAACCGCGGAGACTCCGCTGTGGGAGTCTCAAGCTCATGGCGAGAACACGCCAGGTATGGCATCTAGTGGAGCCTGGGCAATACTGAAGCATCAGAGGAACTTACTTGTACATCTTCGATATTGAGTTGTAGCACTTGTGAGCCCCTTCATGAAGCCTCCTGGCGTAGTCATCCGTGACGTGCTGCTTCGCCGTACCAGTAACGGCGTCGTGATGTTGAGCCACCGCCTCTGCTCTTTCCAGTGTCAACAATGAACTGGTAGCTCCCAATTTGGGGAAAAACAAAGAAGACAACTGCTTGCAAGCCTGTAAAGAAAAGTAAATTTTTAAGCTTCCTTCCTCTTCAACCACAAACGTATCAAACACGATATGTTAATAGGAAACTAGTTGCTACGAAACTGTAGAGTAAAACAAAGAAGACACCTGCTTGAAAGCCTGCCAAACAAAATATACATTTTAGGGTACATCTTCAAACGCGCGCAACTACAAACATCCTGGTCAATATATTGACCATTTTTCCGTTTTCAGTAAAGGAGAAAGAATTTAATCCTTTTTTATCTTTTTTTTTGGGGGGGGGGAGCATTCACTTCGTTATTGGAGGATCAGCCTGGTTTTTCGTACCTTGTTCATACTGCAGTATTTCACTGCCTATCAGTGCGTAATGGAATGTCATTAATCCATATGTTTAAAATTAACTACTGGTGGCTTCAAATATGCGGAAGATAACAAAGAAGACAACTGCTTGCAAGCCTGTAAAACAAAATATACAGTTCAGTATACCTTACTCTTCGAAAACACGCAACTACAAACTTATCATAAGCAACTTAGGTAAGACCGACTGGGGCCCCCAATTTCGAAAAACAAAAGAAGGCAGCTGTTTTTAAGCCTGTTAGACGATACAAATATCAAGAATATGTCACTCTTCAAATGAACATGACTGAAACTGTTTGAAATGCTTCCAATTTCAGAATAAAATTACCAGAAAGAAGGTTCTTGCAAATCTGCAAAACTCAACTGTTCCAATGCACGCGACGGAATCCTAGAAATAATGTAGCCTACGAAACAAACGCGAAGAGTATCTGATGCTATTAACATAACAAGGTAGTTCATCGCTGTTTTCTTTTGTTTGCCGTTTGTTGACTTCTGTAACTGTTCAAGATATTTAATGGAAGGAAAGTGAGTCACGAATCTCGAGAAATCAACAAAAACGACAGTCACAAAAAATAAATATCGTCGACAAATACCACAAAAAGGGATCTATATCGTAAAATTCTTGGGCCATGTCGTGTTCTGTTTGTAAGAACACGGAGCCTGTCTTCAATTTTCCAAAAGATCAGCCTCACTTTTCACAACATGACAATGTCTAAAAGCTTTGGCACCTACAGTACTTCTTGGACAGCAAACAGGAGAGTTCAGCAACGGAACTGTTGTCCAAAGAATAATAATAACAATAACTTTATTGCTTCAAAAGCTTTGCCATAGAAAAATTTGACAAAGAAAAAGATATAAAACAAAATCACTGATACCCGTTTAAAGGACACCTGAATGAAGAGTATCAAGTGTCATCCCTATCTGTATGGCTTCCGTTAACATTGCTTGCAGAAAATCCAATCCAAATACAAAATAGTGTTTCCAAGCTATGATTTTTGCTCCATTTTGCATCTGTCCTTGTTTCAGTACCGAACAATTTTAGAAATGCATAAATGTCTCCAATCAACCCTCCTTCTGGAATATTTTTTAACCAGTTAAGCCCAAACGATCTCTAGAAGAAATTCGAGTACGATCCGGCCAGCGCTGTACAAGATTTGAATGAATTGCGCTTTTTGTCTTGGAGTCTGCATGTGCAAACCTCCAGAAACGAACACCCCTATTTTGAAAACGTCACGCTCAGGAGAAGAATGCTCTCCGTGGCCATGTCTATAAATGCATTTTCCATGGTGTGTTCAAGTATGGTTTCATTGTTCAGATGTCCTTTAAACGTCACAAATTTACTTTATCCCGCAAATCTATACTTGTGTTCAATGCCCGCCTGAGGAACCGACCTAACCTTTCCATTCATTTAATCATTTATTTGTACTACACAGTGGCCTTTCACGTTTGTTTTATTTTTCCTATTCTTTTTGTTTTGTGAAGTGTGTGTTTTGTTTCTTTTATTGCTACTCCGCTTTGATTTTTTTTAGCGGGTCAAAAATATATTGTTATTGATTATTATTAAATACATGGCAAGAGACAAGATTCCCTGAAGCTATCTTGTTGGGTATCCACTACCGATACACTAACCTACATTGAAGATCATCACATTACAATAATTACATCACATTACAAGCATAAATAAACTACACATAGAAAAAATATCAAAGGCAAAAAAGAAGAAAAAAATGCACTGAAAAGAAAGAAAAAGAAGAGAAAGGAAAAAAAATAGACAAAGACAAACGGAAAGAGTATTTGTGTTGATCAGGGGGAACTAAAGAAAAAATGAGGAAGAAAGAAATGTGAAAGAATTCAAACATTTTCTTCCGCAAATCCCTCAGTACTACGCACACATGTAACAAATGCCTCACACATTCGTTCATGCTTCCAGACATGGTCAGCCACATGGTAGCCAGTGACCAACTATTGCCATCATCGACGGGAGACGCTCTGCAGGGAGTTTGGTCTGAGATCCCTACAGAACCCCTCTTTCCGATCCCTCCTGCGACCTCTCTTCCAGCCTCAACGTTTGCGTCCGCAAAACAGTGTGCGGAGCGAGTACCCAAGCTGGAACCCCGGTCTTACTGTACGGAGCACCGGGAGCGGTACCTTCCCTAAATTTGTAGCCTAAACGTGTTCAACAAGGAGTTTTAATCTTTCTTGTGTATGTTTAACTTTTATAATTTAGAGCGTGCTCCACCCATCTAACAATAGTAACTATTAGTTACTATTTTTGTTCCAACCTCGTAAAAAGTTACTACGCTGACCGCTCAACCTTCTCGAAATCGTAACTGATAGTAATTATTTGCTTACCGTGCTCGGGAGCGTAGTAAGCGTGGTAACTACGCATCTCTGTAATATGATTCGTCAGATTCGCCCGTGGCATGATATTCTGCTAGAAAATTGAAAAATTGTTCCAGCCTTGACAGCAAAAAACCAAAATTCGTGACGTCATGCGTAGTAACTACGGTGGAACACGCTCTTAGTGTTAGACCGTTTTCAGTCTGAGATATTTATTTTGTTGTTTTGGCAGACATTATTGTTTTATATCATGTATCTCGACTTGATGGACACGATTCTTGTTGATATTCCGAAACAAATAGAAACTGAAACATGGGGCGGAAATAAGGACCGTCCTTCCCTTGCTTCCTCTGTATGTATTTCCTTCTTACTCGAAGTGATAATCTATCCGCCTTCAGAATCCGCGAACCCTCGCCTTCCAACTTCTGTTATTGGTAAACGGCTTCAGGGTTTTCGTTCTTCTGTGTCAATGTTGTCTCACCCATGGTCAGCGCTATTTATTTAATCGTCTTTGTTGATATTTTTTGTATTCAGTGTTAGCGTTTCTTTTTTCTATTTATTTTGTTTGTTACGCATCTTTAAGGCGCTTCGCCCTCCATTTGTTGAGATGGGTAATAAATAAATTGAACTGAATTGAATCTTCATGTTGCCTCCAAAAGACCAACCTCGCTTTCCGCAACAGGATATTGTCTAAATGCTTTTGCATCTACATTATCTCTAGGTCAACTAAAGTGAGGTCAAAAGACATTTTATCTACTAAGTGGGCCCAACGGCTGGGCCCCGCTGTAACTTTGTTTGTGGAAAACATATCATAGGCCAGTAATAGGCTGTATTTTTCAAGAGAAAGAGCGGACCGGGCGTGAATCTGCGAACATTACTGCGGGAACCCTTCTTTTTCGTAAATCGTTTTCACGGACACAACAAAGGGACAAGTGCATAGACAATCTACAAATCGGACAGGGAAAGTCCACAATCGAGTTTTCATGGATAGCGGAGCAACGAAAAAATGCCCTTTCATCTTCTTCAAGTCTCTTTATTTATTAATTTATTTATTTCAAGTTCAAGTTTCAAGTTTCAAGTTTTTCGCGCTGGAGAAAAAACCTATGAGGGTTTGCATTCGCGCGAAAGTCCACGTAACTACTTACCTATGTAAAGAAAAAAAGAAAAAATAAATCCAATCTCTCTCAGTCATCAATACTCAACTCCCCCTCCCCCCATTCTTCCCTCCCAACCTCACCTTCCCACCCTTACCTCCCTAGCCCACCCTTCCTCCCCTAACCACCCTACCACCCATAACAAAATTTATCATTTTTGCCCCAGAAAATAATCTTTTAATTTCTTTCTAAACTGAGGTATGTGTTCCGCCGCCCTAATGCTCACTGGTAGTTCATTCCATACAGATGGACCCAGGTGTTTCATTGAAAATGAAGACCGGGTACCATGACGTAAATCCACAACTATATCATCACTATGCCTTGTTCCATAATTATGCAGGTCACTATTTGTTTGGTAAAAACTGTTAAAGATATCGGGGGCTAATCCATTCATACACTGAAACACAAATACTGCAGCCTGGTAATCTCTTATCTGACCGACATTAAGGAGCTTCAGGGACGTAAAACAAGCACAAGTGTCATGCACATCCTGGAGGTATCTACCGATTGTTCTAACAGCTTTATTTTGTAAAACTTGCACTCTTCTATAGTTGCATAAGAAGTTGCTGCTCCATAGGAGGCAGCCGTAGGAGATATATGGATAAAGCAACGAATAATATATAGTTAGAAGTATCCTCTGTGGGAGAAAGTGCTGCAGACGTCGAAGTATGCCAACCCCACGGGCGATTTTTGATGAAATAGCGTCACTGTGACATTTCCATGACAGGTGGCAATCAAGATAAAAACCAAGGTAGCGGAGATGATCAACTTGTTGAACTGGTTTACCACACAAAGTTACCAGGCCAGACACATCCAGCGGTGTACCAACTCTACAGTATGTCATTAAAAATGTCTTGCGCACATTTACACACAGTAGACTTAATGAAGTGAAAACCTCCAGCTTTTTCAATGCAAGGTTCGCTTTTCTCACCAGCTCCTCCACAGATGAGGCAAACACAGTTAAAACGGTATCATCAGCAAAAGAGGTAAGACACACATCTTTCAGGTAAAGACGCATCAGATCAACATAGATAAGGTAAAGCAGCGGACCCAACACTGAACCTTGTGGTACTCCACACCTCACTGGAAATGCTGGTGAGCTCACGTCACTCAACACTACCTTGAGAGATCTCCCTGTGAGATAGCTTTCAAACCACTTTAAGCACTTTCCACGGACACCCAACGACTCCATTCGACTTAGTAGCGTTTGAAAATCAAATGTATCGAATGCTTTGCGAATATCTATAAATATAGACAATGGTGTTTCACCACAGTCTATACCACTATTAACTGAATCCACAAGATGTTGCAAAGCATTCGTCGTCGAGTGCCCTTTGCGAAATCCGAATTGGGTCTCACTCAGTAAACTATTAGCCTGTAAGAATCTGTATAGACGTTTATGAACCATTTTTTCTAGTAATTTAGAAAACAATGGAAGAATAGAAATCGGTCTCCAATTCTCAATTTCCTTTTTAGGGTCACCTTTATGAAGTGGTTTCCCCCAGAACTGAAGTTTACAAAATATAATGTATAAAACACAACTATGCCTATACCATCTGGTCCATTCAGTGACAACACTTTAGGTGGATAAGCGAAAGACAACAAGATTGTCCTATCTCCGCCCATTTCGGTTCGGTCCGCCCATTAAAGAATGCTCTACCCGTGAAAAGTTTGTAGCCTGCGTAGTTGCATGGTAGTTGTACGAAAAAGTTGCATGTAATCCCGATGAAAAATTTATCTCAAAATAGTACTATGAAGTAGTACGAAAAAGTTGCATGCAGTACTAACGATGCTACTACATGCTTCTACTTGAAGGCTACCGTGTTGCTGCATACTACTATATGGTACTATTAGCAAGACTGGATGTTACTATGGCAAAACAGGATGCTGCTGGATACTACTACATAAGATTGGACCAGTCTGAGCAACACTAAATGATAGTATTCTTTGCTTTTGCATAGTATTACATGCATCGTTTTCGTACTACTACCATACTACTGCGCAGGCTACAAATTTTTCATCGGGATACTATGTAATAACAAAGAATACTATCATTTAATGTGCCTCAGACTGGTCCAATCTTAAGTAATAGTATCCAGTAGCATCCTGTCTTGCCATAGTAGCATCCAGTCTTGCTAATAGTAGCACATAGTAGTATGCAGTAACACGGTAGCCTTGAAGTAGAAGCATGTAGTACCATCAGTTAGTACGGCATGCTACTTTTTCGTACAACTTCGTGCTACTGTTTTGAGATAAATTTTTCATCGGGTGTGTATGGTGCATGAAGCTCTTCTTTTTGTTCCTTTTTAGCCTGGTTTCTTCCCTTCTTTTTTTCTTCCTTTTTCGTTACTATTTCAAGTGTAGGCTACTAGGTAAATAAGATACATTCATTCATTCATAAAAGACTCAGTAGTTAATTACACAGTATATTAATCAGTAGCTAAACAGTAACATAAGAGGTGTTCTGAGACAAAAAGGTTTAAAATGTGTCAGGACTTATTATTTCAAATATTGTAAATTTCTCTTGTAAATTCCTCGACGTTATAGGAATTCCCGTATAACTGCAACTTTTTGCCCTCTGACCCTTGTTCAAAGTTGTCTTCAACTGACCAGGACCTTCACGTTTCTGCCCTTTGCCGTTTCTCCGCATTCCATCTAGGAAGAAATTTTGTTAACCCCGATTAGTCCCTTGTCTTTTTTTTAATGTTTAGTTTTTATGTTGTGCATTTACTACAATATTGTCTCAGTGTATTTTTCCTTTTCTTTGTCTTGTACTGTGCTATTTCCCTCTTCTTAAGTGCGTAAAGAAAATTTCATCATCATCATAATTTACTCTGGTACCTTCTTCGATGTAATAGAAATTCCCGCATAAATGCAACTTCTTGCCCCCTGACCCTTGTGCACAGTTAACTTCAATTGCCCAGGACCTTCACGTTTCGGCCCTTGGCCACTTCTCCGTGTTCCATCTAGGAAGACATTTTTGTTTAGACCCGATTAGTCCCTTATCTTTTTTTTAATGTTTAGTTTTTTTATATTGCGCATTTACCACATTATTGGCTCAGTATATTTTTCCATTTCTTTGTCTTGTACTGCGCTATTTCCCTCTTCTTAAGTGCGTAAAGAAAATTTCATCATCATCATGATTTAGTCATACACCGATCTTCCAAAGACTGTCCTTTCAATAACCTGTAAGGCGGCTTCACATTGCCACTTAAGAACTAAAGTTAAGTAGCAAAAATTACGTTAAGTTAAGTAAGCCTTTCACACTGTACTTAGGTCTTTCACACCAAGGAGCTGAAGCTAAGTAAATTTTCTTCATTTCTTCCTAGGTTTTCACCCTTTTCATCATCAGCGAATAATTCACCAGCGAATAACTTTTCTCCTGTCTTCCTTAAGTCAGCCTTAAGTGCACTTAACTTTGAGTGTAAAAAGTTGAAAAATTTTCAACTTTGAAAAATACTAAAGTTAAGAGAGATTTCTTACGTTAAGTGCGACTTTAGACGCATAAAGTACACTTAAGAGGCCTAAGTACTCCAGTGTGAAAGGGGTCTTAAGTCAGTGTGAAGCCGCCTTTATTGTCTTTCCCCTTTATTTACAGTTGCATCAGTCCACTGTTAGTCCACTGTCTAACACAGTGCTGAAGTGGAACCTTTAGGTCACCAAAATAACAAACTTCAAACACGGAAGTCCATTTTGATTTGTTTTGTCTTCAATTCACGGACTAGGGGACACTCCCGGAAGGCGGAAGCTGTTCCGAAGATCCTGCTCCTCTCGTGTTCGCCAGCACTTCTTCAGCAATCGGGCTGTTCCTCTGCGGAACGGCCTGTCTGATTCAGCTGCGACTAGCGAAACACCTAAGGGGTTCAAAAAGCGACTCGACAAGGGTATAGCGTTCCGGCGACTTATTATTAGTTATGATAGTTACAGTTCTTGTTATTATTGCCGTTCCCGAGCCCGCCGTAATAAGTAAATTGGCTCCTCCCACTTATTATTTTCGTTCCACAATTGTTACGATCGATACAATTTATAAGTGATAATAACTACCTATCGGTTCTGCAGGAACTCCCGTAAGAGTGATGACGTATGTTCGCGTAGTTTTTATTTTCGTTCCAGAGAGCGTGATAGCTACGACAATACGGCGCTTGCCCCTCCTCTTATCATCGTAACTTGTAATAACTTCACTGGAACGCTACCAAGGACTGGTGTGCGCAACCGTGGAAATCGTCCGAGGATCTAGAAATTGGGAAGCGAAAGTTAAAACAACCACCCGTCAAGGCATCAACAAGATATCTCCACTCGTTTGTACCTTATTTTATTCAACACAATAACGACGCTCTAAAAACATTAAGAAATAACCGATGGGCCTACAGACAATCTTATGAAAATTCGACAAAATATTTTAGTTTTTTATCGTATATCTAGCATTGTGTTTTAATTAATTTGACGAACCAATTGTATATAACTATTCGAAGTGTTTCTTTTTTCGTGTAGTGTACGATTACTTTGACGTCAGCCTATGCTGTTCAATGGATCATTTGGTATTAATAAATGATTGATTGACTGATAGATCAATCAATCAATCAATCAGTGTATATTCTTCAAAAACATTCCTTACGGTATTAACAAAAAAACGAATATTAGTTCTCTCGTCAAAGGTAATTATATACAATTGTGCTTTAACATAGTCAAATTTCATGATTTACACAACAACCAAATAGCAACAAATTAAAACGTTGAACTTCAAAAATCAACACAAAAAAGGAAAAGGATTTACTTAAAATTTCGCGTTAAAAAACTCACAAAGGAGGCGACAAGACTTCTTTCATACCGCGTATGAATTGCCCATATGGGTAGGATCTTAGGAACTGGTTGTGCTGCCATTCTCTGTGGTCTTATACGGTCAGGAATATGGGGAGGGGTCTTCCAATAGTTGGTCACAAAACTTAGTAGAAAGTTGGTGTCTGCGGTTTGACAAAGATATGAGGCCAAACTCGTTAAGAAGGGAAATGTATGGGATTTTGGGGGATTTTGATATTCCTAGTAAAGAACGGTACTGGATCCTCTCGGGTGGTTCTGACTGTTCCCGTGTTAAACCGAAGTGCCATACCGGACAGCAGTATTCGAGGGAAGGGCGAATGAACACAAGGTAAATGCGAAGGAGGTAATGTTTAGGGGTGCCATGGCGGGAGAGCATTTTGAGGGACCTTATGCCCATATTGGCTCTTTTTAGCATAGATTGAACTTGCTTATCCCACTTGAGATCTGAAGTTAGATGAACACCCAAAAGTTTGAGCTCCTCCACTCTGCTATGATCCGGTAGGTCAGGTTGGAAAGTTGGATTGGACTTGAGAAAAGATACAGTAAGAACAGCTGTTTTGTCTTGGTTGACGGTCATTCGGTTAACTAAAGCTTCTTCACTGATGTCATTCATTATGGTCGCTGCACTGCTGAGGATATTCTTGTAACAGCGCTTTAATGCACAACTCTTACTAGAAATGATCTGTTCACCACGAAATGGATCAAAAAACGTTTCTCGAAAATAACATTACTTTCCACCTGAATTTAGAGATTTTGTTGTTAGCGCCTGCCGACTATATCCAGCAATCCTGCTCTCCGACGCGGCGGCTGGGCGCAAAACGTTTGAAACTGAATGCGCCGTGGTTAAAAAGTGGGAAAACCAAGCAAATGTAAAAAGTCTTGAGCAGAAGATTCTCATATCCTTATATTGAAAGAGTTGTCAGCGGAGGTTGAAGATTCCGGCATTCTTTAGGTTACGCGCAAAACTCGGCACGGCCGAAAAGCGCTAAAAAATCGTCGGCACAAAAGGAAACTAACGGAGAAAGGTGGGGATTTTAGAAGCTTATAAATCCATAAGGGAGCTACGTATGTTATAAAAGGCAGAATAAGCAAGAGGGGTCCTTTAAGATCGAGAGATCGTCGACGAATTTCCAGCGGTCGTCACAAGAGCCTGGAGCGCAGGCTCTTGCAGGGGTGGTTCGAGGGGGAGGGGGGCGTGAGGGGTGACTCCCCCTCCCATGCTCCAGAGAATCTTCTCTCAGTCGTATGTTTCGAGCTTGTCGTAGGTTTTGAGCTACCAAACTTGAATTTCACCCACAAATCACATTTTTTAGTCGTATGGCTACGAAGAAATTTCTATTCGTATGTTTTCAGAATCTCAGTTGTGTGTTCTGAGTTTTCCAGACCGCAAAGTAAAAAAAATAATTTAAGCAAAATGTACTTTTTGACGGTCTCCATGAGCACATGATCCTTTTTGCCTCAAGGGTTTTGCTTAGAAATTAACAAATACAAAAAAAAAAAAAAAATTGACCATCACTTCCATCTGACCCAGTCTTGCAAGTGCCATATGAGCTTCCAGCTCTTGTTTTATTGATCAGCTAATTATCCCTCTAGGATGATGTGCGAGGGATAAATATAAATTCGGATATTTCGATTGTACTTCCGGCAAACCGTCCTCAGCGAAAAAAACAAACAAAAAACTAGATCATAAAATCCAACACAATACCAACAGAAAAACAAAGCGGAACCAACAAAACATACAACGATCTGTAACTAAAAACCAGAAAAACGATGCGGATTGAACGACAGACAAATTCAAATAAAATAACGAACATTAGAATGTGCGTGTTAAAAGTGTATATGTACAAATCTGTGATAACTTTACAATTCTGAATTCTGTGTCTATTTACAATTTACCAATTCCCTGGGAAAGCGCAGAAGCTTTCACCCAGCACTTATAAAATCCTTCGTTTTTCCCATAACTGTACAAATAATTTCACAGAACTAAACTGCTAGAAGTCAACGGGCCTGGGAAAAGGCTTAAAACAGCCAAAGCCATGAATAGTTCGTTAAAAGCAGGGCCCGGTTTTACAGTATTCAGATAGTTCTGAATATTGGAACATAAACAGTAAACAGTACGAGGTGTGCTTTAAGTTTTAACCACTTAGTAATGACACTGGTCTTACGCTGTCAATTTTTACTGTACTGGAACGACCTCCTTCACTGTATACATTCCTTCGTCCAACCTGACTTCCTTTCGTAGTTGGTAGCGCTAAGCGAACAGCCTAAACCACTTTAAATTTATTCCAGGATATTTTCGGCCCTTCTTGGCAAAGGTACTCGTCAGGCTGTAGCAAGGATAACCAACCTGTAACAATTTAATCAAAGTTTCCTGAAACTGAATTTATTTATTTTGTTATTTTAACTCTCTTTTCGTTTTTAGGAATGGAATTTAATCCAGGTTCGTTCTTCTAGCTAGCCTACAACCTGACAAAGACCCTTGCCAAAAAGGCCCGACATTTCTCCGGAATAAACTGACTTGACACTATCGACATTCTAGCCCCTTTATTTCGTGTCGCTTTTATTTCTGGACGAAATATCTCTGAAATCAGTGACTTAACTGTTTAGCAACATTGACCTTCTAGCCGCTTTATTTCGATTCACTTTTACCTTTTTGGTCGATAGAATAAACATTTCAAGGAGGGAATTCAATGAGGATAATTTCGTCAACCACATTGGCCTGACATATCACAAAAAATCAACGAAAAAAACCCATTTTCGTTGGTTTCTTCGTTGATTTTTTGTGATGGAAGTTAATTTTGTTTTGCAGACCACAGTTTTTTTTTTTTTATGGTACTTAATTTGCCCAGTCTTAAATCCGTGTAGAAAGATGTGGTCCATTGTGGATTGGGTAAGACATCTGTTTTGTAAATCACAGACGCTCTTGATGGTACAAAGAGATCTAGTGGTTTATTCAGGAACCGAACTCCCAGGAATTTGCCGGCATCTAGCGATGAAGGTTAACGATCTCAAGCCGAAAGATGGCAGGTGGCGTTTGGAATCCAAATCACGGCTAACAAAGCAAAACGAAGAAGACACGTAGCAGTTCACCATTGCAGCGATTTCACGCGAAATTCTACGTTTGCGGCACACGGCTCACATCCTCCCGACCGTGGGCACTACAATCAGAAAGCTTTAGGAAATTTATACAGGTCTTTTAGTGCTCCATTCATTTTATTTTGCTCTGGTTTGCTCATGTTCTACGGAAGAAGGAGCTGCAGAAGATGAGAAGACGGTATTTTAAGTATTTACCAAAATGATACCAAAGCCACATGCTAACGGAGCGTTTCCAAGCTAAAGATGCATGCGTCACGCTACATTCTTTTCTGGCCGATGAATGAAGAACTGTATATTGTACTTGGTGTGTTTTATTTAATTCTATTATTTTAATTTACGTACGCTTTTCAAATGGCGGGTAAGAAATAAATTACTTACTTACTTACGCACACCCCTTGTTCAAACTGTTGCGCTGTGTGCTGCAATAGTTTGTCTTTGATCTGATACGGCAAAATCGCATGATTGTTAACACCACAAAGTAGAAGCAGAGGGAAAACAAGCTTTTATGTCGACCACCCAATATTAGAAATTCTCAGTCAAACTAGTCATCCCGTTCAAATCAGGTTCATATAAATTTACTTAGGAGATATTCTGTATTCAACCATTTTCCATTCAACCACATTTTAACTATACAAAAGTAGAGCAGCTTTTAGCCTTGGTAAAAATAAAATAATTTCAGTCTTATTTTTTTTTGTCTTTCCTTTCCACCAAAAAATCAAACTTTTATATATTTCTTATTTCTCAAAGTGCAGAATCTGAGCAAAAGAGCAATAGCGTGAACCAGAAGAAACGGGGACCCGTCTATTCGCCCACCCGTCGATTCGCCCAACCGTCATTAGACCCAAAAAATACGTCACATCCCCCACTTTTTCCGACAGTTCGCCTAACCGTCACAAGACCCAAAATATCCGTCGATTCGCCCACCCGCTGATTCGCCCACCCGCTGATTCACCCACCCGTCGATTCACCCACCCGTCGATTCACCCACCCGTCACTTCACCCACCCGTCGATTCACCCACCCGTCGATTCGCATACCGTCGATTCGCCCAACCTCGGTTTCATGAAGCGTCAATTCACCCACTTCTAAAGCCGTCGATTCGTCCACTCGTCGATTCGCCCACCCGTCATAAGACCCAAAAAATCCGTCACAACCCCCACTTTTTCCGACAGTTAACCTACCCGTCACAAGACCCAAAATATCCGTCGATTCTCCCAAAAAATCCGTCACAAACCCCACTTTTTCCGAAAGTTCGCCTACCCGTCACAAGACCCAAAATATCCGTCGATTCGCCCAATTTTCAAAATCAACCTCTGACCTGGCGCGGCCTTTACCTGGCGCGGCCTTTATCATTGAACGCGGTATCAGAAAGCGACTGAGTCGCAGGGGAGTAATTAAGAAGGTTACGATACCGTCCCATGTAAATAAGGGTGAAAACTAGTAAATATAGCTTGGGGCAGATTGATCAGAAGCATCAAAAAGAGGATAAATGCAAGAGTAAAACATCAGAAAAAAGAGCTACCGTTTTTATGGCACTTGCAGCTCCGCTCAAGTGCCATATACCGATCACTTTTCGGTCTGTCTGTCATGCCACTGTCCTCAAGTTAGGGTACTTCCAGACGTGCTAGGACGATGAAACTTGGCAGGTATATCAGGGACCCGACCAAACCAACTTGAGAATAGTCATCTGCCCGATCCGACCATGGGGGGGGGGGGAGGGGAGACCGTGGAATCCGGAATTTAGCAGCATGCATAACTTTCGAACAGGTGATCGGATCTTAATGAAACTTGATATTTGGAAAGACCTCTTGTCTCACATGTCTCCCTTCAAGTCCGGTATGGATCCGTTGACTTTGGGGGGGGGGGGGAGGGGAGGGAGTTGGAGGGTGGAACCGGAAATCGTGTGACATGTTCATAGTGGACGGATCGGGATGAACTTGGTGGGAAGTACAAGCACAAGCCCTAGATACATAGTTGACAAGATCGAACCGGATCCGAGCACTGTGGGGGGAGTTGGAGGGCGGGTTCCGGCATTCCGGTGATCCCGACTTAAGGTGCTTACACATGTGCTAGGACGATGAAACTTGGCAGGCATATTAAAGACCCGACCAAACTAACCTGGAAATCCGACCCGGTGGTCGGAAGATCCGACCTCCGTGGGGGGAGTGGAGGGAGGGGAAATCCGGAATATTGACGTATTTACAAATTTTGAACGGGGAATCGGATCTTAATGAAGCTTTTATACTTGGAGAGACCTCGTGTCTCAGATGTCACAGTTCAAGTCTGTGATAGATGGGATGACTTTGGGGGGAGTTGGAGGGGGGACCGGAAATCGCGTGACATCTTCAGAGTGGACGAATCGGGATGAAACTTGGTGGGAAGAACAAGCACAAGCCGTAGAATACATAGTTAAAAGACCGTACTGGATCCGAGCACTGTGGGGGGAGTTGGAGGGAGGGTTCCAGAATTACCGTGATCCCGACTGAAGATGCTTACACATGTGCTGGGACGATGAAACTTGGCAAGCAGTTAGGGACTCCACAATTTTAACTTAAAGGACCCCTCGCACTATTTACTCTTCAACTTAAAGTATTTTAAAATATTTTAATTCTTTAAAACTAGGCTGTGCTTCCAACAAATAACCCACGGCTTTTGCTGTTTTAAGCCTTTTCCGAGACCCGCTGACTTGTAGCGAAGAGAGGGAAAAAATTTACATAACCGGTTTTCCTGATGGAAAAACTTGTCGCAGACAACCGTCGACAGCGTGATCCACATCGAAGGCAGCAAGACACAGCAAGTGAGAAAATCAGCATGGTTTTATTAGAGGGGCTAGGGCCGTTTCTCCGATTTGACCACCGTGGGGTGAGTGGAGGGAGGGGGAATCCAGAATCTTCAGGTATGCCTAACTTTTGAACGGGTGATCGGATCTCAGTGAAGCTTGATATTCGGAAAGAACTCATGTCTCATATGTTCCATTTCAAGTTCGGACAGGATCCGATCAATGTGGGGGAGCCGGGGGGGGGGGGCGGAAATTTTGTGACACGCTTCGAATATAGCGATTGGGATAACACTTGGTGGGAAGAACAAGCGTAAGGCCTAGATACATTAGTGACAGAACCGGACCGGATTCGGTCACTCTGGGGGAGTTGAAGGGGGATCCAGAATTCCGGTGGCCGCAATTTAATGTGGGCTACTTCCAGATGTGCTAGGACGACAAAACATGGCTGGAACATTAGAGACTTGACAAGATCGGCTTAGAAATTGTCACTTCCCAGGTCCGACCATCCCTTAAAGTACTCATCTTAACCGCAAAGTACACAAAATACTTTTCAGCAAAACTTACATTTTCATGATCCCCATGAGCACATGATCATTTTTGCCAAAACGGTTCTGCTTAGAAATGAATTTCTGCACCCTTAAAGTGCGCATCTTAACCGAAAAGTAAAAAAAAATACTTTTGACCAACCATATATATTCATGATCCTAAAGGGCCCATGATAATTTTTTTGTCAAGGGTTTTGATTACAGAAGAATTTCTAGAGCCCTTAAAGTGCACATAATCACAGCCAAGTGAAAAAAAAATTACCAAACAATACATTCTCGTGATTTCCAAGAGTTATAATATTCAGTATGTACCCAACAATTGCGAAATCATGACAGAAAATATCACAAGTGTAGCGAAGTGTTATTTGTTATTGAACTAAATTACGTCACAGATATGTGATTTTTTGATGCTAGTAAGACCATCCGCCTTACATGAGGGGAAGCTGGAGGGGGGAGGAGGGGGTATGGCCACAACATGTACTTTCAACATCCTAACCACAGGCAGTTACGGTTCGGACCTAGAAACGGGTCAATTAGCTCATCAGCTCTTACGACAAGTCTCATTAGAGCCAAGCATTTTCCGGAAATGTCTTCCCCACTTTAAAACCTCCCGCAAATGAGTTTTTCATCAATTCCACAGGCAATGTGGCGATCTACTAGTGATACTTTTCGCACTTCTGTGAAACTGGATACTGGATATTCCAGTTTTCCCTTACTTGATAAAAGCTTTGTTCTAAGGCCAAGTATCAGGCTGGAGAATTAACACACATATTTTCGTGCCGTTGAAAAACGGTAAGTAATGTCTTGTAAAAGTTTGACCAGAACCGATCAGAGTGCCGAGATAGGGGCATGAAAACCCTAAACAAACAAAAATGGGGATATCATAGACGTTTTTCGGGTGGTTCCCAAAATCAGCACGATCTTTTTTGCCCACCTCACAATGCCCACGACTCAAAATGCCGTAATTCAGGGTGAAATCAAAATTGTCAAAAATGTCAGTCCGACAGTTGAAAATGCTCTCAGGGGAGGCTGAAATCGTCCTGGTTCAAAGTGCCGACGACTAACTGTCGGTAGGGGAGGTCAAAATGATCTGGGACAACGGACAGCGAGATTAAAAGGGACAGGATTACTACGGAAAATTATGAAAGGATTATTTTATAATTCATCAAACTAGAATGATTTGCGCGAAAGTACGAAGAAATGGCGATCTAAACCTTGCACCCTGAAGGTAAGAATCGTTAAAAATAACAGTTTTGAGCTCACTGTTGGTGTTTCATTTCTATTTTCAGAATTCGAAATTACATTGTAACTGAACAGTTTCAATGCACGATTATCGCCATCCTGATACTCGGTCCGCGCCTTTCGTTTCACATTCATCACTAGGTCCAATTTACTACGGCCTGAACACCTCAAACTGTACGATCGTGGGCATTCTGAACCGTGGGCTGGGTCGTAGGCATTTTGAATCGTGGACATTTTGAATAGTGGGCATTTTGAGTCGCCGGCATTTTGAGTCGTGGGCGTAGTGATCATGGTCATTATGAGCGTCAGCCCATTTTTCCTGCTGAACCGATTCAGCTAAAATCAGGTTCAGCCCGGAACAACAAAAGAAATTCGGTAATAACTTAAGTGAAAAAGTTGACTTATAATTGTCGTCGGCCAGCTGTTCTGCAGAAACTTGTAAAGCTACCGACTAATTAGTACAATTTCCGATTCATCCGACAAGGGTCATATATAAGGAAGCATAAAATGGATCAGAATATCCCTTGGAGCTTCAGTATTCCAGCTGTAATAGTTTCATAAATATTCTCCTCTGGGTTTCCGTCGGAACCTTTGGTATTCCTGCCGCCCAACTTCTAGCCGACTTTGGGTCGAGTCTGCCGACCAAAGGAGTACCAGTCAAATTTTAATCTATTGAGAATCGAATGATCGTGTGGCGTCACAATTTCCTTTAACCGACCAAATAATCGCAACATGTAGCCTACCGCTTTCGGTACATGTTGTACTTAAAAATATGGTAGCTCACTGATATTTTACTCTTGCATTCATCCTCCATTTCCTCTTTCATTATCAGCACCGAAGTCTTATATCATGCTTCTCATCATTCTGGCTCAAGCTGTATTGACTAGTTTTCACCCTTATTTACATCGGACGGTATTGTATCCTTCTTAATTACTCCCCTGTGACTCAGTCGCTTTGTTCCATCGCGTTCAATGAAAAGAGCCGCGCTGGATCAAAGGCCGGTTTTGAAAAATTGGGCGACTCGACGGATATTTTGGGTCTTGTGACGGGTAGACGAACTTTCGGAAAAAGTGGGGGTTGTGACGGATTTTTTGGGCGAATCGACGGATTTCTTGGGTCTTGTGACGGGTAGACAAACCGTCGGAAAAAGTGGGGGTTGTGACGGATATTTTGGGTCTTATGACGGGTGGGCGAATCGACGGATCATAGAATTGGGCGAATCGACGCTCAAGCAACAGGACGTTGGGTGAATCGACATTGGGCGAATCGACATTGGGCGAATCGACGGGTGGGCGAATCGACGGGTGGGTGAATCAGCGGGTGGGCGAATCAGCGGTTGGGCGAATCGACGTTGGGCGAATCGACGTTTGGGTGAATCGACGGTTGGGTGAATCGACGGATTTTTAGATTGGGTGTATTGACGGGTGAGTGAATCGACGGGTGGGGGTAGTGACGGCGACCCGAAGAAACTATGCATTTTTACGCAGTGTCAAATGCGTTGAAACATTTCAACTCGTCCGACGAAAGTATGCGATTTTCTTCATTATTTTTTTTTTTGGGGGGGGGGGAGATATGTTGCTATGCCTTTGCTGAAAGAAAATGGTGTAGGCTAATCCTTTGGATGTTTGAAAATAAATATCTTCTTAGAAAACGATCATGCAACCCGATTTGAACCAGATGAAATATGAAGTTTGACTGAAATTCACATAAAAGGATTGTCCCCAGGGTCCTCACAGTAGTTCCACGCTCGTCTCCCGGGTGTGTCTTTGTCCCTGCAACATCAACTTGACTGGCAAGCACCTTTTGTGTGTGTGTGGGGGGGGGGGAACATGGCTGCATGTTATTTTAAAGAAGAAAAGGTGTGTGTGCCGAATTCAGTGCATACTCCTAAACCCACGAAATAATAAAATTATTAGTTGCGTTTTTGCAGATACCATGTTATCTGTTACCACGGTAACTGGATCTGCACTTAGTCTTTTTTGCAGTTACCGTAGTATCTGATATACGGCTGCTCTGCAAAAACGACAATTGCCGAAATCGCGCTTTTCGAAGTCATCCCAAAAGAAAAACTGATATTCAGTAAAATCACTAAGTGCCAAACTTCTTTCCCACCCCTTTGACAAAAATTGATGAAAGTGAGATGACTTACCACGATCAGTTACCACGGTCGGACCGTGGTATCTGAGTATCAGATACCACGATAACTGGCCATACCACGATAACTGCAAAAACGAATTTAGACCGTGGTATCAGATACCATGGTATCTGCAAAAACGCAACTATTGAGTGAGCAAGGAAGATGGACTTGTTACGTTGTCTCTCGTCTTTGTGAACAATGCTAACTGGTGTTGTGATTTTGAAAGAAAAAGATACAGTTGTGTTCATATTAATCATTCCCGGCCATCGACATAAATGTTTCTCCCCACTATACAATGCCTTCAAGTATTGTCTTGACAACCTTTACGCTTGAAAAGTTTACGATGAAAAGTGTTTCAGGTGTACAATTTAGAGGCAAATGGCCTATTTTTTATTATATTATTATTATTATTATAAACCATATCAATCCAATATCTGTGGCTCAGGCCCCATCTAATTTCGTTTCATTCCCAACCAAGGTGTAAACACATACGCCATCTAGGCAATAAGTTCAGGTTATTGCCGGTAGATCACGTCTGTCTCTTTTCGTCATTGCAACCTAGTTTATTACCTGGACGATGCCGATCCGCCATCAGCATCATCACTTTTCGAGTAGCCACTTGTCATCAACTTACTCCCGACGATTGCTCGCATATCCTGCTATATTGATGCGTAAAACCGGTTATCTGAATTTTGCCAAAGTTTTGCCAGAAGTCAACGGGCCTGGGAAAAGGCTTAAAATAGTCGAAGCCATGAATAATTCGTTAAAAGCAGGGCCCGGTTTTACAGCATTCAGATAGTTCTGAATACAGGAACACAAACAGTAGACAGTGCGAGGTATGCTTCAAGTTTTTCACCACTTAGTAGTGACACAGGTCTTACACTGTCATTTTTTACGCGATCTATTAACTTACCATGTTGTTGACAAAGGAGACTTTTTGTACTTAACTGAGAAGTGTACATTTTTTTTACTGAGAGAGAAAGAGAAGAGTGCGTCTGAGCCCTAGGCTACCTAGGACATCCCTACCCCTTGTTGCTGATTGGTTCTGAGAGTGGAAACTAAGGTCAAGGTCTTCGGAAGAAAATCTCGCTATCCACAAGGTTCCAGCACTATTCAAGACCTAACCTTATCCACCACCATCGAAACCATAGTTGCATTTTTGCAGATGCCATGGTATATGTTACCACGGTAACTTGATCTGCAATTAGTCATTTTTGCAGTAACCGTTACATCTTATATACGGTTGCTATGCAACAACGGCAATTGCCGAAATTGCGCTTTTCGAAATCATCCCAAAAGAAAAACTGATATTCAGTCACATCACTAAGTGCCAAACTTCTTTCCCACCAATTTGACTAAAATTGATGAAAGTAAGATGACTTTTTCAAATACCACGACCAGTTACCACGGTCGGACCGTGGTATCTGAACATCTGATACCGCGATAACTGCAAAAACGCCTTTTGACCGTGGTATCAGATACCATGGTATCTGCAAAAACGCAACTCATATCACAACTCCTTTCACATACCTGCAGAAGGCTGCTAGTGGACCTGACCATTCCTTTCAAGGTGGGTCGCGATGTGAAATAACCAGTCCAGTACGCATGGGGGTCGCTCGCGTATGGCAAGAAATCGTCCTGCTTCACAGGCCACTGTTGTTTCTCTTTGTTTAAGCTCTTTAAATAACACCCAGGAGTTGAGTAGAAGGCGTGAACGCCATTTCTTGATGTCCCTTTGTTGACAAGCCTAGAAGACGACAAAATTTATAGAAGTTCCGGATCGAAACATCGATATGTTTTATGAGGGTGGATTATTTTCGACACTGCAAATTCCTTTTGTACTTAACCAGATCGGTCCGAAATAGACGCCTCGTAGATCGTTACGGAGCTAGTGACATCTTGTGTTCGCTGGAAACTCTGCAGATCAAATATTGGTCCTGACGCGTGTTTCCGCCTAGGTGCGCACCACGGCCTCATCCGGCTTTTTCATTGAGTGTTTTTTTGTTGTTGTGTGTTATATGTAGTATTATCTTTATTTCTTTTCTTTTCTTTGATTACTCCACTATCTTAAATCTGTACAGTGGGTTGCAAATAAATATTATACCTAGACCGTGTTCCACCCTACTTATCGTAGTTGGGAATTACTAATGCTTCCATCGTCACAAATATTAAACATCTGGATCGAACAAATCGAAAATTATAACCGCCTAGCTACCACCCCCCCCCCCCCCCCCCCCCCTTACTTCCGCTTTGTCCTGTCTGGCCGACTTTCCTGATTCGCAAAATTTACCTGTCCGTAGAGAATATTTCCGTTTCGATAGATTTCTCCTTCGTTACCCTTCATGGACTAGTGGTAGTTATTTGATTAGTTCATTCCGTATCCAATCTTTTAGTTATGTGATAAATAAACTACTACACGATTTTGGTTCCTCGGTATCGGTGTTATCTGACTATTAGTCTCCGTTATTTATTGAGTGTTTTTCTGCTGATTGATGCCTACTGTTGTCTTTCTTTTTTTTTATGTTTGTTACTCCATCTTCGCCCTCCTTTTCTTTAGATAGGTAAAAATAAACTGAACTGAATAGATGTAGCTTACTAATATGTTGTACCTACACCGTAAAAAGTTTCTCCGCATAAAGTTTAAAGTTAACTGCAGTATTTGCTACTCAGATTCATCTTATCTCTATTTCGCATTAATCTTATCTGCGTAGAGATAAGGATAATCCGAGTAGCAAATATTGCAGTTAATTTTAATAATCTTTATCCGGAAAAACTTTTTACAGCGTATGTATCAAAGGACCCCTCTTGCTTTCCACCCCCCCCCCCTTGATGACGTGCATGGTCTACCAACCTCTAAAATCCCCCCTTTACAAAATCCTTGACAGTCACTTTATTTGAATGTTTCTGCTTTCAGCGCTAGCCCTTTTCTCTAGGTTTGCATCCTCGAAAAATGTCCATTCTCTTGGATTTCACGGACTTCGCTCTAATTTCCCAGCATTTGACCACGGAGCTCATTTGTTTCATTCGTACCCGAGAAAAAACAAGTATTTCTATGCGAGAGTCGACAAACGCCAAGAAGAGAATCCTAATATCACGAGACAAATACGAGTGTTTTTGAAGCAGAATATTTCCGAACCATTTTTTCATGAAAAAGTCATTTAGAACACAAATAATGTGCCCTTGCTAAAAGCCAGGAAAAAGCACGTAGGCCTCTGACGCAAAACTGGATCAAGTCAACATACTGGAACCAAAACAGGATCGCCAAGGCTCAATAGCGCTTGCCGGCCGGCCGGTCGGCCTACAGAGAAGTATCTGACGATGGATACGTGCGAAACGCCACGGGAGGCTCACGACCGATTTTCAGGTTGATTACTTCGCGAGCAATGACAGGCGATCTTTGAACAATTCTGGTCTCTTCTCAAGATAGCTGCTTTTCAACATGTCGCCTGAGTTTTACAAAGAGTTACAAACGACATTTTTAAAATTCACAAGAAAAATGAAAAACCTTTCATCTTTAGGTCACAAAGGGCCGACAAATACTCGAATTAAATGAAAACGTTAACTTATCACCAAGGCCTGATGAGTTTTTAAGATGAGCATTTATTTCGTCGTCTTCAAAGTTATATTTCACGACTTGTAACACATCTTTACTTTTATGTTGTCTTGAAGGTTTTTTTTTCTCTCACATTTTTCGTTAAACTGACCTTCTTATTATCATATAGGAAATATATCTGTATACAAATTTAACAATGGACATGTACATGCAGTGACGTCAAGCTAACTGCTAAATAAGCCCATCACTACCTATGCATCAATATATATCATCAAGGTCTGATTAATTTGTAAGAGTCGCATATCTTTTCGCGGGATACCGGTCGCTTTTCTGTTGGTCGGTCGGTCAGTCTGTCCGGTGATCGCCAGTTAGGAAACTTCCACATGTGATAACAGGATGGAGCTTGGCCTGGGCATAATATGGATCCAACCAGAATGACTTGGCAACTACAAGCTCCTGGATCCGACATTGAGGGAGGAGTAGCGGGAGAATTCAAAATCTTTAGGCATGCCTTACATTCGAATGAGTGAGATCCGAACGAAACTTGGTAACTGGCAAGAGCACATGTCTCAAATGTCCCAGCTCAAGTCCTGACCTGATCGGACAAGCTATGGGAGGCATGGACAAGCATGGGAGGAGCTAGGGGGGGTACCGGAAATCTATTGGCCCGAGAGGGGGAATCGGGATTGAATTCTTGGCCGGAAGAGCAAGCGCAAGCCCCAGAATTGTCACTTATAGAGACGACTGGATCAGTTGGAGATGGTTCCGGGAATATTATGACATGCACAATTCTCGAACGAGTGAGTCGATTCGGTTTGGAATTCCATTCATAGGTCTGGATCAAATTAAGCTCGAGATCGAGCCGCTGTGGGAGAAACTTCAGCAGGGTCCCGGAAATATTGTGGCATGCAGATAACCCTCGAGAGGGTGATCCCATGCGCATGAAACTTAACAGCTGAAAGAGAGATCTGGTCTCAGATTTCCATTCATAGTCAGGACAAGGTCTGGCAACTGTGAGGGGCATTGTACTGGGGGGGGGGGGGGAGGGGGCGTGTAAGCTTGCGACATGCATTACACTCAGATCTGATTCAAATGAAACTTGAGGAAGGGCTAGAGAACACATCCTAAATGTTTCATGCAGCTCTGGACCAGGTCCAGTCAATGTGAGAGAGGTCACAGAAATCTTGTGCCAATCACAACACTCGAGGGAGTGATCAGATTCGGGTGAATCTTGACAATAAGCAACATTACATTTCTTAGATTTTCTATTTAAAGTCAAGTCCACGGACCTGGCAACCGGATCTGGGGGTAGTAAGGGGGTGACAAAAATCTTGTGGCTTACTTAGAGAAGAGAGATCGGGACGGGTCTTGGCAGGAAGAACAATACCGAACCAGGCCAGATCTGGTCCCACCGGGGGACTAGGAGTTACCGAAAACAGTAAAGCATGTACAACTCTCGAACAAGTGATCCAGTCCAGTGAGCCTTTATATTTTGATAACGGCGCGTGCTCTAGGTGTGCCATTTACAGGAACGGGCTGGATGCTGTCGCCTTATCTAAATGGCAGACCCTCTGTGTACCAACTTTTTGTTCTCTCTGTTTTCATCAAATATTATGACATTCAAAAGCAATGTCGCAAAGGCAGATCGTTTTATCGTTTCCAAAGCCGGGAACCTTCCCTGGGACACGTCCGCACCTGGAAATTCCCAGTCGTCCAGGTTCTAAGACTCATCACGCTTCCAACGACAAAGCAAGGGGGCTCTTATTCTACACAAGTGATAAAACCAGATGATAACCTATTCGAGATATGATACAGAGAAGATATATTTTAGTGAAGTTCAAACTACTTAGTATATTATCTGACATTCCGTCGAGCTTCTTAGCTTTTTTTTTCATATTTTGTGTTCTAAGAGTATGCATTGATTATCTGCTTATCAGTAGAAAGTTAGTTAATATAGAATTCTATGCAGCTTGCGATTCGTGTTTGTTTTTCTTCTTAAATCCGCAGCTGTCCCCTGTTCGTAAGGTGATAAATCGCAATTACCTACCCTTTCTCGGGCACCTGCTGTACACCCTTTCCCAGCACAGGCCGAAACCAGCGGAGCCGGCCAGAAATTACACAATTACGTTTTCAAACAATTTGATCTCAATTTTTTTATACGTTACACCGGCAGGGGTCAGTCAGTACGGACACTTGCCATGAATTGAAATCGCGAATGGGTAACCCATCAATATTTCGTTAGTTCACAAAACCAGTCCGAAAAAATTACAAGGATTAAGGAAGAGAACGGATTTGAAAGGAACAATGTAGTACTTGGAAATTCACGTAATATCACGTAAAATCGACCAATTTTCAGAAAAAACGACTGTTTTCATGAAAAATCAAATGTTTTGACGAAAAATCGTACAAAATACATAAAGGCAAAAAGGCAAAGAAAGAAAAGGCGAAAACGAAAAGAAGTCTCAGTTTCATTGGACTCTATTTAAAAACCAAAAAAATACACAATCAACATTCCTGTCAGGAAAGCACAAAAGGAGTGCTTGGCTAGGGCAGGGAAATAACCGATATTAGTTAAACAACAAACAAAGTCAACTAACTGAATACTCTATATAAAGAAAGAGGAAGGGGACGAGAAAAATTAACCAACGGTTTCAACTTTTAATGAAAAAGAGAGAAAATAAGGGAAACAAAGAACGAGAAAGAAAGAAAACAAACAAAATAAAGAAAACAGGGGAGGGGTCCAAAGGAGGATAACACTAAACAGGATTGCATCATTTCTTCCAGCAACAGGTTGAAGAGGACCCTTGCCAATAAGGACCGAAATATCGTAGACGAATACTGTTTCATATCCATTACCAAATCAGCTTTTGGGCTAAACTTGTCATTTATGAAAAGTAAGTAAGTAATTTATTTATGACCCGCCATTTTGAAAAGGCGGAGTAAATGACAAAAGTAAAGAAAATAAACAAAACACATATATACACACAGAAAAAGACACTTAATTTTTAATCTTCGGTCAGGAAGCAGTGGACGACATCGTGTGCTGGTTGGGCCTTGTTGTCCATGAGTTTTGAAAGTGATGACGAAACATCCAAAAGGGTAACACTTGCGTCTTGAATTTTGAATTTCTCCGTCAATGTATGGTTATGACATAATTTCGACAAGTGGAGCAGGTGCTTTGCATATTTAAAATAACATGATCTCATCTTTTTAATCTCCTTCTTTCGCAGAACATGAGTGACGCCAGAACGAAATAGTATAGAAGGAGCGCAGAAGGTGCTGTACAAATTTCCCAAAGCTTTACGATTATAGCGCCCCCGGTTGGGGACGATGCGCCCATAGGCGCTACGGATCGACTTATAAACTTCTTGAACAACCGATGAGCAAAATTTTGACAATGAAGATTTGAATGTTATGCCGAGCCACCGTAGAGAGTCAGTTGATTTGACGATGAACGATCCAAGAGATATAGAAGCTTTAGATGCACTCGAACAATTTGACGAAGGGTTGAAATGCAGGTACTCACATTTTGAAAGGTTAACTTCAAGGCCAATTTTCAGAAGTTCTGACGACAGCTTACTTACATTTTTTGTGAGTGTGGATCGGCTACGGCTTACTAAGAGCAAGTCGTCCGCATAGGCTATGTAGCTGAAGGCATAGTCTTTATAGAAGTAAGCAGGAAGCAAAGAATCGAGACAAGAAGATATGGCCGATTTGAAGATGTAGGGAGATAAGACTCCCCCTTGGCGAACACCAGTTCGGACAGAAATAATCTCTGACAAGCTACCTTGCCATTTGAACCTTACTGAAGAATGACCATACCAAAATTTTAACAGATAGACGACAGACAGATTCACGCATGTCAAAAGCACCAGCTATATCTATAGAACATATATGTATAGAAGACTTGTCGCGGGTAGCCTATTAAATAAATTTAATAGTAATCCGTTACCCAAAAATCCTAAACTTTCCTACTGAACTTTCCAAAACCGAAAAAAAATAAACAAACTGCGATAGCCATGTAGATAAGGCCGTATCCGGGAGGGAGGGGATTCACCCCCCCCCCCCCCCCCCAAAAAAAAAAAAAAACATGAAACAAGTTTTTCATTGGCTTTAACCTCTGATCTATTTTATTTATTTTCGTACTGTTAGGTATGGATTAGGTCCCTCCCCCCCCCCCCCCGGGGAGAAACCCCAGACCCGCATGGATAGCTGTTAACAGCTGGTGTCATGACAGAAGCTCGGACAGAATTACAGATATGTAAGTGTCCTACAACGCATTTCGAGAGTGTGTACCTCCTGGACAAAGAAAATATTTTGTAACAAAACATCCGACATCTGACATCGTAAACCACAATGGCACTACAACAAAGAACGAACCTAACTGTCCAGACAGGTTTCTCCGATCTTGCAAAAGCTGATGAGGTTGGTATATACCTGGCCTTTAACAAATATCACATGTAAGTTTAATGAGGCAAGTGCACCAAGATACAAATTTTCGGTTGACAAGTTATATCTTAAGTAAGTGGTATCAGACCCATTACAAGATTACTAAAGAGTTTGTTAGCCAAGGCAACAGAAACAATCGCTCGGACGCTACTCATAGAACCGCTTCTCGCAGGGGTTGGGGATCTTCTGTCATGTGGAAGTTTCGAGGGGTTGCCCACTCTCGGTTTTAGTGTATAGCAAGGGTCTGGTGCCGCGGTGCCGGGCCAGAGCCGGCACCGGTTGCCACGTGCAAAAATATTAAAATCAGCATGTTTAGAAACGGAATCGTCTAATTTATGGCCGGCGCCCGTACGGTCGCTATTTTCGGTCGGTGACAGCCGTGCCGGGAAGGTGTGTACAGCATGGATTACGATAAACAAGTCCAGTTTTGGATACAGACTTTGGACAACCAGCATAATTCAGGTTGGTGAGGTTTAATTAATCACGCAGAATGAGTGACAAGCGAGGAGCGCAGAGGTTAGACACTCTGCAATTAAAAACTGAAGGTAGTGATGCAATAGCAGTTTTTGCATAATATTATGATACTTTCGGTCGAAAGAAAAGTTACAGGTGTCAGAAACAGAGATTAAAGCTGATTTTAAGCAAAAACAATGTCTTTCAAAACACAACTGTGCATGCGATAATAAGCTATTACCTAGATGCATAATTACAAAAGAAGCTATTTTTTGCGATCCAATCAGAACTCCAACCGAACGGTCAGTGGCATTGGCGCATAAGCTATAACATGCCCAACATCGGATCGTCAACATTTTACTAGACCAGAGATCGCAAAATTTAATTCCGATACCACTCGAAATACCTTTCCAGTTTCCGCCCGCATAGCAACAAAGATTCAGTTCCCCGTTTCTCGGGAAATGTTCACATGGCAGCTCCCCTCTCCAAAGTCGGAAATTAGTCGTCTAAGAGAAGACTGATGAAACAAGTTTCTCCGACAGGGGAACTATCCAGTAAAATACACGTAGCAACAGCAAACCCAAGAAATATTACTTGGGGCTTTTTAGAGCCGTTTCTAATCATAGGGAACCGATCTCCGGAAAGAAGGATGATGAAAAAGTATTGACATCCGAGGATGAATAAACTAGCAATAGATGGTAAACGAGTTCCGAAAAGCACCTAGTGAGAACCAACGAAAGCCTTTTCAGCACTGCGCTAATCATTGAGAGAGAGAGTTTATTAAACGGATAATACTACATACTACATAAGTGCCAACCCAGAAAGCACTGGCCTGTCCTAGGGGGTGGCCATTCCAGAGCTATAAACACTATATCCATATAACATCCAAGTCGCAACATGAACCAAAATGGTACAGTGAACACAAACCAAAACCCGGAAACAACAGGGAACTAAACTAAAAATCATATTTATTCGGCAAACATTATTTCAATTGTATTTTAATATCAGCGATAAAATCACTAACCACGATAAAATCATTGACCACTCTCATTTCCGATTTGTTTTTCAAAGTACGAATCAAACCTGAACTTCTTGACCCTAATCCCATCTTGAATCTCAGCCTCATGTCAATCCAACCTTTATCGTTGTCAAGAGAGAAGAGAATTTAAGACAAGATTTAAAAACAGCAAAGTACTCTAGGATTTTTTCAAACAAGGTTTAAGCCCTTGATCTGGCCTGGATGCTCATCTAGCTACTGAACGGTTAATTTGCAAAGAACTGTTGATAAATGTATATATAATAGTAATGTATTGTCTATCCAAATTCCCAAAGACGAAAGTGAGGTAACAAATAATAAGAAAGATAGAAAAAATCAAGATAACTATACAATTACACTAACACAAAGGAAAACGGACGATCTGACTCCTTTTTGTGCAGTTATGTTTTTTCTGAATCATCTCGAACACCGAACTCCTGAATAGTATGCTGTTTAAATGCCAAAGCGAGAGCTTAAGAAGAAATTACAACACAAAAGTAAGTTTTTAAGTAATTATACTATTTATACCCGATGCTTCAACTCAATTCAATTCAATTCGCTTTATTCTTCGTTAAGAAAAATAGCATCGGAAATGTCAACATAATCACAGAGATACACTAACATGAGAATACATAGAATTTTTTGTTAATTTACACAATACTTTGTATGATTACAATTCAGTTTGATTTCATAAAACTTTCATCGAAACAAAATGATACTAACACATTGAGGCCCGTATCCAGGAATTTATTTCGGGGGGGGGGGGGGGGGGGGGGGTGCCTGCTGGTCGGACAAAAAAGTACAAAAAAGACATAGATCAGAGGGAAAGCCTAAACCCCCTAACGCCCCACAACCCCCCTGGATACGGCCATGCATACATTATACAGAATTTACTCGTGTTAAAATGTCAACTGGGTCAATTCTATAAAAAAAAAAATCGTGACAGTTCTTTGCGGTCCAAAAGAACAATGGTAGTGTCAAAATTAATTAGCGCTTAGGAATTAGCGACACCTCGCAGCTTTCCACGACACGTGCCGATTTAAGGTTCAGCTTATGGCGGGTTTACACTCCGCGTAAAATCCGAGCGTATTTTGAAATCCGAGCGTATTTTGAAATCCGAGCGTATTTTACGCACGTTTTGAGCTTGAAAACATTTCTAGCAATACGGACGTATTTGAGAAATCGGTCCGTTTTGTATCTGAATACGTCCGTATTGCTAGAAATCTTTTCAAGCTCAAAACGTGCGTAAAATACGCTCGGATTTCAAAATACGCTCTGATTTTACGCAGTCTGTAAATGGACCATGATCAACCAGCCTTTCCAACTGAAATTCTGCATGGCAACAGCTACCAGCGATCAATAGCTGATATCATTTCTCAGAATATCTCCGCTTCCACATCGCTGCTTGGCAGACTATTTCGTTCCCGCCGGAAACAAGGGAAAAACTTGAGAAACGAGACAGGTACCATTAGGTACAAGGGGAAATAGTTCTTCCCGTCTACTAATGCACAAAAAGACGTCCCTGACGAAAAAGGAAATGCAATTGAGATAAAAAAAGAAGAAAAAACACAATTTCCATAGAGGAACTGTTAAGGAAAGAAAATCAGATTAGCAGCACAAATGCCACGAACTCAAAAACATCTCAGTGTCGTTTGTTTTAGAAAAATGTATAACTAAACCCTACTTTTAAGAATACAAAAATAAGCCGTTGGCTTCTACTGAATTTTTCATCATAAATGTTTCTGCCTACATATTGTCCAAGGAATTATTAAAAGCGTTGATTCACTCACTTCTTTTCGTACGGTATAGCGCTAGAAACTACGCAACTTCCAACAGAGCCAACAAAAATTATCAAAAACATTTTTGAAGAGCACTGAGCGCAATTAGTAATTTAACCAAAATAAAGACAAAATACAGCCGAAAATTAAAAATGAATCTGGATATTTTTCTTCGTCGTGCTCTCGTTCTCCCGTTTCTTCTATACTCTTTCACGGCTAAGCTGTGGAACGTCATAAGTGAAACGTCTGCAGCGAAACTTCTTCATGGCAAAACGTCCCCATGTGGTAATGAAAACAAGACATAGCCTTATCATGACAAAACATCTCCACGGTTAAACGTTCCCAAGGCAAAACTTCCCCATGGTGAAACGCCCCCAAGCATAGATTTAGTAATTCACCTTGGGCTTCAGGCGCATACCAGGCCCTTGGTATTTGGTTTAATGAATAGATTTTTTTTTATGTTAGTTGTTTATAAGTTTGTCAATAAAAGAACTTGAACTTGAACAACCTCGAAGCGTTTCATTGTAGATGCAGGGACAATCCTAAGGCAGCAAAGAGCGGATGTGGGACCAGCTGCGTAAGGTATGTACCATTTCCGCCAAAATATACAGTGCCGCCTGTCTTGTCCTGGGTTATGTCGTTTATAGCAGAAGCCACAGCAGATACAGTTTCGATTGCAACCCTGCTTGACTCTTCAGGTTTTATAATGCCTCGGAAAATGGTTATGGATTTTCACTGCGTAGAGTACGCGTGACATAGTAGTCCACATGAACTGCGGCCGAGCATCACTTGACACAAATAACATGGCGAAATTACAGACAACGCTATTGACTGATCACGCTAATACACGCTATACCGCTGTTTTGAACTTCGACACGTCATTTGTGTCAAATGAAATTCGGCGGCGCTCTTCTTTGTGCCCACATTACATCACGCATAATCCCAGCAGTAGAAAAGCGTCTCTTCGTCTAATTATTTGATTTTACGCAGTTCAGTCGTGAATGTAGGCTACGTACGTGTACAGGTATACGTGTTTTAATGTCTAACTGAAAAGCCAACTATTTAACTGAATTATTTGGATTCTGCAAAGCGATTCTTTTATTTTCCACTATCTGCTCTAGTTATGACGTTCAGAATATCTGCGGCCGTCCCCACAATGTAAATTCTACTATGACGCGGGAAATTTTAATCTCAACACAAACGCGGCTTTTCAGCGGGCAGTGATGAGATTGGTGAAGATTGCTTAGTCCCTGAACAAAAAAAATCATAAAAATTTCTCGTATGGCATACAACAAAAATACAAGCGCATAGAGGTCATAAATCCCATGGAAATTCCACTATTTGAAAATCGATTATTCGTAAATAGCGGAACAACGAAGTAACGCATTTTCAACGGGTTTCAACGGCGTAGCAACACCAATAAACAAGGGGGATCAGGCAGCACTTGAGTCTGTACGAAGAAGAGTCACTAAATGCATCAAAGGATATAGCACCCTGGACTATCAAACAAGATTAACGAAGTTAAACCTGCCAACCCTTTGCTACCGTCGCCGACGCGGTGAAATCATTATGGCACACACACTCTTGGAGACAGACACCAACCTGTTTCAGCTAGAACAGAACACCCGAACCCGAGGACACTCCAAGAAGTTTTTCCGGAAGAGAGCTACAACCAAGAAGCGAAATCAATTTTTTACTAATCGAGTGGTACCGCTATGGATTCCTCAGTCAAAACACTGCCATGGCAGATAGTGTGGAGGCCTTCACGTCATCGGTTGATAAAGACTGGACTCGGAAGCCTTTGAAAACTGCATGGGATTCCTAAGATGCGGCCCTCTCCATCCATCACTACCCAGCGCACGACAGGATTACCTTTCGCTGGCAAGTACGATTTAAGGTTAAGGTAATTTAAGGTATTCAAGTAAATTTAAGTGAATGGGTAACTAGAATCCTATCCCAGCCCTTTTCGGTTAAACTTTAAGGCGTACACGGCCCTTGAACCCTCATAAGCTTGAAAAAAAGCCGTTTCGAAAAAAACAAAACCCCCTACTTTCATTCAGATTTAGTAATCGTGACTGTACCGGACTGGCAACCGGACCAACCTTTACGATCTTATAGGCAAATAAAGCGAATTTTACCGTATTAGCTTATCCAAATTTTTGTACCAGCTGGTTGCAGCCTGGTACTGAAAATCCTCCCCTGCAGTCATCAAGACGTTCGTGGTAGCAAATCCCTGTTTCATCTTAAGAACGATGTCAATGAAGCGTTTGACCTAAAAAGAAACGAACGTACGTACCGGATGAGCTTGTCCAAGTTTTTGTACCAAACGGTGGCAAACTGGTAGTTGAAATCGTTGCCCATCGTAATCAGAATATGGTCAGTAGCGTAGTGAGAGGCTGCATTTGTTACGTACTTCAGAAATTCCGCCACCTACAATGTAAAAGCAAAGTCAAAGCAAATAACAAAGAATACGATGCCCTATGGAGGACGGGCATCTCAAGAGTCAAGACAGGGAGAGTGATATTTTGAAGTTTAGTTGTTTATTTTGGATTTAACCTACCGATCTGGCTGATTGAGTATTTTAAAATGTTAAACTTAAATGACTGAACTTCGTGAAAAAATTAAAGGGTTTTTAATATTAGGTATGATCATAAACGGTTTTGCATATAGAGTAGTAACCTAACCTTAGAGAAAAAGGAAATAATTAAAGAGCTTTAAATTAGATGAGAATGTTTGACGGAAAATGAAGAGTTTGGAAATAGAAGGTAGTTTTATTTTTAATTAGAGTCTGGAAAGTATTACAAGAAAGTGTTTTTTATGACGAAAGTGTAAGAGACTTTAAAGCAGGGTAAACTGTTAGGTAATTTTTGTATTAACGTCACTGAGTGGAGGTGGAGACGTAGCCATTTATTTAAGTTCAATCTACAACAGGAAAAAAATGGAAAAAATAAGCTAAGCGGAAAGAAAAAAGAATACGAAAATAAGCAGATTAGACATGGCCCACTCACAGCATGACGCATTTGTCCAGTAGCTTACTTTGGACGCCGCTTGACTCCAAACGGCAACGAAAAAACACAATAGTTGCGTTTTTACAGATGCCATGGTATCTGATACCACGGTCTAAAGTCGTTTTCGCAGTTACCGTGGTGTCTGATACCATGGTCAAAAGGCATTTTTTGCAGTTATCGTGGTATCTGGTCAGTCATCGTGGTATTTGATATCCAGATACCACGGTCCGACCGTGGTTTCTGAAAAAGTCGTCTCACTTACATCATCACCAACAATAGAGCCTAGGATTTTGTCAAATTGGTGGGTAAAGAAGTTTGGCACTTCGTGACGTGACTGAATATGAGGTTTTCCTTTGGAATGACCTCGAAGGGCGAAGTTATTGTCAGGTCCAGACGACCATCCCTTAAAGTACTAATCCTAACCGCAAAGTAAAAAAAATTAAGTTTAAGCATAATATACATTTTTGTGATCCCTATGAGCCCATGATCATTTTTGCCTCAAGGGTTTTGCTTAAAAGTGAATTCCTTAAAGTAAAAACAATACTTCTGAATTTTCATCACAGATTACTAGCACCCTTAAAGTGCGCATCATCACAGCCAAATCCATTACCAAACGATACATTCTCGTACTTTGAGGATAAATATTCCTTCAGTCCAAGCTGACTGCGAATCCGTTTTGCACTGTCAAATATGATAGATTCTCGTGATTTCCAAGGACCCATGATGATTCTTATCTCAAGGGTTTTGCTTACAAATGATCACAACAAACCCACGAATTGACGAATTCCAACTTTCATCCTCTGACTCAGCGTTGCAAGTGCCAGATCAGCTTCCAGCTCTTGTTTATATTACTCCACTGTACCCAAGAAGCTTTTCAAATTTCGAACTCACGAGACTAAATAATGGGGATGTTATACAAGGGACTTCTACCGTGACAACCATCCCAGAAGTTAATTTTACTTCGTGTCTATTTGCCGCGGTATAAGTGCCGTCTATAAAATTCCATTAAACTGTAGCATTACGATTATAGACGAAACAGTCGACTAAAACTCATTCATGTCAGCTGAATTTGGAATGCAAGCCTCGTGACTCGGGAATCCCGGGAAAGAAAATAAATTTGGGAACCGCCCGGGTTCAAAAAACAGGAAACATTATTTCCCGCCAGGAAAGTTTCTGCGGAAATAACCTGAGAATGCAAACAGGGATAACACGAAAAGCAGGCAAGGAAAAAGGAAAACTCCTAAAATGTTCGGACTTAGCAACAAAATGTCTCAGCTGAGCAGTCAAGCGAGAAACGAAAATCAGACATGCCCAGGCAAGTAATGTCAAAAGCGGAAATTGTCCCGCACCAAATAGGCATGATGAACGGTGATGCTGGATTATGTTTCTGGGTTCGGGAAATAGCGGTGGTTTTTCAACCTTTTACTGTATCGGGTTGTGCGTTTTTTTGTTTTTTTTGCCCGGGTTTGAAAACACAACACCCGATGGAAAATTTATCTCAAAATACTACTATGAAATAGTACGAAAAAGTTGCATGCAGTACTAACTAGGGTACTACATACTTCTACCTCAAGGATACCGTGTTACTTCATGCTACTATATGCTACTATTGGCAAGACTGGATGCTACTATGGCAAGACAGAATGCTACAGGATACTACTACATAAGATTGGACCATTCTGAGGCACATTAAATGATAGAACTCTTTGCTATTACATAGTATTACATGCAACGTTTTCCTACTACTACCATAGGCTACTACTACGCAGGCTACAAATTTTTCATCGGGCACTAGAGAGCAGTACCTAGTGAATCCTAAAACGGTTTAAGAAAACTAGAGGCTCGTAGTGCGTACTCCGCGAGGGGTTGCCCGCTGTTGATTTCAGTGTACACCAATTGCCCGGCAGGCACCGGTTGCCACGTGTTAGAACGTCAAAATCAGCAGGTTTAGAAGCAGACCCATCTAGTTTATGAATGAAATATTTTATTGCCCATCAACAGCACAAAGGAGGAAAAAGATGGAGTATGTGAAAAAAGAAAAAACAACGACTACAAAAACAAAACAACACTAACCTAGATACAAAATCAAACAAATCTTATCAAAAGAATACCCATCCAGGGGTGTACAACATTCTTATTATTAAGGCTCGCGGCCAGATTATCAACACTTAGTGTAGGGTCTGCGACAGAGTACTTCTGAATCAAGTACCGGTAGCGGGACCAACTGGGAAGTCGAAGAAGAAATTTAGCAAATTTGAAGAACAGCTTCCTTAACTCTTTCTTATCCGTGGCGTTTAAAAGATCCCAGAAAGGAGCCACAAACAGTAAATGAGGCAGATCCACTGCGTTATGGGCGGCACCGATACGAACACCCTGATTTCACCCGGTGCCGACCGGTGCCAATAAAGGGTATACAACATGTACCGGGGTGTGGGCAACCCCTCGGTGATACTCGGGCAGTTAAGAACAGAATTGTTCAACTTACTCTTTGCTTTGCGTTGTATTCAGGACTATGAGGGTCCTCAACGATGGGCTGGTCACCACAGTATGAATCGAAGCAGAAACCAGGAGGCGGGCTATAGTTATTGTATAGGATCCCAGTGAAGATGGACGTTTTATCCCCTGAAATCAAAAATGACCAATAACATACATGTAACACACGCTGTATTACATATAATATACAATGTATACATATAAAATGCATTGTATTCTTTCTATGTAAGCACTCCTTCGTCTACAACAAGTACCAGCGTTTAGAGCAACCGTGCAGTAACTATGTTAATTCATTCTTAGTCTCCACTTGCGCTGTGTATTTTCAGTAGCTAAATTCACACATTTTCACATAGCCTACATACCTTGCTATTTGCGCCATCCCCGGTGACTGAAATATATGCATGCAGTTCCCACCATTTTTGATAGTGCAAAACGGATACGTCAGCTGAATTTTTGAAAGAAAAAAAATTTGAAAAAAGCCAAGAAGGGCCGAAATATACCTCTAATAAAATTCAGCTGACGTATCCGTTTTGCACTATCAAATTTGATTGGCAGTCAGTTTGGGCTGAAAGAATTTTTATCCTCCAGTTCCTACCGTTTCTTTTCAGCCTGTACAATTTCCAAATGTGTGAAATTCGGGCCTTGATTGAGAGCTCTTATTATCCTCTAGCCTACAGGGGCTACAGGTAATATTTGTCCATGAACTCAGTTGCAGGCATTCCCAATGCCTTTCTTTTATACAACTGCTGACTGTGTCAGAATTGTTTTTTTGCGCCAGCTTCCGAGTCTAATTTTCGTTTTCGCTTTTGTGGATTTATTTACGCTACCAGGTTAACCCAAATGACTCGATCGTGACTATTTGCGCCAGCGTTTTTCTTTCGCATATATTTGCGCCTTTCCGGCTCTGTTTTGGGCCACGCAGTTTTTCAAAAAAAGGAATAGAAGTAGGTGTATACATTTGTTATCAGTTGATTTAGTCAGGATGGATGTATTTTGATGTTCCACGCACGATCCTTGTGACCTGGTCTTTATTTACACAAGTTTATTTTTGTGTATTATTTTGTATATATTATTTTATATATATATTATTTATTTATTTATTAATAGAAAAAGACGTTAAGCAGAAGCTTCTCTCTCTTATTGTTATTAATAGAAAAAGACGTTAAGCCGAAGCTTCTCTCTCTTATTATTAGCCAAAGAATCACATGAAAGGCGTATTAGGATATAGGTTGTATTTATTTTAGTATAGGCGGACTCCTGAGGGAATTGAAGGGAACGGCGAGAATAGAGGGAGTCACTCCACGCGGACTCCGCGTACAGAAACCGGGGAATGCTTCCTAAATGGATTTTATTCGAAAAAAAATATGCAGTTAACGAAATTAGTCTGGATCCACTTTATTTTTGGTTTTGTTTATGTTGATTTTTTTTATTAATTTACACTGCACCAACATCAGCAAAAATTGATTCCCCTATGAATCTGAAAGGGAGTCTTTTTGATAGTGGTGATGATAATCGAAGCATTCCCCGCCGGTGAGGACTCGCGAGAATACGGGGAGTGAGTCCCCGGGTCGGGGAACGGCGAGAATACGCCTTAAAGCGATCAGATCGACCGTGGGCCATCTATTTACCTGGTCCCTGGTTTAGCCTACTAGGAATTGATTTAGCCTACATGTGTCAAGCAACGGCTTTCATGTAAAGACAAGTCAAAGGCCAGGTATAAATAAGCTGAAATATAGAAAATGATGTCCTATGTGCTTTAAAGCACAGCTCTTATTATAAATGACCTTATCCTGATGAAACCGTCAGAAATATCAGTTTTCAAAAATACCATTACTTGCCCCGTGAAATTAGCGATTTTTTTTATTAGCGCTTGTCGACTCTATCCAGCCTTCCTGCTAGCTGACGCGGTGACGCGCCTAGCTGTGTCAACCAACGGCTTTCATGTAAAGACAAGTCAAAGACCAGGTATAAATAAGCTGAAATACAGAAAATGATGTACTATGTGCTTTAAAGCACAGCTCTTATTAGAAATGACCTTATCATGATGAAATCGTCAGAAATATCAGTTTTCAAAAATACCATTACTTGCCCCGTGAAATTAGCGATTTTTTTTATTAGCGCTTGTCGACTCTATCCAGCCTTCCTGCTAGCTGACGCGGTGACGCGCTTACATGTGTCAAGCAACGGCTTTCATGTAAAGACAAGTCAAAGACCAGGTATAAATAAGCTGAAATACAGAAAATGATGTACTATGTGCTTTAAAGCACAGCTCTTATTAGAAATGACCTTATCATGATGAAATCGTCAGAAATATCAGTTTTCAAAAATACCATTACTTGCCCCGTGAAATTAGCGATTTTTTTTATTAGCGCTTGTCGACTCTATCCAGCCTTCGTGCTAGCTGACGCGGTGACGCGCCTACATGTGTCAACCAACGGCTTTCATGTAAAGACAAGTCAAAGGCCAGGTATAAATAAGCTGAAATATAGAAAATGATGTCCTATGTGCTTTAAAGCACAGCTCTTATTATAAATGACCTTATCCTGATGAAATCGTCAGAAAGATCAGTTTTCAAAAATACCATTACTAGCCTTCCTGCTCTCTGAGGCGGAGGCTGGACGCACAATATATGAAAGTTGGACGAAGCGTGGTTATAACGGGAAACCAAGCAAAATAAAAGAAATCCAGACCAGAAGGCAGACCTGACAGTCTACCATATCTTCCAAAATGAAAAACAATATTTTGAAGCTTTGTATGTCCTTGTGTGTGAAAAAGTTGTCGGGGGACATTGAAGCTTTTAGCGAAGTTTGCGTTTCGTGACTGTCAAAACTCGGCTAGGCCGAAAAAGCGCTAAAAAGTCGTAGGTTCAAAACGAAACGATGTCAAATATAAATTAAGTTTATAATCCCATAAGGGGGCTAAGGATAATACAAAAGGCAAAACTCCGATAGGATTTGTGTTTAATTCTATCCTTCGTCGCTGAACCAAGAAGCAATTAAGTCGAAAAGATCATGCATGGCAGATAAAATGCCGGGAAACACCGCATGTCTTATCAACAAGAAGATTCCACTTTGGCTTGGCAAAATGGAACTGTGGTTTCACAATATGGGAACAAAAAAATTGCGATAAACACCGAGAAAATACCACAATTACTTTGTATTGCATCAGAAAAAAAGCTGAATTAGCCAGACGTTGCACCCAATGCCAAATTCCTCAGAAGAAATAGCTCCACAGAATTCTCTGCTTATCTTAGTTTAGGGAGTTTTAAAGGTTATCAGAAAAGGGCTAAGATACGACAGTCTGATTACCCATCATATTTTTACTTAATGAGGCTAGAAGAACCGACAAAAACGCGTCACTTCGTTACTTTTTTATCCACGATTCTTGAATTTTAGCTGACGTAATTTCTCTTCCGTAACTGTTGTACCTCAATACGTACGTAGCTCTATGTTTGAAATGTTTAGCAACAACAGCGGCAGCCAATTGCCGTAATTCGCCATATTCCTGTTCAGCGCTTCCAAGCGGGCTAGTTTCTGTTGATCCCCTATGCCTCACCATCAGCACTTGGATCAGACATGGCAAAGCAGATCCACAGGTTAGTGACTGGAAAACCTGTCATCCGTATCCCAGGTAATGGAGGTTTTGCATATGTTTCAGCAGCAGAAAGTGAGAGTGGCCCATTCCCCTATGCGATTAGACTTTTTACTATGTCTATACAAGTGTTGGTTATAAGGCTCATAGACATTGTAAAAAGTCGGATCTATAGGGTAGTGTGTCACTTTCACTTTCTGCTGCTGAAACACATGCAAAACCTCCATTACCTAGGACACAGATGACAGGTTTTAAACTCGCTAACCTGTAGGTCTATTTTACCATGTCTGATCCAAGTGCTGACGGTGAAGCATAGGAGGATTAACAGAAACTAGTCTGCTTGGAAGCACTGAACAGGAATATGGACAATTCATGGCGGACTTGCATTCTCCAAGCCAGGAAGATGAAAGTAACATGGGAAGTGAAAGTGACCAGGACGCACGGAACAGAGGGCTATCTTCAGATGTGATTCTGCAATCTGGAATCGAACATTTCAAAATCTTCGCTTTGTTAGCCATTGAAACACACGCTTTTGCAGACATTCAAACTTTCCGCGACTCGCCGTAAAGTTATTTGTCGTGCAACCAGCGGAGATTCCAAATGTCACTACTAGACTACGCGACGTAACAAAACAAAAATCCCTTACATGAGTCAAAATAATTCATTGTATTCAAATCAAACATATAAAAATAAACTGGCTTTTCAGTTAAACTTTAAAGAAACGGCGTTCAGTGATGACAGAAATTCCCAGCAAGAAAGACAATAAAAATAAAATAAGGCATTCGAAATAGTAATAATTATGTACACGTTGATGGTCTAAACCTTTAAACACGACGTTACTAAATATAACTGATGCTTCTTTATGCTCATGAGAGGAATCTGCCCCCCAGGTTTGACAGGACGCGCGAAACCGACTACCAGAGTATTTGCAGTGACCAGTTTGTAAATTCACAAATCCCGTTTTATTTTACTTTACAGCTAAAGACGGCCTAAAAATATGGTGTTTCTCCAATTCTATCGTCTGGTTTGTGATAAATGCAAGCTATTTCTTTGGTCAACGTGAACAAAACAGCGTTCATGCGATGATCCAACTCCTTCAGTTAGCTCATCGCCGGGAGTTTATGTTAACTACTGCGCAGTTCCGCGACGCCAAAACTCTCAAATTCCTTCCACGGAAAGGACTACAACGAATCGTCAGCGAATAATTAATTATGTCTTGTTTAAAAATTTAAGCGATCAACCTGTAAATCTGCACACATTTTTCGAACGCCTTCTGTCATTTGTATTATCCTACTTGAAATGTCGCAACTTAAAATGAGAACGCTTATTGAGTTAAAGGCTGGAATATGCCTTGACCATGGGTCACAACAGAGGGTGGGTTTGTATGAACCAAAACTTAAAGACTGTAGTATGGATTAAGAGGTCTAGGTTTGGATAAGGATTGTAAATAATAAGTGGAACATAACAGAAAGATGTTAAAAAGAATCTTTCACTAGCCTACATTACTTTTATAACGACCATGCCTTCAGCTACATAGCCTACGCGGACGACTTACTCTTAGTAAGCCGTAGCCGATCCACACTCTCAAAATCGGCCTTGAAGAAACCTGTCAAAATGTGAGTACCTGCATTTCAACACTTCGTCAAATGGTTCGAATGCATCCAAAGCTTCTATCTCTCTTGGATCGTTCATCGTCAAATCAACAGACTCTCTACGGTGGCTGAGATGTTCATCGTCAAAATTTTGCTCTTCTGTTGTTCAAAAAGTTTATAAATCAATCCGCAGTTCCCCAACCGGGGGCGCTGGGGCGCTATAATCGTAAAGCTTTGGGAAATTTGTACAGCACCTTCTGCGCTCCTTCTATACTATTTCGTTCTGGTGTCACTACTGTTCTGCGAAAGAAGGAGATTAAAAAGATGAGATAATGTTATTTTAAATATGCAAAGCACCTGCTCCACTTGTAGAAATTATGTCATAGCCATACATTGCGGAGAAGTTCAAAATTCAAGATGCAAGTGTTACTCTTTTGGATGAATGAACGAATGAACGAATTTCTTCCCAATAAAGCCCAAGGGCCATGGCGGGAAACATAACACAATAACAAAAACAAAATATCATACACTCCAACAACAAACCAAAAAATCAACTTCTATAAAAATAGTTCACGGTGGGCCATAGCTAGCTTCAGGAATCTACCCAGCCTTCGGATCTCACCAAAACACTTGCTTCCCATACTTGAAACCAAATCCCTTTCCTCCCAAGCCTCCCGACCAAACACTTCCTTTCTTAATTCTTTTAACTCCTCACAATAACATATCAAATGTACCGCATCCTCTCCTTCAATACCACAATGTTTCCTCATCGCTTTAAAAAATCAAGGACAACAGGGCCCAACCAGAGCACGACGTTATCCACTGCTTCTTGGCCGAAGATTCAAAATTAAGCGTCTTTGTGTGTGTTTATGTATTTTATTTATTTTCTTCATGTCCTCCGCTTTTTCAAAATGGCGGGTCATAAATAAATTATTTAATTACTTACTTACATATCTTTTCATATAACAATCTTCTTGAGAATTGTGTTTCTGTCTCCCTCTTGTCCAGTTTTAGGCATGGTGGTTAAAGCACACCTCGCACTGTTTGATGGCCATGCTCCAATATTCGAAACTGTCAGAATACTGTGAAACTAGCCTCTGCTTTTAACAAATTATCCACGGCTTTAGCCGTTTTAGGCCTTTTCCTAGGCCCATAGACTTCTAGCAAAAACTCGGCAAAAGTTACGGTTTTGAGCATCAGTACTGCGATACCCGAACACTCGCCTGGAGCATTATACGCATGGAAAACAGTGAAAAGTGGCAAGTGTGAAAATCAGTGAGGTGTCATTTGCGGGTCTAGACTGTAATATACGACATTGGGTCTCCGGGTTTAAGGATGAATGAATGCAGTTAAGGAAGTAGGTTGCATTGGCATTAAAGGTACGTCGGGTCAGAAGCTTACGACAACAATGACATCAAAATTCCCTACTTCTCCTTAAAACCAGCCTCCATATATATATCATGATATCAACTGCAATGACCGCACATACATTCACTTCAGTCGGCTCGCTACTCGCAAGTGGCTAACCTCTTTGCTCACGACGTGGATGCGGCTTGGCGACGCAAGGATTCTTAATTTATTTGTACGAACACAGTTAATCATGATTTAGAATTAGCAATGCAATGTCTATGTAAGGTTCAAATATTAGCAGGTGTAAAAGCTTAGGTGGAGGATCTCCACCTAAAGTTTATATTTACAAATCCCGTGACATTGGGTGAAGTGTTTTAGTAAATTTGCGTCGAGGTAGATCAGGTCACTGCCCATGTAGCCGTTTCCGCCTGGCGACTGTATTGGGTGGCGAACTCAATGCACCCCCTCGATATCTTGTTTATTTTTTACATTTACTACACTATAGAGAGAGAGAGAGAGAGAGAGAGAGAGAGAGTTTAATGAACGGATAATAATGCAGATTACACGAGGGCCACCCCTGAAAGCACTGGCCTGTCCTAGGCCATCTTAAAGCTCAAATGTATTTTTTCCTTTAATTTGTCTGTACTGCGCTATTTTCCGCTTCTTAAGTGCGTAAACAAAATGTCATCTTCGGCATCATCATCATCATAGCTCATACGGTTAGAGCGCTGATCCAGTAAGTCAAAGAAGACGGATGCAGATCACGCTCGAGGTAGGCTAAACGTTTGTTATTCAGTTCCCGAACAATTTACTATCCTTCTTCGTTTTTTCCCTTTCCAATAAATTAGCTGAGCGTGTGTGACGGTAAAACAAAAATCATTCGTATTTTCAATCAAGCTTGTCAGCCAATGTCAAAAAAACGGATCACCCTTCGTAGCTTCGAAGTTTCAACCAGGTTTAACCTTCGATTTTATCATTTTGGGCTATCAACGTTGCGAAAGGGAGTTGAAAACTACACTGAAAAACATGTTTACATAAAAAACATATATATATATATATATACGACTTTATCAAGTGAACGGTGCCGCTTTCGAAACTCACAATCTCAGGAAAGAGGATCATTTAAATAGATTGCAATACCGGGCGCAGAGCAAAATGACACCAGGGAGTAGCGCCAATACCTATGCTTTCCATGCTTTGCAAACGTGCCATACTCATAGCGCCATCCACTACGGTTGCAGCATTTAAAGCGAGACAAACTTTCGGGTTCAGAAATTTCTAGTAAAGCAAAGGTGAGGTCTGCACACACCAAGGAAACGATGGAGGCTGTAGGCTATCATTTTTCTGCTATGTTCAGAATATGAAGTTATCGGAGCCAGCGCTGGTGAAAGACTGATTGAGTTTCAGTAGGGACGTTCTGTATCGCTAGTGGTGCTAGTGTCCATGCTATTCGAGTGTGTTTCAATTATGTCAAGTCTTGGCGCTAGTCCCTAGTGTTATTTTGCTCTGACCGGACGACAGAGAAAAATTAAGGAAGGACTGTAGATTGGCTCACTGGGATTATATGGACTTGACCCTAGACTCGGCGTCGTTTCCAAACAAGGCCAAAAGTTTCGATGGAATCCCAAAAATTTGATATTTAATCCAGACAATTGGGACTTGAAAATATCAGGTCTTAAAGGACATTTCTTACCTATAATACTAACACAGCCTACTTCCGTAATCACTCCAACCATTTCTAAGCCCAGAGGCCCCAATTTCGTACGATACATTCTATCCCCTCCAATAAAACTTCGTTGATGTTCTCACTTGTCGTGTTTTACTATTTTCGATGCGTATCACTCTGTCGACGTTTGTCTGCGAGGATTTTTCCATCAGAAAAACCGGTTTTGTAAATTTTTCCTCGTTTTCGCTACGAGTCAAAGGGTGGCGAAAAAAGCTTAAACAGCCAACGCCGTGGATAATGTACTGAAAGCGAGCCTAGTCTTAAAGTATTCAATTATTTTTAAATACTGGGAGTTGAAGAGTAAATAGTGCGAGGGGTCGTTTAAGACTCCACGAACATTTTTACTAATAAAATTTGAAAACAAGACCAATGGTGGTCATCTGAGAAGACCAAGTTCAAATATGGATTCAGCATTTGTGTTTACCCCTATAGCCTACGTCATATCTACTTTGACGAAATCGACCAAAAGTTCCTGCTTTACTTCTGCCAAATTTCCGGTTTCGGCCAGATTCCGGGCGAAATACTTGTCTGGGATACAACTAAAGCTCAAAAACGAAGTCAGCATGTCTCCTTACCCCTACATCGAACCTCTAATCAACTTCAGATAACACTTTTACTTTCAACAAATTCCCCGGTTTCACCCGGATTACGGGCGAACTATACGTCGGTTGAGAAAATCATTGTCATATAAGGATTCGGCATGTTCTCTTACCGGTAAATCGAACTACTAATGAAATCCAAATAAAACTTCTAAAAAAAATTGGTTTTTGCGGCTAGATCCGGACGATCTACTTGTCCGGCGAAAAAATAATTTTCATATTCGGACTCAGCTTGTCTCCCTTGTCTCCAATTTCAATGCCACAAGAGTATTACTATAGACACATTTTGGGGGGTTGCTGGCTGAACGTGCTAATTACAAAGGAACTTACGATGTTGCAAATGATTAATTCCAACCCTTTTCAGGTGAATTAAAAAAACATGCAAAAAACTAAACTAAAACAAAATTCCATTAACAAAAAGAATGACTATGTCAAGTAAAACAAATACAAAAGAGATGTAGCTTGGCTCTTCGGAAGACAGGTGTTGCTTGCACGATTGTTTGTGAGCGCAACTGATGCTAATGTGGGATATAAGATTTTTCGAATTTTTATGCAGCACATTTTATGACCAAACAACGTTCATGAATTTCACGATGTATGCTCAGATCAAGGTTGGACCCCCCATATACATAGATGGCACTTTGCACAAGCGACTTGTACCGTAACCAATAAACCATAAACAGTTTTTGGGATATAATTTAGAAGTCTAGGACTCCATTGTCTGAGCCACGTAGAAAAACCAGGACCCTCAATACGGGGTCCCATGGTAAAACCAGATAAAAACAAATATATAATTTTTGTAATGGGGAAGACGCCCTTAGGATGGAAACATTTTATAAGTAGTGAACTGATAGACAAAAATGCTCCTCAGCCGGGATCCCAGGACCCTACTGCCTTGTAAGCAGAGGGTCCTGGGTTCAAATCCCGGCTGAGGAGCATTTTTGTCTATCAGTTCACTACTTATAAAATGTTGCCCCCCCCCCTCCCCCCTTTGATAGTACTGCCCTTCCGACTTACCTTCAGATCCTGCGTTCCAGACCATTTCCATGGTCTTCGATTCCATCCTTGTTGTTTTATCTTGATAATCTATCCTTCCCAGAAATAGCCCGTCAAAACCCATCAAGGCGAAAAGGGAAGCTTGCTCCTTCGAATGGCCGAAGGGATCGATTTGCCAAACAGTCTTCGGACGAGCACATTCCCCAAATGTATCATTCAAAAACCTGTAAAATCAATAACAATAATCAATGTACAATCGAGAATTCAACAAATATAATTTCGTAAACCACACTGGCCTGAATAAAAAAAAATCAACGAAGAAACCAACGAAAATGGGGTTTGTGTAGGCCAACGGATATCCTGAAATAAAAAGCGAATATTTCGGGAGGACAACCGCCTACCTTCTTCAGCGCAGACAGAAAATGTCAAGGAAAATATGCCAAAACGAGGACGACGATCAACAACCAAGAAAACTAAAACAAACCAGAAAACCAACAAGAAACCAATGATTAAAACAAAATTGGAAGAACTGAAAGCCTAAAATAAAGACAGTGAGTCACTCACCAATACCTGCGAATAACAATTATGATTGTTCTCGCTCGATACTAGCGAGTGACTGATACAAACCCTATTTTCGTTGGTTTCTTCGTTGATTTCTAGTGAGATGATTCCACAAGGTAAAACAAGTGAAGTAAAAAATTAAGAATGGCCACTCCAGCAAAGCACACTAGAACACAAACACGGGAAAGCTGATGAACTGGAAGCACTGAGCAGATCCCGCAACTTCGCACCGGAAGGGGACGCGGAACTTGCAAACATACGGAATGGCTTTAGGATTAGCCCCTGCCCCCACCCCCGGTCCCCCTCGTCCCTACTCCCCACACTTTCAGGAAGGACCTGTAAATGAGGATCTTTATCCCCATGGCAAAACATCCCCAAGATTTTTAAGTTCGCCTTAAAGGACCCCTCGCACTATTTACTCTTCAACTTACAGTATTTTAAAATATTGGAATACTTTAAAACTAGGCTGTGCTTTCAGTACATTATCCACGGCGTTGGCTGTTTTAAGCCTTTCTCGCCACCCCTTGACTCGAAGCGAAAACAGGGAAACAATTTACATAGCCGTTTTTCTGATGGAAAAACTTCTCGCAGACTACCGTCGACAGCGTGATACACATCGAAGGTAGCAAAATACGGAAAGTGAGAAAATCAGCGTGGTTCTGTTAGAGGGGTTAGAATGTACCGTACGAAATTGGGGTCTCCGCGTTTAGAAATATATGGAGTTATGATGGAAGTAGGTTACGTTAGTATTATAGGTAAGACAGGTCTTTTAAATATTCCTTGAGCCCAGGCTGACTTTGAAACATATTTTCAAATAATGCATAAAACGGATACATCAGCTACAATGCTTTAGCAGCGATATTTCGTCCCTTCTTGGCAATGGTCCTTGTCAGGCTGTCAATCTTCAGGTCAACGTCGGGGAAGGAAACAAGCCTGCAATAAATAGCTGAAATCTCTTAAATCGACTCTTCAACAGCAATGTACTCTCCATACTCCTGTACGCAAGTGAATGCTGGAAAATAAACACCCAGCTTGAAAAAAGGATCCTAGCATTTGAAAATATGAGCATCACAAGAATCTTGAATATAAGCTGGCAACAAAAAATCACCAATGCAGAAATACTAAGAAAAACAGGTCAGCCGTCTGTCATCCAGCTGCTGAAAAGAAGGCGGTGGACACACCTCGGACATGTCCTTCTATGAAGGATGACGAATTGCCGCCAGACGCGCTAGAGGAACAATAACAATCACACGTGAGATCGGGGGATAAGTTCTCTGACGGGTGGAATAAGCGATTAGGCTTTCGCTTCATATCGAGTCGCGAATTAGCCCCGTTGAAAAATCATCTCAGCACTGAAGTCGGAAGCCAGAAATGACAAACTTGATGACGCTTGACAAAACAGAGTTGGGTAAAGCAAAAAGAGGGGAAGAGGCACTTTAAACAGCTTTAAACATGGTTTGGCCTAAGAGGAATTGAAAATAGCAAAACAAACCTGGATAAACGTAAACAAAGAAGTAACTTGTCATTGTTTTCTTTACGATAGCGCACCTAGCGGCCAAAAAACAACTAACCTGAGAGGAATTTTATGAGGGACGCATGGATGAGAGCCGCCTTCCTCGAACAACCTACGAGTGGAAGCCAGACGGGAGAAGAAAGCGAGGCCGCCCCGAAAAACACAATGAGGCGAACATATGACCGAGGTACCTCTGCTGATACCTCGCTAGTACCTGAATGGGAAGACGTCACCGCTGTGGCATCAGTGGGACGAATGGAGAGGCTTTGTCGACGCCCTATGCGCCACCGATGGCTCTGGGGGAACTAAGGTCTAAGGTCTATTCCCTTCCATTCGGCTGTTTCGTGGGTCCGGCTCAACTTGGTGTGTACAGCATCATGGTTCAATTTGTTATGTGTTATAGCCTTATTCGGCCGGTATCGGATTCAAAATAAAAGGCCGTTGTGGAGTCTGTCATGACTCGTATGTGAGGATCTGTAACATCACGACAAAAGGAGAAAATTCCACATTCAATAGCCAATAGCTCTAACACGTTTATATGCTGTTGACCTTCAACCACCCCCCATCGCCCCAAGAAACAAAATAATAATATTGTCCTGTCGCAAAGTCATATTCAATATTCCAATTTCTGGATTCAACCAATCTATGAGCAGCTTTTCTTTTCGGATGCGTGAGAGTTCCACGTGAGCTTACCAAAATTGATCATACGATCTTATCAATCCTTCTTATCGGCAATTCTGAAATATCTACTTCCGCTATATCTACTTCCTTTTGTTTTCGTTGGCCTTTCCGTCTCGGCGCTGAATGAGATGCCGCGGATAGGGTAACTTGAATGAGACAATTTACAGCTGTAATAAAAATGTCTCAGTATTGACGAGCCTCGAGATATGCTTTCCACCGGCTCTTTCCTCCCCTTGGGATTAAAGACAGGACGCTGAGAACTCTGACCTCTGTCTCTGTCCGACTTATAAACATTTTTGGGACTTTTTTTTGTATACCCGCGTAGGAACTTTTCACACTTTCCAAGCAGTGACATTCCATTGCTCCTCCTCTCTCGATGACAATAAATCCTAAATTACCATGATCTGTTCCAACTCAATGTCATCTACACTAGTGATAATCTTTATAATGTTATAAATTTCAGAAAAATTATTATTCTAATGCAAATCTAAAGTTTTGGCATCCCGTTACCTATCGTCGGCTACTTGAGGAGTGAGGGGTCCAGACACGGACGACTTTAGGCAACCCATTTACTGTCAAACACCTCACTTCGGAGCTAAGGAGAGAAGTGGCGGAGCAGATTCCTATTTTTTGCGTCTCTGCCGTTTTCGCGAACTTAACGGGCGGGATTCATGCGCAACAGGTCAAAAGTTGAAATGTTTTTGTTTTGTTTGTGGATGATTTTAGAGGAGCTAGTGTGACGAAGGGGTGACCTTGTGAGAGAGATGGGGTCTAGCCAACAACCCCGCAGAAAGGCCTTTTACCAGTTAGTGGTTGTTTAAATTTTCAACTTCACAATGAGCCTATATTTTTCCACCGTTTATTAGTAAGAGAACCATCCCAATCACTGACACCTTTCGCCCAAGAGAGTTCTCTAGATAGTAGACCTATATAGTTCTAGATAGTATTCTCCCGCTAGTATACTGATACTAAAATCTGTTACGGGTCGATTATCGATGATTTTCTGTTGGTTAGGCACAACCATTTCTCTCTCTCTTAGTTTGTGTGTATTTAGTGTCTTGCAGGATTTTTTTTTCATGCTCTAGTTTTGTTCGTTGGGGCTCACTGACTGGCAAAGGTCTTTTATCCAGGGCTAGTTCCTGATCTGCGTGGCTGGCAAGCTGGACTCCTATGCGCAGAGGCGCTTAGCGTTGGGCGATATTCGATATCGCTATATCGGACCAAATATCGAGATCGAATATCAAAACGGAAATATCGACATCGAAATCGATATTTGTTCATTTATAATTATTGTACACAATCCAATATATCCAATATATACAATCCAATATATTTATATATCCGAAACTGGATCAATAATAATAATAATAATAATAATTGTATTCAAAGCCAAAGGCTATATACAGGAAAATACATATAAAACAACACAACAAAATAGCTTTACATGAACTAAACTAAACTTCCCCATCCCTCTCTCGAAATTTCACCACACCATCAACAAATCTGCAAATTTTACATATAACGCTTGGCGTCGTGCTCTTTTAGATGTCAGGAAGTAACAAAACCTCACCTCCCAATAATTCCCTTCTTAGCCCAGAAAGCTCTGGACACCGGCAAATCATCAACTCCATTACCACATAAAGGGCAAGCACACCCGGATGGCTGGTCTTCATCTTTTCTCTTCAAAAAGTAACTATGTCTTTGCACTGATAGACAGTTGGCCCGCAACTGGATCCAATACCATAAATATAACTTGGGCAAATTTAACTTAAAATATACCTCTTCACCAAATACTTCTTTTACTTCTCTATAATATTTCAATGTCCCTGACTTACTCACCGTCCCCTCCCATTTTTGGATGTCTTGGTCTTTTAGCACTCTAACTGCTATTGCCAGGAGATCTTGCGTACCTTCACCTGGGCCAAGGCCTTCATTCCATACATACGCTAGGCCTAATTCCTCCAGTAGACTCTTTACTTTAAAAGACCACGTTCTATTTCTTCCTATCTTTAATAATTCCATATAGCCTCTTTCAAAAGCCTATTATCAGGCAGTTGAGTTAACTTTACCCAAAACCTAAGAATTTGGGATAACCTTTGTATTTTCATAGAGAATATACCTAGGTCACCTTTAAGAACTTGGGTGTGGGTTGTTGGGTGCAGCCCATAGACTCTTTTATAGTATTGCAGCTGAATTGACTCTAGTTGCAGAACTGGATCGAATCCCATAAATCCGCCCCATAACGGAATGTTGGCATAACTTTTGAACTGAAAATATTCTTATGAATCTTCAGGATTTTTACTCCCATTAACGTTACATTTCTAAAAACTGCCGCAGTCGCTACCCTTCCCCTATTTGTCATTTCTTTTACGTGCGTCTTCCAGCTCCCATTAGATGACAAGTTAAAACCCAAATATTTAAATTTATCTCTTATTTTCAATGCTTCCCCTCGGAACAGGAAACTACCAATCCCTTCTTCTTTTCCTGATACTGATACTGTTCTTCGTAATTCAGTGTTTATTTATTTGAAGTTTGGGTTAATGCGAGCTGCTTTCTTATGACAATTTTGGTCTGAAATTTTGGCGAGACGATACGTATACTATAGCGAAACATGGTACCGAAATATCGATATCGATATCGATTATCGAATATCGAAAGTGAAAATATCGCCCAACACTAGAGGCGCTGGTTCGAGCCTCAGTCATGGTGCCGACCGTTTGGTTCAAGGCGGGTATACAAAATGCAAAATGCAATGGTTCTAAAAAATAACGGCACCGACCTACCGTAACTATTCTAATATTAGCTACTACCGTAATTATTTGCCTAAGGGCAGGATGGTAGGATTAAGAAGGAAATATGTGGCAGCCCTATGTGGTCCTTACGTTGTCCGATGTGCGATAGAATGAATGAACGTGTTCTCCATTTAATGGGTGAATATCAGGAATTAAAAGACCTAGGAAGGTCTAGGAAATGGTGTGGGGGGAGGAAAGACTCAAACAAATGTTTTAAACAGATGACGATTCAAACAGATTCCTTAAGGTATGAGTCAAAGGGAAGTTTTTCGTAAATAAAGTTCGAGGTTATGTTTTTTTTCCTTTTGTTGTTTCCATCGCCCTTTGAGCTTTTCGGAAACAAATCTCATCTTCTCTTATTGATTTTCTCTATACTGACACGTCCGACGCTAACTTCGCGTCGAAAAAGATAATGTGGACTAAAAACAGACTTAGTATTGTAGGGGAGACAAGAGTTCAATAATCCAGTCAAAATGTCAGTTATAAATCTGCCATCCTTGGCAAAAGAAACACCTGCGGAAACCAAGGCTATTCTAAATGTCTAACGGGGAACCCCCGCCTTGTCTATATTGCGATCCATCCAGAAATTTCGCTTACTCGCTTGAATTGACACAAGAGTAGATCAAGTACCTCTTTTGCTGCCAGTGTCAATGCGATATTCTGTAATCACTCACCAGCGACCGAAGCGAAACGAAAAAAAACACAAGGAAACCTATTCGGGAATAATTTCCGTTTTCCATTTCCATGATCCACTAAAACCTACGACATTAAACAAGAGCTGTAAGCTCATATGGCACTTGCAAGCATACGCAGTAGGTAATAGCAGGGACCCATGAACTTCCTGTAATGACTCGCCATTCAGGGGGCTTGTCATTTCCTATGCTTCTATGTTGCTATGTTGCCCGAGCCTCACCTAGTTTCCAAAAATTCCGCTTGGGTCGAATTGGCGTTCTTGCTCAGATAGACAAAATTTGTTGGGACTATTCAGCATGCCACCAGGTACCTAAGCTAGGACAAAAGATCCAGGATACTCTTACATTACAGAGAAACATTCCTAGTTCAGCATAACAGCTGCGAAAAATTTTGTCTATCTGGATAGTCGGGTATTTTATCCCCGAGGGTATTTCTCGAACTATCTGACGCTCGGTCAAGAGCGCATCAGAAATCTCTTATTGACAAGCCCCTTGAATGGCGAGTCATTACAGGAAATTTATGGGACCCTGGTAATAGTAACATCTTGTTGTGTTGAGGAACAGACGATTGTGGACCTTTCAGATTCATGAAAATGTATGGTTTAGTAAATATATGCCATGCAATTTACGGTTACAATGAGCAATTTAAGGGGGCTAGGAATCCGTCATTCAAGCAAATGCACTGGTGCACAAATGTCATGGGCCCTTGGCTCACGAAAGTATGTCATTCGCTCAATAGTGTTACTTTTTTGAATTTTGGCGCTAATATGCGCACTTTCAGGGGTTCGAACTGAATTTGGAAGTAAAATACTTGGAGCGCAGGCGGTCATTGGCCCTTGGGGATCCTAAAAATGTATAGTTTCTTAAAATGTTTTTTCAAATTTGCGGTAACATTGGTGCTCCAGCTCTTGTTAATCAAGGAATCATTCTTACCTTCGTGATGCAAGTTGACTGGTGGATTTGGACCTCCTGGTTTTGCTTTCTGGATATTAGCCTCTTCTGTGACCACTTTGAACTGTCGCCATTTTAGGCCGCCGGCATTTCTTGGTCGTGGGTATTTTGAGTCGTGGGCATTTTGAGTCGTGGGCATTTTGATCGTGGGTATTTTCAACCGTGGGCATTTTAATCGTGGGCATTCTGAGCGTGGGCATTGTAAGAGTGGGCAAAAAGATCGTGGTGATTTTGGGAACCACCCCAATAGGATCGTGGTGATTTTGGGAAACACCCGGCTTGTCTTTGAATGTGTCTTTGGTTGTCTTTTGACTGAGAATTACGACTGAAGCTGATTAGTTCCAGATTTGGCCTTAGTTATAGGATCGTGGTGATTTTGGGAAACACCCGGCTTGTCTTTGAATGTGTCTTTGGTTGTCTTTTGACTGAGAATTACGACTGAAGCTGATTAGTTCCAGATTTGGCCTTATTTTTTTTATTTTTTAATAAGGAATCACGCTTTTCCCGTGACAACTTGCCGTTCAACTTGACCTATGCGGACTTGTCGAATGGGAACTGTCGATGTTTGCCGAATAAAAACTTGCCAACTGATCATGATCCCCAAATACAGGGGGTGAAAAAAAAACATAACATCATACCGTGATCTCTTAGTCCATCTTAGAATCGAGGGGCTGCCTACTCCCAAAAGAGCTGTATAGTAAATGTCTGGCTGAACAGGGGTGCCCGCCAACTGAGCAGCCCCTCTGTTTCGATGCGGGCTTTAAAGCTAAGTGCACACACAGTCCGGTAAGATTCCGCACACGAAAAGCGCATACGAAATTCGCGTCACGATGCCCGACAGGTTTTTCAGATAAAACGAAATTCAGACGTGAAACTTGGCCCCAGGTTCGTAAAATCCACTGCTTAGCCTACAGTCAGATGATGCTGATTGATTGCCGATTAAATGAATGCAGCTGACATTAAATAGGTCGTATAAACAGTTGAAATTTCAAACACAGCTTCTAATTTTTCAATTCTCAGGGCACAATTTCGCATGCGGAGAAGGAAATTCGCACCGGACTGCGAAATTCGGACTGTGTGTGCACGCTACTTAAGTCAACAAAATTCGATCACCCAACGTGCCCATTTGCTCACATTAGCTCCCACCGTAACCAACCATTATGTAGGCAGATGCCGCAATCAGTATATATTGTTCTTTTGTTCCCAAAAATAGTAACTTTTTACGTGTTTTAACCGGTTCTCTCCGCCACTAGCCTGAAGCGTGTCACACACGCAGGCGATCAATCATCTCTTATCCTCCTAATTCAATGACTGGTACTTCGCCAGGAAATTAAGAGCAGTAGGGCTCAGCATCACTGTTGCTAGCCGAAATTCGCGATTTCTTCTGCCCCAAGCGCGGATATACCTTCACCCCTTTCTTTTCCGCGAAAAACGAACGACGTGACGTGATGTAGGGGAGGTTTGCATAATGTGCACTTGTTTCCCAAGGCGGAAATCCCACCAATACGTCACAAAGGCATAAATGGAAAAGCAGCGTTGACACATTGCACGCATTTGCATCGTTTGCGGGAGATTTTGAGGCGGATGCAGGATTTCAATTTTTTCGATGTGGCAGAACTGCAAAATGGTCACTAGTTTTTTGGGTGCTTGCAACGAAGTCTAAAGGTCGGTAGCATATCATAACTTTCGAGAGGGCGCACAAGTACAGAAGCGGCGCAATTTCTCAGCATCTTGGTGCTGTTAAGAGGCGGCCGTTTACTGTTACCGTTTACTGGGTGAGCGGCGCAAAACTGAAGTTACTTCTTAACATTTAGGGCGGTTGGCGTAACTTCTTAGCATTGCGGTTGTTGCGTAGAGGCGTCTGGCCATCAGCTTGTTAACTTGGGCGCAATATGTCAAAATTTAGCGCAATTTTGGTGATATTTCCCCCCAGAAAACTTTTTAGCCTACTGATGTATCCATCTTTAGACACATTTTTTCGCTTTCCTGTCATCTGTGTTACTTTGCCGACGTTTGTTCATAAGAGGGGCAATAAATTGAGTAAGATAGAACAAAAATTCATCTCTAAATAGAATAAAATTTCGTTAAAGTAGTAAAAGATGTGCTGATTAATGCATTGCATCGGCGCATCGATTTGAATGCTCAGAAGTTCGCAACTGGGATGATCACAGACTATGCTCGGAACTGCAAAGGAATTGGGCAGAGTTCCGCGAGACTTCATCTAACTAACTGGCAACACTGCTGGGAACTCGTTTTGCCCGGCAACAAAGATAACATTAAAGGGCTGAGCTATAGGACGTGTTTACTCGTGCGCTAGGGTATATGTGATTTCGGCGGAAAAGCCGCCTATTGCAGCTTTTCGGGTAATTCGAGTGATGTGTATTTGCTCAGAGTTTCGAAAGAATCATGCGTTACCTGAGGCAAACGTGTGCCAATGCGAAGATATTCCGAAAACCAAGAATGAATGACGAAGGCTTATCTGTTCTTGCTAAAACTATGGCCTAGATGTGCAATTTTGTGGGTTTCAGATAATTTGGCATGCGATATCTCACGTCCATATTCGAGTGTGATTATGTGAAGATTTTCGAAGACTGCCGTCGAGGTTCACAAATGACTGATACATGATAAGTGACTGATACAGTTGGGATGTGGTTTGTTGAAGTACCGAGTATTAAAAGGTTGTCCGTCGAACACCTACTCCGGAAAATGTCACTAGCAGAACGTCTCACAAAAGGCAATTGAAACGTCCCATGGCGAAACGTCCCCATGACAAAACGTCCCTGTGGCTAAACGTCCCCATACGAAAGGTAACCATGCAAGACTTCCCAACTGCAAAACGCCCCGGCTACAATGAACCAACCCGATGAAAAATTTGTAGCCTGCGTAGTAGTACGAAAACGTTGCATGTAATACTATGTAATAGCAAATAATACTATCATTTAATGTGCCTCAGACTGGTCCAATCTTATGTACTAGTATCTAGTAGCATCCTGTCTTGTCATAGTAGCATCCAGTCTTGCTAATAGTAGCATATAGTAGTAGCCTATGCAGTAACATGGTAGCCTTGAAGTAGAAGCTTGTAGTAGCATCATCAGAACTGCATGCAACTTTTTCGTACTACTTCATAGTACTATTTTGAGATAAATTTTTCATCGGGAATAACCAAAATATGATAATATTTATTTGGGGGGGGGGGGACTTCTTCATGTCAGACCCGGCCCGGCATTCTTTCAAAGCGGATTAGTTCAAGACCAGAGCATGGAAATCAGAGATTATAATCGCCTAGGTGTGCATTTTAAATATTATCCAAAAGCAATACAAGGCTCACTAAAAAAAGATCTTTGTTTGAATTTTTGAGCCAGATCAGGCTTCCGCTTGTTTACATTCGAGAAGTCATTCACTAGTACCGAGCGAGAACAACCCTAATTGTTATTTGCAGGTATTGGTGAGTGGCTCCCTGTCTTTATTTTAGGCTTTCAATTCTTCCGATTTATTGTTGGTTTTCTGCTTTGTTTCGTTTTTCTTGGTTGTTGATCTTCATCCTCGTTTCGGCGCCGAAGAAGGGAGGCGGTTGTCCTCCCGAAATATTCGCCTAATCTTCCAGTATATTCGTTGGCCTTTACAAGCCCCATTTTCGTTGGTTTCTTTGTTCATATTTTGTGATATGTCAGGCCAATGTGGTTTACAAAATTATCATTGTCTTAGGTGACTATAGAGCAGATAGTAGCTAGGCCTACTACGTCTTGCCAGGGACCCATAAATTTCCTGTAATGACTTGCCATTCAGGGGGCTTGTCATTTCCTATGCTTCTATGTTGCTATGTTGCCCGAGCCTCACCTAGTTTCCAAAAATTCCGCATGGGTCGAATCGGCGTTCTTGCTCAGATAGACAAAATTTGTTGGGACTATTCAGCATGCCACCAGGTACCTAAGCTAGGACAAAAGATCCAGGATACTCTTCCATTACAGAGAAATATTCCTAGTCCAGCACAACAGCTGCGAAAAGTTTTGTCTATCTGGATAGTCGGGTATTTTATCCCCGTGTGTATTTCTCGAACTATCTGACGCTCGGTCAAGAGCGCATCAGAAATCTCTTATTGACAAGCCCCCTGAATGGCGAGTCATTACAGGAAATTTATGGGTCCCTAGTCTTGCCCTTCAAAAAAGGATCCACCTGAAACGGGTGCCAGCTCAGTTTGCTATTGCTGAACTGGCCTTCAGAAACTGCGACACCGGAATCCGCACCAGCTAGCTGTCTCGCTCATTATCTGACTAGATAAACGACAACCCATTTGCTCCAACACAAATCAAGATTCCTTTCTACGCAGAACACACCTTGGAAGTGGAACGACAAACGTTTCGAAACACGTGCTGGATCTTTGCCATCTTATTTAATCAGAGAGACATACTCACTTGAGTCCAAAAGTCATCTGGTCTATGACGTCGGCGTAGTGCGCCGTTGCTTCGTCGTTCATGCACCATCCAGCGCCGACGAATTCCAGCTGGCCTGTATGCACCAACCTGGTGACCAGCTCCTTGGTGGCCTTTTTCTGCTCGTTCCACCACCGCCAGAAGAACGCCATTTCGACAGAAACAAATCTGCAATAGTAAAAGTCGGTCTATTAGAGACGGACTCAAAAAACAACTCTTCAATCAAATTACCGTAAAGGATGACACATCTGCACCAGAGATGGGCGAATCCGATGATTCGATCCGGATTCGAATCTTGTGCTAGTCAGGCTGGATTCGGATTCGGACTCGGATTCCAAACCCCCAATCTTACGAATCCGCTGAAATTTCTAGTCTACATCCTTCCAATTTCCGCTTTTCCAGTCTTTACGCAGTGGGCTTAGACAATCCAACATTTTGGTCTTCACCACCAACCATCCTCAGTAATCACATTATCTGATTACCTTAGATATCAGCGCTTTATATCACCTCTGATTTTTTAACTATAACCTATGTACGTGATTTGAGGTCGGATTCGAGTTCGGATTCGAATCCTCAGCATGAAATGGTGGATTCGGATTCAAATCCTTTCATGATCGGATTCACCCATCTCTGATCTGCCCAAACATCCACTTCCTTCAAGCGCACCTCGTTCTATTTACTGTTTATGTTCCAATATTCAAAACTATTTGAATACTGTAAAGCTAGGCTCTGCTTTTGACAAATTATACACGGCTTTGGCTGTTTTAAGCCTTTTCCCAGACCCATTCACTTTTAGCGAAAACTCTGCAAGATTCAGAAAACCGATTTTATTCATCAATAGAATGACATGCGAACACTCTTCGGGAGTGTCGTGAATCGTGGCAAGTGCAAAGATTACTTATGTGTCGATAGCGGGCTCAGAATATGACATGTGACATCTGGGCTATGAGTTTAAGAACCGATGATGATGATAAAATTTTATTTACGCGCTTAAGAAGAGGAAAATAGCGCAGTAAAATCGATCTTAAAAGTGGCCGTTAATGGTAAATTGTTTGTTCAATTTATATGTTTCTGACGAAATTAAAAAATTAAAAATGTCTATGTCTAATTATCTTTTATTGCGACGTTTCTCGTTCTTCGCAAGGTTCACTGGCGTGTTTTGGCCTTAGTCATATAGAGTATTTTCAGAAACTCTCTCAACTTTCTCTGGGCTTTAACACAGAGGACAAGGGCCATTTTCTGGTTGAATGCGAGCAACTCTCAGACCCCAGGAGACATTTTCTTAATGGGTATACTATCAAGTTCCCCGATGTTCTTGACAAAGAAATAAAAAGCTAAGATACTTAAAACATGCCAATGGTTAAATAAAGATAAGTATTGAGTGGTGTAAAGTGTATTGCAACCATCATGTATTTTGTACGGCCAATTGGCTATTAAATGTATTCATTCAATTCATTCATGTCTGGAGAGAATGATTATTTTATTTTCCTTCCAAGTAAATATAACAAACATTGGCAAAACTCAAGATGAAGTTCACTTCCTTAAAGTTTAACTGAAAAGCCAACATATGTTTGTATTATCTAACTGACTACACTGCATTGTTTGATTGTTTTAAAGGATTTTTTTTTATATCGCACAGTGGTCAGTGATCAGCTCGAGGAAGGTGGCTCACTGCATGACCACTTATTTTTCGTAAATCGTTTTCGTCAGGCATGCAACACAGACACAAGCACATAGAGGTACAACAAATCACAGGGAAATTCTACTATTTGAAATTCGATCATTCGTGAATAGCGGAAGAACGAAGTAACGCATTTTCGTCGGGTTTTCAAGCCTCTTTAAGTGAATAAGTCATTGGTACCTACAAGGCCATATCCAGGGGGGAGGGGGGAGGGGGTTGACCCCTCCCCCCCCCCCCCCCGAAACATACAAAAATCATGATTTTTACAGGCTTTTCCCTCCGATCTATGTCTTTTTTCTACTTTTTTGTCCGACCCGCAGGCAAGACCCCCGCCCCGAAAGGCGACCCCCCCCCCCCCCGAAATAAATTCCTGGATACGGGCCTGGGTACCTAGATTGTCCTATTACATTCCTTTTCGGTTAGACTTTAACCCCCCCCCCCAATGCTGTCGGCCAGTCGGTAAAAATTAACCGAATCGGCGCGAAGCGCCGCGATTTTTCGTCAAAACAGTCGATTTTTTTCATGAAAACAGTCGGTTTTTCTGAAAATTGGTCGATTTTTCGTCAAAATAGTCGGTTTTTCTGAAAATCAGCGGATTTTTTCTGAAAATCAGTCGATTTTTTTTCAAAAGTGTCATTTTTGTTATTGAAAACAGTCGTTTTTTCTGCAGAAAAAGTCGGTAAAAATTACCAGCCAGTCGGTAAATGCCTCGTCCCCCCCCCCCCAACATTTTGGCTAGTAATAACGCCTCTGGGTTTGTATACTCAGAAGCAGAAAGACTGAAAGATATGATTTTAAGAATATTTTCTTTTCTGTCTTATTTTCTGAAATGAGTTAGAGAAAATTCATTAGAGCGTGTTCCACCCTTCTAACAACAGAAACTATTAGTTACTAATTCCGTTCCAACCTCACGAAAAGTTACTACGCCGACCGTTCCAACCTTTTCGAAATAGTAACTAACAGTAACTATTTGCTTACCATGCTCGGGAGCATAGTAAGCGTGGTAACGATAATCTCTGTAACGTGATTGGCCATTTCTCAGTGAAGTGATATGTACCGAAAATTTAAAAATGCGTTCCAGTATTGACACCAAGAGGCCAAAATTTGTGACATCATCACCCTACGGTAAGTAGGGTGGAACGAGCTCTTAGCCTACATAATCCTGGAGCTGTTGCAAAACCCTATAAAATTCGGCGCGCTAATCTACGGGGCTCAAAAGCATGGCGCCCAAGTGGCTGGCACTAAACCATATGTCATCCAGTTTGAGTGACCGCAATAAAAGATAAATATAAACAATCGCTGTCGCCCTGGGCTATGATTCACAAAGAGCACATCTAAAGGCGGATCTAACCGGTTGGTACTGCGCATGCATCTGGACAGAATAAAGGATGAAAACTAAGCTGATGCAACAAATTGTAAGACGCAAAGCCTGCAGAGTAATCTATTTCTGAGCAGAGTTTTGTTTTGACGTCACCCATCTTTATGTCTTCGGATAAGTTTTTCCAGGAAGCAATCTTCCGAACGGAGTTCTGACGAAATTCTGACACTTCTTCATTTACGCATAATTAAGAGCTGAGATATGGGAGATGGATAAGGTTTACCGGATCTTTCTGAAGGAAAAGTGTTTGCTGTAAAAATATCGTCCCGCAGGACGATATTTTCTGGGTCTCATTTGAGTGTGGTGAGTTAGCAAACATGAATCCGCGCATGTAATTTCATGACGGTGCAAATACCGATCTCTCTCCAACCCTCTGTTCATCAGAGGCGTTACCAGCCAAAATGTTTGAGGGGGCTAGGTATTTACCGACTGGCTGGTCATTTTTACCGAATGTTTTTGCAGAAAAAACCGACTGATTTTCAGAAAAATTGACTATTTTTAAGAAAAAATCTACTGTTTCGATGAAAAATCGGCTAATTTTTAGAAAAAACAAATGATTTCATGAAAAAATCGACCGTTTTTATGAAAAATCAACTGTTTTTCCAAAAACCAGCGGTGCCGCCGGCTCGGTTATTTTTTACCGGCTATCCGACAACATTGTGGGGAGGCGTCCCCCCCCCCCCATACGTGACGCCCCTCCTGCCCATACGCCAACTAGGATTATTTTCATCTCAAATCCAGAACAAATGATCCTCTTTTTAGTCAGTCGTACTTGCTGAAATCCCGCCAGTTATGAAACATTCAGGATCGATTTTTTTTTTGCTAGACTATGAAAACAACGAGGAATGAAATAAAGAAACAAATAAAACGCGGGATAAGTCGGCATTCCTCTAGTCAACTAAAGCTGTAAGCTCATATGGCACTTGCAATATAGTCAGTATGCATTTCGGCCAAGAGTTGTGTTGTTTAGGGTGATATTCGGTTATTTTCATTTATTTCGTATTACTGTGAAGCTAACTCTAATATATCCGATGTCGTAGTAATTTTTTTTACTAGTTCATTTTTTCAAATATTTTTACAAAAAATATGCAAAATCGACCGAAATCGGTGGTACCGGCACACAGGTCCGTATCCAGGAATTTATTTCGGAGGGGGTTTTACCAGCGGGTCAGACCTAGTCCATACCAAAAAATACAAAAAGACACAGATCAGAAGCGAAATTCTATAAAAAAAAAGAATATTTTGTATATTTCGGAGGGGTTCGAACCCCCAAACACCCCCCCTGGATACGGCCCTGCCGGCACATTTGCCGGTCAAAAATTAGGCGCTTAATTTTGCAAAAGCTTCTAAACATGCTCATTTTATTGTTATAATAAGTGGCAACCGGTGCCGACACCGGGTACTTGCTGTACACTAAAATCGAGAGTAGTCAACCCCTCGGCTATTTGACTACATCTTTTCATCTTAAACTTTAGCAAAACTATACGTATTGTTGAATAGCCATTTGGCCGTACAAAATAGGCAAGAACCCGAAAAATATTGACGTATCGAAAAATCCAAATATCGCACACTACTTGCTACCTCGAACCATCTGATCATAAGGTTACCGATTCATCTGCCGTGTTACAATTTTATTTTCTGAAATTATGACGTCACTCTCATGCTTGTTTAATTAAAGTCGTCTTATTAGTCTTGCTGGTCTTGCTGGTTAAAGTGCGTCATATATAAATTTTCACGATCCGACTGAACCTCATTAATTAAGTGAAGGTCGTGACATCACACGAGAAGTCTACATTTTCCATTTACTAACGGAACTGAATGTCCCTAGATCGGCTTATAAACGAAAACGCGTCTAGCGCCTTGCTTGCCGCTCGGCTCAATATGTATAGAGATACAAATATATATTCTGCAACATTAATTTAATCGATTTCCCTAATTCTTTCATGACGTCACAACAACTTCACGGGCCTCACATAACAGGCTGAGTTTAAGTTTACACCGAATCCTACTCTTGCTGCAATGCGGAACAGAATAGAAATAAATAAGACGCAGCTTTAGTCGTAATCCTCGGAATTCAACCTCTTACATGCGGGAACTCCCCGAAGACTCTTGAATACAAATAAAAGACCGTGGCAATCCGAAAGGCCGATTGCAGTTGGCCTAAACCTTAATTAGGGTGTTCAAGACCCGTTCGAATACAAAACAATTAGGACGATGACACGTGCCTGACTGTAAGGACGGTTGGAAAGTGGCAACAGATTTAGGGGATGTTTTTGCGTGAATGGCTGCTCGACAGAATACGACCCCTACGCGAACATGTCACTCACTGTATGATGCCTTTCTCTACGAAAATGTGCAGCTCGACTAGTGTAGCTCTTAAGCTACACAGCAGACAAAGTTTTGTCAGCAGTGTTACCGGCTTACCTGCGAAACGTCGCCATGGCAAAACGTCTCCAAGGAAAAACGTTCCCGCTACGAAACATCCCCATGAGAAAAGGTACCCGATGGGGCTAAACGTCCCCACGACCAAACATCTCCATGTTTCGCCAAGGGACGCGTCGATTGGGGACGTTTAGCAGACAACCCGTAGCCTACTACCCGAGCATCTGAGCAAACGTCATGTCTTAAGCTCAACTCTGGCGTCGTCCGCTAAGCTATTCACGCGGAAATGATTTTGAGGAGGATGGCATCCACGACAAAACGCATATCATGATTATGGCTTGTCCCGTTAAATCTTGCCGTTCACGCGAAAATACTCTATATGACTAAGTCCGAAACACGCCAGTGATCCTCAGGAAGAAGGAGTAAACGTCTCTTTAACGACTCAAACTCAACAACTCAAATCCTGTTTCAAACAATCGCGGCGATCTTCGGGAGCAGCTGTGATACCCGAGGTGATACCGCTTCTGGCTCTTCCGCTAGGTACCCGGCAATTTTGCATCGGCAAGGAGAGTTAGCTTCATTATTAATTTATTTTTTATTTGAATCCAATACCGGCCAACTACGGCCATTTTTTCATAACAAAATAGCACTTCACAAACTTACATTTTACACACTAAGTTGGGTCAAAACCACAATATACCAACTCCCCCATTTCAGCCAAATGGGAAGAGATAGCCGCATGTGCGGCCCAGAGAGGACAGCCGACAGAGGGTTCTGGGACTCCAAAATTCTATTCTGGAGCGAAAAGCAAGCTGATCTACGGACTTCAGAGAAAGATGGCAGACCTTCACCAACAAACCTTGCCGAGGCACTACAATTCCAGGGAAAACCGTGCAACGACTGGAGGGAGTTACTGTACAGAACACGGAAGGAATTACCGCGTCTGACCGTGATATTAGTCACAAGAGATAGACCATAGAGTTGTGTACAGTAAGCCCGGAACAGGAAAGATTCTACCACTCCGTCACAGGTCGCGAATTTCCTGATCAGGAGGTTAGCACGAGCAAAGAGCGATCTGGCCAATGCATTCACATGGAGTTCATCATTCAGCTTGGGGATAAAAGTGAACCCCAAGTACTTGAAGGAAGTAACAAATTCAAGTTGAACCCCTGAAAGATACACTGGAGGGGTTACTATAAGTCTCATCCCAGCGGGAATGAAGGCCCTGCAAAATGTTTTCTTAGTATTGAAAACAATGTAAGCCTGCAATCACAAAATTCAGTCCAGTCACTGCCGACTACTGGTGAAAGGAGAAAAAAATTACCTATTTATAGGGCTTAGTTCTGAAATATTCCCGAAAATCACACCCACGAAAAGCCAAAGTTGATAATTATGTTCCAGGCAAAAAATCTAGGTTGCGTGACCTTAAAATCTGAAATACTGAATCTTCGTTGACACCCTTTCGTTATATTGCATGCAGAGGTGCCATTTTAGTAACCTTTGGGTGAGGGGGACTCTTTTGGGCCGAAATAGCAGGTTTATTACTATGACCCAAACTTAATTACTGTTTGGAGGGTAAATTTAAGTAGTTTTCGAATTCATTCGCAAGCATTAAAAGGGGACCTTGGACTATTTACAATGCGAAAGCAAAGACTAGGCCAAATCCTACAATTTTGGCTAAAAATTATTCACATGCCTGAGGATAGGCTACTAAAATCGGCTTATAATGAGCTTCTTCTAATGGGAAAAAAAAGGTCATGGCCATTCCAAGTCAAAGCCCTCCTAGATTCGGTGGGACTATCGTGTGCTTGGAACAATGGATTTGGACCCACATCGGAACCAGCATCTCTGTTAAAAGAAGTGTTAAGAGTATTAGAAGATCAAGAAATACAGAAATGGGCATGTATTGTTAGTGAGTCGGTGACACTATCAAATTATAAACTGGTTAAAGAGAGTTTTGGACCAGAATTTTACATGAAGCTCAACCTACCAAAAACTTACCTCACGCTCTGGATCCAGTTGCGAGCGAACTGTCTGCCAGTACACGGGAAAAGTAAGTTTGACAAGAAAAAAAGTGTTTCCCCCAGTACGAACAGCCCCTGCCCACTCTGCGGTGAAGGCGATGATGACCTAGCCCATTTGGTTGCACTGTGCCGCGAACTCTCGTTTTTAAGGGAATCTTGCTGGGGGGAAAGGGAGATCCTGTTTCCTGATATATTGAAGAGCACATCTCCAGGAGCAATTAGTGCATTATGTAGATTTGTGTTGCAAAGTATTAAAGTAAAAGTTGACCGGGCGAGTGCAGTTTAGTATATGTAGTGCGATAATAGAAGTAATTATGAAGTTTTTTGTTTTGTTGTATGTATGTGGCCCTAAGGCTTTAAATACAATATTATAATTGTTATTATTATACCTTGAAGTAACGTCATTGCTTTGCATATTTCCTTTAAAGGAATCTGATTTCATCTAGTGTCAAAATATCCTGAAACACTCGGTTCTTGGCAGATTTTAAGTTCGTTATTTATCTTTTACAGTCATATTTGATGGTGCAAAACGGATACGTCAGCTGAATTTTATTGGAGCTATATTTCGGCCCTTCTTGGCAAGGGTCCTCTTCAGGCTCAAAACCGCTCAAGTTGGAAAAATGAACTTGTGGGAAACACTGTTTCTTGTGTTTGTTGTGTGTTTCCCACAACTTGTGTTTCCCACAAGTTTGTTTTTCCAACTTGAGCGGTTTTGAGCCTGAAGATAGCTCCAATAAAATTCAGGTGACGTATCCGTTTTGTACCATCAAATATGATTCGCAGTCAGCTTGGGCTGAAGGAATATTTATCTTTTACACTTAACTGATTTAGAGACGAATCTAGTTGTCTCTCTTCGCATGGACCATGTTTTGCCTCCTAGTTACAACTGTCAGTCACTCTCCTTTCATTCCCCAACCTATTCCCATATTTCAGTTCAACACTTCCAACAAGACTAGAAATCCCCCCGTGTATCATTATTAGCAGTTGTCCAGAGATACAGTAAAACAGATCCACAAGCTAGAAAGTAGACTGAGCAATGGAAATTTTGTGAAAGCTATCACCAGGCCCGTATCCAGGAATATATTTCGGGGGGGGGGGGGGGGGGGGGTTGCCTGCGGGTCGGACAAAAAAGTACAAAAAAGATATGGGCTATCACTTTCCGCTCATTAGCTGTACGGGTCATTTTTACTAGCTCTTTGTCACAAGTTGTTGATGATGACACTAAGGCAGAGCAAAATAACACTAGGGAGTAGCGCAAAGACGTTTGCAAACGAGCCATATTCGTCCCAATGAAATTTGTTCTAGAATTAGTTGTATGGAGTTGTACCGTGTACGAAAAAGTAGCATGCCATAGCAACTGTTGCCACTGCATGCTACTACTAGCAAACTGGATGCTACTACCGCAAGATTGGATGCTATCGGATAAGATTAACCCAGACGGAGTCATGTTACATCAAAGTATCCCATACTACTACATATCAATACATGCAACTTTTTCACACAACTACCATACAACTACACAGTCAAAGAATTTTTTATCGGGGTAGCGCCGCCCACTACGCTTGCGGCATTTAAAGCGAGACAAACTTGCGGGTTTAGAAATCTCTAGTAAAGCAAAGTTGCGATCTGCACACAGCATGGAAACGATGGAGGCTGTATCATCTTTTTGCAATGTTCAGAATATGAAATTATCGGAGCCAGCTCTGGTGAAGACTGAATGAGTTTCAGTAGGGACGTTCTCTACCGCTAATGGTGCTAGTATCGCAGCTATTAGAGTGTGTGTCAATATTATCAAGTCTTGGCTTGGCACTACACCTTAGTGTTATTTTTCTTTGTGACGCGTCCAAACTATCTTATGATGATATTGGCAAGAAATAAATTGATTGATTGATTGATAATTTTCCTCTGCAAAAAGGGTGACTTTCAGAAACTACTCGCTTGGAGCGCTGAGCTGGAATAAAGCGACTCATTTGCTTTATTTCTTTTTACCACGTGTTAACGAATAGTTCTTGCAGGTAAAAGGCTAAAAAAAAACCCAGATAAAATGACTTTCTTGATGAAACCAGGTCGTGTCTGACTGCTTACCTGCGATTCTCATCTTTGGCCAATTCCTGGACGACTGTATCGTATATATACTGAACTCCAGCAAACTGAATTGAGTTGTTAGCTGCAAAAGACAAAGATTATCAATCAGCCCTACGACCTCCATTCCCCACTGGTAAAACTATAGGGGATACCCCCCGGTCGGCGTAAAGGGCGCAAAGTCGACGACGACCCCTTTTTCCCGCTTTTATAACTGTTCTTCCAGTCGAATATTTCGAGAAGTCCCTTTTATTCACAGATGTACGCTTGTAGGAAAGTTACGACTGGAAATGTTCAATAGTCTATTTTAGATTTATCAACTCCTATTTTCAGTGTTGAGGACTTTAGGGTTTAGTAACGTCGCGATCCTCCTTAGATCACTGGGGAGATAATGTTATTATTTCTTTTCTTTAACATACTCCATCTTTGACGTTTTTATTTCATTTATGATGGGAGATAAAAGTTAAATCCGTCTGATAAGCATTAAAAGATTTTAATTTTTTAACACCCATTAAGAAAACCACATATCGTTATGCTCGATTTCGATATCCACGATTCCCCTGGGATCTGAAAGGGTTAGCCCGTTCACAGCTGATTTCTGCAAAGTCCACAGGTGCTATTTTTAAACAAATATGCCTGTCACTATCATAGCCTTATAACACTAAAAATTCGTCAAATTTCTCTGAAATCCTGATCCCCCGCAAGTGATTATAACGCGTAGCTGTTCTAGGACTTTCTCGGTCATTAGTTTGCACAAATAACACTTAGCGAAGAACACGTGTCAAGCTTGGCTAAAGATTACAAATTATTTTGAGGAGAAACAGAGCTCGGATTCATTCCAACTGGCAGACTCGTTAACCAGGCCATATGATGTAACTCTGCCAAGTCGTACTCACGGCCCTGGGCACGAGACGAAACAGAAATGGCTTAACTTCGCAGGTATATTTCAGGAAACAAAACACTTGGGACATAACTGACGCGATAAAGAACGAGATCACGCGATCAGTTACCACGACTTAAACATTCATTATAAACAATGTGCTGGGAGATAGGGCCGTAGCCACTGGAGGATCGACACTCTTTGGCCCCCACGAGGGGTTAACCTCTCCCCGGGAGTTGCTACACTCTTTCCCTGCCACGGCCGAAATCAGCGGGGCTGGTACCGGTGCCGACCATAAGTTAGGCGATTACCGCTTCTAAATATGCTGATTTTAATGGTCAAGCGTGGTAATCGGTGCCGGCAACGCCCGTTCAGTTGTTGTACTCTGCAATCTGGAGTTGGGAACCCCTCGAGAGCTCCGGCAGGGCTAAGGAGCCAGCAACATCTTCGGGTTTTATCATATTTGTTTTGTGCTGTTCAACCAGGGGCGCCATCGCGCGGGGTGGGGGCGGGCATTTTCAAATTCTTCTCGCTCGTTAAAGCTTTCAAGCTTTCTTGCCCATTAAAACTTCAAAAAGTCAAAATGCAAAGCTATGACTTTGCTTTAAGGTATACTCGAAAGCTATTTCAAATTAACTCCACAAATTAAGAGCAACTGAATTTTGAGTCTGTGTAATTAAACCCGGGACTGGGGCCCAAGTGCTTCCCCCCCCCCCCAAAGACACACACACTCCGACGGTTTAGTGAAGTGCTGGTTTCGTGTGCATCACTGGTTTCGGCCGGTGCCGGGAAAGGGTGTTCAGGAGGTGCCGGGGGGGGGGGGGTAACCCCTCGGCATTGATGGGATTAAGAACCGGGACTTTTTTGTGCTTTAGCTCGAGGTACAGTAGAGGTATGCTTATGTGAACAGTTACTTTAATGTGAACAGTGCAGTTTTGGGCTAAATGGTAAAATGAAGATCCAAAATACCTATACTAGTGTTTTTACATGCCCCTAATTACCTACTTTGAATAACTGGTAGTTAGCTCTAGGCAGAGCAAGTGCATGAAAATGGCGAAGTCCACTGTCAGCAAACGTTCACATAAGCATACCTTTACTGTCGTCGATGTTTTGGTGGGCAATATGGCTTGGAAATAGATACTGAAAACGAGCTGAGAAAGCAGATTATTCCCGAACTTGGTACATAAGAGCGACACAACGGGATGCTAAGGTTGCCTGACGGAATTCCTCTAGGAGGAAGATAGAAGGCTCTTTGTCCCCAGAGTAGATAATCCTCAGGACTCTCTTTTGAATATTCCGGTTTTTGAATACTCCGGTTTCGGATGACAAAAAGCAGGGCTGAGTGCACAGGCTTTGGTCTGACCCAAGGTTTTACCGGAATGACATCACTGGAGAGATGATATGGTTGGATAGAGATGATCCTAATATATCACCAACTGACCGCCAAGTGACAGACGTGGGAGATAATTTTCAGAGGACTAACATAGGTAATAATACAACAGTACTTAGTTACGTCTAGTTACTCGCTAAATGATGATACGGTGGTTAAAAGGCTGACTGATTCTTGCATCTTGTGACTTACTTCCATAATAGTACTGGTCAACTGTTTTCAACCACCCAACATCATCATGAGAGTGAGGAACAATGTGGACGTTGACGACCCCTGGTTTTGTTGCTGGGCAAGCCTAAAACAGAAAAATATAACCTTAAAGGACCTGTCGAACCTATAGCCTAATGCCAATTTTATTTATATATTTGTGACCCGCTTTTTGTATCACAGCGGAGTATGAGTAAAATACACAAAATAAAATACACATATTAAAACACTAAACAAAACAATGTGCATAAACATGACTACGTTATTTTCATATAGTTTAAAAACCAACTTCCGTTGCACCATTCATTAATTCTTAAAACCGGAGATACAAATTTCATGTTACACTTTGAAACTGGTAACGAAACCTCACTTTTCTTTGCACTTGCCGCAATTCAATAATTTCCATGCACAGATGCCGAAGGGTGTTTCGCGTGAGATGCTATTGATGCGTCAAACCGGTTTCCAGAATTTTGCCGAGATCATGCTAGCATTGTATCAGATACCATGGTATCTGATACCACGGTCTAAAGTCGTTTTTGCAGTTATCGTGGTATCTGATACAACGGTCAAAAGGCGTTTTTGCAGTTATCGTGGTATCTGGCCAGTTATCGTGGTATCAGATATTCAGATACTACGGTCCGACCGTGGTAACTGGTCGTGGTATCTGAAAAGTCTTCTCACTTTCATCAAATTATGTCAGATTGGTGAGAAAGAAGTTTAGCACTTAGCAGGCACTTAGTGATGTAACTGGATATCTGTTTTTCTTTTGGGATGACTTCGAAAAGTGCAATTTCGGCAATAGTCGTTTTTGCAGAGCACCGTGTATCAGATACCACGATAACTGCAAAAACGACTAATTGCAGATCCAGTTACCGTGGTAACAGATACCACGGTATCTGCAAAAACGCAACTACAAACTAGTCCGTTTGGAAGCGCTGAACTGGAATTTGGCGAATTCTTAATTCCAATCTAAGGCGTATTCTCGCCGTTCCCCGAGGACTCTACTTGAGGAGTAGATCATCACCATCATCAAAAAAGACTCCCTTTCAGATTCGGAGGGGAATCAATTTTTGCTGGTGTTAGTGCTATGTAAAATTAATTAAAAAGAATCAGAACAAACAAAACCAAAAATAAAGTGGATCCAGACTAATTTCGTCAGCTGCATATTTTTTTCGAACAAAATCCATTTTAGAAGCATTCCGCGTGTTCTCGTTGTATTCCTAGGCGGAGTCCGCGTGAAATGACTCCCTCTATTCTCGCCCTTCCCTTAGATACCCCGAGGATCTTTCGTCAGCTGCATATTTTTTTCGAACAAAATCCATTTTAGAAGCATTCCGCGTGTTCTCGTTGTATTCCTAGGCGGAGTCCGCGTGAAATGACTCCCTCTATTCTCGCCCTTCCCTTAGATACCCCGAGGAGTCCTCGGGGAACGGCGAGAATACACATCTCATCTTCAGCTCTTCCTTCTCTAAAATCCGCCATCTATTGTGTGTCACTGTCAGTGGGCGAGCCAAGATTTCAGGTATCAACCATTCCTGTTCTCAATCGCAAGTTGGCAACCCAATTCGACGAAGACAGAAAACACAATAGTTGCGTTTTTGCAGATACAATGGTATTTGATATCACGGACTAGTCGTTTTTGCAGTTATCGTGGTATCTGGCCAATTATCGTGGTATCTGATCGTGGTATCTGGAAAAGTCATCTCACTTTCATCAATTTTTATGAAATTGGTCAGAAAGAAGTTTAGCACTTTGTGATGTAACTGGATATCAGTTTTTCTTTTGGGATGACTGCGAAAACTGCAATTTCAGCAATAGTCGTTTTTGCAGAGGGACCGTGTATCAGATACCACGATATCTGCAAAACCGACTAATTGCAGGATCCAGTTACCGTGGTAACAGATACCATGGTATCTGATACCACGGTCTAAAGTCGTTTTTCCAGTTATCGTGGTATCTGGCCGGTTATCTTGGTAACTGATCGTGGCATCAAAAAGTCATTTCAGTTTCATTAATTTTTGTCAAATTGGTGGGAAAGAAGTTTAGCACTTAGTGGTGTGACTGAATCTAAGGTTTTTTTTGGGATGACCTCGAAAAGCGCAATTTCGGCAACTCCCGTTTTTGCAGAGCAACCGTATATCAGATACCACGGTAACTGCAAAACGACTAATTGCAGATCCAGTTACCGTGGTAACAGATACCATGGTATCTGCAAAAACGCAACTAATGTGTTTATACAGATATGTTTTATTTACTTTCTTTCATTTACTCCGCTTGTTCAAACTGGCGAGTTGTAAATAAATTACTTACTTAATTACAATGGAAAGAAGACATCCAAAATTTTAGCAAGCAAAAACTGTTTACATGTTCGTATCTATGTGGTCCGTGCGTCGGTCCGAGAGGAGCACTCGCAATCAGTTTTTGCCATATCCTGTCGATTCTTTAACCCAATTCTTGCACAGTTTCATTCCAAAATTTATTTCAGGTCATATCTTGTAAGGGTATTAGTTAATTTGTTATCGTTTTTGTGTATTTCGTAATATTATTCACCGCTTCTAGCGCTATCTGGAAGGAAATTTGATTGATTGATCGATGTAAGAATCACAAATATGCCATTGTTAATTGTTCACAGAGGACTTTTATCCTCATCGGGAATTTAGAAGTCCCGACATCATCTATAATCGTTCAAAATGAGTGACAGGCGTTAGAGCAAGGGGGTTAGAGACTCTGCAATTAACAACTGAGTGTACTCGCAGTTCGGTCATAAAATTCTGCTTCTTTAAAGCGGACCCCAAAAAGTGGTCTTTCTACCACACACACAATGCTAACTATCCCTACTGTCACTATTAATGTTCAAAACAACAGAACACCGTCAAACAATGAGCAAATTAAAAAAAAAAAAAAAAATCCTAGGTTTGAAATAATTCGGTCTGGACTAAATCCCAGCCAATTATCCGGGACAGCCGTTATGGCACGTAGGGTGCCAAGGATCAAATAATAATTTCCATATAATGCTCCAACTGTTTATTACAAATACAAATAAATTAAAAGCCCAAGATCAGTGTGGTACTTCTGAAGACATACAAATAATCATCAAGCCTTATAATTCTTTGCTAATCAAACGTGGAAAATTTCATCATCTGGAAAAGAAGACGTTATGCGTGGTTTTTTCTCCAGCCAGAACAGAAACCCGGCAATCAAGTTCAAATCTAAATAAACTGGTGGCTTGCGATCAGTAAGAGAAGGTAAACAGAACGTTTGGATTAGGTCTTTAACGGGAGGAAGAGTTACTGGGATCAGGAAATACAGATTCGTTAAGAATACTCTTGATGACTAACTCTTCGTGCCAATGAAGGATCGCCGTGTGACTAAGCCAAGAGCCAGAAACGTCACCATAGCAAACGTTGTTGATTGGTTTTATAGGATTTGGACCAGTTTTGAGGATTTTCTCGTTCTTCCCGAAGTTCGATGCCCACCCCAGCCCAAATGAAATAGTTCGTGTATAACAAATCAGCACGGAAATTTTCTTATCCACGAAAAAAAGGCAGAAAAACAACGGCTCACATTACGGACCCTTGGAACGTGTGAAACTGTCATAGCGAAATAGTTATTCATGGCCAAGAACGAGAAGAAACCGGTTGGTTAAGATACGCACAGAATACCTGCGAAGTAATGAGGCGATCGAATGCCAAAAAGCGAAAAAAACGAATATTAATGAATTAAAATTAATTATTCGTCTGCTGCCGGGCCTGTCGGCTTGTTGTGGCTCTTTTAGAAACGAATCGAACTTTACCATCGTTTACCTTGGTTCATTTTCTAGCATATTAAGCATAATTGTCGAAAAAATTACGGGCGGGGTAAAAAAAGGTAACAAACGAATGATGCCTGATTAATTTAGCAGATTATTTCTATACCGACTTTTTCATGGACTCACTTAGAAACGAATCGAACTTTACCATCGTTTAACAAGGCTCATTTTGTAGCATATTAAGCATATTTGTCGAAAAGGTTACGGGCGGGGGTAAAAAAAGGTAACGAACGAATGATGCTTGATTAATTTAGCAGATTATTTCATTGCCGAGTATTTCATGGACTCACTTAGAAACGAATCGAACTTTACCATCCTTTAACATGGCTCATTTTGTAGCATATTAAGCATATTTGTCGAAAAAATTACGAGCGGGGGTAAAAAAAAAGGGTAACAAACGAATGATGCCTGGTTAAATTTAGCAGATTATTTCATTACCGAGTTTTTCATGGACTCACTTAGAAACGAATCGAACTTTACCATCGTTTAACATGGCTCATTTTGTAGCATATTGAGCATATTTGTCGAAAAAGTTACGGGCGGGGGTAAAACAAGAGCTGTAAGCTCATATGGCACTTGCATGTGTCAAGATGATTTGATTGATCAAGAGTAAGTTTCGACTTGGCGGTTGAGATGCGCGCTATAAGGGAGCTGGAACTTCATTTGTAAGCAAAACCCTTGAGGCAAAACTGCTAATGGGCTGATGGGCATCACGAAAATGCATATATTGCTTAAAAGTATTTTTTTTACTTTGCGGTCAAGATTGGTACTTTAAGGAATAATCGGATTTGGGAAGTAGCAATTTCTAAGCAAATGTTGTTGAGTCTCCAATATTCCAGCGAAGTTTCATCGTCCTAGCACATCTGGAAGTACCTTAACGCGCGATCACCGGAATCCCAGACCCCCCTCCCCCTCCTCCAACTCCACCCACAATAACCGGAGCCAATCCTGTTCTGTAAATGATTAATCCAGAGCATCTGTTTGTCATTCCCACGAAGTTCGATCCAGATCACACCAGTCTAAGCGGGTCAAGTATTTTCCGCCCTCCCCCCGATAATTGCCGGATTCGGTCCGGAAATGAAAAACGTCACAAGAGAAAAATGTCCTCTGTTTAATTATTAAATTTCACTCGAATCCGATCACCCGTTCCAAAGTTACGCATGACTCAATATTCCGGATTCCCCTCCCTCAACTCCCCCCCCCCCCAAGATTATCATATTGAGGATTTTTTTTTTATTCCAAGTCAGTTTGACCGGGTCCCTGATATGCCTTCCAAGTTTCGTCGTGAAAATCCCCCAAAAACGGAATTCCGGGATACCCCTCCTCCCCCCCCCCTCAAGTGTCCGGATCCAGTCAAATTATGTAAAAGATTTATATGGACCAGATGTTTGTTCTTCCCAGCAAGTTTCACTCCGATACCATCATTCTAACCGTTTCTCGAGATTTCCGGTCCACCCCCCCCCCCCCACCCCACCCAGCTCCCCCGCGGTGCACGTAGCCAATCCGATTCAGCAAATGACTTACCTAGAGCATCTGTTTGTTCTTCCCACAAAGTTCCATCCCGATCCCTCCATTCTAAACGGGGCACGTATTTCCCCCCCCCCCCCCAATAGTTGCCGGATCCGGTCCGGATATGAAAAAAATCATCGGAGAAATGTCCTCTGTTGAATTCTTAAATTTCACTCGAATCCGATCAACCATTCCAAAATTACGCATGACTGAAAATTTCGGATTCCCCTCCCTCCACTCCCCCCACCATTATCTGATCGACAAAATTTTTATTTTGAAGTCAGTTTGATTGGGTCCCTGATATGCCTGCCAAGTTTCATCGTGAAAATCCCCAAAACCACCATCACCGGAATTCCAGGACCCCCCCCCCCCCCATAAGTGTCCGGATCAAGTACAATGGCCTAAAGGACTTATCTAGAGCATATGCTTGTTCTTCCCAGCAAGTTTCACTCCGATCCCTCGATTCTAACCGTTTCTTGAAATTTCCGGTCTCCCCCCCCCCCCCCAACTCCCCCCTGGCTACCGAATCCGGTCAAGACTTTAAACGGGACATTACAGATATAGATTCTGTTCAGTTATGAAGTTTCATTACAATCCGATCATCCGTTCGAAAGTTACACACTTCTCAATTTCCCGGATTCCCCTGCGGATTCCCCTCCCTCCACTCCCCCACCATTATCTGATCGACAATATTTTTATTTTGAAGTCAGTTTGATTGGGTCCCTGATATGCCTGCCAAGTTTCATCGTGAAAATCCAAAAAACCACCATCACCGGAATTCCGCCCCCCCCCCCCCATAAGTGTCCGGATCCAGTACAATGGTCTAAAGGACTTATCTAGAGCAGATGCTTGTTCTTCCCAGCAAGTTTCACTCCGATCCCTCCATTCTAACCGTTTCTTGAAATTTCCGGTCTCCCCCCCCCAACTCCCCCCTGGCTACCGAATCCGGTCAAGACTTTAAACGGGACATTACAGATATATATTCTCTTCAGTTATGAAGTTTCATTACAATCCGATCATCCGTTCGAAAGTTACACACTTCTCAGTTTCCCGGATTCCCCTGCCCTCCACCCCCCCCCCCCAAAATGGTCGGATCAGAAAACTGATTATTCCTAATTTTGTTTGGTCGGGTCTCTGATATGCCTGCCAAGTTTCATGGTCCTAGCACAACTGGAAGTACCCTAACTCGAAAAAGTGTGACAAAATGCCCTAAATTTTCAAGTTTCCAGCGCCCCGCACTCCCCCCCATATGGTCGGATCGGGAAACTGATTATTTCCAGGTTAGTTTGGTCGGGTCCGTGATATTCCTGCCAAGTTTCATTGTCCTAGCTCATCTGGAAGTACCCTCACTCGGAAAAGTGTGACAAAATGCCCTAAATTTTCAAGTTTCCAGCGCCCCAACTCCCCCGCATATGGTCGGATCGGGAAACTTATTATTTCCAGGTTACTTTGGTCAGGTCCCTGATATTCCTGCCAAGTTTCATTGTCCTAGCTCATCTGGAAGTACCCTAACTCGAAAAAGTGTGACAAAATGCCCTAAATTTTCAAGTTTCGAGCGCCCCCACTCCCCCGCATATGGTCGGATCGGGAAACTGATTATTTCCAGGTTCGTTTGGTCGGGTCCCTGATATTCCTGCCAAGTTTCATTGTCCTAGCTCATCTAGAAGTACCCTAACTCAGAAAAAAGTGACAAAATGCCCTAAATTTGCAAGTTTCCAGCGCCCCGCACTCCCCCCCATATGGTCGGATCGGGAAACTGATTATTTCCAGGTGAGTTTGGTCGGGTCCCTGATATGCCTGCCAAGTTTCATAGTCCTAGCACATCTGGAAGTACCCTAACTCGGATATGTGGGACAAAAAAACTCGGACCGACCGACAGACCGACAGACCGACAGACCGACAGACGGAATTGTGATTGGTATATGGCACTTGAGCCAGAGGCTGCAAGTGCCATAAAAAGGTAACAAACGAATGATGCCTGATTAATTTAGCACATTATTTCATTACCGAGTTTTTCATGGACTCACTTAGAAACGAATCGAACTTTACCATCGTTTAACATGGCTCATTTTGTAGCATATTAAGTATATTTGTCAAACAAATTACGAGCGGGGGTAAAAAAAAGGGTAACAAAGGAATGATGCCTGGTTAAATTTGGCAGATTATTTCATTGCCGACTTTTTCATCGACTCACTTAGAAACGAATCGAACTTTACCATCGTTTAACATGGCTCATTTTGTAGCATATTAAGCATATTTGTCGAAAAAGTCACGCCTGGGGTAAAAGAAGGTAACAAACGAATGATGCCTGATTAAAAACGAATCGACTTTACCATCGTTTAACATGGCTCATTTTTTGAATTGTTAGTCGAAAAAACAAGTGACGGGGGGAGGGGGATAAAAAAGAAAAAAAAACGAATGGTGTCTGATTAAAAGTTACCTGAATGTTTGATCCTGACTTGTTCAGTGACTAAGAAACGAAGTAATGAGGCGATCGAATTCCAAAATGTGAAGAAAAACGAATAATAATCAACCCAAATTAATGTAATTCTTTAGCATTCGCTTGTTTGGCGACTCACCAGAAACCACAATTTAGCCTGAATCATTTTGCAACATATTTATTTATTATTTATTTATTTTATTACCCACTAATAACAACAAAGGTAAATAGCGGAATAAATTCAAAAACAAAGAACGAAAAAAGAAAAACTCAAACTACGAAAAATAAACACATTCAAGACCGTGAAACGGTGGCAGTTGGCTTACATTGATATCAGAAAGCTTTCTGCTCAATACGGCAACTTTCGCGAAAACATCATTCATCCCATATTTAGACATAATCTTCCTATTACGGTACCAAGGAGGGAGGAAAAGAAGGAATTTACAAAACCGAAAATCCTGGACACGCAAAGAAGAGATATCTTTCTTTTTTAACAGAGGATATAAACCAGAAAGGTATAAAACTGAATGATCGCAGAAAACTGAATATAGTGTGGATTAGTAAACAAAATATACGAGGGCGAGGGGAACGTAGAAAATAAACAAAAAAACATTACTCTTGCTTAAAATTTAGCCTACCGAATATTTCATTATCGGATTGTTCATGACTCATCTTGACACTAAACTGTACCATCTTTTAACATGACTCATATTGTCACATATTAGTAGAAAAAAAATAAAATGACAGATGGGACGCGTATGGAGCTGGTCGATGATTCACTTGACCGCGTACTCGTCAGCGAATCATTCGGTGCGCTTCCGAAGTGACGTTTGGTATATGGGAAGAGGTTTTTAACCAATAATTTTATTAGCCCATACAGAAATGGCACAAAACGTGCTCATACGGATCAACATACGTAATCAATATACCAGTCCAAACAACACATTCCCCAAAACACCAAACCGGGAATCTAATAAGTAAGTAAGTAAGTAATTTATATATGACCCGCCATTCTAATAACGCGGAGTAAATGAAGAAAATAAATAAAACACATAAACACACAGAAAAAGACACTTAATTTTCAATCTTCGGCCAGGAAGCAGTGGATAACGTCGTGCGCTGGTTGAGCCATGTTGTCCATGATTTTTGAAAGCGATGTGGAAACATCCAAAAGGGTAACACTTGCACCTTGAATTTTGAACTTCTCCGTTAATGTATGGTTATGGAATAATTTAGACAAGTGGAGCAGGTGCTTTGCATATTTAAAATAACATGATCTCATCTTTTTAAATGGTGACCACATTCCTATTCCCAGAGGAATTGGAAAGATCGAGTGCTCGGTCCAGTGATTCGCATTACGGAAGTTATACAGGGTAATTACGCCCACTAATTAGTATTTGCAATGAACAAAAAAAAGGGGGATCAGGCTCTTTTTTCAACTTTCGGATATACTTGTTAGAAAAATTCGTCAATTGGCCAGTTTACAACTTATAGCCAACATTTGCCAAGTAAAGAAACTAAAGTAAGCGTGTAGGCTAGGTTTCATTTTTTTTTTCACAAAAATTCAAGTATATTCCGTAAAAATTTATCTCAAAATAGTGATATGAAGTTGTACGAAAAAGTAGCATGGAGTGCTAACTGATGCTACTACATGCTTCTACTTCAACGCTACCGTGTCACTGCATACTACTGCATGCTACTATTAGCAAGACTGGATGCTACTGGATACTACTACATAAGATTGAACTAGTCCGAGGCATATTAAATGATAGTATTCTTTGCTACTACATAGTATTACATGGAACTTTTTCGTACAACTACCATACAACTACGCAGTCTACAAATTTTTCTTCGGGAGATTAACTCGACCCTAAGTGAGCACTGGCAAAGGAAATACAACGACTAGAAAAAAGAAAAAAACAAGGGAAAAGAAAACAAACTTAATCAAACAAACATAAAACCGGTAGAAGAAGTTAAATAATAATAATCATTTATTAATAACCCACTGCAAACGAACAATGTGAAGATAGTGGAGTAAAATGGAAAAAGAAACAAAATAAACAACAGAAAAGAAACAACACCAGTACAACAAAATAGACAACAAAAACCAATCGAACAAACGGACGAGCCCGTGATATTATATGTATATTATTTTTAACCCGCCAAATACACAAGGTGAAAACGGAGTAAAGAGAACAACAACAAGAGCTGTAAGCTCATATGGCACTTGCATGTGTCAAGATGATTTGATTGATCAAAAGTAAGTTTCGACTTTGCGGTTGAGATGCGCGCTATAAGGGAGCTGGAACTTCATTTGTAAGCAAAACCCTTGAGGCAAAACTGCTAATGGGCTGATGGGCATCACGAAAATGCATATATTGCTTAAAAGTATTTTTTTTACTTTGCGGTCAAGATTGGTACTTTAAGGAATAATCGGATTTGGGAAGTAGCAATTTCTAAGCAAATGTTGTTGAGTCTCCAATATTCCAGCGAAGTTTCATCGTCCTAGCACATCTGGAAGTACCTTAACGCGCGATCACCGGAATCCCAGACCCCCCTCCCCCTCCTCCAACTCCACCCACAATAACCGGAGCCAATCCTGTTCTGTAAATGATTAATCCAGAGCATCTGTTTGTCATTCCCACGAAGTTCGATCCAGATCACACCAGTCTAAGCGGGTCAAGTATTTTCCGCCCTCCCCCCGATAATTGCCGGATTCGGTCCGGAAATGAAAAAGGTCACAAGAGAAAAATGTCCTCTGTTTAATTATTGAATTTCACTCGAATCCGATCACCCGTTCCAAAGTTACGCATGACTCAATATTCCGGATTCCCCTCCCTCAACTCCCCCCCCCCCAAGATTATCATATCGAGGATTTTTTTTTTTATTCCAAGTCAGTTTGACCGGGTCCCTGATATGCCTTCCAAGTTTCGTCGTGAAAATCCCCCAAAAAACGGAATTCCGGGATACCCCTCCTCCCCCCCCCCTCAAGTGTCCGGATCCAGTCAAATTATGTAAAAGATTTACATGGACCAGATGTTTGTTCTTCCCAGCAAGTTTCACTCCGATACCATCCTTCTAACCGTTTCTCGAGATTTCCGGTCCACCCCCCCCCCCCCCCACCCCACCCAGCTCCCCCGCGGTGCACGTAGCCAATCCGATTCAGCAAATGACTTACCTAGAGCATCTGTTTGTTCTTCCCACAAAGTCCCATCCCGATCCCTCCATTCTAAACGGGGCACGTATTTTCCGCCCCCCCCCCCAATAGTTGCCGGACCCGGTCCGGATATGAAAAAAATCATCGGAGAAATGTCCTCTGTTGAATTCTTAAATTTCACTCGAATCCGATCACCCATTCCAAAATTACGCATGACTGAAAATTTCGGATTCCCCTCCCTCCACTCCCCCCACCATTATCTGATTGCCAAAATTTTTATTTTGAAGTCAGTTTGATTGGGTCCCTGATATGCCTGCCAAGTTTCATCGTGAAAATCCCCAAAACCACCATCACCGGAATTCCGGGACCCCCCCCCCCCCATAAGTGTCCGGATCAAGTTCAATGGTCTAAAGGACTTATCTAGAGCAGATGCTTGTTCTTCCCAGCAAGTTTCACTCCGATCCCTCCATTCTAACCGTTTCTTGAAATTTCCGGTCTCCCCCCCCCCAACTCCCCCCTGGCTACCGAATCCGGTCAAGACTTTAAACGGGACATTACAGATATATATTCTGTTCAGTTATGAAGTTTCATTACAATCCGATCATCCGTTCGAAAGTTACACACTTCTCAATTTCCCGGATTCCCCTGCGGATTCCCCTCCCTCCACTCCCCCACCATTATCTGATCGACAATATTTTTATTTTGAAGTCAGTTTGATTGGGTCCCTGATATGCCTGCCAAGTTTAATCGTGAAAATCCAAAAAACCACCATCACCGGAATTCCGGGCCCCCCCCCCCCCCCATAAGTGTCTGGATCCATTGCAATGGTCTAAAGGACTTATCTAGAGCAGATGCTTGTTCTTCCCAGCAAGTTTCACTCCGATCCCTCCATTCTAACCGTTTCTTGAAATTTCCGGTCTCCCCCCCCCCCCAACTCCCCCCTGGCTACCGAATCCGGTCAAGACTTTAAACGGGACATTACAGATATATATTCTCTTCAGTTATGAAGTTTCATTACAATCCGATCATCCGTTCGAAAGTTACACACTTCTCAGTTTCCCGGATTCCCCTTGCCCTCCACCCCCCCCCCCAAAAAAAAATGGTCGGATCAGAAAACTGATTATTCCTAATTTTGTTTGGTCGGGTCTCTGATATGCCTGCCAAGTTTCATGGTCCTAGCACAACTGGAAGTACCCTAACTCAAAAAAGTGTGACAAAATGCCCTAAATTTTCAAGTTTCCAGCGCCCCGCACTCCCCCCCATATGGTCGGATCGGGAAACTGATTATTTCCAGGTTAGTTTGGTCGGGTCCGTGATATTCCTGCCAAGTTTCATTGTCCTAGCTCATCTGGAAGTACCCTCACTCGAAAAAGTGTGACAAAACGCCCTAAATTTTCAAGTTTCCAGCGCCCCAACTCCCCCGCATATGGTCGGATCGGGAAACTTATTATTTCCAGGTTACTTTGGTCAGGTCCCTGATATTCCTGCCAAGTTTCATTGTCCTAACTCATCTGGAAGTACCCTAACTCGAAAAAGTGTGACAAAATGCCCTAAATTTTCAAGTTTCGAGCGCCCCCACTCCCCCGCATATGGTCGGATCGGGAAACTGATTATTTCCAGGTTCGTTTGGTCGGGTCCCTGATATTCCTGCCAAGTTTCATTGTCCTAGCTCATCTAGAAGTACCCTAACTCAGAAAAAAGTGACAAAATGCCCTAAATTTGCAAGTTTCCAGCGCCCCGCACTCCCCCCCATATGGTCGGATCGGGAAACTGATTATTTCCAGGTTAGTTTGGTCGGGTCCCTGATATGCCTGCCAAGTTTCATTGTCCTAGCACATCTGGAAGTACCCTAACTCGGATATGTGGGACAAAAAAACTCGGACCGACCGACAGACCGACAGACCGACAGACCGACAGACGGAATTGTGATCGGTATATGGCACTTGAGCCAGAGGCTGCAAGTGCCATAAAAAACAACACAAGATAAATAACAGTATAAACACACAAAATATGGAATAAGCCGTTTGATGTGCTTGTCCGATAAAGTATCATGAAACTCCTGGAGTTTTGCAGTTATATCGGGAGCTTTGTAAAGGATCTAATTCAAAATTTAATAATAAGAAACATTCAGTCAGATATATTACATTGTTAAGAAGCCCAAGAGTTGTGAAAACAATTCAACAAATATTTCTTCAGCCCAAGCTGCCTGTGAATCGTATTTGACACAGCAAAACGGATACATAAGCTGTATTTCATTAGAGCTATTTCGGCCCTCCTTGGCAAGGATCCTCTTCAGTCATAAGCTGGAAAATGAATTGGTGGAAAAAATAAAGCAAGAAAAAGTAAGCAAGAATCTTTAGTTGTTTTCCCACTTCAGTGGTTTTTCCAAAGTCTCCTCCGGAATTTCTCCTTGATTATCATTGCGATAGCTACTTTAGCAGTGCTAACAAGTGTGCGTTAAGCATTGCATGATCGCGTCGAGTCCTAGTCTGAACTAGCGTCTCGAAAGTGAGTGATCTGTAGACTGCAAATGCAAGGATGCTTTCAAATCACGCATTAGGCTATTAGACATTAACTGCAGTGCAACATGGCTGCCGATACCATTTCAGTTGGATAGGCTACGTATTTATTTATTGAATATACCGGTCGCCTTTTTAAGGCACTAGTCAACCTTTTTCGTCCAGCGTACCCCTAATCAAGGTTCGAAAAGGTTGCGTATCCTCTTTTTCAGAACGTGAAAAAGACGGTATAAGTAAGTAAGTAAGTAATTTATTTATGACCCGCCATTTTGAAAAGGCGGAGTAAATGACGAAAGTAAAGAAAATAAACAAAACACATATGTACACATATATATATCACTTATCTTAAGTGATAAGGCATAAATATGTAGAGATGTATACAAAATCAATGAGACATTTGAGGCTGCTTTGTAGCTATAATTTTGCAGATCTCGGCTCGATGTCATTAACGGCATTTTTTGTTTACAGTATGTTAATGTGTTTGGTTTGATATTCTCAGTGCTTTCATCAAGCTAAATTGCAAACATTTTCGTTGGCTCAGTTCGCAATGACAATATCACTTGCAGTGTCTTCGATTCTTCTTGAAACAATTTTGTTTGAAACAGGAACGTATTTTACGGCAGTAGGCTAGCTGTTTTTCGAATCAACATTATTTCATTGTCTTTTACTAGAGCTTGTTATCAGATGCGTCACACACGGGCCGGCAACACCCCTACCCCAAAGTAGTCGGCCATACTGTTAAAAAGGAACGAGTAGAGAAGCGCCGCGATTTTTCGTAAAAACAGTCGGTAAAAATGACCAGCCAGTCGGCCTCTGCTGGTAATATTAGGTTTCGGCAAAAAAAAATGGTGGGGCGGGATTCTGAAGCTACAGACTAAACCGACTTGGGTACCTTCGCGTACCCCCTGTAACGGCCTCGCGTACCCCTTTGGGTACGCGTACCACCGTTTGGTAGTCTAGTTTACGAAGCATTCAGGCTCAGAAACTAGTTGCCTCAGGAATTAGTACACCATGCAGGGCCGTACCCGGAGGGGGGGGGGGGGGGTCAAACCCCACACCGAAATGTACAAAAAAAATCTTTTTTTTTTAAGCCTTAACCTGTCTTTTTTTACTTTTTGGCCCGACCCGCGGGCACCCCAACTCCCCGAAATAAATTCCTTGATACGGACCTGATACGATGATGTGCAAAAACTTTCTGCCAGCAATATCTTCTGGGAGGTATCTAAGACCCTTCGTCCCATATTTTACTACACATTCAACTTTGCTCAATATTTATATCTTCCTTCCGATTTTTCAGTTGTTTTTAGCCTTTCGTCCAGTTTCACCCAATGCTATTAGGGTAATAAACAGACTGATCGATCTTTATCGCGCCTGTTCGTGTGATTTAAAATGTGTATATGTTTACATTCATCAGACAACAGTATCGACAAGCCTTGAACCTTATGACGTTACTAAAAATCAACTTACATTATACCCACATGCTTCCTTTGTCCGTTTGCGCTGATCCTTTGTTGACTTTTCTGAAGCTACAGCTGACTGACAAATCAATAAACCGGCAAGGAGAACAAAGGATCTGGATTTGAATTGTTGCATGATCCGACACGAGGAATTACGCCGATTTGTTGCCAGGCAGGGGAGAAGTATCCGGCGTCACTTTATCTCTGGAAAACGATGAGGGCTCAACGGAAGAGGAATTAAACTGCAGCGCGCTATGAACCACACCTGCCTAGCCTTAAAGGACACCTAAACAATGAAACCATACTTGAACACACCATGGAGAATGCATTTACAGACATGGCCACGGAGAGCATTCTTCTCCTGAGCGTGACTTTTCAAAATAGGGATGTTCGTTTCTGGAGGTTTGCACATGCAGACTCCAAGACAAAAAGCGCAATTTATTCAAACCTTGTACAGCACTGGCCGGACCGTATTGGAATTTTTTCTAGATATGCGTTTGGGCTTAAATGGTTAAAAAATATTCCAGAAGAAGGGTTGATTGGAGACATTTGTTCATTTCTAAAATTTGTCCGTACTGAAATAATGACAGATGCAAAACTGAGCAAAATCATAGCTTGGAAACACTATTTCGTATTTGGATTGGTTTTTTCTGCAGGTAATGTTAACGGAATGTTAACGGTTCATTCAGGTGTCCTTTAAAGGAGCAGTATTTTAAAATATCTGAATACTTTAAAACTAGGCTACGCTTTCAACAGATAGCCCACGGTTTTGGCTGTTTTAAGCCTTTTCCGGGACCCGTTGACTTATAGCGAAAACAGGGAAACAATTTACATAACCGGTTTTTCTTATGGAAAAAACTTCTCGCAGACAAACGTCGACAGCGTGATCCACATCGAAGGTAGCAAAACACGGCAAGTGAGAAAATCAGCGTGGTTTAGTTAGATGGGTTAGAGTGCCTGTGCCGTACGAAATTGGGGTCTCCAGATTTAGAAATATTGGAGTGATTATGGAAGTAGGTTGCATTAGTATTATAGGTAAAACAGGTCCTTTAACAGAAGAGTCACGGTCGGGAAGGACTGATATTATTATTTTTGTTGTTTGTTTCCACCAAAACTGGCGTAATTTACAAAACAAAAATTAAAAAATGAACTATGCATAGGCTAAAATACGAAATGAAGATTCATCAAATGTCACACCACAAAAACAACAGAATCACTGATAATCAAGACCTCTTACATAATGTTACAATGCTCAATTCTGATTAAGAGAGAAGCATTCGCTGGTAAGTCTTTCATATTATGTGCATTAATCATTATTACATTAGACTCATTTGCAGGTCTTATTTTCGAATTAAATGGCAGTGCGTTCTAAACCGGAAAATTTGTGAAAAGTAAAAGTTTTACCGAAGTTGATTAAAAGCTCGATGTAGGGGTAAGGAAACGTGCTGAGTCCGAATATGAAAATTATTTTCACGCCGGACAATTAGTTCGGCCGGAACCAGGCCCAAACCAGAAAGTTTGTGTTAAAGTAATAGTTTTATTTGTATTTGATAAGATGTTCGATTTGCGGGTAAGAAAACACGTAAATGCTGAATAAGTGTATGGCAATCATCTTCTCGCCGGACCTATATATTGCTTGGAGTCCGGCTTAAATCGAAAAATGTGTTAAAAGTAAAAGTTCTATCTGAAGTTTATTAGAGGTTCGATGTAGGGGTAAGGAGACAAGCTGAATTCGATTTTGAGCTTTAATTTTTGCCAGACAAGTAGTTTGTCCGGAGTCCGGCCGAAAACGGAAATTTGGCAGAAGTAAGAAGGAAGTTTTGATCAATTTCGTCAAAGTAGATACGACGTAGGCTATAGTGTAAATACACATGCTAAATCCATTTCTGAACTTGGTCTTCTCAGATGATTCCCATTTGCCCAGATCTGTTTCTAATTTTATTAGCAAAAATGTTTAAGAAGTCTGTCGAAGACCGAATATCTACAAGACCCAATTGTCTGGATCAAATATTAAATTTTTGGGATCCCATCAATACCTCGGTCTTGTTTCATCTGGCACGTGCAACGGCGAAGGGAAGTAGACGAGTATCAATTCAAACCTCGCAGCAGGTACCTCCATCTCCGCTCAGTTTTATCGGAGTATCCAGAGTCGCTGCATGGGATTATTTATTTCTTGTAATAACTTAATAATAATAATTTTAAGTCATTTACAATAATAAGATAAGAGCGGAAAACAGACAGAAATATTTAAATGAAAATAAAAATAAAACTGAACTAAAGAAAACTTCCGTTGTGGGCATACTAGATGTTAGGCCATATAATGGTGGCCTCGATTCTATGCAACTTACTGGCGGAGAGGGTGGGATTCTCAACTCAACCCCATCCACCAGACTAGATAATATGCCGTCACGTGCAGCGGCTTACCGACGAAACGTCCCCATGACAAAACGTCCCCTGGCGAAACGTCCCCGTGACAAAAAGTCCCCGTGTCAAAACGTCCCCGTGACAAAACGTCCCCGTGTCAAAACGTCCCCGTGTCAAAACGTCCCCGTGTCAAAACGTCCCCATGACAAAACGTACCCACGGCAAAACGTCCCCAAGCATAGATTTTTAAGTTCTCCTCGATCTTAAGGTGCATGATCGAGGTAAAACAACTTCACAGTGTGCTTTACAGATTTCTTAAAGCACATTCCTTATAAACAGGAAAGATCGGACATAGGACCGGTTGCTTCATAAATGTATTGTTTTCAGTAGTATAATATAATATGCCTTGAAATTGACTCGTAACTGATCAGTTCTAGGTTGTTTTAAGCAACAGACACAGTCTGAGCACCAATAAGCTCCTCAGAGAAAGGGGAAGCCCGCTGTGGCTCAAAGAGAGTCAAGCAAGGAAAAAATAAAAATAAGCGTAGTGCCGTCATGCTAGATAAAAATGACATGGGAAGCGAGGAAACAAAAGCGGATGGAACGATTACTAAGATAGAGAAACAAAGTAAATCTAGGTTAGACGGGTTTGTTCCTTTGATAACGAATATCACCAAATTAAATATCCAACAAAAGTGATATCAATGAGTTATATCGCAGCGTAAACTAACACACAAATAAACCAATTAAATAAAAGATAAACCGAAAACTTACAAACTACTACATCTTTGCGCTTTCTTTAAGAAATGGCTATAGCGGGAGCAACACTTTGGTTTGCTTTTTGACTATCACTTAAATGCTGAAGTAGTCAACCCATCGTGGTTTTCAAAAGTTTATATTCCAAGAATATTTTTTGTCTGAACTGATGACGCAATTAGGGAAAAAATTAAAATCTATAGCCGGGGACGTTTCGCCAGGGGACGTTTCGATCGGGGACGTTTCGCCACGGGGACGTTTTGTCGTGGGGACGTTTTGTCACGGGGACGTTTCGCCAGGGGACGTTTCGAATGGGGACGTTTTGTCGACAACCCCGTGCAGCACCTTTTGGGCAACATGCAGCACCCTTTTACTGTAGCCTACGATTTGTTTCAATGGAGCGGTAGTGTATAGGACAAATCCCGACCGTGTATCAGCAACACAAGGCTATACAGCAGCTTGAAACAGAATTATTATCAGGTCCTATAACTTTATTTCACTTGTGGGAGAAACCTCACCCCTTTTCCGTCTTCCGCGAGTCTTGTGAGAACTAGGGATGACGTCATTGTAGACCAGAACCAAATTTTCCGAACGCGGCTGCAGATTTTCGGGCCCGGATGCGAAACTACAATCCAAACCGTAGGAACGCATCATCATTCTGCCAATCAGAACAAATAACTCTCGGATGAATCCAAACATATCCATACATAAAGGTTATCTTTTTCCTTTGCGTCATTAGATCAAGGTCGGAGCGGTATCTTGTGGAACGTCCGAGAATTCCGGGACTCTTATCAGAAATCGCGGAACGCTGATGATTCACCCATTATCGCCACCGTGAGCTTAAACCCTTCTATTGGTATGGTGCAATCATAAGGACAAGGAGTTAACTGTAAGCAGGGGCGTCACCACCGGGGGGGGGACGCCTCCCCCCCCCCCCCAATGTTGTCGGCCAGTCGGAAAAAAACAACAGAGTCGGCGCGAAGCGCCCCGATTTTTCGCCAAAACATTTTTTTTTGTTTCATAAGACAGTCAATTTCTCTGAAAATCAGTCGATTTTTCGTCAAAACGGTCGTTTTTTTCTGAAAATCAGTCGATTTTTTCGAAACTGTCGTTTTTTTTTCTTGAAAACAGTCGGTAAAAGTTACCAGCCAGTCGGTAAATTCCTTGCCCCCCGCCCCAAAAAAATATTTTGGCTAGTAAAGGGGGAGAAAATGGGGGAGAAGCCACTAGCAGTCGATGAATGACGATGGTCAGGCTACCTCTTTACACTGTAAAAAGTTTGTACGTCTAAAGATTAAAGTTAACTGCAGTATTTGCTACTCGGATTACTCTTATCTCTACGCAGATAAGGTTAATAACAAATAGAGATGAGACGAATCTGAGTAGCAAATACTGCAGTTAACTTTAATCTTTATACGGAGGGACTTTTTACAGTGTATTCTGCATAACCCCAAGACCCGCCGACATTATCGACAACTAAGAGAAACAGAATTGACCATTTACGGCAGTGAGTCGGTCAATCTCACACGATCGTTAATTGTTCAGTGGATCAGACTCGTAGGTTTCACTATATAACTCGAATTATGGCTGATTGTTAGGTAGTGTTGGGCGATATTTGGATTATTCGATTTTTCACTTTCGATACTCGATATTTCTTTGCCATGTTTTGCTACAAGATATGTCTCGTTTCGCCAAAATTTAAGAACAAAATTGTCGTTAAATAGCACTCAAACTCCGTAAAAATAAGAACTCAATTAATGAAAACATGTTGCTCCAATTTCGGATATACAAATGTAGGTTATGTTGGATTATTACAATAATTATGGATGAACAAATATCGTTTTCGATATCGATATTTGGTCCGATCTATCGATATACCGTTATCGATATCGAATATCGCCCAACACTGTTGTTAGGCAGTAATTCTATTAAAAAACCCAGTTTTATCCTTTGGTGAAGAAACACGGCATAGTTTCCACTGAACAAGTTCGCTCAGCCAAGGATATGTTGGCCCACAGGAGTTTTTTCAGTTTAATTGTTCGATAATCACAAGCGAATTCGGATCGCATAGAGACTGTGCAGCCCTACATAACGAAAATTGGCGTTTCTACACCATTGTCCTTTTATCACAGTACTGCAGGAATATGATCAAGGGTAATATCTTGAAGAAACTCAGATCAAACAAAGTCTCGCATCCTATTGGTCGCTTTGTGTACCTGAAGCCTAGCTATAGCCTACCTAATGTCGCTAATGGTCAGTAATATCGAGCAGATCCGTTCCGTTAGATTCCGTTTTCGAGTTCAATTCTTCATTGGTCTCACGCCAATATTTGTCCACCCCTACCCTTATTTCACACTGCTGTGTTGTATGCGACAGATTTTTTTTCCAATATAGTAATGTAAAAATAAGGACTAATAGTCTTTGATTTGTTCCACGTCTTTCCGACGTGCGGCAGAATCGTATGGAAGTTCAACTTGCAACGCAGACGTAACAGGAAGCTGAGCCTTTATATAAAGTGAAGATGATTCTACAGGAGACAAAGGTTGCGTTCCCTTAACTTAACAATTGTCCACAAACGTCACTTTTATTTCGGGGCGGAGCTAACTGCAGCTTTAACGATCGTTAACTTCCCAAATTCTACAATTGTTCCCAATGATATTCACCGACCATCGTTACAAAATAGTTAATAATCATGAAGCTCTGGAACAGAAATCGTAGGTGGGCGGAGCTTAATTTTCGAAATCAGAAACCCAGAACGCAAAAAGTTAACAGTCGTTAACAATTTGTTAACAATCGTTAAGTTCTGGAACGCAACCAAAGAAACCCCCAGGAGAAAGCCTCAGAACTGCTCTGAAGGCCCTGGTGACAACCTTATTATGGGAATTATAGAAAAAATTCACATGTCATCTGGTTCAAATTGGGTTGAATGAAGGCTTTTCCAGCAAATATTTTTGTTCAGCCATCCAAAGATTAAAACATTTTGTTTTCCCAAGAAAAGGTAGAAGAATATTTTGTCTAGAAAATCTTCCATCCCCCACAAATCGCATGCGTTTTGTCAGACGAGTTGGAATTCTTCAACGCATCCGTCACTGCGCCAAAACGCATTTGTATCGTATGTCACAACACGCAGAATTCTGCGCGAATCGGAGCAGTGTGGACAACGGATTATTCTTTCCTCATTTTCTACTACACGATGCAAAAAAGAGAGCTCCACTTCAGACAGACAGGTTAGTCATTTCGTCTCACTTCCAAGTGAGAAGTACTGAATCACATCCGACGAGAAAAAGTCACCCTTCAACGCCAAACAAGGCAGTGGACGAAAATGACAATTAGTAAAGGGAGGAGAACTCCCGTATGTTCTCGTTATTCTGATCCAATCTTCGTTGCATGTATTTCCGTCTTTATGGAAACTGGGGATCCGGTTTGTTCCAAGCCGATGCAGAACAAACCTTATTTTCGAGAAAAAAACGACTGAAGTGGTTGTTCTTCCCTGACGTTCGAAAATGAGTATAAAAGAGGAAACTGTTTCAGAAAATGGATAGAAAACAGTACCAAGTGCACCACTTCCAGTAGAGGATAGGCTCCTATGAAGAACGGAGTAATTAATAACTTCTTACAGGATACTTGTTTCAGACCCTATTATCCATTCATGGACATACGATGGCCTTTTATTAGAAATTAAAGGTGGAGTATACAAAACAAAAGAGTCGATCGATTAGCTTTCCATTTTTGTAGTTTCTTCTAGCTCTTTCTTCAGCATTTTATAAAAGTCATCTTCAATATTGTCGTCGTCCCAATTATCCTCCCAGACGTCACCCGTGTTCTCGTCTGTTGCTTCGGCATTGTCTTCCCAGTTCTCGACTGGAAATTCTTCAAACTCATCATCTTCCTCAAGAAGACCAAGTTCATTCTTGCTCTTCTCCGATGACTGAGCTTGTTTTTCTTCTTTCACCATTCTGTAAAACCAAACTGTTATCACTTCTAAATAGGGGAGTATTTACAAAAATGTGTGTTAATTAATAACATTACGTAAGTGATCAAATAGTCATCAAATCTTCCTGGTTGCCCAGGCTCCTCTGATTTTCTCGTTGCTCACAAAATGAAAACAGGTTTAAAAATTTAATTTAGGCCTTCTCCCCCGAGATACCTATGAGGGGTGCACCCGGATATACCAAAAAGGGTTATTGACAAAACCACAGACAAAGAATGTACTCACCTTATCTCCGTGCCATGTGTTTGTTTCCGGTCTTCGAGGTCAAACAGGCATGGCAGAGGAAGGGTGAGTCCATAATTTGCAAAAAAAGCTGGGAACTTGCATTCCACATTTTTCACGAATTTAAAACTGTAACTGAGCGAAGGCTAAGTGCAGTTTCATACGTCACAAACTATTTTGCTCCTGTCTGAGAGAGATTTCTGATGAGAACATAGGGGCGATTTTCTGTTTTAATCTTTCTTACCCGTTTATACGCTCGCAGAACTCCAAAAACAACTGCCACAGTATTCCGCTAAGATTTACTAACAATTATTACTGTTATGGAAATGAGGGTTGGTCTGTGGTGTATATTGCTGTATACCATATCGATTGGTGAGCGACCCCTCCAGCGGAAACGCAACCAGAATTATTAAATGAGCTATTAAGGAAATTGAAGGTTTCGAAAAACGCAAATACGAAACAGCATTCAATGGCTGAGCCTGCGCGAATTTCCACTTGGTTTCAAGAGTAGAGTTCAACCACTCCCGATGGTCTCCCAACACAGAGTAGCCTAAATAACAACCAAAAATACAACAGCATGATGAAAGGCTCACTTTTATTGCAAAGCCACAAGTTGCTACCTCAGGTTTTGGCTGAGTTGCTGCTATCTCGTCGGTAAACTGGCTTTCGCAAAGCTGGACAAAGAAGCTTGTTTCCAAGCCAAAATTCAGTGCCAAAAGTGCTATAGCTTCTCTTGTACTATATCACACAAAGCACATCATCATCACCAAAAGATTGGCAGCAATTTCTGCGATGCTATTGGCTCTCCCATGACCGCGGTGGTGCCATGCTCCGCTCGTCACAAAAGTTCCGAAGTATATTCAAACGAAAATCGACCAGAAGGCCAGTCTTTGTTTGACAGGGAACTGAGAGAGTCAGAAGTATCTCAGACTTGTAAACCAGTGCAGTACCTGTGCAAAATGCTTGCGGATATACTGAACTCAACCGGATTAGAAAGATTTTCAGATGGTAAGCTTCAACTTTCTTACTGGGCAAAGCTCGGAAGTGTAAGAATATGTGAATTCTTTGTGTTTAGTTGGATGTTTTTTACAAGTATTTTACTGAATCCGTTTTGTAAAAAAAAGACTTTGAGGTTATATTTGCCATATACTTCTGCTGAAATCAACCAACATTTGTCCTTTAAGGCTATGGCTTTGGTTCAGGCAATGAGACCAAGTGCCTAGAACAAAATCGTCAAAACTATGAGGCAAATATGGTGGTTATGGAGGATGTCTCTCAAAGTCTGGTACAGTCATCAGCCTTCAAATCCAAAATGCGAGAAATCTGCCACAATGCTAACTTAGTCGTGTTGCCATAACATGACTATTCATGGTAATGCACTAAAAGTTGTTTAAAAAATTTCTCAGCACTTTAAAATATTTTTTTCTAATGTGTGATTCTTCAATTTCAACTATTTTGGGCTAAGAAAGCATCCATGCCAAACAGTTACACAGGGTTGTATGTTTCTAGTTTTACAACCCCACCACATTACAGGAAACCGTTCATCTTATCAAGGCCCCATGATTTCTCTGTTCCTCAGTTCAAACAGTTATGACAACAGAAAATTTAAAAAAAAATAAAAAGGGGTTTGGTATCGGAGACGGAAATGAAAAAGATTGTAAGAAATGCCACTGCAAAAGGGATTCCTAAGAAATTCCACTGCAAAAGGGTTCCCTATGACGGAAGGGCATCCTTTGACGCAGGAAGTGCGTAGAGGTAAAACAAAATTAAAAAAAAAAAAAAAATGACAAAAGAAAATAATAATCGTTTTCCTCTTCCAGGCGAAAGTTCATGCGAGGAAGCCGAAGATTTCCTGGAAAAGCGACTGATAGAAGCTCAGTTAGAAAAGGGACTGAGAGGTTCATCCATCAAGTCAGGCGTTTCAGAACCCCAACCTCCCATTGAATTCCTGCTGCCATTAGGACTGCTTCAAACTGTAGCAGATGACATATGGACCAACTGTAATGACGAACCTTGTGGTGCTAGAGGATGCTTGTTATACATCCATTTAGAAGAGAAAGAGACAAAGGTTCTTACAAAATCCAAGTTGCTGGCAAAAGTGCCCTTCGACCGCTACACAGTTCCCACCTTTGAAATACATATCACCTTTAAATCTGAAGAAAGCTCGTGGACCTCCAAGTTACCACAATTTCTCCGGTAAGCGCTTTCTATGTGTTCTCCTCAGTTGGCCCAAATCCAATAAGAAAAGGGAACAACCTTCAGTTCCGCAGTAACAGAACTACCACGACGCTACTATGTTGAAAGCTTTGAAGCAAAAGCCCCAGTAGATCCACCAGGAAGAGTGGGGAGCTAATGCGTCTCAAAAAGGGTCAAACATGGCAAATTAAAAAATTCGACGTCCTGCCGTCAGAATGGCTAAAAAAAGGAAGGAAGCTGGAAATCACGTAAATGACAACGAATTGAATGATTAGGGGCGTAGAGCGAATCCGAAATGTCAAAGATTTTGAGCCTGTTTAAAAATTCTGATATCTCAGAATTCCGTTTTCCATTTGGTAGTATAGGTTTATGCGTTCGAATCCGTCTTCGTGCCATCCATAACCCGAGAGGAGACGCGCTCGAAATTTCACGTGCCATAATTTGTAACGTGGAAATGACCACGTTAAGCGTATTTTTGTTAAGTCCTTAATGTAAAATTGTTGGTGTGTCACACGTAGGCATTGTGATTTGTGTCTGAGAAAATTCATGAACTCCATTCGCGCATCGTGCGAAGCTTCATGTTACACATTTTCGGACGTGTAACTTTTTATCTATCCTAGGGATAGAATCTGTTTTAGAAAATCTTTAATATTAAAAGCTCGCTTGTCCATCGAGGCAATGTGACTTAGTGAACGAAAGAAATCTGTTAACTAGTAGGCTATGATAAAATTGGCAGCGTTCCTCGAATTTTGAACCCACTGAGGTCTACACAGGATAAACTGATCCCAGAATTAGAGTTGTGCGTCAAAAATTAGAAATGACATCGGTAGTGTGTGCTATAGGCGCGAATTGCCGATCTAGCGGCTAAAGAAATAATCAGTCAAGAGAAAGCTACGGAAGTTAGATGTCTCTACCGTCACCAGAAATGCTTCTCAACTTTTTTACCCACTTAGACAAAGCCAGGAGAAATCCCTTTCAAATTTAAACATGCGAAAGTTGACAAACACGAACAGTGTCAGCGCAGCATCTAGCGGATCGAATCACGACTAGTAAACACTAGGCTACGGTATGTAGGTGTCACTAGTAACGCCATTCGATGAGACCGTTTAATGAGACCGCCGAATGACATAGTTTTTGTATTCCAGGGGCCTGAGTAACAACAACAACCATGCAATCGTTCTTCGTCAGCAATACGACCTTAAGAAGAAACGGCTGTTTCGAAACCAGTGATAAAATCATCCCACCCTGAATAACTGTGATACTCTATGGAGTATAATCGTGATATATCAGCGATAACTGGTCAATGTACTATTTTATCTTTCGTGATAATTTACTGGTTACTTACTATCGCTGCCTTGCTATGCAAGGGTTTCTGATCTCGATGTCAATACGGTGACTAGTAGTTTTTCTGCGAGCTTTAAAGAGTTACCACTTTTTGACTGTACAGTGTCTTGCTAGGTTTTCTGTTTTAAGAGAATTTTTACATTTATTTATCGAATAGACGATATCGTTTCTTTAAATTCGTGACAACTTAGTTACAAGGCCCTTCAATTAGAACACACCACATTGCTCAAAACCTTCAATCCTAAATTAATACAAGACACCAGCTTGTACCCTGAGGTACCGCACGTTTGCATAACCAAAAGACCAAAGAAAACTACTTTCAGCTCCAAAACAGTAATCTGCAAGTCAGCTTTCTCAGGGTACCACTGTCACAAGGAATCGGAAGAAAAACAGACGATTTTGTTTTAAAGGCCAACGAAAATACTGAGAAACAAAGCGAATATTTCGGGAAAAGTGAACGAAAACCATCAAATGAAACAACATCAAAGAACAAATGAGAACTAATAAATAACCGAAGATGAAAACGAAAACTGAAAAAAAAAATCACTAGTAACCCGAGCCACTCACGAATACCTACGAACAACAATTAAAAAATAACTGTTATCAGTCGCTACTAGCGAATGTGCCAACGTGGTTTACGAAATTATCTTCTTTATGCAAATGTTCATCAACGAATAGACCAAACGTGATCATGCTAGTTTCGCCTATTTGCCCAGACGGTGTGATTTACAGAAAGTCAAGCCCAAACTTCCCTATCTCGACTGCGAACCAACAGTGTGCTAACTGGAATGGGACGAAAAAGCCCGGAAAGTAGACATTTTAGACGGTGTCATTTGTGCTTTAAAGTTGAAACATTCTTCGAGTACCAGATTTTGTCAAGCTATACCCTACAGATGAGGAGATATTAGTCACGTTTTTTGACAAAAGAGATCACAGGTCTATCTGGTAAACTGCAGCCAATCTCATTTCTTCGGAGAGAAATGTTTTTTCATCCCTATTTGCTCTAGTTATTATGGTCAGAATCACTTCGCCCATCCTAACAACGCAAAATTCTAATATGACGCGAAAAATTTGAATCTCAATACAAACGCGGCTTTTCACTGGCCAGTGATGAGCTCGCGGAAGGGAGCCCACTGCCTGAACACTTATTTTTCGTCTATCGTTTTCGTCAAGCATAGTACACAGGTATAAGCGCACAGAGGCACCACAAATCCGACAGGGAAATTTCACCATATGAAAATCGATTATTCGTAAACAGCGGATCAACGAAGTAAAGCATTTTCATCGGGTATTCGACCCTATTTGAGTGAATAAGTGATGGGTAACTAGATTGTCCTATCTCAGCCCTTTTCAGTTAAACTTTAAAGCTGCTTTCACATTGACGCGTTTGCCTTTCACACTGAGCTACGAAAGCCTTGCGTTGCGCTTGCGTCGACGCAACGCAGAGCTTACGCAGACAAATAAAACGCAACGCAAGAACAGAACCAAGTTCCATTCTTGCGTTGCGTCGACGCGTACGCATCACGTTTGTCGAAAATGGAAGATTTTGAAGAAAAACTAGAAAAACATGCTGATGATGAAGAAAAACTTGCTACTAGTGGAAGAAATTAAATTACAGCAGAAGAAATCGAGAAAGGAAAATGTAAATGAGCATCCAGCGGGAAAGCTTCTCGCGCAGGTGTGAAAGATACGCTGCGCAACCTATACGCAACGCAAGATAAACGCATATGCAACGCATCGCAACGACGCGTCAATGTGAAAGCAGCTTAACGTTATGAGACGTCACGTTCCTTAGACAGACATTTCACTACCGACACACAACCGGCTTTCGGACACTTGACTTGTGGAAAAGCAAACGACAAAGGAGACACGGTTAAGATTCCAATATTATAAAAAGGTTGAATCCTTTAAACTAAGCTATTCTTTTTTATTACCAACAGAATTACCTCTACACCCACTGACTTCTAGCAAATACAAAGACGAATTTAGATAACAGATTGTCTGACGACTGAGCTTCTCGCAAAGAATCGCGGGGACCATGATATGCATCGAAAATAGCGAAACATGGCAAGTTAGAAAATTCCCGATATGTCACCATAGCGGTCAGCACCGAGTAAAGAATGGATGGAGCGATTACTGAAGTAGGTTGCATTGGTGTTATAGCTACGACAGATCCTTCAAGGGACACGAACTGCTTAAAAAGTATCAGCGATATAGTGAATATCTAGTTCGTACGACGGACTGTGAACTCGTTATCTACCTAACTCTTTACCGAATTTCATACTGAAAATTGGTCTTTTTCGTTTCGGCTCATACCAGCCATCTTGCGGCTCAAACTTGAAATTACTCAATTTACAGCTAAGGAAGATAGACGTCTGCAGGGCCGTTCTGGCGATGTGGAAAGCTCCGCGATCTGGATGCGCCGGCTGTTTTTGCGACTTCGGCTAAAACTCGCTTCGCTTTCCAGAGCTGTTCTCGTGCTTTCACTAGTTTCCATCGGTGACCTGGGAAGCGAATTCACATCGCGAATGGAAAGCGATTTCGGCTAAGTGAGCGAGAAGTTGGAAAGGTGCGACTGAAGCGCACGACTTTCCGTTCGTTCTTTCGCTCGGTGGATTTTCGCTTGGCGCTTCGGAAAGCGAATCAAAGAGATCGCCCGTATGTGTTCATACAGAATTCCGTTCCTATGCTTAATTTTCTTGAATTCTGAACCAATCGAACTACAAACCCCAGATTCGACTTCATAAACGTCCACGTTTTTCTTTAAAATTCTGCACTGTAAAACTCTGAGTGTCTCAAGCCTGAGTGAATAAGTAAGTCTACCAAATTCTTTTCTGGATTCGTGATAAAAATGGAAGTATTTCTCAACTTCCGTAGGCACAAATTATAATTCGGAAATCTGTCATATAAATAAACCATTACGATGCTTGGTGGTTGACTTTTAGAGGTGCCATCTGCCGGACTGAATTCGTGATATTAAAAGTAAGGTAACAGACGCGAGGTGACCTGGCGTTCGTTTTATCTTCTCCTTTACTTCCCAAAATCACGAATTTTTCAATGGATGCTGCGAATACACGATGAGAATTCCCGGATGGATTTTCTGTACTTTCATCAAAATATCAACTATTCCGCACGGAACTAATGATGATGCAGAAAAATCGATCAACGCTTGCAAGAATTCCCAGGACAATCTGTACGCTGAAAAATTTACAATGAAAAGTGTTTTATGTCAAATCTGAAACTGAATAGAAGAATAGAAGAATTTTATTTTTCAAAAGCAGCTGTCACAGCGTTACCGCCGAATTTGACCTTTTTGTCATACAAAATGAGGAATAACATAACACTTTGTCACGAAGGAATAAAAACACTAAAAAGAACTAACTTATCGGCTATTGTGCAACTAAACAAATGCTGGAACAAAACTCCATCTATATTTTTCATGAAGAGGGGCCACAGGGGCTAGTTTGGGGATTTTCTGGGATTCCTCTCGCTGGGGTCTAATACGTATAGGAGAATAGAGGGGTGGGAGAATATTACGTAATCGGGGAACAGATAGGGTTTTTATACCGAAATCGATGCTAAGGCGGGTTCTTCTCTATTCCAGGGTAGCCAGCTTGAAGCTTTTTAGTAGGTAACTGCAGGTCACTTTACCCTCCCCGTTAATTATCATGAGGGCCCTTTTTTGAATGTTCTCGATACGGTAAGTCTGTTCTGACGAGACCCGAAGTGCCAAACAGGACAAGCGTATTCAAGAATAGGTCTGATAAAACTAACGTAAATTTGGAGGAGGTCTTTAGAAGGGCAAGAAAATTTTGTAAGTAGTTTCAAAACGGCAATACACGGGGAGGCTTGTTTTAAAATATTTTTGATGTGGGCATCCCATTTTAGATCACTGGTTAAAGTAACTCCGAGTAGTTTATTTTTTTTAGCGGAGATTCCTGGGGGAATGGGGTCAAGAAAGGCTGGGGTAGATTTTAAAAAGCTAATTGTCATGATTGAAGATTTCTTGGAGTTGACTTTCATTTGCGACAGAGCAGCTTCCTGGGTAATGTCATCCAGAATGGTCATTGTTGAGCTCTTGATATCGCCGGCAAACCTCAAGAGCTGAGAGGTCGTCAACATATTTCCATCGGTCAGGGTACTCAGAAATAAGACTATTTATCATAATTAAAAACAAAATCGGACCTAGTAAAGTACCTTGGGGAAAACCACAAAAGATAGGGAGTGGTTCAGAAAAAACATTGTTATATTTGACAATTTGTGATCGACTTGTCAAAAAAGAAACTAAAACTTTTATCCAAAAAGGACTAACTTTAAACTCTGAAAGCAACTTTTCAACAAGAATGTTATGATCAATAAGATCAAAAGCTTTCTGGAGATCAATTAATAGATGATTTAACCATGTATCAGGGTTTTCAAGGTTTTTATAAATTAAATCAAGTAAACTCACAATGAGAGGTAGACGTTTCCTTCAGGTTCCCGAACTGTTTAAGGTCAATCAGTTCCATGATTTCTGCCTTCAACCAATCGGCAAGAAAACTTTCATACATCTTTGACAGGCAAATGGCCTATGTTTGCGTTTTATTGTTTTAATGGGTGGAAATTATTTATTTTAAAGGAGGTTTAAATAGGGAGGAGTTAGCATGCGTGATAAGTATGAGGGCTGATTGTTTACCGCTAGGGGGCAAGACGGATTGGTCCTTACTACTTACTGCCCATGAGCGGGGATATGAATGATAATGTGGTGCACCTGATATGCGAATGTAATGAACTGGATGGGTTGAGGGGAGAAGTGTTTGGAGGAGTGTATTATTAAACTTAAAGTGATGAAAGATGAATGCTTTACCAGAGCTTTCGACGAAGCATCGAGAGGGGTTTATTCAGTTGAATTTGGTGAATTCTTTTTTGTTTATTGTATAGCCATGGCCCTGGGGCTTTTTGTGCAAATATATACCATATCATATCGTATCATAAGAAACAGTTTTGCGTTTAAATACGGAGCAGAAATGAGCTGTTTCTGCGTAAAATCTCTTTCTTGACAACAATTAGCTCTTTCTTCCACTAAAACGTCGCAGATAGATTAACTGTGCTTTAGATTTTTCCTTGCGAGATGTCTAAGCATGGATTCAGGAAGAAATTGCTAGTATGTGACAGCAAGGCTAAGTTCTTCATATATAAGTATCTAAACGGTTTCAAGACAATCAGGACAGTTTTATTCTTCTTTCCAGTTATAAATTAGTTCACCCGAATTACCACAAGATTCAGATAATGACCAGTGATTATTCAGCTTTATCAAGGTACTTTCTCGTGGGTGACAAAAACTTGTTCAAAACAAAGTGTGTTTGCTAGCAGATGACTGGTGTAAAATTAATGTTTTGACGCATGATTTACAAATTAACAGTGCTTGCTAGCAAAGAAACCTCGGATGCAAAACGAAGGCATGCAGACTAGTGGTGCCGTTAGACTAGATCCTACTTATACACACGCCTCAGCTCAGGTCAATGGCCTACCAGTCAAGTTTTGTATTTGCCAATTCTCTTTTTGATCTTTCCAACGATACTTTATTATTGTTTCAACTATATCCTCTACTATATAGTAACTACCTCAACTTTAAATACTCCTTTATCACAAGCTGACTGAGAAACATATGTTCAAACAATGCATAAAACGGATCCGTCAAGTACGACGCTCTGGCAGCGATATTTCGACCCTTCTTGACATTACAGGTTCGTTCCTTGCCCAGCGTTGTGCCTGAAGTTCGACAGACTGACGAGGAGTCGTCAAGTCGTCAAAGCATCGTTACTGAGGTATCCGTTTTATCCATTGTTTGAATATCCCCTGGTTCACACTGCTGCGATTTCGCGCAAAATTCTGCGTCATGCGACATGCGACAAGCAACGCAGAACTTTGCTTTTTGTCGCAGTGTCGGATGTGTAGAAATATTTCAACTGATCCGACATAACGCATGCGATTCTTGAGGGAAAGAAAAGAAAAAACAAAGACTAGTTAACTTTCAAGACTAGAAATTGCTGTAGCTTGATTTGACTGTAATCCTAGGATTCCTGACTGCAAAATTTCTTCTGAATAAACTTGTATTAACCTGTTTTGAACAAGATGACATATGGGGTTTGACTGAAAATTTCCTTATGCTGGGTGGTATTCAGATGGGTAATCTCCCAGCATCTTCAGAGGTTATTTCCCCAAGGGTTTCTTTTTCCTTTTGCAGAATGATCTAGACGAAAAATTTCGTTTTCCATTTGCGTCTGCGTGTTAGTGGGAAGGTCCATGCGATTCTGCCGCACGTCGGAACATCAAAGAAAAAATCGTGTCGCATAGGAAGCAGCAGTGTGAACCAAGGGTATATCTACTCTTCTTCAGCTTCATTTGGCCTCCGCGGAGGCCATAAAGAAGCAAGAAAATGCATTACAAAATATGGGTGGGCGACTCGACTATTTAAACCAAATGATAAAGTGGAAAAATTAAATGTATCATACTAGAGATTTTCAGTTTCTTTGCTAACTGCAAACCTAAACTTGAAACACCCTGGCAAGGATGCGTCAAAAAACTAGCTCACCAATGATCAGACTCTTCTTGAGCTTGGATATCTGCTACTGAGTTGAAGAGAATCCCATGAGTAGGTGATTTTGAGGAGGGGGACAGAGAAGACAAGTTCGGAGGATTGTTTCTCATAGCCAACATTATACTTTGGTTCATAAATGATCTTGTAGTTCAGTCAGTGATGGTCAGGCAATCACTGACAGACAATCAGACTCGGGAGGGAGGCTAAGAAGACATAGGCCTATAGCAGGAAGAAATCGTTTTTTGCATTTATTAGTGCCATCCGCTCATCAGCTTATTGCTCCACCATATAATTAGAAACACGTGAAAAACAACATTTTGTTTGACTCCTTCATTCAAGAGATCTTTGGTGGCAAGCATGAATCATCTATACACAGACCTAACTCTCGTGAAATACTTAGCCTAGACCTTTTGTTTATCCTAGACTCATTCAGATACTTGACTTTGAGATTTGGTTTCTCCTAAGGAGGAGACCCCCTAGGCAACTGCTTTTAACTTCGATAACTCTCCAAGGATTTTCAACAACACAACCAAAGTATTAGGCGTATTTCTCCCAAAATCATGCAATTATCTATTCAACTGGTCGGATTACTTCCCCTTATGAATCAAACAGGAAAGAAAGAAGAAAGCAAATAAAAGATACAAATAGTTTAGAAATATTTGATTATCTTGGATCATTGTTGCCAATACTCCTAAATTAATGTTAAATCTGAAAGGATTCGTTTTTGGGAATGCTCTTGATGGTACTGGACTCCTCAAGCTCGATAGGAGAGGGGGGGGGGGGGGCAACAATCAAATTATAAACAGCGGAGGCTTCTTCGAACATTTGATCAGCAGGGTTTCTGGATAAATGATAAAATGAGAACCTCATCCATTCAGGTTTTCTTAGGAGCCTTTCAAATCCTCACTTTCTGGGCATGGCTCCAACCTCAGGGCACCCATCAGTGCCCCGCCATAAACATTTGTTCGAAAGGCAGATTTCCAGTTCAGTTTAACAGATTTGTGTCACATCATTCTGTCTCATTCGTGTCTCATAATACAGTACAGTATGCTTCAGCACCTGGCTGCAATATAAACTTAATTTAATGTACTCCACCACTCGGGCTGCACACCCTCCATCGTTCCTTTCGACAGGTATGCTGAACTGAACTGAATTAATATTCATACTTGTAAGCTACTCCAAGGTTCAGTAAGATAATCCTATTAAAGAATGAACACTCACCTATTTCTTATGTGGTGGTTTATGGGGTTTACTTTATAGTAGGGCAGATAAGGGTTAGGGTGCACAACAATTAGCATAGGGTATACAGTTTTAGGCATAGGGTACCCCCAAAATTAAGGTTTTTGATAGACTGACCAATTGTTTTTAGCAAAGCAGCCATTTTTCAAGAAAAATTTTGGCACTTAGAGGGCTCCAGCTAATTTTTTGTACAACTGCTCAACAACATTCATTCTGATTCATCCACCCTTCTTTCTCATCATATGAGATAACGGCTCTCACCTACTAGCCAAGATGAATGAATACAAAGTGAGCATAGCAAGCAGGGGCGTCACTATGGGGGGGGGGGACCCCCCCCCCCCCAAAGGTCTTAAGAAAGAAGTTTCGTCGGGCGAAGCCCGGCGAAAGTTCACTTATTTGTCGGCTCGAAGCGCCGGCAAACACAGAGCAAATTAAATTTTGTATGCTTTTGTCAGGCGTCGTTCGACTCGTCGGCACATCGGGCTTTTTTATACGCAAGAAATGAAATCCTGCAAGCATTTGTCGGGCAAAACACAGAAGAAATCGAAATCTGCATCCTTTTGTCGTGCCTCGGTATTATCGTCGGCACATCGGGTTCTTTTTAAACAGAAGGAATCCAGAAGAAATAAATTTTGTATGTTTTTGTCGGGCTTCGGTCGACTCGTCGACACATCGGGTTGTTTATATATGCAAGAAATAAAATAATGCCAACATTTGTCGGGCAAAATACTGAAGAAATCCAATTCTATATGCTTTTGTCGTGCGTCGGTAATCCCGCCGGCACATCAGGTTCTTTTTATACATAAGGAATCCAGAAGAAATACGATTGTTTATGCTTTTCTCGGGCGTCGGTCGACTCGTCTGCACATCGCTTTCTGCTAATACATAAGAAATCAAATTCTGCAAACTTTGTCGGGTGCATCCGGGAAGTTCAAGGCTCATCAGCACAAGGGGTTGTCTTTACACGTATGAAACCAAGTTCTGTACAGTCTAGTCGAGCAAAACCCAGAAAAAATCAAATGCTCGGTGGTTTTGTCGGGAGTCGATATTCTCGTCGGCACATCAGGTTCTTTTCAAACCGAAAAAACAAATTCTGGATGGTGCACATGCCGAAAGTTCAAGTCCCTATTTACACGAAAAAAATAAGTTCTTTACAGTCTTGTCAATTGTCGGGCAAAACACAGAAGCAATCAAATTCTGAATGCTTTTGTCGGTCGTTGGTATTCTTGTCGGAAAATCGAATATTTTGATACGTAAGAAAGCAGGAAACACTTGTCGTGCGCAAATTTTTCCAGAAAAAATACAGATTTAAAATAAAATTCGCAGGCGTTGCTTAGTTCAACTTGTTCTGGGTACAGTCATTGGAAGCTTCGCTTTTTAGCGAAAGTTGAAAGGAAAAGCCAAATATGTGAATTTCAATATGTAAATTTCCATCAAAGGAACACTCCCAACTGATGCATTACAGTTAGTTTTGCAAAACATTTAGCCTGTGGCAGTTCTCTATTTGGAAGAACGATGTATTATTTAGTTTTCGTTTTAGGACAGAAATTCTTGGGGTATGAAACACGTTAAAAGCCAGAAACCAGTCATACACAAATCCTGAATTTTTGGGCATGGTGCCCCAACGTATGGGCATGGTACCCCTGCAAAATTTGGTTAAACTAAGACTGGTTACATACCTAAATAGGGCCTTCTTCCTGTCCTAGATCAAAAGATACCTGATTTTACTTTCTATCCAACCTCACTTTCCAATTTACAAAATGTTGGAGCACTTCTAAGATACGTTGAGTTTTTTGGAGGCCACTTCTCTTCTAGTGGGTTTATCCTATCCTTTTTCAGAAAATTGCTGCTAGGTAGCATGGATGAGGCAAGCTTTTCAATCTGTACACTGGAGCAAATATTTCCTTTAGTTATTGTATTTACTGAGTGATTTAAAAAAAAATTATATTAAATTTATAAAAAAAAAAAAAAAAATTAAATTGTTATCGAAACTCTTTAAACTCAAAAGAAAAACTTTAAAAGGCAAACAATCTAAAGGAATTTGGAAGGAAAGGAAATTTAATTCCTAAAGGAACAAAATTTAAAAGCTTACTTCATTCGCTCTACCTAGCGGTGACTACCTGAGAAGGGTAGAGTAACCTAGCTGAGGCAATCTGGAAAAGGTTTGAGTAACCTATAGTGGCAACTTCATGGAAAAGGATAGAGTAAACCCACTAGGAAAGAAGTGGCCTCCACAAAACTCTCTGTATCTTTTAAGTGCTCTAATATTTTGAAAATTGGAAAATGAGGTTGGATAGAAAGTGAAATCAGGTATCTTTTGATCTAGGACAGGAAGAAGGCCCTATTTAGGTATGTAGTCAGTCTCAGTTTAACAAAATTTCACAGGGGTACCATGCCCATGCTCCAGGGAATGGTGCCCCAACATACGGGCATCATGCCCATACGTCCAGGCATGCCCAGACGTTGGGGCACCATGCCCAAAAATTAAGGATTTGTGTATGACTGCCGGAACTGTATGGGAGCCTACTATGGCTAAATTTTTCTGGAAAAAAGGCAAATTTAAAAAGTTTCGCCTGCACCGATTGGTTTAACTTGTCTTAGTACAGTCGTTGGAAGCTTCGCTATTTAGCAAAAGCTAAAATGATAAGCGAATATTTGAATTTAAATATATGAATTCACATGAAAGGATGAATCTCAACTGATGCATTACAGTTAGTTTTACAAAGAATTTCGCCTGTGGTGCATTTTTTAGTATTGTCTATTTGGAAGAACAGTGTATCATTTAGTTTTCGTTTTAGACTAGCAATTCTTGGAGTATGTAACACATTAAAAGCCGGAAATTGTATGGCACTATAGCTAAATTTTTTCGGAAAAAAGGCAGATTAAACAAATTTATTTTGTCCCCCCCCCCAAAGGTAAAAGGCTAGTGATGCCCCTGATAGCAAGCATCTAGCAAGCACACACGTGTAGGTACACAGGTCTGACACAGGTAGACTAGCCTACAGATATTTATGCACAGCCATGCCAGAGGAAAGAAAACACAAGTTACAACCACAATCCACAACCACAAGGTAGCCTACATTTTTACCAGATGAATGCTTGAAGAAGGCAACAATGTACAAACAAACAAACCGTCTTTTGCCACATATTATAGAGAAATCTCACCTGAAAATGCTTTTTCTCAGCCAAAAGATATCCTTATTTGCTTTGTTTATATTTATAATTTTGCTGATTCACTCGGAAGTCAGGAAAGGTTTCCGGGAGCAAAATGCGAAACCGCATCACGCCATGTCTGGGTTTTGACGCTACTGTCGCCGAAATTGGATCGGGTGCAAACAGGCTGTAAATGACTGGAAACTGGAACAAACTGAAAACAGACTGTACTTAGCATTCTTGGCAATCGAATTTTGGTAGAAGGAAGGTGTGCAATCGCAGACTGGGTAATGCAGTCATGTTATTCAATCAGACGAAAGTGAAAATTATATTTTCTAATAAAATGACAGATGATCCTTCAATTGTCTATTTTCTTCTCCATTTCTGTATGAATCCCTCGGGAAACTAGAAACTATGTGGAAAGTAGGCTATACATTATTTGTGGGCTCAGAGACGTTACTAGCCAAAAATATTTGGGGGGGGGGGGGGGGCAAAGTGTTTACCGACTGGCTGGTCATTTTTGCCGACTGTTTTTTACGAAAAACTGCCTTCATTGAAATCGATTTTTTTTTACGAAAAATTGACTGTATTGAAGAAAAATCGACTGTTTCCAGAGAAATCGATTATTTTTCCGAAAGGTCGCGGCGCTTCGCGTCTGGTCCACTATTTTTTGCCGACTGGCCAACAACATTGGGGAGGGGTCGTCTCCCCCCCCATCCCCGCATACGTGACGCCCCTGTTTGTGGTCCTAAGAATTCCAAAGAACATCAACAATTTAGATAGGTGGGGCAACAAAACTATGTCGCGACTATGAATGGACTGATCCACATGTAAGGCGTTTTTTAGCGGTCCAACATTGAGCCAATGTGACCAACAATGTGTTCGAGCGACCAACAGAAACCTCTGTGGCCAACATTGTTCTGGCGTTCTGGCGAAGATTCACCTCTGTTGATCAACAAGGAGGTTTTAGCGGGCAACAGTGGTCAACAGTAGTTTGTTGGTCAACACTGTTGATAAACAGAAGAGCCGCTAAAAAACGCAGTCCCTGAAGCCTCGTCGAATCTAAATTCGGCGGCGGCGGAGAGAATTTGGGTCGGCGGCACTGCCGGAAATTCATCGGTGGCACGCAGCTGATTGATCTGCGTTTTCTCGAATTTAGTATTTTTGGGGTTATTTTTCAATCTTCTAACATATTTCTGCAGTTTTTGGGATCCCAAAACGTAAGTTGAGGGATACCTATGACTTCGCAAAAGTTGTCCGTCTGTCCGTCCGTCCGTCCGTCTGTAAGCACGATAACTCTCGAAGGGAATGAGATATTTTGATGAAACTTGGTGTGAGGATTCGTTGGGTCGGCGGACCGGTCGAGTTCGTAAATGGGCTTTGTAGCCCTACATTTAGGGGTGGGGGAGGGGTTTCAAATTAAGGGGCAAACAAAATATTTTGAAACAGCTAATGTGATAGTCGATTATGGGGTAAGAAGACATGCTGAACACGATGGTCAAAACCATTTTCAATCGGACAAGTAGTTCGACCGGAATCCGGCCAAAACCGGAAAGTTTGTTAAAAGTAAAAGTTTTATTTGATGTTGATTAGATGTTTGATTGAGAGGTAGGAAGAAATGCTGAAGACGATGGTCAAAACCATTTTCTCGACGGACAAGTAGTTCGCCCGGAATCCGGCCCAAACCGGAAAGTTTGTTAAAATTAAAAGTTTTATTTCGAGTTGATGAGATGTCCGATTTAGGGCAAGAAGACATGCTGAACTTTTATGTGAAAACAATTTTCTTCCCGGACATGTAGTTCGCCCGGAATCCGGCCAAAACCGGAAAATTGTTAGAAGTTAAAGTTTTATTTCTAGCTGACTAGATAACCGATTTAGGGGTAAGAAGAGACACTGAATCCGTGTGTGACAATCATATTTTACCCGGACATCTAGTTCAACTGGAATCCGGCTGGAGTCGGAAAATTTGTTATAAGTTAAATTTTTATTTGAAGTTGATTAGATGTTCATTATTGGGGAAAGAAGATACCCTGAGTTCGTTTTTGAGCTATCTTTTTTCGCTGGACAAGTAGTTCTAGAGTTCGGCCGAAACCGGGAAATTGGCAGAAGTGGCAGGAACTTTTCGTCAAAACAGATATGACTTATACGGGTAAACACACATGCTGAATCCATATCTGAACTTGGTTTTCTCAGATGATTAGCTATTTGGCCTTAATCTGTTTCTGAATTTTAATTGTAAGAATGTTCAAGGATTCTGGCGATGACTGGATCTGGCTAAGACAAGACCCAGTTGTCTGGATCAGATATTGAATTTTTGGGATCCCATCGAAAAGTTTGGTCTTGTTCTACCACCAATCGTCAGCGTTGTTATGGTACTTGCAGTTTTTGAATCAAGTGCCATATAGCGATCGTAATGGTGATCCATCTGTCTCACTTTTGGGCACATCCACTCCGCGTAAGCTAAAGACGATGACACTTGACATGCTATAAGTGCTCGGCGAAACCGTATTCTCTTGGATTTAATTCAGCCATTCGTGTGGCGGTGGAGGGAGGGGAATACTTAAACTTGTGACCCGCGTGACCCGATTCAGAAGAGCAGAGCGATTCTTCATTGTAAGGTCGGAATCGTATCCGCCCACGGGGGCGAGGAGAGACTCCGGAAATTTTGGAACGTTGCGATGGAATATAAGGATTACAAATTTGTAACAATCGAATAGTTTTGGAACATTTTTTGCAAAGGAATATAGGGATTGGAATGGAACTTGGACGGTACAAAGATTATGGGTCTCAGATGTGTGATTTTGAAGTCCGGACCGAATTGGTTCCATTTGAGGTCTTGACCGGGACCGGTAAAGTTCCAGTTACTTTACCGTGACAAATCAGCTGGTTTGTTTGTCACAGGACAAGTCCCTCGTGTAAAATTCCATCTACTATCTAATCCCGTGATATGGGTATGTGAAGTGCTTAGATCAATTTGTTTCGGCGGGATCACTGTTCGCCTACACCTTCGTGACCATTGTAGTGGTTTATGAACAAAGTTCAAAATCCCCTCTGTACCTCAGTGGTAGAGCAGTAGCTCTTGAAAGCCGAAGGTTCTAGGTTCAAATCCTGGCTGTCTAGGACCCATGACCGTTTTCGCGCTGCACGCAGGTCACACGGTCCCGGATTCTCATTCCATCCACCCACACACGAATGGTCGGATCCGGAAAAGAATGTTTTTTTGAGTTTTGTTCGGGTCGTTTATAGTACTTCATAGTCCTAGCTTATATAGAGACGCCGGGACTAGCAAAATTAGACACAAGGCGTATTCTCGACGTTCCCCAAAGACTCCACTTGAGTAGTCCCCGCGTTTATGTTTGTCCAAGGGAATCAATCCCCGTATTCTTGCGAGTCCCCACTGCCAGGGAATGCTCTGATTATCATCACTATCATCAAAGAGGACTCCTTTTCAGATTCGGAGGGGAATCAATTTTTGCTGGTGTTGGTGCGATGTAAAATTAATTTAAAACAACCAGAATAAACAAAACCAAACATAAAGTGGATCCAGACTAATTTCGTCAACTGCATATCTTTGTTTCGAACAAAGTTGATTTTGGAAGCATTCTCCGTGTTCTCGTTGTTTTTCGTTCACGGAGTCAGCGTGGAGTGACCCCTCTATTCTCGCCAGTCCCCTTGATTCTCCGAGGAGTCCTAGGGGAACGGCGAGAAAGCGCCTCTAGCTTGTCCGGAAGTACCTGAACTAGCAAAAGTTGGATAGAGTGATGGACCGACAGGCAGCACGAATGCTATTCGGCACTTTGTTTACACGAGTTGCGTTTTATTTGAAGTTCATATTACAGCGGACTGTTCATTGTCGTTTTATTCGCCAGCGGGCCGCACGCTGGGAAGTCGCAGGGTGCCCGAAGTCGTTTTATTTGCCAGCGGGCCGCCCGCTGAGTGCCAGCGGACCCGCTAGTTTGTACGCTGGGTGAGGCAGGGAACTGTTCAGCGTACCTTCTGACGTAGTCCGCCAGGAATAAAATGCCAACTTACAGTTTGCTGTCCACTCCCGCTGTATTATGAACTTCAAATAAAACGCAACTACGGTTTGGAGCCAAAATACAATTTCTGGTAGAAACTGTCATTCTTGCACTGCCGCCACAACCGAAGACTTTTCTGTTAGTGCACATGCTGATGAGCAAAAAGCGAACAACAACCTTGAGCCTAGGGAAGATAAAGTTTAATGGAAACAATATCTGATACATATCACCTAAAAAAGATACAGCGTCAGAATTTTACCGGCGGCGCGCCGAAATGTTTTCGGCGGCGGCCCGCTGAGTTTCTTTCGGCGGCGCAGCCTCGGGACTATCCACACGGGAGCAGGGTTATCAAATTAGGTGATTTAAGATGTTTATTGGTTCCCATTCTTTATCTAATTTGGTAATTCATCCAACTTCTTTTCAGTCCGCACTGATTTCGCCGTATTCAGTTTTGGTCCATTGTGGGGATTTAACGTGTTTATTTATATCATTCGTTACCAAATTCGGCAATTCACCGGACTTTTCTCAAGTCCATATCTGTTCTGTAACGTTCGGTCGGTCTATTTCATAATTCGGTGGTTAATCAGATTCATTTGCTTCTGATTCTTTACCGAAGCCGATAATTCACCGGATTTTTTTAGTCCGTATCGATTAAGTTCGTCTTGCCACTTTTTTGTGAATCCGACTTGCCACATTCGGTTGTTCTAACAAGAGTCTTATTCCATTACGAAATTCGGTTGTGATACCGCTCCCGATCTGTTCCTTATTTTTTTTGTTGGTTTTTCGATAGTACGAATTCATTATTTGGCTCACCCCAGTTACCGAGCTCGGTAACTTAAAGGACCCATCTTGCTTATTCTGCCTTTTATAATATACTGAGCTCCCATATGGAATTATAAGCTTCTCAAATCCCCACCTTTCTCTATTGTTTCGTTTCGTAACTACGAATTCTTAACGCTTTCTTGGCCTTAACGAGTTTTCCCGTCACCCAACGAAAAGTTTGCCGGAATCTTCAACGTCCGCTGACAACTCTTTCACACATAAGGATGTGATAATCTTCTATTTGTTACTTCTTTTATTTGCTTAGTTTCCCCACTTTTCAACCAAGTCACGATCAGTTTTCAAATGTTTTGCGCCCAGCCGCCGTGTCGGAGAGCAGGAGGGCTGGACACAGCCGACAAGCGCTAACAAGAGAATCGCTAGTTTCAGGTAGAAAGTAATGGTATTTTCGAAAACGTTTTTTCTGGTCGCTTTCGTAGGGAAAAGATCAGTTCTAATAAGAGTTGTGCTTTCAGTGTCATTTATTTAGCTCTTATTCTTAACCATTTAACGGTAGCTTCGGCTAAGTGCCATTCATTACTCAAGTTTTACTTCTAATGACTGAGTACTTCCGGAATAAGCACTTCTGTTGACGTGAAAACTAGCCTACTTTTCTTTGCAAAAATTCTCCTGCTGCGATTTTCGCCGTCTTCACTATTTAGAAGAAGGGAGCGTCATTTAATTGCGTTTGAGGCTCAAAATTCTGGGGGGCTTGACCTACATTAAAAGCTAGAATTTGCATAGAAAGTATAGTTGAATGTTGCCAATAAAAGGAGGTTTTAGATTAGATTAGATTATTTTATTGCTAAATTACATAATAAGCAATCATGATAGGTAACCGCCCATGAGAAGACATAAATGCACTGGCACTGGGCGGTTACCACAAACTACTTCAACTTAACTTAAACAATAACTTAATTTCATGTCAACACTAATTAATCAAATTTTTTCCCATAAACCACATAAAAGAAAAAAAAAAGAAAGAAGAAGATTACAAAAGTTCGATGACGGCACACTAATTTGTCCATGGGTACAGCCTTTAACGACGTTGTCGCTTTGCATCAAAACTGGACGTCCCCCAAAGATAAAAGGCTAGTGGCGGCGTATCCCTGAAAAAGCAGGAGTGGAAGAGTGTGAAAATGCGTCAAATGTTCTCTTTTTGACTTGATTTTGTACATGCTATGCAACTTTTTTACATTGTAGCTTCTTGAAGGCAACTCGCTGTGTTTTTAGAAAAAAATAAAAAATCCGGCAAAACTCCGGCACCGACTCGGTCAATTTTTACCAGTTCCCCCCCCCCCCCCCTCAATTAAGTAAGTCTCAGGACGCCCTGCAGTGAGGATGATGTAACAGTAACAGTTCCAACAAGTTGGTGGCAGTTTTATTTTTTTTTCTAATTTTGGAGCCTTTTCACATTTATTAGCCTACAAAAGAATAAAATTTTCTTCCTTTCGTCCTTAGATTTGTGTAATATTTTTTCCGACTTTTTAGGAAGTGTAAACATAGGCTACTAACACCCAGAGGCGTTACTAGCCAAAATGTTTTGGGGGGAGGGCAAGGCATTGACCGGCTCATGATTTTTACCGACTGTTTTTGCAGGAAAAAAGACGATTTTCAAGTAAAGAATGACAGTTTTGAAAAAAAAAGTCGACTGATTTTCAGAAAAAAACACTGTTTTCATGAAAAATCAACTGTTATTACGAAACATCGCCGCGCTTCGCGCCGACTCCATTATTTTTTACCGACTGGCGGACAAGATTGGGGGGGGCGTCCCCCCACAGTCGTGACGCCCCTGCTAACACCAGTCCTGCTGACACTTAGGGCCGTTCCAGGTTCTTATGCACAGAAGGGTGACGAATACAATGCGTCGTATTAAATTCGTGAGCCGTAAACTTGAAAAAAAACAGATTTTTATGGCACTTGCAGCCTCTGGCTCAAGTGCCATATACCGATCACAATTCCGTCTGTCGGTCGGTCCGAGTTTTTTGTCACACTTTTTCGAGTTAGGGTACTTCCAGATGTGCTAGGACAATGAAACTTGGCAGGCATATCAGGGACCCGACCAAACTAACCTGGAAATAATCAGTTTCCCGATCCGACCATATGCGGGGGAGTGCGCGGCGCTGGAAACTTCAAAATTTAGGGCATTTTGTCACACTTTTCCGAGTTAGGGTACTTCTTGATGAGCTAAGACAATGAAACTTGGCAGGAATATCAGGGACCTGACCAAAGTAACCTGGAAATAATAAGTTTCCCGATCCGACCATATGCGGGGGAGTGGGGGCGCTGGAAACTTGAAAATTTAGGGCATTTTGTCAAACTTTTTCGAGTTAGGGTACTTCCAGATGAGCTAGGACAATGAAACTTGGCAGGAATATCAGGGACCCGATCAAACTAACCTGGAAATAAACAATTTTCCGATCCGATCAATATGCGGGGGAGTGGGGGCGCTGGAAACTTGAAAATTTAGGGCATTTTGTCACACTTTTTCGAGTTAGGGTACTTCCAGTTGTGCTAGGACCATGAAACTTGGCAGGCATATCAGAGACCCGACCAAACAAACTTATAAATAATCAGTTTTCTGATCCGATAATTTTTTTTTTTTGGGGGGGGGAGTGGAGGGCAGGGGAATCCGGGAAATTGAGAAGTGTGTAACTTTCGAACGGGTGATTGGATTGTAATGAAACTTCATAACTGAATAGAATATATATCTGTATTGTCCCGTTTAAAGTCTTGACCGGATTCGGTAGTCAGTGGGGAGTTGGGGGGGGGGGGGGAGACCGGAAATTTCATGAAACGGTTAGAATGGAGGGATCGGAGTGAAACTTGCTGGGAAGAACAAGCATCTGCTCTAGATAAATCCTTTAGACCATTGTACTGGACCCGGACACTTGTGAGGGATCCCGGAATTCCGGTGATGGTGGTTTTGGGGATTTTCACGATGAAACTTGGCAGGCATATCAGGGATCCGATCAAACTGACTTCAAAAGAAAAATTTTGTCGATCTGATAATGGTGGGGGGAGTGGAGGGAGGGGGATCCGAAATTTTCATTTCTGTGTAATTTTGGAATGGGTGATCGGATTCGAGTAAAATTTAAGAATTGAACAGAGGACATTTCTCCGATGATCTTTTTCATATCCGGACCGGATCCGGCAACCATTGGGGGGGGGGGGGAATACGTGACCCGTTTAAAATGGAGGGATCGGGATGGAACTTTGTGGGAAGAAGAAACAGATGCTCTAGGTAAGTCATTTACTGAATCGGATTGGCTACGGGCACCGTGGGGGAGCTGGGGGGGGGGGTGGACCGGAAATCTCGAGAAACGGTTAGAATGATGGTATCGGAGTGAAACTTGCTGGAAAGAATAAACATCTGTTCCATGTAAATCTTTTACATAATTCGACTGGATCCGGACACTTGAGGGGGGGGGATCAGGGGGTTTCTCGGAATTTCGTTTTTTGGGGGATTTTCACAACGAAACTTGGAAGGCATATCAGGGACCCGGTCAAACTGACTTGGAATAAAAAAAAAATCCTCGTTATGATAATCTTGGGGGGGGGGGGGTGGAGTTGAGGGAGGGGAATCCGGAAGGTTGAGTCATGCGTAACTTTGGAACGGGTGATTGGGATTCCGCTGATCACGCTTTAAGGTACTTCCAGATGTGCTAGGACGATGAAACTTCGCTGGAATATTGGAGACTCAACAACATTTGCTTAGAAATTGCTACTTCCCAAATCCGATTATTCCTTAAAGTACCAATTTTGACCGTAAAGTGAAAAAAATACTTTAAGCAATATATGCATTTTCATGATGCCCATCAGCCCATTAGCATTTTTGCCTCAAGGGTTTTGCTTACAAATGAAGTTCCAGCTCTCATAGAGTGCGCATCTCAACCGCAAAGTCGAAACTTACTTTTGATCAATCAAATCATCTTAACCCATGCAAGTGCCATATGAGCTTACAGCTCTTGTTTGAAACTGCGTCCGAAGCCCGGGTTTTACGTCAAGTCTGGTAACTTAGGTAAAGTGGAAAATGCAAAGGGCTGGTTAAAATATTATGCCCATCGTAATAAATAGTAATTGAATAAAGTACTCTATGCTATAAATGTGGTGAGATGTCGCACTGTGACAAGATGTCTCTGTTTCAGCTTGTCGCTGTGGCAGGTTGTCCCTGTGGCGAGATATCGGTGTGTCGAGTGGTCGGTTTCCAGTTGTCGATGTGGTGAGTTGTCTTGTGGTGAGGTGTCCCGCCTTGCTTAGCGACTTACTGCATAGCCACACATTGCTTTTCCTGAATCTTTAGACAGTGGATTTTCACACTCTCCCGTTCGGTCGGTGCCCTGGGGCTCCCTTTCGGTCGGTGCCCTTTAGGCCCCTTGATACAAAGAAATATAAAAGAAAGAAAAAAATAATCATTTCTATAGTTTTCTTATCCCAAGTGGACCAAATCAGTGGATTGTGTTTTCTGTCAGCATGATGTGACGAGACTCATCCTTATCTGTTATTGTCATGGCTGACCTGCGGTATAAAAATAGTCTTTAGTTTCTTGTGTGACAGCTATGTCTCTTCAAGAAATACTTTTCATTTTTCTTTTCGTTTTAGGAGCGTGTGCAAATCCACTTTCCAAAGATTCAGGAAAGACAACTTGTGGCTATGCAGTAAGTCCCTAGGAGCAAACTTTCACTTTTTACATTGTTCACAACACAACTATCTTTATTTATTTATTATTACATTTAACGTTAAGCTTTTAGCTTGTCGCCACAGCTAAAACTATGAAACCGTCCTTCCTGAAATGTGACAGATTCCGAGGGGGGAGAGGGCTGGATGGATTCGTATGCCGTTTCCGAGGATTTCAGGCCGCATTAGGTTGTCTAAGCGTGTTCCAGGATAGTGCTAGGAATCTTGAAATCCTATTCAGTTTAATTCAATTTAGATTTCTTATAAAGTTGGTACATATCTCGTACTCTACACTATAAAACAAACAGGAAGTGGTTCAGGACATTCAGGACTTATCGATCTCAAGTTTACTAAATACTGCTCAGATGAATGTGCATGGGGCCTTAAGGACATATGCACGATGAAGGAACCTAGTGATAAAGCTTACATTTTGCCGTCCTAGGGTGTTCTTAGCAATTTGTGAGCTTCTCCAACTGTGAAGCGCATCCGGAGGGGGGGGGGGGGCTGTAGAGTGATGCTTCCCTGTTTCGGACGGTATAAGGGCAATTTTGGCGTCCTTCCGGATCCACTTTCCAGAAAGCGAGACTGAAATTTGCCACTCGTGGGATTTCATCGAAACTCGTTCTGCCTATGCCGCCACTTAAGTCCCAGTCTGGTCCATTGTTGCCACTTGTCGCAGAACTCTGCAATTTGTCATAGATTTTCGACTTCTCCCCAGATTCACAGCTGTGAAAAATTTGTCAAAGGAAATCACGATTATGGCAAAAAGCAGGGCAAAAATGTAGCAAATTCTGCGATTTCAAAATTTTGGCCATTTTCAAGGCAACTCTTTTCGGAATTTTTTTTGTTTTTTTTTATGCTTTTGATCTCTTCTTGGAGAGGAAACTGGATCCTTAGAGTTGAAGTTTTTCAATTGAAACTGGAAAAAGAACCGAATTTCGTGGGCGCATGAACTGCGCATGAATGTCATATATTTTTGCCAGAAAAAAGTGGCAACACTGGTTTGGTCCCATCGTGGATTCGCCTTCCATTACAATTCGCTGCGTTTTGCATAAGTTTTGGGAGAGCCAGAACCGCTCTTGAGAATGAAGCTAGTTCGGCTGAAGTCGCAACATTTTCCGTCATGGAGTTTTCCAGATCTCCAGAATTGTTCGACATTAGACCCTACATGGATACTGTCGTTAAGAAGTCGGTGACCAGAATCAGTCCCAGAAAGCTTCGTAGAAGGGTGCTGCTCTACTATGGGTATAACGTTTTTGACCAGCATTTTATATTTTTACAAAAGGCTGTCTTTACGTAAGTTACCAGACTTGATGTAAAACCCGGACTTTTGAGTGAAAACATAGTTTTAAAAAATTTTGTGTTTCGAGTTTACGACCCAGAAATCTAAGGTGACGAATTGTATTTGTCCCAGGACTAGGAAGAGTGGCAAGTAGGGCATTTTTGTCGAGGGTTTCTGTATCAGAGACATTTCGCAAGCCTTCGAAGGCGTTTAGCTTCACTACACGAATTTTTCAGATTCTTTCGAATTTGTGGATTTTTTTACTGTTAATTTGTCTAAAGATTTGTTCGCTTTGTCTTCTAGAATTGCCCTCAGTACAATCCAAACGTCCTCAATGTACACATTGTCCCACATTCCCACGACGATGTCGGCTGGCTGAAAACAGTAGACCAATACTACTTTGGAGGCAAGTCAATAGTTGCGTTTTTTGCCTTTCCTCCGTAGGTCGGTTAAGCATTGTCCTAATAGGTGTAATAAGCTGAATAACGCTATACGCGATATTTACGTCTTAATACACACGCCCGTTCAAATACGAACCAGAGAGGTTCTTATCAATGCAGCGTTCAGTGTTGCCGCGCTCATACAGTTTTTCAAGTTTCTGAAGATCAGAAAAAGTGCTCTTAGTGTTACTTGAAGTACACCAGTACAATTTGACGCCCAATATATTGTAAAAAGCAATTAAATCTACGGATGGACAGCACAAGTCCTTGAACTAGCAGTAAGCAGTCGCAACAGAACAAAACGTGTTATTTTTTAGAAAAGTTGTTTCTTCAGCTTCCACCAAAGTAGAGCTTTAGTGCTTCCCGTGGCAACCCTGACGACGCTGCTCTTTCCTCGGCCCGCTGGCGGAACCAACCAAGCGATCTGATTGGCCCAGCATAAGCCAGAATAGAGCGCTAGTCTATTTTCCTTTATTCACCTTATTACAGCGCGCTCTGAGGAAAAGAGGAATCTGTAATAAGCTTTATACGCCGTAATACACCTTACAACACCAATTAGGACAATGCTTTAACCGACCTACTTCCCACTATTGACCGTTTTTTTCCGAGGCGTTCTTGAAAGAGAGCTTAATTTTCAAAAAAGCTCATGGGTAGTACTGACTTAAGTTTCGACCTGCGTAAACATGCTGCGTAAGCAGTGTTTTCATACGAAACTTGTGACATTTGGCCAGAAAACCTACAGAATTCGGCGCTTCGACCAGATTCAAATTGTAAGCTTGTTCTCTCTACATCTAGCTTTAACACCCCTGCTTTCTTCAGACGGTAGATGTTAATCCGTCACATCTCTCTTTCTCTCTATAGGCGTATTCTCGCCGTTCCCCGAGGACTCCTCGAGGAATCGAAGGGAACGGCGAGAATAGAGGGAGTCACTCCACGCGGACTCCGCGTACAGAAACAGCGAGAATACGGGGAATGCTTCTAAAATGGATTTTGTTCGAAAAATGAATATGCAGCTGAAAAAATTAGTCTAGATCCACTTTATTTTTGGTTTTGTTTATTCCGACTCTTTTTAATTAATTTTACACACCACCTACAACAGCAAAAATTGATTCCCCTCCAAATTTGAAAGGGAGTCTTTTTTGATGATGGTGATGATAATTGGAGCATTCCCCGTCCGTGGGGACTCGCGAGAATATGGGGAGTGAGTCCCCGGGACAAACAAAAACGCGGGGACTCGTGAAGTGGAGTCCTCGGGGAACGGCGAGAATACGCCTTATATCTGATTAGTTCTAACAAACATAGTTAGGATGATGTAGTACACAAGATAAGGGAGAAATTAGTTGAATTTTTTGCCTTTCCTCCGTAGGTCGGTTAACCTACCTACTTGCCACTATTGACCGTTTTTTCGTCTCGCCGGTCGGTTCGACTGAGCTCTGAAAAACGGCTTATAAGAAAAAATGGCGTCTTCCAGTCGCAGGCGCCTATCTCTCCATTGAGAATTTTGAATTTCGCGCCGTGCCAAGAGCGTAGGTCGGTTGGATGGAGATCAGACCTCAGTCCACAGGTCGGTTAACCGACCGACGAAAAAACAACTTATAAGGATTTAGGTCGGTTAACCGAAGGAAGAAAACGGCTTATAGAGAGAAATCTCGCAGGTCGGTTAACTGGATGACGGCAAAAACAACTGGATGACCCCAAAATCCACCGATTTTCAGAAAATAACGACTATTTTGACGAAAAGTCGACCAATTTTCAGAAAAACTGACTGTTTTCATGAAAAAAATCAACTGTTTTGACGAAAAATCGCAGCGCTTCGGGCCGACTCGGTTATTTTTTACCGACTGGCCGACAGTATTAGGGGGGGGGGGGAGCGCCCACTCCCCACCGCAGTCGTGACGCCCCTGCTTATGGTTATCACGAGCATATTTCCGCCTTTTTAGCGATTCCAGTCTGGGAAGTTGATGTGTGATGGTGCAGGACTCTGGAACGCCTGGCAGAAAATGTGGTTCTTGACCACCATGCCCCAGTCGTGTCTCCACATTTGAATGCACTGAGTATTTTGATCCATCAGATTCGACCGAGTATAGGCGCATAGAGGTACCACAAATCCACAAGAATGAGTCTATTCGGTGAAATCGATTCTCTGTTGATAGCGGACACACTGAGTAACGCATTTTTATCTGGTTTTCAAGTATATTTAAGTGCATAACTGGTGTATTAAGACAGTCGGATCTCAGCCCTATTCGGTTAAAATTTAAGGGATACTTAGCGGCAGAGAGTTGTTGTTCCAACAACTTCCAATGTTGTTCCAATATTGACGATTAGCGCTGTCGGGCTTGTATGGTGGTTGATTTGTCAGATCTTGTTTAATTATGAAACAAGAGCTGTAAGCTCATATGGCACTTGCATGTGTCAAGATGATTTGATTGATCAAAAGTAAGTTTCGACTTTGCGGTTGAGATGCGGGCTATAAGGGAGCTGGAACTTCATTTGTAAGCAAAACCCTTGAGGCAAAACTGCTAATGGGCTGATGGGCATCACGAAAATGCATATATTGCTTAAAAGTATTTCTTTTTTACTTTGCGGTCAAGATTGGTACTTTAAGGAATAATCGGATTTGGGAAGTAGCAATTTCTAAGCAAATGTTGTTGAGTCTCCAATATTCCAGCGAAGTTTCATCGTCCTAGCACATCTGGAAGTACCTTAACGCGCGATCACCAGAATCCCAGACCCCCCTCCCCCTCCTCCAACTCCACCCACAATAACCGGAGCCAATCCGGTTCTGTAAATGATTAATCCAGAGCATCTGTTTGTCATTCCCACGAAGTTCGATCCAGATCACACCAGTCTAAGCGGGTCAAGTAATTTCCGCCCTCCCCCCGATAATTGCCGGATTCGGTCCGGAAATGAAAAAGGTCACAAGAGAAAAATGTCCTCTGTTTAATTATTAAATTTCACTCGAATCCGATCACCCGTTCCAAAGTTACGCATGACTCAATATTCCGGATTCCCCTCCCTCAACTCCTCCCCCCCCCCAAGATTATCATATCGAGGATTTTTTTTTATTCCAAGTCAGTTTGACCGGGTCCCTGATATGCCTTCCAAGTTTCGTCGTGAAAATCCCCCAAAAAACGGAATTCCGGGATACCCCTCCTCCCCCCCTCAAGTGTCCGGATCCAGTCAAATTATGTAAAAGATTTACATGGACCAGATGTTTGTTCTTCCCAGCAAGTTTCACTCCGATACCATCATTCTAACCGTTTCTCGAGATTTCCGGTCCACCCCCCCACCCCACCCAGCTCCCCCGCGGTGCACGTAGCCAATCCGATTCAGCAAATGACTTACCCAGAGCATCTTTTTGTTCTTCCCACAAAGTTCCATCCCGATCCCTCCATTCTAAACGGAGCACGTATTTTCCGCCCCCCCCCCAATAGTTGCCGGATCCGGTCCGGATATGAAAAAAATCATCGGAGAAATGTCCTCTGTTGAATTCTTAAATTTCACTCGAATCCGATCACCCATTCCAAAATTACGCATGACTGAAAATTTCGGATTCCCCTCCCTCCACTCCCCCCACCATTATCTGATCGACAAAATTTTTATTTTGAAGTCAGTTTGATTGGGTCCCTGATATGCCTGCCAAGTTTCATCGTGAAAATCCCCAAAACCACCATAACCGGAATTCCGGGACCCCCCCCCCCCCCCAAACTCCCCCCTGGCTACCGAATCCGGTCAAGACTTTAAACGGGACATTACAGATATATATTCTCTTCAGTTATGAAGTTTCATTACAATCCGATCATCCGTTCGAAAGTTACACACTTCTCAGTTTCCCGGATTCCCCTGCCCTCCACCCCCCCCCCGAAATGGTCGGATCAGAAAAATGATTATTCCTAATTTTGTTTGGTCGGGTCTCTGATATGCCTTCCAAGTTTAATGGTCCTAGCACAACTGGAAGTACCCTAACTCGAAAAAGTGTGACAAAATGCCCTAAATTTTCAAGTTTCCAGCGCCCCAACTCCCCCGCATATGTTCGGATCAGGAAACTTATTATTTCCAGGTTACTTTGGTCAGGTCCCTGATATTCCTGCCAAGTTTCATTGTCCTAGCTCACCTGGAAGTACCCTAACTCGAAAAAGTGTGACAAAATGCCCTAAATTTTCAAGTTTCGAGCGCCCCCACTCCCCCGCATATGGTCGGATCGGGAAACTGGTTATTTCCAGGTTCGTTTGGTCGGGTCCCTGATATTCCTGCCAAGTTTCATTGTCCTAGCTCATCTAGAAGTACCCTAACTCAGAAAAAAGTGACAAAATGTCCTAAATTTGCAAGTTTCCAGCGCCCCGCACTCCCCCCCATATTTTCGGATCGGGAAACTGATTATTTCCAGGTTAGTTTGGTCGGGTCCCAGATATGCCTGCCAAGTTTCATTGTCCTAGCACATCTGGAAGTACCCTAACTCGGATATGTGGGACAAAAAACTCGGACCGACCGACAGACCGACAGACCGACAGACGGAATTGTGATCGGTATATGGCACTTGAGCCAGAGGCTGCAAGTGCCATAAAAACAGAGTAACATGCTACAGCAAGGATTGTTGTTTGTAATGGCCTTTGCTTATGAGGTTATGTTTGTCTAATTAGCAGACCACAATGAACTTACAACCCGGTCGCATGTAATTCAAAGTTTTTGCGAGGCAAGAACAAATATGAGTTTATTTGTTTTTGGTTAGGTCTACAACTAAGAGCAAGACAACCCTAACCAGTGAATGGCACAGCGATATCCATTCATCCACAATAATAATAGAATGCCAAAACCCAGTCCCCAGGCACAGTCTTTGCTCGGCCAAGTTCTTTGCAGAGCAGATGATGGTGGGTTTACACACTGCGTAAAATCCGAGCGTATTTTGAAATCCGAGCGTATTTTGCACGTTTGAGCTTGAAAAGATTTCTAGCAATACTGACGTATTTAGATACAAAACGGACCGATTTCTCAAATACGTCCGTACTGCTAGAGATCTTTTCAAGCCCAAAAAAAGTGCGTAAAATACGCTCGGATTTCAAATACGCTCGGATTTCAAATATGCTCGGATTTTACGCAGTGTGTAAATGCACCACGAATCAAGTCACTCCCTCCAGTCCCTCGTGTGGGCTAAGAGATTTGTTTTCTTGCAGGTGAAGATCGGATCCAAGTTGCTAGCGTGCAAAACATTTACGATTCCGTTTTCAAAGCTCTGAAGAAGAATCATGACAGACGGTAGGTGGAAGCATTAATCTATCCAGTGTTGGGACAAGTAGGCTACTACATTTTTGTAATTCAGAATTGGACAAAAAGTCAGAATCGCCTTCAACAAGTGTACTCAAATCGTATTTCAGTTTTCTAGTACTGCACGATTTTAAGCACTGCAGGTCGAGAGAGCATAGTCTTTGCAGCTATGGATATAGCTCCAGCCCTCTAGTAGTATGCTCAAGTATGAAAGTTTGGTGTACTTCACAGTCTGCCCTTTGCCCAGGCCCATTGATTTCTAGCAAAGGAAAATTTGCATAACCGGTTTTACTGACAACGGAGCTTCTCGCAAACAATCGTTGAAAGCATGATACGCTTTGAAAATAGCGGAACAAGGTAAAGTGTGTAAATCATGAGTTCGAGTTTAGGGGCTAAATCAGCCGGTTGGAATTCGGGTCTCCGGGCTTAAAAATTAATTGAGCTATTACATTGGTATTGTAGGTACGACATGTTCTTTAATGCCCCTCAAATGTTCCAGGTTTGTTGCGGTCGAAATGGCGTTCTTCTCGCGATGGTGGCAGGACCAGACTGACGCCACGAAGATCGAAGTGAAAGCCATGGTCGAGAGAGGACAGCTGGAGTTCGTTGGCGCTGGCTGGAGCATGAATGATGAAGCGGCGGCCTATTACTCCGACATTGTTGATCAAATGACCTTTGGACAAAAGTAAGAAAGAGATTTAATCCCTGGTTGACACAGACTATTTTCTTTCGACTTTCATCTTGAAATTGAAAAAAATCGCAAATATTGAGTACGGATTTGATGATGGTCCCGAAAATCCTGGCAACTCACGTCCCTGACCACCCGACCCTGATTTTTTGTTCGCATTTTTTCCAGTTCTCCTTTCCGCTGCAAGAAAATTTAAAAACATTGCAAATTTAGGTCTTTGCTGGAGCATCAAAACATACAGAATTGTCATCTCGTATCAGATTATCGCCCAGCTTATATGAATAAATAAATGACAATACATCGCTTATATCACTAATCGGATCGTCATCAAAAGTTAGGTGTTAGGTGACGTAAATAGTTAAAAGTGGGTAAAAATAGATTAAAATTAACATCACTGAGGGATGGAGGAGTTGCCACAAACAGTACGATATCTGATTTCTTAGTGTTTTGAATGATATACAAATAATTTAATTAAAAAAGATGCTACGGTAAAAAAAACATAAAAACTAGCCTACTTAATTACACACAGTTAATGATCAGCGAAATAAAGAACGAACGATGATAGGTACTTTTCGGTTGGATCTGTAGGGATCGAACAAGCCGTGTCTTATTAAGGGTAGCCATCTTCTTCCTAGTATTGGGCCGGGTAATGAATGAATGAATACTTTTAATTCAGCAAATTGCCATAAACGAAAAAGAAAACACATAAAAAGAAAACAACAACAACAGCAAAATCATGCAGTCTGTTCTTGCTGTTGCGTTGCAGCAAGAAGAGATTGCCATACAGGCAGGCAATGAAAAATTGGCACAGTGGCAAATTTTATAACCTCAGTCTTTGAATCCAATAGACGGCATAGAAGTGCCGCTCTAGCCTTTCGGCGAATTTCATCAAAAGTGAGGCATCTTCTCGAAACGAGCGCCGAAGAAACACTACAGATAAATGGTAGCTTAAACAACCGCCGGAACACACGGTTATAACTTATTTTAGCGTTGCGAAGACTCTTAGCGGTAGAATTGGTTACCAAAGCTAGAAGATCAAAGCGTAAGGTCCGGAGTCTAAAGATCAGGTAAAATAGTTATTTGTTGGTTAAGAGTTCTCGACATTTGTTACCGAAATTCATCGTCAGCTGGTCCAACTGAAGCTTGGCCGAACTATCCTCGCAAGAAATAAAGTCTGGACGACTGGTGAAGCTGGCAAAATAAACTCTCCGTATGCCTGTAAGCTACATGTTCTTGGAGTCGAAAGCTCGGCGAGACATAACATATAATATAATCTGTATTTGTATTCTTTTACACCATTTCATCCCTTTTTTTATCTAGTCCTTTTCTATAAGCTCAAATGGCTCTTGCAAGGCTGGGCAAAAGGACAAAAGTAGGAATTTCCCAATTCGTGGATTTGTTGTGGTCATTTGTCAGCAAAATCCTTGAGATAAGAATGATACAGAACCCTTGGAAATCCCGAGAATGTATCGTTTGGTAAAAAGTATTTTATTTCTATTCAAACAATGTTTACAACGGATACGTCAGCTACAATTCTTCATCAGCGATATTTCGGCCCTTCTTGGCAAGGGTCCTCGTCAGGCTGTCAATCCTCTGGGTCAACGGCGGGGATGGAAACAAACCTCTAATGAAAACCTGTTTGTTTCCATCCCCGACGTTGACCCAGAGGATTGACAGCCTGACGAGGACCCTTGCCAAGAAGGGCCGAAATATCGATGATGAAGAATCGTAGCTGACGTGTCCGTTGTAAACATTGCTTGAATAAATTTTTCAAAGTCAGCTTGGGCTAAAAGAATATTTATTTTATTTTTGCAATTGGTTCTGCTGATGCGCACTTTTTTTTTGGACCGACTCAGTCTTTTCCCTTTCTTTATCAAACGTTATCCTTCAAGGTTTTTGGCAGACACGTTTGGAGAGTGTGCTCGTCCTCTGACAGTTTGGCCACTGGACCCTTTTGGTCATTCCAAAGAGCAGGCGAATCTTTTCGCTCAGATGGGTTTCGATGGCATGTTCTTTGCAAGGCAAGATTGGCGCGAGAAAGCAAAAAGAAGAGCCGACAAATCGATGGAGTTTATTTGGGAAGCAGGAAACTTGGGAGGTGAGTTCGACCGAAGATCTGCTGGGTCCTTCGGGGTCGGGGTCCATCGCTTTCAGGAAACGAAATTAAATAAACGTACTGCTGATAAAGGCTGTTAGAACGCCTCTTAATTCACAAAAAAAGCACAAACAAGGTCATTAGGGACACAATGTGGTACCAGAAATCGAAAGAAATAAAATGTATCTACAGAATCTTGAGGCCGAAAATGTGTCGTCCAGATGAGTTTTCTCAAAAGCTTTTCTGAATTTACTGACCTTCTCAGTGAAACAGACTCCATCGTCTTGGTAGGGTTGTTCCCGAACGCCCAAGGACCGACATTTTTGGCAAAGCTTCAATGAAACGAGTTTATTTGAGGTCGTATTTTCTGCGTATTTTTGTTGTACACAACCAAGTCCCTAAACCTCAGCCCAAAGGTTGTCGTGGGCGGCATGGCACAATATCTAAATCAGATACTGTTAAAGAGAAGCCGCGCTATAAGGTATATCCTACTTGTACTTGCTTCAAGACTTCGTTCAACTGAAGATGAAAGTTGTCGTTTGACTTTGAGCTACGAAATTTGGTGAATGACGTCGTGGTAATGAGTGCTTTCTCCGTCAGGAAGTCCACATCTGCGACAGATGTTCCTGCCATGTCAAATAACACTATGCCATGAAGGATTCTAGGACCGGTGCAATTGAGCCAGTATGTGTCGCAGTCCGAGCCGGATTGACCCAACTCTTTCATTATACTGTTTTTTTTATTTCTTTAGTTCCTTTTCCTTCTTTTCATACTTCACTTTTAACGATTTCTGTTCAATTAAATCGATATTAAAGCTATCATCATAACATCATTCAATCAATCAATCAAGAATTTCATTAACCCATATAGAAATGGCACAGAACTTGCCCATACGGAGTAGATAAAAACAACAAAGGTAAGAAAAAGAAAAGAAAAAGATCCGACAAAACTAAACGCAATGACTATACAAACGCACTACAATACGGATGGCACCTGTCTAGAGAAGAGTCAAACTCGGCACGGCGTTGGGCCACAGCCATAAAGGAGTCAGTAACGACGTAAAGTTGCGTAACTTTGCGGTTACGAGCCCATGGGGTAAGGCCGAGTAGGTACTTAGCATACTTTTGAAACAATTCACGAATTGTCCTCAAATCAGTTATGCTGAATAAATTCCAAAAAGGAGATAGGGATAGAATGCGGGGGATTGTATAAGCGTTGTAAAGTCTAGCCAAAATACATCAGTTGCGTTTTTGCAGATACTATGGTATCTGATACAATGGTCTAAAGTCGTTTTTGCAGCTATCGTAGTATCTGATACCACGATCAAAAGGGGTTTTTGCAGTTATCGTGGTATCTGGCCAGTTAGCGTGGTATCTGATATTCAGATACTACGGTCCGACCGTGGTAACTGGTCGTGGTATCTTAATCTCACTTTCATATATTTTGTCAGATTGGTGAGAAAGAAGTTTAACACTTAGTGATGTGACTGAATATCTGTTTTTCTTTTGGGATGACTTCGAAAAGTGCAATTTTGGCAATTGTCGCTTTTGCAGAGCAACCGTATATCAGATACCACGGTTACTGCAAAAACGACTAGTCGCAGATCGAGTTACCGTGGTGACAGATACCATGGTATCTGCAAAAACGCAACTATTATAATATGACTTTCATTCCACAGATGACGTGGGATCGATTTTTGGTGGAGCCTTGAATAACCACTACAGTGCCCCTTCTGGTTACTGCTTTGATGTCTTCTGCAGCAGGGACGCACCCATCGTAGACGACCCGGAGAGCCCTGAGTACAACGTTGATTCGCGGGTAAGATCACCCTCACTGTTATTGAGGAATTGGCCTTATTACCGTTCAGCGCTACAAGCGGACTAGTTTCTGCTAGTCCCCCATGGCCTCATAACCAACACTTGTGTAGGCATGGTAAAAAGTCGAATCCATAGGGTAGTGGGTCACTTTCACTTTCTGCTGCTGAAACATGTGCAAAACCTCCATTACCTGGGACACAGATGATAGGTTTTCCACTCTCTAGCCTGTGGATCTATTTTACCATGTCTGATCCATGTACTGACAGTGAGGCATAGGGGGATTCCCTGTTATTGAGGAATTGGCCTTATTACCGTTCAGCGCTCCAAGCGGACTAGTGTCTGTTAGTCCCCAATTGCCTCACAACCAACACTTGTGTAGACATGGTAATAAGTCGGATCCATAGGGTAGAGGGTCACTTTCACTCTCTGCTGCTGAAAGATATGCTAAGCCTCCATTACCTGGGACACAGATGACAGGTTTTCCACTCACTAGCCTGTGCATCTATTTTACCATGTCTGATCCATGTACTGACAGTGAAGCATAGGGGGATCCACTGTTATTAAGGAATTGGCCATATTCCCGTTCAGCGCTTCCAAGCGGACTAGTTTCTGTTAATCCCCCCATGCCTCACCGTCAGCCCTTGGATCAGACATGGTAAAATAGATCCACAGCTGCTAGTGAGTGGAAAACCTGTCATCTGTGTCCCAGGTAATGGAGGTTTTGCATGTTTCAGCAGTAGAAAGTGAAAGTGACCCACTACCCCATGGATTCGACTTTTTACTATGTCTACACACGCGTTGGTTATGAGGCAATGGGGGACTAACAGAAACTAGTCCGTTTGGAAGTGCTGAACGGGAATATGGCCAATTGCCAATGATTCACGGAAACCTTCTATTTGTACTGGGATCGACTAAAAGCAGGAACGGAAATGAAGGGCAGGCGTTGCAAGAGAAAACCAGGCAAGCATACTAAACCCAGGAAAGGCAAACTAAAATGAGGATAGACGCAAGAACTCTAAATTTACAAGTTGCCGACCCCTCAAAGAATAGTAATTTAGAGTTGACCATTTCTTCCCTCGTTTAAGTACTCGGACGATATTAATTGCTGATATCCCTGAGAGAATACGAAGAAAGAAATGGTGGACTTAAAATATTTTTGTTGCCAACCCCTCACTGGACTCTTAAGGATGTTAAATTGACTGCCCCTGACAGAACACTGAAACGAAGAAAGAACCCATTTATGTGGTCCTAAGCTAGGACCATTATCTTTTTTTATTGTTTTTAATCGTATTTTAACTTCAATTCGTGACCGTTTTAAATTTGCTGATGACCTATCTGTGCTTTCATTGAGAAACCTTTCAAATCATTCTGATCATACAGCCACGCTCAGTGATATTTATGAAAATCTCCAGCCCGAACTAATCCGAGATTAGATTAACGGTAAGCAGCGTGAAGAGTGTTGTTATGAGATTTTCATTCCTCAAGAAAGATGTTCCGGTTATTGAAGATGTTGGTTTGAGTACACAAAACTGTGTTAAACTACTTGGTGTGTATATCCAGAGTGACCTCAAATGGAATACTCACATTGACGCTCTTGTTAGAAATGGGTCGCATCTGCTGAAATCTTTCTCGGTCCTGAAGAGATTTAAGATTCCCGTGCAACAATTAGTCTTAATTTATTGTTGTTATGTCAGACCTTGTCTTGAATATTGCTGCCAGGTATGGCATCCCGGTTTGACTAAGGAGCAATCCAGTAGACTGGAGCTAATCCAGAAAAGAGCAATCAAGATTATCCTGGGCCCAGTGTACGTTAGTTATGAAGAGAGCCTTTCAAGTCTCGGTCTCCCTTCCCTTGAGCAATGTAGGCACCATTTAACAATGAGTTTTGGCCACAAATGTCTAAATTCTGAACTTCACAGATCAATGTTGCCTCAGTATGTGGAACAAAAAAAAAACAGGCCCAACACGCGTACTCAAACCCACTCAAACAAAACTAAATTAACAAATTATCCAGCGGATGCAACTGAAAGATATGTTAACTCGTTTGTGCCGTACTTTGTTCGTTCGTTTAATAGTTCTTAGGCGTGTTTATCTTGTATTATTTGTCATTTGCCATTGACCATTTTATATCCCGTTGAAAGTGCTATGTTGACTTACCTTTGCTAGCTATCTTTGCTATTTTGGTGAATAAACGATATATATATATATATATATATATATATATGTATATATATTTGTTCAAACATCATGAAAGTCTACTTTGAAACTGGTCGCAAAAGCAGTGGTGGAACGATCGCAATAATTCAGACCGTCGCAGTTTGACATGACAAACTGTCAGGGCATTCATTTTCTGGTAATGACAGCATAGATCTATTTTTAAATGGTTCGTGCAGGCATAAAACGTGTAATCAGCTCAAAATAGGAACACATAAGAAACGTCAAAATACTGCAATGAAAACAAGAGCTGTAAGCTCATATGGCACTTGCAAGGGTTAAGATGATTTGATTGATCAAAAGTAAGTTTCGACTTTGCGGTTGAGATGCGCACTCTAAGGGAGCTGGAACTTCATTTGTAAGCAAAACCCTTGAGGCAAAAAAGCTAATGGGCTGATGGGCATCATGAAAATGCATATATTGCTTAAAAGTATTTTTTTTACTTTGCGGTCAAGATTGGTACTTTAAGGAATAATCAGATTTGGGAAGTAGCAATTTCTAAGCAAATGTTGTTGAGTCTCCAATATTGCAGCGAAGTTTCATCGTCCTAGCACATCTGGAAGTACCTTAACGCGCGATCACCGGAATCCCAGACCCACCCCCCTCCAACTCCACCCACAATACCCGGAGCCAATCCGGTTCTGTAAATGATTAATCCAGAGCATCTGTTTGTCATTCCCACGAAGTTCGATCCAGATCACACCAGTCTAAGCGTGTCAAGTATTTTCCGCCCTCCCCCCAATAATTGCCGGATTCGGTCCAGAAATGAAAAAGATCACCAGAGAAAAATGTCCTCTGTTTAATTATTAAATTTCACTCGAATCCGATCACCCGTTCCAAAGTTACGCATGACTCAATATTCCGGATTCCCCTCCCTCAACTCCCCCCCCCCAAGATTATCATATCGAGAATTTTTTTTTATTCCAAGTCAGTTTGACCGGGTCCCTGATATGCCTTCCAAGTTTCGTCGTGAAAATCCCTAAAAAAAACGGAATTCCGGGAAACCCCCTCCTCCCCCCCCTCAAGTGTCCGGATCCAGTCAAATTATGTAAAAGATTTACATGGATCAGATGTTTGTTCTTCCCAGCAAGTTTCACTCCGATACCATCATTCTAACCGTTTCTCGACATTTCCGGTTCCCCCCCCCCCCAGCTCCCCCACGGTGCCCGTAGCCAATCCGATTCAGTAATTGACTTACCTAGAGCATCTGTTTGTTCTTCCCACAAAGTTCCATCCCGATCCCTCCATTCTAAACGGGTCATGTATTTTCCGCCCCCCCCCCCAATAGTTGCCGGATCCGGTCCGGATATGAAAAAGATCATCGGAGAAATGTCCTCTGTTCAATTCTTAAATTTCACTCGAATCCGATCACCCATTCCAAAATTACACATGACTGAAAATTTCGGATTCCCCTCCCTCCACTCCCCCCACCATTATCAGATCGACAAAATTTTTATTTTGAAGTCAGTTTGATCGGGTCCCTGATATGCCTGCCAAGTTTCATCGTGAAAATCCCCCAAACCACCATCACCGGAATTCCGGGAAACCCCCTCCCCCCCCCATAAGTGTCCGGATCCAGTACAATGGTCTAAAGGACGTATCTAGAGCAGATGCTTGTTCCTTTCACTCCGATCCCTCCATTCTAACCGTTTCTTGAAATTTCCGGTCTCCCCCCCCCAACTCCCCCGTGGCTACCGAATCCGGTCAAGAATTTAAATGGGACATTACAGATATATATTCTATTCAGTTATGAAGTTTCATTACAATCCGATGACCCGTTCGAAAGTTACATACCCGGGTTCCCCTGCCCTCCACTCCCCCCCAAAATGGTCGGATCAGAAAACTGATTATTTCTAAGTTTGTTTGGTCGGGTCTCCGATATGCCTGCCAAGTTTCATGGTCCTAGCACAACTGGAAGTACCCTAACTCGAAAAAGTGTGACAAAATGCCCTACATCTTCAAGTTTCCAGCGCCCCCACTTCCCCGCATGTGGTCGGATCGGGAAACTGATTATTTCCAGGTTAGTCTGGTCGGGTCCTTGATATTCCTGCCAAGTTTCATTGTCCTAGCTCATCTGGAAGTACCCTAACTCGAAAAAGTGTGACAAAATGCCCTAAATTTTCAAGTTTCCAGCGCCCCTACTTCCCCGCATGTGGTCGGATCGGGGAACTGATTATTTCCAGGTTCGTTTGGTCGGGTCCTGATATTCCGGCCAAGTTTCATTGTCCTAGCTCATCTAGAAGTACCCTAACTCGGAAAAGTGTGACAAAATGCCCTAAATTTTCAAGTTTCCAGCGCCCCGCACTCCCTCGCATATGGTCGGATCGGGAAACTGATTATTTCCAGGTTAGTTTGGTCGGGTCCCTGATATGCCTGCCAAGTTTCATTGTCCTAGCACATCTGGAAGTACCCTAACTCGGAAGAGTGTGACCAAAAACTCGGACCGACCGACAGACCGACAGACGGAATTGGGATCGATCGGTATATGGCACTTGAGCCAGAGGCTGCAAGTGCCATGAAAACAATAGATGTCTCTACCCAAGTGGAATCTCATACCAGGTCAAAGCCACATTCTTGCTTATACATTGGTGTCACAGAACTCGAATTATCAAAGTTATATTAATCAACGGAATTGAACTTATTAATATAGTATTCTCTAGAAAAGTATTCGGTGCGAAATTATCTTCTTTCATACTTTTATCAATAATTGAATTTTTTTTTATTCAAGTGTAATAGATAAATTGTTATAGTAGTTTGAAGTTAATGCGGGTCTTCTTTTCGAGTTCTGCGACAATTAGTGTAAAGTCCAGAAGTGTGTTCAGTTGAAGATAAGCCCTATTTTAATACAGTAAGTGTTTTATTTTAACCATTTAGGGCCTATTTTGGAGGTTCGGGTTACCTTAGAATCAGTGTTGTCAACAGTGGTACAATTGTACCATTTTGGTACATTTCAACTCGGCTGTTACAATATGGCACAATCACACTTTTTTTGGTACAATTTCCGAAGTTGGTACTTGGTACAATGAAAGTTTTTGTGTGTATATGTCAAGGAAAACTGACTGACCGAACAAGCAGAGATAGATTGGTTTGTATTTTTTTTATAATACATATAGTAACTGTTTCGATCAAGGCATTTTTTTGGTGCATTTTAAACTCCATCTCCGTTAGAGACGCTGAAGAGTTTAATTATTTTGCGGAAGGTCAGATTATATATGTAAGAAACTCGGCTTTACTACCTCTAGTGCTGTTCTGGGGTGCTACGATAGTTGCTATCAGCTCGTACTGCTTATAATCGGTATATTCGCCGGGCATTAGCCTGTCGCAAGTTTAGAGGTTGTCAGCCCTCCTCCTCCATGCCCAAGCACTTCGAACCGCCCCTGTCCCCATGAGCATGGTGACACACCATAACTGGCGAAATACTTGAAGAAGGTATCAAAAATCTGCAACTGCGAGTGCCGCCCTTCTTTTTTTTTTTTTTTAAATATATTTTTTTTCTCCCGTAGCATCTTTTTTCATTTACTTATTTTTATATCGTTTGAAAAACTAAGAAATAAGATATCGTACTTTTTGTGGCTACTCCTCCATCCCTCAGTGACGTTAATTTTAATCTATTTTTACCCACTTTTAACTATTCACGTCACCTAACTTTTGAAAATAAACCCATATTTTATTTACTATTCTTCCCCTCTAATATTTGGAAATTAATTCTCTCTTTTAAATTTTTGAAATAATTTGTATAACTACAAACAACAACAATTTTCTTTAAACAACTAAATCTAAAGAACGGTATTAAACATTTGTAAACATTAAAATAAAAGATCTTCAGTAAACACACCTTGACACATCAGGTCATCAACCCCAGCTGTTTTACTGGCACAAAAACAAGGGCAAAGGACAAAACGACAAAACATTAAATTATTTTCATTAAAATACACTGATACTATACAATAATTATAATCAAATCAATACCTTCATTGGGCCTTGCGTTGTTGGGCATTTTTATAATCCTTAAAAAAATAAAATTGTTTTTTTTTAATTTCCAGTAAAAAAAACAACGGAATAAAATTAGTCACTACTGTTAAAACATAGATTTATTTACAATTGTTGCTCTATTTACATACCATACCTTCTTTTGTCAGCTCTTTCAACAGCCCCCATGCTGCCAATGTCTTTTCCAGAACATAGCTTTCTTCTTTTTCTTGTGTCCTCGCTTTCCATGCGTAGTAGCTATAGATTGCCACTATGGATACGGCCGATCGGTCTTGTTTCTCTTCTTCATTGTAGCCTTCTAGTTTTAGGAGCTTATCGAGGGCAACTTTGCTACCTGTAGTTTCTTGTAGCACATTTTTTAGTTGCTCTATTTGTTTTTTCAGTGCTTCACATTCTATCAAAGCATGCAAGATTGTTTCTGTTTCTATCTTGCATCTTTGGCAAACATCTGTTTCTTTCTCGTTTATTCTTTTTTTTCGTTCTCGTGTTGGTAGTAGATTATTTATTTGTTGGTACAAATGTTGTTTAACTTTCGGAGCAAGGATAAGGCCATGCAAAATGCTGAAAATTTCTTTTACTTCCTTTTCCGTCTTTTCCCCATCTTGTACCATCTTTAAATAAGGTAGGTTCGACTTTTTGAAATAGTACTCTTTCATTTCCTTCCTATCAAGGGTTCCTTTTTCGAGGTCTACTATTTTATTTTCCGTCAGGTCACGAGCTTCTTTAAAAAGGTTCTCCAGCTTTTTTGGGAAACACTTTTTTTCGTTGTAAGCAGTAAACCAGGTCTTCAGTTCGGATTCTTGGTCGCTGATAATGCTTTCTGCCAGGGTTTTAACGTAAATTTCTTTAGATTTCGATTCAATTTCTATTATCTGGAGCACTCCATCTTCCTTTTTTAAAAACATGTCAGTGATTTTGCTTCGGGGTGGCTCGATCCCGTGCCATACAAAGCTTCTTGACGTCCTTTTTCTTGGGAATCGAGATGCTTGCGAAATACCACAATATAGGACATGCATATATGTTCACATATTGGGCTTTCTGGAAGATTGTCATGCCCCTTCCATATCCATAGCTCAGTCCATTTCTGAAGTTTCCAATAGTGAGATCCCAGTTTATTTTCTCAGTCCCAGCCCACGTTTTCTGGAATCTAACCCCCAAGATTTTTACTTCATCTACCCGCTTTATGTTACTAATTTCCATTTTATTCTCTTCTCCGAGGCATAATGTTTCACATTTGTTCCTGTTCAGCTCAAGCTTAAATATCCCACAATACTCATCAATGCAGCTGAATGCTTTTTTGTGATCTTCGTCACTGTTTGTAAAAGTATTAAGATCGTCAACGAAAGCTTTTACTTTCAGCGTTACGTCCTCTAGTTTTATCCCTTTCATCTCTGATTCCAATTTTCTCAGCAACGGGTCGAAGTATAGTTCAAATAAAAGTAGACTCAGGGGGCAACCTTGTCTTACTGCAAGTTCTGCTTCGAATTCTTCGGCTACTTGACTCCCGATGACTATCACTTGTAGTACTTTCTCATACAGTTTTTCGCTCCATTTTATAAATTTCGGATCTATGCCGTATGATTCCATTACTATAAAAAGGATGACTCGTTTTAGCTTATCAAATGCTTTGCGTATATCGAAGGTTGTAATACATAGTCTTGCCTTTTGCTTTTTCTTTAATTTATCGCTCTGGATAATCACGTTTCTTATGGAAGCTAGAATATCCGAAGTCTTTCGTTTAGCTACTCCTCCATGTTGGTGCTTACTCAGTACTTTGGGTAGTACCCTCTTTAACCTGTTTGCTAAGACTTTCGCCAAAATTCGGTAGTCACACGGTGTGATGGTTATAGGTCTCCAGTTGCTTAGGTCGTGTAGGTCACCGCTTTTTGGTAGGAGTTTCATTGCTCCTGTTGAGTCTAAAGCTATCATTTCTTCATTGTTTAGTATTTGATTAAACGTTTTCGCAAATATCTCCGAGAAATCCGTCTTGTGTTTTTTGTATATTTCGTAAGGCAAACCGTCAAGTCCAGGAGACTTGTTGTTTTCTGTCTCTTCTATGGCTCTCTCTACTTCTTCCGGCGTGAAATCCTGGGTCAGCATTTCGTTTTGCTCTTTTTCAAGTTTCGGGATATTTAGGTTTCCTAAGAAACATTTCACTTGGATGCAGATCTGCCCATCTTCGGTTTCTTTTTCTCTGAATACATTTTGGAAATAATTTCTCACTTCTGTAAGGATCTCCGACTTTTCCGTGATCAGCTTTCCATCTTTACTGTTTAGTTTTTGTATCGCTGTAGCCCTTGCTCTATTTTTCTCTTTGCATAGAAGCGTCGTCGTTATCTGTTCATTCTGTATCTGTTGATCTGCTTTGGCCCTTCTTTGTAAATCGGATGATAAGGTGCACTGTTGTTTGTCGCTTTCGTTGTATAGTTTGCCTGAAAGTACTTTAGTTACTACGTTGACCGTTCCAAATAGTAGCCTAACTATTTGCTTACCATGTTCGGAAGCGTAGTAAGCGTGTTTGACGGTGCAAAACGGAGTAACGTAGTAAGCGTGGTAACTACGGATATCTGTAACGTGATTGGCTGGATTACCCCGTGGAGCGGTATTTTACGGAAAATTAAAAAATGCATTCCAGCTTGACGCCAAGAATCCAACATTTGTGACGTCATGCGTAGTAACTACGGTAAGTAGGGTGGAACACGCTCAAAATCATGGATTTTAAATGCAAGTTTCAATTTTAAAAATAAGAGACTCTGTTATGTCACTTTTTCAGGTCACTGAAATAACTGAGTCATGTCCCATATCGTGCTAATTTTGCGGCTGAACCCAACCTGACCTCGGTTGGGGAAAGAAGGGTCTGATAAGTATTTTCAGCAAAGAAATGCGTAAAAAAATTGTATTCTGGTGTAGGGTACTGTTCATTGAAAACGATCCGCAACAACGCGCGTGAAAATTTTTTGGACGTAGTACAATTTTTGGGTCAGTTGGTACATTTTTCGGGTGTTTTTCGGTACGTTTTGTTTCGAAGCGTTGGCAACACTGCTTAGAACAGTCCGTGAGTTGGCACTTGGTATTATGGTAAAGGGTTGCCAGCTCTAAAACCAGTCCGTACAGTCGCTAGTTGGTGTTGTCCGTGACAATGGGTAGAGGAACACTTCAGGGATCTACACGGATATGTTCACCAAAAATCAGAGACAAGCTATAGGGTAAAGGAGTGCTCAGTTTTTTCTAACGCGATTGGAAAATTTTGCTGTGCGTATTGGCCTAGAGGCAGAAGTTCATTTCACAGTTGGTTCTTGCTACCACTGAGGTGGAAAATTTGTAAAAACTACCTATCCTTACCAATTCTAGAGCATACATATCCTTTACCAGTTTAGCCATCCTTTTGTGCTCTGTCCCAGTTGTAAAGTTTTGCAACTGTGGAATTTAATCTTCAATGACGAATATTTCATAGGTAGAAGGATTCTTGAACTACGTGAGAAACAACACGGATTACTTCCTCGGGAATAACTTCCTAGTGCTGATGGGGGATGACTTCCAGTACCAATTTGCGCACAATAACTACAAAAACATGGACAAGCTGATCAAGTAAGTCTACAAATACGGTCGTTACTATGTAATTATAATAACAATTTAGAATATTTCTTAGTCTATTACAATTTTCTTTTAATATTTTTTATTTTTTTATTGGATTCTGTTATTAATAATGGCACAAAAAAACTATTTTTTACAAAACCGACAAGGGACTGGAAAGTTTAAAAACAAGAGCTGTAAGCTCATATGGCACTTGCATGTGTCAAGATGATTTGATTGATCAAAGTAAGTTTCGACTTTGCGGTTGAGATGCGCGCTCTAACGGAGCTGGAACTTCATTTGTAAGCAAAACCCTTAAGGCAAAACTGCTAATGGGTTTATGGGCATCCCGAAAATGCATATATTGCTTAAAAGTATTATTTTTACTTTGCGGTAAAAATTGGTACTTTAAGGAATAATCGGATTTGGGAAGTAGCAATTTCTAAGCAAATGTTGTTGAGTCTCCAATATTCCAGCGAAGTTTCATCGTCCTAGCACATCTGGAAGTACCTTAACGCGCGATCACCGGAATCCCAGACCCCCCTCCCCCTCCTCCAACTCCACCCACAATAACCGGAGCCAATCCGGTTGTGTAAATGATTACTCCAGAGCATCTGTTTGTCATTCCCACGAAGTTCGATCCAGATCACACCAGTCTAAGCGGGTCAAGTATTTTCCGCCCTCCCCCCAATAATTGCCGGATTCGGTCCAGAAATGAAAAAGGTCACAAGAGAAAAATGTCCTCTGTTTAATTATTAAATTTCACTCGAATCCGATCACCCGTTCCAAAGTTACGCATGACTCAATATTCCGGACTCCCCTCCCACAACTCCCCCCCCAAGATTATCATATCGAGAATTTTTTTTTATTCAAAGTCAGTTTGACCGGGTCCCTGATATGCCTTCCAAGTTTCGTCGTGAAAATCCCCCAAAAAACGGAATTCCGGGATACCCCCTCCTCCCCCCCCCCCTCAAGTGTCCGGATCCAGTCAAATTATGTAAAAGATTTACATGGACCAGATGTTTGTTCTTCCCAGCAAGTTTCACTCCGATACCATCATTCTAGCCGTTTCTCGAGATTTCCGGTCCAACCCCCCCCCCCCCCCCCCCATCCCCCCCAGCTCCCCCGCGGTGCACGTAGCCAATCCGATTCAGCAAATGACTTACCTAGAGCATCTGTTTGTTCTTCCCACAAAGTTCCATCCCGATCCCTCCATTTTAAACAGGTCACGTATTTCCCCCCCCCCCCCCAATAGTTGCCGGATCCGGTCCGGATATGAAAAAAATCATCGGAGAAATGTCCTCTGTTGAATTCTTAAATTTCACTCGAATCCGATCACCCATTCCAAAATTACGCTTGACTGAAAATTTCGGATTCCCCTCCCTCCACTCCCCCCACCATTATCTGATCGACAAAATTTTTATTTTGAAGTCAGTTTGATTGGGTCCCTGATATGGCTGCCAAGTTTCATCGTGAAAATCCCCAAAACCACCATCACCGGAATTCCGGGACCCCCCCCCCCCCCATAAGTGTCCGGATCCAGTACAATGTCTAAAGGACTTATCTAGAGCAGATGCTTGTTCTTCCCAGCAAGTTTCACTCCGATCCCTAAATTCTAACCGTTTCTTGAAATTTCCGGTCTCCCCCCCCCCAACTCCCCCCTGGCTACCGAATCCGGTCAAGACTTTAAACGGGACATTACAGATATATATTCTGTTCAGTTATGAAGTTTCATTACAATCCGATCATCCGTTCGAAAGTTACACACTTCTCAATTTCCCGGATTCCCCTGCGGATTCCCCTCCCTCCACTCCCCCACCATTATCTGATCGACAAAATTTTTATTTTGAAGTCAGTTTGATTGGGTCCCTGATATGCCTGCCAAGTTTCATCGTGAAAATCCCCAAAACCACCATCACCGGAATTCCGGGACCCCTCCCCCCCCCATAAGTGTCCGGATCCAGTACAATGGTCTAAAGGACTTATCTAGAGCAGATGCTTGTTCTTCCCAGCAAGTTTCACTCCGATCCCTCCATTCTAACCGTTTCTTGAAATTTCCGGTCTCCCCCCCCCAACTCCCCCCTGGCTACCGAATCCGGTCAAGACTTTAAACGGGACATTACAGATATATATTCTCTTCAGTTATGAAGTTTCATTACAATCCGATCATCCGTTCGAAAGTTACACACTTCTCAGTTTCCCGGATTCCCCTGCCCTCCACCCCCCCCCCAAATGGTCGGATCAGAAAACTGATTATTCCTAATTTTGTTTGGTCGGGTCTCTGATATGCCTGCCAAGTTTCATGGTCCTAGCACAACTGGAGGTACCCTAACTCGAAAAAGTGTGACAAAATGCCCTAAATTTTCAAGTTTCCAGCGCTCCCACTTCCCCGCATATGGTCGGATCGGGAAACTGATTATTTCCAGGTTAGTTTGGTCGGGTCCCTGATATTCCTGCCAAGTTTTGTCCTAGCTCATCTGGAAGTACTTTCACTCGAAAAAGTGTGACAAAATGCCCTAAATTTTCAAGTTTCCAGCGCCCCAACTCCCCCGCATATGGTCGGATCGGGAAACTTGTTATTCCCAGGTTACTTTGGTCAGGTCCCTGATATTCCTGCCAAGTTTCATTGTCCTAGCTTATCTGGAAGTACCCTAACTCGAAAAAGTGTGACAAAATGCCCTAAATTTTCAAGTTTCGAGCGCCCCCACTCCCCCGCATATGGTCGGATCGAGAAACTGATTATTTCCAGGTTCGTTTGGTCGGGTTCCTGATATTCCTGCCAAGTTTCATTGTCCTAGCTCATCTAGAAGTACCCTAACTCAGAAAAAAGTGACAAAATGCCCTAAATTTTCAAGTTTCCAGCGCCCCGCACTCCCCCCCATATGGTCGGATCGGGAAACTGATCATTTCCAGGTTAGTTTGGTCGGGTCCCTGATATGCCTGCCAAGTTTCATTGTCCTAGCACATCTGGAAGTACCCTAACTCGGATATGTGGGACAAAAAACTCGGACCGACCGACAGACCGACAGACGGAATTGTGATCGGTATATGGCACTTGAGCCAGAGGCTACAAGTGCCATAAAAACGAGACACACAAATCATTAGAAATTGTACTCTTTAAATTGAGCTCTGTGTACACATTTTAGAGATACGCCAAATTCTCTTAAAGGACCCCTCTTGCTTATTCTGCCTGTTATAACATACCTAGCTCCCTTAAGGAATTCTCCCTTAAGGAACTTCTAAAATTCCCACCTTTCTCCATGGTTTCGTTTTGCACCTACAATTTTAGCGCTTTCTCGGCTGTGCCGAGTTTTGCCGGTTACTCAACGCAAAGCTCGCCAGAATCTTGATCGGCCACTGGCAACTCTTTCAAACACAAGGATATGAGATTCTTCTGTTTTTTCTTCTTTTATTTGCTTAGTTTTCCTACTTTTTAACCACGGTGCTTCTAGTTTTCAAATGTATTGCGCCCAGCCGCCGCGTCGGAGAGCAGGAACGCTGGATAGAATCGACAAGAGCTAATAAGAAAATCGCTAAATTCAGATGGAGAGTAATAGTATTTTCGAAAAACCTTTTTCTGACCCGTGTTATAGTGAAGAGATCATTACTAGTAAGAGTTGTGCGTTAATACTTGTGGAATACTAATCCTTTGCCACTATCTACGCCTTGTAGCAGTAGGCTTGCATATGAATAACGATAATGAAAGCTGGTCAGGCTGCGTGGACAGAAGGGAGAATCGGAGCGAAATCTGTTTTTGCTATTTATTCGACGCAAGCAAAACCACTGCGTAATTGAAATTATTTTTTCGAGTCTGAAGCTGCTGTCACACTGATGCGTTGAGGCTTTCACACTGAGCTACGCAACCTCTTTCCCACTTTTTAACCAAGGCACGTTCAGTTTTCAAATCTTTTGCGCCCAGCCGTCGCGTCGGAGAGCAGGAAGGCTGGAAATAATCGGCAAGCGCTAACAAGAGAATCGCTAATTTCAGGTGGAAAGTTATGGTATTTTCGAGAACGTTTTTTTCTGATCCATTTTATAGGGAAAAGATCATTTCTAGTAAGAGTTGTGCTTTAAACCTTGATTTTCTGCTCGCGTCTGACAGATGATCAAACTCTATTCGCACACAGGTACATTAACGCCAAGACGACCGAGACTCAGATCCAAGCTTATTACTCCTCCCCGGCCTGTTATACAAAGGCTCGGAATGACGAGTTGCTGCAGTGGCCAACTTTGCAGACGGACTTCTTTCCCTACGCGAGCGATCCACATGCCTATTGGACAGGCTATTTCACATCCCGACCGTCGCAAAAAAGGATAATTCGAGAAGCTGGAAAGCTTCTACAGGTAAGGGTCCCTTTCGACAGCCCTTAAAGTCTATGTCGTCTATTTGATAGTGGAAAACGGATACGTCAGCTGAATTTTATTAGAGCTCTATTTCGTCCCTTCTTCGCAAGGGTTGGCAACCTTTCTTGGCAACCCTTGCCAAGAAGTGCCGAAATATAGCTCTAATAAAATTCCCCTGACGTATCCGTTTTGCAGTATCAAACATGATACGTAGTCAGCTTGGGCTGAAGGAATATTTATCCTCGATATGTCGTACATATAACACTACTTCAGTAGGCCTAGTATTTCCATCCATTCTCCCTCCCGACATTTGGTTTGCCTCTATTGGCGTTCCACTGATTATCAAGCTTGCCACGTTTGTTCTCTTTGCGTGAGATCAAGGTGTGCCTCTTTGGGTATCTCCATTGATTCTTCTCCTTCTTTTTTATTCGGAAAGACCAGCTTACATAGAGCCGCCATTTCAGAGAGGAGCTGGGAGCTCTTTTCGAGCGTCACCAGAACCTCCGGTTGCCAGTGAAGGATCGTACTAATCGGTATTTGAACTCTTTGCACACTATTTTACAGAGAAAACTAACACGAAACTAGTATATTCCAACTGCGTATTTTTTTGTAAGCATTGTATATATTCAAAAGATTTTAACCCGTTGAATGTAATGATCGACATATTCATTGCCAATTTGGCACTACGAGTTGTATGAATAAAACTATAGCTATCTATCTATCTATTTACCCCTACCAGTTTATTACTCAGATTCAATATTTAACTCTCCTGAGTGTAAATTTTAAGTTGTTTTCGACTGTACCTTAAAGTAAAGCCATCGTTCATTTTGCCTTAAACCTATTTAGAGGCAAAAATAGGTACCAAGGCGGAAGATACTGTGCCGTTACGAATTCGATGGGTATGCTTTGCCCCTCCTGCCTCCCCCCAAACGTCGCCTCTGACTGCTTGCAGCAAAGTTTCAGCTTCCCATTCGGCATAGACAATAGAGCACTATGCCAATATTGATTAACTCTGGAAGTACTTTAGGTACAGAACATGAGATGAGATTGTCACCTGATTCATAATTCAGTTCAACTCAAGGCTTCGCCATAAAAGCCATAGCCATAAACAAGCATATAAGTCTGTTAGCAAATCACTGACGTAAGTTCAGACCTTTTACTTTTGTGGCGTCGTTATCATCGAATGTACCTTAAAGTAAAGCCATCGTTCATTTTGCCTTAAACCTATCTAGAGGCAAAAATAGATACCAAGGCGGAAGATACTGTGCCGTTACGAATTCGAAGGGTATGCTTTGCCCTTCCTGCCTCCCCCCAAATGTCGCCTCTGACTGCTTGCAGCAAAGTTTCAGCTTCCCACTCGGCATGGACAATAGAGCACTATGCCAACACTGATAAACTCTGGAAGTACTTTAGGTACAGAACATGAGATGAGATTGTCACCTGATTCATAATTACAGTTCAGTATTCAGTATTCCGGCGAGAAGCCATAAACAAACACTACAACAAACACAAACAAAAATAAAGAGCGTATTAGGCTACAACAACGCATAAATTAGCAACTCCTGTTAATTGTTGTTGTAGGCATCGAAGCAGCTGGAAGTGCTAGCCAGCGGTCAAAGTAGTTTTTCATCCCCAAGTGTAGAACTTGTGAAGTTGATGAAAGCCCAAGGAATCAACCAACACCACGATGCCGTGACCGGCACAGAGAAGCAGGCAGTAACCAGCGACTATGTCAGGATAACGCATGATGCAATGGAGAACGCATACAAGTCTGTTAGCAAATCACTGACGTAAGTTCAGACCTTTTACTTTTGTGGCGTCGTTATCATCTTTATTACTTGTAAGAACGAACAATTATAAGATCATTGGTTCTTTGTTACTACACCGACGAAAACAAATCGGGTTCCGTAAATATTGATCAGGTGCTTGATCCCGGGACCATACAATAACTTTAAATTTGTACGACCAATTTTGCATTGTTCAATGATTCGGTTCAGGTTTTCATCTTACCTATATACCGAAGGTCTAATCTACTTCAGAGTAGATAAGCTATTAAACTTTCGGAACGTTATATTTTTCTGTTGGGATATCTTGAACGGTAATGAAAGTAGCTCAAAAATGTTCCGTTCCGCTGTTTGAGTGTGCAAAAACAACCGAGCTTTAGTTTGACTTTATTTTACTCAAATTTTTGTTTGCACCCGGCATTGTACATAAAATTGGTCAGCTTCGATTTTCATCTTATGCTATTTGAAGTTAGGTAAGGTTCAAAGAAAGGTATCTATCCCGCAAGGAAATTTACCACCCGAAATCGACCCTGCCCTAGGCTGAAATTCCGGTCGATCGGACGAACAAACTAACCTGAAATCAGGTCGTAATCTTTTTCACTTTTCTGGTCGATTTCAGACGATAAATTTCTGTGCCAAATATTATGATGTTCAGCCATCCCTAGCATTGAAAGTTTGCGGACGGCGTTGAACCTTGAATACATGTCTGAAATGGCATCAGGATCTCGTATGAGTTCAGTTTCTGTTTTCAGGAATTGTCGTTCCTCGCCCCTGCGTGATTTTTTCCAGTGAGGGAATATGATGGGGGCAAGCGTCTTCTTCTGAAGACCTATTAGGTCCGTTGCAGACATTAATTTTTGCCATTTATACTTTAATACCTTATTTTTTTATTTTGACTTGACGAACGGGTTGGATGTCGACTGTTTTGATTTTTGTGTATGATAACAGAAGAAAATAACCGAATTTTCCTTTGCATTTGTTTTTAATATTTTTTTAAAAGGATTAAACAAAATGCGATTTTTTTTTAGCACAGCATTCAACCTTCCGGAACAGACTTTCTGCAGCAAACTGAACGTTTCCGAATGTGCGATCGTCAAAGATGCTTCTAAGTTCGTTGTGACTGTTTACAACCAGCTATCGAATCCCAAAGATCTGATAGTGCGCATCCCAGTTTCTGAGACATCGTACGTCGTCAAGGGATATGAACAAGAAGGTAAGCCTCATTTCTGTTCTATTTCGCAGGACACTGTCAGAAGTTTGACAACAGGTAAAACAGGGTTGCGCAGATTTGCGTTCGATGTTATGTTGGATGCCGTGAATGTGTCTGTTATGGCCCTTTTAAGTGTCACGTTTCAACACAAAATTTCAGTATGAACCTTTTGAATATTATCTTTTTGCGAAACACAAGATGTGAAAGGGTTGTGAAAGGGTTTTATGAGGTTTGGGAACCAGTGTCTTGCTTCCGAAAGGCACAGGCAGGTCCTCCCCGACTTTGCGGCGCCTACGGTCGATGGTCCCGTGACAAGAAGTAAAGGAGCCTCAAAAGTCACCTTAAAGCAACAACCTGCAAACTCCAGCGAGCGATACAATTCATCTCTTGTCCCCTACTTTGTTCAGCACTACAATGCCAGATAATGTGCGTCTTTTTTTTGTGTGTGTGCTCATTTTAACTGTTCTTTTTTTTAACTATCTTTTGACAATGCCACTGCTATTTTGTACAATATTCTGGCAAATTACAACGATTGATTGATTGATTGACAGATGCATTCGCGTAACGATAGCACAAGAATGTGCAGACCTATGTTATTGTTTTCACTTTTTTGACAGTGTAGACAGTTGTTATTATAATAATTTATATTTTTTGACCCACTATAAAAAATCAAAGCGGAGTATCAATAAAAGAAACAAAACAAGCACTTCACAAAACAAAAATCACTAGAAACTAAAGCAAACGAGACAGGCCACTGTGGGCGGGCAGATTCTTATAAGTTGACTGGGGTAATTTCCCAGCAAGCTCTGGAAGTTTCGACCCGATATCCGGAAAACTGTAAATAGATATTAGGCTCCAATTTCTGTAACATGGAGGCAGATACAATAGAAAGCTGTTGTTAATTTTTGCTTTCTATGTGAATGCGCGACCGATACCGGTGTGCAGCCCATGCGACTTTGTTGGGATCGACTAAAACCAGGAAGGGAAGGGAACGCGAGAAAAGCAGGAAGGGCAAACTAAAACGAGGAAGGGCATACTAAAACGAGGAAGGGATGGTTGACTTTTAATTTGAAAAGTTGCCGACCCCTCAAATAATACTAAATAGAGGAAGGGAACAGTGCTGCGAATTCTGGCGACAGCCTTCCTGGCTTTAGGATGCACTTCCTCGTTTTAGCATGCCCTTCCTGGTTAGTCGCCCTACCGTCAGAATGAGAAATGAAAAGGTGAATTACAATTTTTATAGTTGCCGATCCTTCACTGAACTTAATGCCTACCCATGTCAGGATACTAAAACGAGGAAGGGATGGTGAACTTTGAATTTGAAAAGTTGCCGACCCCTCAAATAATACTAAATAGAGGAAGGGAACGTTGTGGCGAATTCTGACGACAGCCTTCCTCGTTTTAGTATGCCCTTCCTCGTTTTAGTAAGCCCTTCCTGGTTTTAGTATGCCTCCCTGCTTTTCTCGCGTTCCCTTCCCTTCCTGGTTTTAGTCGATCCCGACTTTGTTCAGACATTTGTTCTGCCGTAATATACTAATACTTGTAAATGAACAGTTTTACTTTCGCATTACATTTATTTATTATAGTAAGTTCGTCTAAACTTCATTGACTCACAAGAACTTTCCAAGACCTATCCTTTAATGCAGCGGCTATCAACCGGTGGTACGCGGAACCAAAGGGGCACGAGAGACCCTCGCAAGGGGTAGGGCGAAGGTACCAAAATCAAATTTGCGTGTCTCGCCTCAAGCGTTTTGGAGTCTTCTTACTTTGTTTTAGTATTTTCCTTCAAGTATAACCGAAAAGGGCTGGGCTAGGACAATATAGTTGCCAATCACTTATTCGCTCAAATTGGCTTGAAGACCCGCTGAAAATGCGTTACTTAGTTGTTCCGCTACACGAATAATCAATTTTGAAAGTGGAGTTTCCGTGTGATTTGTGGTACCTCTCTGCGCTTGTATCTCTGTTGTATGCCTTACGAGAAAGATTTATGATTTCTTTTTGTTCAGGCACTAAGCAATGTTCACCAGTCTCACCACTACCAACTGAAAAGCCGTGTTTGTGTTGGGATTAAAATATCCCGAGTCATAGTAGAATTTATGATGTGGGGACGGCCGCAGATATTCTGAACGTCATAACTAGAGCAGACTTTGGAAAATAAAAAATCCCTTTGCAGAATCCAAATATTTCAGTGTGTTCAATTAAATGACAAAACAATAAGTTTGCTTTTCAGTTAAACTTTAAGATCAGATACCGAATCTACGCAATTTCAGATACACCTTTATACCTGATCACCGATGACAACAATATCGTCTCTTCACGTTCTGATCAGAAACAAATAATAAAGCAACGATTTGTCTATTGCAGTTCTAGACAGCGTGGCTTCGCAGATTGTCCCAATTCCTGCCGCCGTCATGGGTCTCGCCGAGAGAGACGAGGGCGCCGCCGAGTACGAGCTAGTCTTCGTGGCAGCGGATGTTCCACCGCTTGGTTTCCGGTCTTACCACGTGGAAAGCGCACCTCCTGGCTCCATAGGAGGCTCCTATTTAAGCTCAGCTGTTGATGCTACGGATTTTGCCGGGTCCATCTCCAATGGGGTAAGTTTTCTCCATATCGGTCCATGTAGGTTAAGCGACAGGAAGTGAAGCTGAAACTCGTATCCAAACTTTAATCATGGGCTCTTGCTTCATTTGAGTCACACTGTCAAGCCCACTGTCAAGAAGAGACAATACTTTAGGGGTTAGAACAGTCTGTATATTAAGATACACCGAGCAAGAAAGAAAACAAAATTGAAAGAAAACAACAAATGTTCGCAAGGATTAACTGTTGTTGGAACATTCTTGGAAGGAATTTACGAATCCTGGCATCACTGAGCAAGGCTAAAAGAGCGACAAGTAATTAAGATAGGGGTTTGAGCCTCTGCAGTTAAAAATAAAATTAAGGAAGGGAACTGATTAGCAGTTCTTACTTTCTAGATTACAGAGATATGACAATTAGATGGTAGGATAATAGACGGGTTAAACGATCTACCCACCTGATAAGCTACAGAAGTTTACAGGAGTCGGGGAAAGGACAGAAGAGTTGGTCTGAAGCAGAAACGTCGTCCGTTGTACTCTTCTTTAACCAGTCATATTTGCAGGTGCTTACGTTAAACTTCTCTAATGGGCTACTCAAGACCATTGCTAAAGGAGGAGTGACCGAAAGTCTTGACCACAATATATACTACTATAACGGAGCCATTGGCGACAACAACGGATTTGATAACAGAGCATCTGGAGCTTACATTTTTCGGCCAGTAAACAGCACGATCTATCCAGTTGGCGAAGTTAGTGAGTTAAAAATAGTCCAAGGTAAATATTGAATTGTTTTTTAGACAACTCTCCAAGTGCTGAACACATATAATTTTATCTCTGGCTAGCGATCTAGAAAGCACTGTAAATATGTGGGTCAAGTTTGTTCTCTGATAAGGACAATCCAATAAATCTAGTGTAAGTGAAAGGCTTCAGTTTGAATGTCCTTGTAATCCAGTTTTGCCGGTCTGTTTGCCGTGACTGAACGATTTTTATCTTCGCTCTCCATAATGCGATGTAGCCGAGTCGGTGCGGAGACTGTGAATGAGTTAAGAAAAAACTAAAAAAAATCAGAAATTGTGCATCATGTAATTGTTTTAGTTTTTTTTTTATCAAGATGAAGAAATATAAATATAATTTTTGTGTTCAGTGCGTAATGAAATGTCATCATCTTTGAACACAGCTCAAAGCTCACAACTCTGAGAATTGACGGTGCCTGACGTTTTGGGATATTTCAGATTTGAAGTCAGAGACGGGTTCGTTGGTGAAAACTTGCCGGCAAAAAACCGCATAGTCCAGAGGAGGAGCAGGGTTCGTTGACTGAAATTCCAAATTCCCTCAACGAACCCGGCTCCTACTTTGGACGTGGCGGTTTCCCACGGCAGCATCTGTCCCACAACTGTTCTGAATACGTTTTTTTCTGAATCATGGACACGGAATTGAATGCGACACGTTCGACGTACAAGTTGAAATTCGTGGAATTTTCTTGCACCAGTTTTTCTCCTTTTTTTGTTAAAGATTTTTTTTTTTAATGTTTGCAAGTGGCCCTAGTTAATTCAGTGAATAAATAATAAACCCTGTTTTTTCTGTCTTTTGGTGGCATTTCAGATGCCTGACAATAGAAATCTAATCTGGTCTAACCACAGGCTTCCCCAACCCCCCACCCCGACAATTATATACTAGGAGGATTTTCATTTCTTATCTATTTGGAAGAGACAGTAGCTGGCTTAGTATTTGGACTTGAATTCGAAGCTCAATTTGAAATTGCCTCAGAAATCATGCCATGAAACTGGAAATCACCTCGAGAGTTGATTGTATAGTTGACCGTCAGTGAGAGCCAGAAAGTGCTTGTTGATGGCAAAAACAGGCTTGTGGGTCACGCGATGATCGCGGAAAAGCGGGTCGAACCACGGTCTCTTGCGGAGTTGAGAGAAATTACTACCATTACTTGTTTTTCTTTTGTTCTTCAGGAACCGTGGTACAAGAGGCATGGCAGACCTTCGGCGAATGGGGAAGTAATGTTTTCAGGCTATATACACAATCAGAGATTGTTGAAGCCGAGTGGTTAATCGGACCAATCCCGGGCAGTTTGTGAGTTTAGTCTTTTTGTTTTTCTTTTATCACCTCTTGAAAATCAAGGACCAAAGGCCCAAATTGTAATTTTTGAAAAGGATAAAACTAGGCTGAAGTTGTCTTCACTCGTTTTGTCGTCGAATGTCGTCTCATGTCGCCCATATTAGCAATGATGACTTGTTCAAAGCTGTGTTGATATCAGAGATGGGCGAATCCGGTCATGAAAGGATTCGAATCCGAATCCGAGTCCTAGGATAGGTACAAATCCCATTCCGAATCCGAAATCACCATTTCATGCTGAGGTCAGGGATCTCGACAAAAGTCAGGGATAACGAAAAGCAGTGAATCTAAGGTAGTCAGATATAACACACAACTGCGGATGGTTGGTGGTGGGCAACAAAAAGGTGAATTGCCTAAACACACTGTGTACAAACTGGAAAACGGAAAGTGAGAGGATGAAGACTAGAAATTTGAGCAGATACGTAAGATTGAAGGTTTGGTGTACAAATCCGGCCTGACAAGCAGACGATTTGAATCCGGCCAAAAGGACGAATCCTGGATTCGAATCCGAATCCGGATTCCAATTCGCCTATCTCTGGTTGATATGTCGCCGAAAGAATGCTCCGTTTCTTAAGCTATCTTCCATCCGCGAAGGCGCCTGATAGCGTTTTAACTCTTCAAAATCCTTTTCTCGTTTGTAGTTCTTTTCCGCCTAAACCGTACCTTGTGAGTCTTAACAAAATAGCCAAACAGGGATGCAGCCTTGCTCGCCATTGAATTTTGTTTTTCCCAGTTATATTCATTAGGAGTGAGAGTAAGTTCCTCTGACTTCATGGCGACAGGCTAAGGTTAATGCCAAGTGTGTTAATTTAATAAATTAACAATAAAAAACACTTAAAGTTTAACTGAAAAGCCAAATTATGTTTGTGTCATTTAACTGGATACACTAAATTCTTTCGATTCTGCAAAGGATTTTTTTTTTATTTTCCACTATCTGCTCTACTTATGACGTTCAGAACATCTGCGGCCGTCACCCGCGTAAATTCTACTATGACGCGGGAAAGTTTAATCTCAACGCAAACGCGGCTTTTCAGTGGGCAGTGGTGAAATATAGCTCTAATAAAATGTAGCTGACTTATCCGTTTTGCACCGTCAAATATGGTGAGATTGGTGAAGATTGCTTAGTGCCTGAAAAAAAAAATCACAAGTCTTTCTCGTAAGCCATATAACAAAAATACAAGCGCATAGAGGTACCACAAATCAAACGGAAATTCCACTATTTGAAAATCGATTATTCGTGAATAGCGGGACAACGAAGTAACGCATTTTCAGTCAGAGAAGAAGCATGATCTATCATGAGTATGGTATCTTTTCAGGCTGACAGGCGGTAAGGAGGTCGTCTCTAGATATTCAACCGACATAGACTCGGGCAAAGAATTTTACACTGACTCTAACGGCCGTCAGACTCTCCAAAGGGTGTTGAACAAAAGGCCAACCTGGGACTTGATCGATGATGTTGAACCGGTTGCTGGAAACTATTATCCAATCAACTCTCATATTTACATTGAGGACGAGTCCGGAAAAGGCTTGGTACTGATCAATGACAGGGCACAGGGAGGAAGCAGCCTGGAATCAGGTCAGCTTGAGCTTATGGTGAGTAGCTTGTCACGAGTACTGGAGAAGCCGGCTGGACCCACTGTTTGAACGGAGTTACACTGTCAGAAGTTTAATAACAGATTGCGCATAACACTTTCAAGAATAACACCTTTTCACTTAGAAAAAAAGTGTAATGACCAATTAAGTTTACACTATTTCGTGCCAAGATCTCCAACAACACCTTCAACTGGTAAAAAGACTAACGGGAACGAAAAGAAACATAACATATAACATCCCAAAGTGTTATCTGTTGAAACCGCGCATCCTGCTGTTGTCGTTATGTAACTTCTGACAGTGTAGTATTTTTACCTATTGAAGGTGTTGTTGGAGATCTGGGCACGAAATAGTATAAACTTAATTGGTCATTACACTTTTTTTCTAAGTGAAAAGGTGTTATTCTTGAAAGTGTTATGCGCAATCTGTTATGAAACTTCTGACAGTGTAGTATAGACTTCTGGTTATAGTAATGCAGTAGATGTTTTTTGTTGTATTGTGCTATGTAACCAGCCAAAACCTCTGGTCGAAACTTAGGCAACAAATGTCCCTTTGTGTCAATCCCTCTTTAAAAAAAGTATTGCAAGCCGTCACGCTATACACGGTTCTTGTATGTTATTAAAAACTAATAAGCCAATAGAACCTCCGTCTCTGGTCCCATGCACCGACTACCCTGACAAAACTGAGCAGAGCTAGAGCAACTTGCTGAGGTTTGAGTTGATGCCTGTCTATTTCCTCTAAGCCGCTTTGTAGTTCAGTGGCAGGCGTGCATGACCCGCCTAAGAAGCGTGCCACATGTGACGTAGCAATGGTAGACAACTTTCAAAGTCATGTAGCTCTTGTAGAGGTAAGGACGTGTGATGTTCCGTGTAGATCCTACACTCTCCTCGTTTGCGTCGGGCAGGCTTCTGGAATCTATTCGGCTCTGCATGGTTGTATTCCTGGAGGTTCTAGTACTTATATGTTCTTGATATTATTCATATATTCCGCAATGAATACGTTGGTTAGGGATATTTTAGCTATGGATGGTGCATTAGCTTATTTGAATGAATGGACGAATAAGATTATTGCTCATCCAATTTGGCCAAAGTCGACTATAAATCGATTCAAACAAAATAATGATAATACGACAAAAAACTCGAGAGAAATTCCGAGTAATCCCTTCAGATATTTAGCGCAGTAGCGTAGCAATAGTAGCGCAGTTTGGATGTTTAATTTCTCGAGTTTCTTTCATCTTATATTATTTTGGGGACGGTGGGCTTCGAGTCTGAACCAAATTCCCCAATTACTTATTTGTAATAGTAAACAAAGTTTCCATCAATTTGATATGTGCTTATGATTCTGTTTTACCTTGGAATTTGCCGATCAATTCTGAGTTTGGTTCATTGTCTAAATGAATTTCGAACTAATTCCCATTCGCTTGACCGTTGAATGTATTGCCTTTCTAGGATTCACTTGACCGTTGAATGTACTGTCTTTCTAGGTGCACCGTCGGTGCTTCTATGACGATGCTTTCGGCGTCGGGGAGTCTTTGGACGAACCGGGTTTTGACTCGACAGAATCTGGTCTTGTCTCTCGGGGCAAACATCAACTCTACTATAAATTTGGAGATGGGGATTCGAGTCTCGCTGTCCAGTATCGGTCTGCTAACCTCCTGGTCAACAAGGGACCGCTGCTCGGATTCACCGTGACTGATCTTTCTGTGGACGAATGGTTTAACTCATTCCCAAAACTGGTAAGCAATTTTTTTATTTAGCTGTTTTACCAGTCAATCAATTTTTTCAAAAACATTTCGTAGGGTAGTTACAGATAAACGAATATTTATATAATTAACGAATGAACGAATATTTCTATACTTAACGAATATTCAAACAATGTTTCAAAGTCAGCTTGGGCTCAAAGAGTATTTATCTACGAAGAACGGAACTTGCACAGCCAAGACATGCAGACAATTATCCAACTTGGCCGGAAGGAAAGGACAAGTGATAAACCAACTGAAGTTTTTTATCGTAACTGACGCACCCGTCGTAAACATTGTTTGAATAATTGTTTCAAAGTCAGCTTGGGCTCAGAGAATATTTAATTAACGAATATTTATACAGTCAAGCTTCTGAATAGTCAAACAATTCAGTAATTGAAAAAAACTAAGACTTTGACGATATAATGAAATAATTTTTATTCTGTCCTCGTTCGTGTTGTAAAAACTGACAAAGGAGGGAATAAAGCTTCTCTCGTACCGCGCATGGGATGTACGTATGGGTTGGATCTTTGGAACTGGCTGTGCTGCCAGTCTTGTGGTCTTGTGAGGTTGGAAATTTGGGGAGAGGATGTGTGAGGATTAAAGGGTATTCCAGTAGTTTTTACCAAACTTAGTAAAGAGTGGGTGTTTACTGGTTGACAAAAATGTGAGGCAAAACTCGTTGATGGCGGAGTGTGATTGATTACTGCAGTTTTTGTCGCAATTATTTGTTTCCATGGCCCTCGGGTTTACTGTGCGTTAAATTCGTTTATACGTTGATGCCCACTGGGCTAAGGTATATCTAATTGTCCTTTCAACCAAATACTGGGGCAAAAGATTCCGCAGTTTGGGATACCTGTGCTTTATTGAAAACACAATCTCCATACGCCTCCCTTCCCCGTTCAATCATTTCCTCTCACTCACACACAGCCTGTACCACATTCTCATCATACCTACCAAACACAGGACTTGAGTAAAAGTAACGAACTCTCTTTCCTTATAACGCGTACGGAAATTTCCTGCCTGAAATCGATCCAGAAAATCTTCCTAGGTCATTGTGTCGGGTTCTTAGTCAATTTGGTCGGGTCACTAATGCCTACATAGTTTCACTGTTCTTAGCACATCTGGACCTATACTAACTCGCGATTGCCGTTGCCCCCCTCCGATTCCCCCCCCCCTCCCCGCCCAAGTATCACATCCGATCCGAACTTGACATGGAACATCTGAAAGTGGAACATGGTTCAACCCGATGTCAGGCTAGTTTTGTCCTTGAATCGACCGGAATTCCAATCTCGGCTACTCGGCTCTGACCGAGACCGAGATTCCGGTCAAAATCGTTTCATCAAATCAAATACAAGGCTTCAAGCCGGTTCAAATCAACACAGGCAGATATTCCTGTCGAACCGAGGAATAAGTGCGCAAGCGCTCAGACGTGGAGTGTGAAAGTAATATCTTTATCACATCATATAAGAACAGCGTTAGAACCAAGACATTTGACATCCCCGATCACCATACAAATATTAAAATAGCATATTTTTAAACCATCCCAGTTTAATTACGTGTAAACAAACCGCATTTAGAACTCCAAAGAAGATCTTCAAGATCTTGCGGTTTCAGTTTCAATACTCAATATCTTTCTAGCCAGTCTAACCCTTTAAACCTCTTTTCCATTAGCAAGGTAATAACAAGTGCAATAAACCGAATCGTAGCAGCCTAATACCCCCTTTGTCACACCTTCATTATGAATGGCATATCATCGATCATATGACAAAACCGTCCAGTTCCCAACTCATCATTAAGGATTGAAGTACGCCAGATGGTCTTATTTGTTGTTGTTACACCAAAATCCGCATCTGTAAATACATATCCACAAATATACAAGAGTTGAACTCGAGACATGTCACAGACGAACGTAACTCATGGAAAATCTGGGACCAGTTACCCATGAACGGGAGGGTGGGGCGGGGGGCCCATCAAATTGCATATCTAGGCCTAAATATGCTTGACTATACCAGCTTAGATTTTGATTCCAGCCACGGGTCAAAAACTTAACTCATGGGCAAATTGGGCCCACTTGCCCATAAACGGGGAGGGTGGGAGTGGCTCAACTCCACATACAAATCCCCAACCCTATGATCCAAAAGCACAAAGGAAGTTCATTGTACTATCTCCAGTTATCGTCAAGTTAAAAACATTAAAAAATGGGCAATCTGTGCCCAATTGCCTCTGAACCAAGTGAAGGATGGGTTGAATGACCCTAAAAAAGAAAAAGAGATTCCGCTGCTCACAAACCTGCCCTCAAAAAGGAAAAACACTGTAAAAAAAAATCTTGTAGTATTTGCCACTGGGATTAATCTTATCTCTAATTCGGATTAATCTTATCTCAGTTGGGATAAGATTAATCATAGTAGCAAATACTGCAGTTAACTTTAATCCTTACTCGGAGAAACTTTTTACATGAAGAGATCCCAATGCTCATAAACCTACCAAGTTTCAAATTGATGCCTGTTGGTTCCTGTCACGGGTAACGAACTTTACTCCTGAGCAATTTGGGCCCAGTTACTCATGACTCATGAATAGGATGGTGGGAAAGGGTCAACTTTAAAAGTAATCTCCCAGCCCTAGGATCTACAAGTACAAGGAACTTCATCGTCTCATGTCCAGAACTGGTCAAATTATAGACGTTATTCACTGGGCAATCTGGGCCCATTAGCCCCTGAATCGGGTGGGTGTGGGACCCCTAAAGGCACAACTAGACGCCCATACCGACAAGTGCACCAAGTTTGAACTTGATACTTGCACCGGCTTACGAGTTATGAGCTCCACAAAATATGGTGAAAACCAAAAACTCAAAGCTGAAAGTTGCGACAGCGCTCGCAATAGTGGATGGTTCCAAGGAACATTCCACTAAAAAACTAGCGAAATCGGTTCAAAATCTGTTTCACTTTGTCAGCAAGACGCCTGTTCTTCGTTTCTGGTTTTTCAATTACCGCCGTTGACGTAGTGCAGACACGTGTTTGACGTCACTGTTCCTGTGTCCGGTCTGGGTCGGAGGTCCCGTGAGTCGTCAGTGGCAGAGATACGGAAATAAAACATGGCTTATACAGAAATGGAAATAGTGATCATTAGTGAAAACGTTTAGAAAATCGTTAACAAAAACTTCTTGTAGTTTCTTATTCCAGATTTCAGTTGTGTGTTTTCTTTGTTTTCCTTTCGTTATTTTGCAGCGCTCATCCTTAAAGTCTAACTGAAAATCCAGCTGACCTTTACATCTTGGATTTTAATAGACGGAATTAATTTGACTCTGCTAAGGGACGTCCAGAATATATACTGCTGGCCCGACGAGATAAAGTTCACCCCGATCGATGCATAGAATTTAAATTTTAAGAAAAGCTTGCATTTCAGTGACTGTCGAAGCTAAGCTCAGGAAATATTTTCCATTCCAGATTGTAAAGTGATTTCTGAAGAACGCTCGCTCTTGAATGTGACCCCTCAAAAACAGTTTCTTTTTTAGCCATCGTTCACTGTTGTAGTTGCTTAATATTTCAAGTATAAAAGTACACGGTTATAGAGGTACCACAACTTCGACAATAAAGTTCATTCGATCAAAATCGGTTCTGCGAACAGCCGAGTAACGAAGTAAAGCAACTTCCTAGAGTCTTCAAGCTTATTTGAGTGAATAGTTGGTTTCTTTTAAGACTTTTCTTCAACTTTACTTAGTCTGGTTTAGTTTTGTTCATTGTCCTTTCGCTGAAAAGAACAAACAAACTTCCTAACCTACCTTGAACTCGTACGTGTTTGCAATTCCAATATGTCCTGTTTTAGTGAAGAAAGCTTGTAAGAGAGAGTAAGAAGTTGAAGATAGCTTACCTTATTGGCCATAGCAGGACTTGTCAGAGTTTAATCCCCTCGTTTGTTTCGTTTACATAACTCGGAGCGCATTGAACGTTAATTCTTCTGTTAATTTAATTTATTATTTGGAGTCTATTATGTTATTGACCATATTTGTGATAAGTTGTATGTATATGTAAATTGTTATTTTATTAAGTTATGTTCTGACGCAAAAACAGCCCATCGGCTTGTCCGTTATGTGATGTTAGATTATACTGAACTGAATTGTCACTATTGTAAATTATACTCTGCGTATTATACCTTATTACCTTTAATACCTTATTTCTCACTTCTTAGTGTTCAAGACCCATTGGTCTTTCAGTTTTTTTTTTCAATTTAATAATCTTTATTATACAAACCAATTTTTACATGTTAAACTACATGAACATACCTTTTATAACCCTCTTAACATCCTTTAAACATGTAGCTGATATTTCTGACTGTAGGAAAGCCAGAATGGGCCTGTGGGGGCAGTAAAAAAAACAAAAAAAAAATTCACTTTACATAAATTTTCACATACTTTTTCAAAAAAATAGAAAACTTCAAGAGGAAGAACAAAAGGAAATGAAATGAAAAGGAAAAAAAACAACAACAAACAGTAAGTGGGAAACCATGCCGTCGTACCAAAATCAACCAATCAGCTAAACAAATGGAGAATTTTTTTTTATCAATGGTGGTCTGTCAAGAAATTTTTCTTTAGTCGGTCCTTGAACTGAGCTAAACTTACCGCATCTGGATTTCACAAGGAGCCGAATTCCAAACTGCTCCCATATGCTTTATGACGAAGCTCGAATGTGTAGTGTTTCTCGCTAGACTCGCCAGTAGTTCCGTATTTATTCTTATACTCATGATCAAACACATTCATTTTAAATAAATCAGAAATTGTGTCTGTGTTGCTCCGTGGTTGATGATGACAGGCATTTTATACTGGTTTGGGTAGTCCCAGCTTTATTTCCAGTCCGTATATGAATAATCGTCATCCAGTGAATACTTGAAAGCTTCAGGAGAAGTTGTGCTACTTTACATGGTCTTATTCGAAATTTATTTTAAAGGCCAGCGGCATGGAAGTAGCTCTTCCTGAAAATGTTCAAATTCTGACTTTGGAGCCCTGGCACGATGGCGAGGCGCTTCTTCGGATCGAGCACGTCTATGAAGAAGGTGAAGATATAGAAATGTCGGATCCCGTGACCTTCAACATCGAGGTATTTACCCTGTTTTATTTTTTCTCAAGGACTACTTGTCAATAGTTGCGGTTTTGACCTGTTTTCTCAGTCCTCATTTCTTGCTTTTCAATTCTCTATTCTCGTACAAATTACCATTTTTGCTCTTCTCGCTTCTCCGTTCTGGCTACTTCTTGCCTTTGACAAAAATACCATATTGCAACTCGTCTGCAACCCATTAATACCTGTTTATACGGATTGAACATCCCGCCCTTTGTTCACCAATCATGGAGGAGAACGGAGGACGAGAATCGAGAATTGACTATTCCAGCAACTTTATTCTGCTGAGCCTTGAAGCTTTCCCCGTTCTAGATTATGAGAAACACGCAAAAAAAGGGAAATTGGCTTCATTAAACAGTAAAAATCGCGCGAAATAGGACGATTGAGAAGAGAATTTACTTAAACTAGGATACGACCAACTAGGGTCAAACAAATTACAAAATAAGTAACAAACACTAGATAAATAAAAACTGCAAATAAAATAAAACAAATTTCAGCACATCAACCTGGAGAGAACCCACAATAAAGTAGGGTATCCCACGACAGCCAAATTGGCAAACTCAGCCACATATGGGAACTCGCCATCACCAGAAGGAGAGGATTCTCAGCGCGCAGAATTCGTGTCTGAAGTGATAGGGCAGATGCCCGCCTCACTTCGCCAAAAGATGGAAGACCTTCACCGACAAACATACCTGAAGCACTACAAATCCAAGAGAACCCATGCAACCACCTTAGGGAATTGCTGTATAGGACTTACAGAATTGTTGTATAGGAATTGATATAAGGAACGCAACTAATGTCCCTTCTTTATGTGTATTATTTTTACCATCTACGTGGCAATTAAGAGCTTTGTGGAGGAAGCTGTGAAACACACACAGTGAAAAAATTTGTGTTCGCAACAACATTATAGTGTAATAGTGCGCACTGTAGAAATGCTGATTGGCGTTACGTTAGCCATGAAGCCTTCTTCATCTCAGTCTGCAGCCTTCATGATTGGCCTTTTATTCATGATTGTAATCCAAGTCACGTAACCACAAGGCACAATGTTGCAGAAATAAGGCTGCTGTACCACCTAGTCTTGGTTTTATGGAGAAACGCGCGTAAAGTACTTGTATGCCGACCTCACTCAGCGAGTTCATCACCCAGCATATTGTGTAAGCGCGAAGAGCTACGGCGAGCGCGTTCTGCCGGATAGACAAGACAAGGAACTCCGTGCCACCGTCGTAGCCACAGCCGCAAGAAGTTGCTCCCATTATTTTTATCCGCTGGCGTGCATGGGTCGTCAGCTGAGGGTACCAAATCAGGGAGAGTCTGGCCCAGAATCCCTGCCCACTATCATTTTCGATACGGAATTCAACAGTGGTTATTCTCAAGAACTTAAGACTTCTCCGCACATATTCCGAGATGAGGCGAAAAATCAACCAGATTCCCCTCCGTCCCCTCGACTACCCCCTCTAAGATTCAAAAGATCTGATCCATCTTGAGGAAACCCCACAAGTGAATGGCGAGACAAGTTCTCGTCGTCCTGAGGTTTAGGGATATTGGATGCTAGTAGGGGACGTTTTCGCGTGGATGGCTCTGGTCCCGTCGATCTCCCGTCGAGCTCGACGGACAATTTCTCCGACGGCAGCGTTGAGCTGAACGGGGATATTGTATGGACCTTCCCACTCATATGCTCCCATCCAGCTGAATGAGCATTTTCGAGTGGACGGAACCCATCTTCCTCAGCCGTTCAACGCTCGATTGCGTGGACGGGATCACCCGTTCAGCTCTACAGCCATCCACGCGAAAACGTCCTCATAGATTTGCGTCGTCTTTAGCTTTAGAGACACCAGATGCTAAGATGATTTCTAAGATACGATGGCATCGAACGCCAAAATGCATTTCTGCCTTCTTCAACCTTACCTCACATCCGCTCTGTTATTTCACGTGTGTATTTATTTTGCTGTGCACATTCGGTTAGTTAGACGTTTGACAAAGAGACAACAGTTTTCTCAGGTCATAGTCTTAGATCAAGATCTTAGCTCCAAAAGGCCAAATAATGAAAATACGCAAAGCAGAACAAAACGAACGGTTCACCTCACCAACCCAAACTAAAGTTACACGAGATGTCATTGCTTGGTGGTTAATATTGTTGTTATGTATGATCCTTCAATTTTGAAAAGCGTTTTGTTTGTAAATTTCAGAATACAGGGAAAACAAAACCAGACTACCGTTAATAAATTTGACCTTGAAATATTACCTTTTTTAGGACGTCTTCCCTCCCGATTTCTTTACCAGCATCGAAGAGTATTCACTTTCAGCCAATCAAAAGCTGGCTGAGATGACCCGCCTGACTTGGAGCAAGCAGAGTGGAACAGAAACAGATAAGTTGAAGCTGAGCCCGGTGAAATTGTCAGTGAAGATGGAAGTGACTCTTAATCCCATGGATATTCGTACCTTTATTCTTCGGAAGTAGCTTGGCAGAGTCTACCCCTCAGATATTTTCAGCAGTTAGGTTAGGTTTCTTTCTGGGTGATGTGGTACACAATGTTGTTATTTTAATGATATGAGCTACCACTTTTTGTAATACTTCGAGAGGCAGGACGCGTTCGTGAAATTCAGAGAAATTGTTTTGTTACTATCCTGGATGGTAGGCTCTCATACACTGTCCGAAGTTTCATAACAGATTGCGCATAACACTTTCAAGAATAACACCTTTTCACTTAGAAATAAAGTGTTATGACCAATTAAGTTTATACTATTTCGTGCCCAGATCTCCAACAACACCTTCAATAGGTACAAAATACTACACTGTCAGAAGTTACATAACGACAACAGCAGGATGCGCGGTTTCAACAGATCACACTTTGGGATGTTATATGTTATGTTTCTTTCGTTCCCGTTAGTATTTTTACCAATTTAAGGTGTTGTTGGAGATCTAGGCACGAAATAGTGAAAACTTAATTGGTCATAACACTGTATTTCTAAGTGAAAAGGTGTTATTCTTGAAAGTGTTATGCGCAATCTGTTATGAAACTTCTGACAGTGTAGGTTCTTGAGTTTGGAAGAAAGGTATATAGGGTAAAAAGGTATAAAGGTACATGATGGATACGATTATTCAGATGAATTTTTTTTCATTATTGTTATAATTACTTTCCTGAGGATATCAGTTACTACTTTTCAATAAAGTACTTCGAGATGCAATTTAGGGCGTGTCCATCGTATTCGGACAAAAGACTAATGGTGGATTTACTCACTGCGTAAATCCGAGCGGAATTCCGCTCGGTCCTTTTCGAATGGTTTGCAAATTATAATCGATCAAACGCAGCGTTGATGGCGAGCTCAAAGGGGATTCCATAGGGAATTCCACACGTTATAAATATCCAGCGTTTGTCATAATTAATCCAAAAATCAGGGATTCTGTGTGGTAAAGTATGGAACCGACCCTTGCAAGACTGGATGGGGATAATAGGCTGTATGAAGCCTGACCATGTGACCCTAACCTTCAACAGAGAGCTGTTTTGCAATAGAACCCCATATTAGGTCTTTCTTCTTTGTTTTTTTGAAGCCAGGATCAGCAAGGTAATATAAGCTGGGATGCCCTTGGACCAGAATGAACAGATCTAAAACTTTCTGATCATAACTCATTTCATGAAAACGATGCTTAAAAACCGACCAGATCAAGCAAATCCGAGCGGAGAGCTAGAAAAATTTTCAAGCACAAAAACGGTCGGAAAATCAGCTCGGTTTTTACGATACGCACGGATTTACGCAGTGTGAAAAAACACCATAAAAACCTCATCAACAACTGCCCAGATTTTTCTTGAAAGCCTTTCCAAATTTCTTTCCTGAGCTGAATGTTCCAAGCTTTCGCCTCGTTTCAGATTTCAAATCTTCCTTTGGTAAGATTCTTTTCTGTCAGTGATCTTCTCCACAATAAGAGAAAATAAATACAAGTTGATTCTCTCTACTCTTGCACTTGTATCTTAGTCAGACGGCCAATAGGCCGATCTAGAGCCCTGGAGGATTCCGCCGTTTGAGAGAAGATGGGACAAGAACTGGCTGGAACTGACGCAGGAATGGACCCGAGACCGCCACACTGTCAGAAGTTTTTATAACAGATAACAGAATGATACGCTATTTCAATAGGCAACACTGTGGATGTGGTACACGACATATTTTAACTGAAAAATATACATTTTCGAAGCAACCACTCCTATGTCCGATCTTTCCTGCTTAGAAGGAATGTTCCCACATCTGTAATGCACACTTTGAAGTTGTTTTACCTCGATCATGCACCTGAAGATAGAGGTGAACTTAAAAATCTATGCTTGGGGACGTTTCGCCACGGGGACGTTTTGTCACGGGGACGTTTTGACACGTGGACGTTTCGACACGGGGACGTTTTGACAAGGGGACGTTTCGCCGGGGACATTTCGCCAGGGGACGTTTTGTCATGGGGATGTTTCGTCGGTAAGCCGGCTGCAGGGCCTGAACATAATTTGGTTTTGTCGAAGGTCAGTCAGAAAAGTTGAAACGATGGACCTGATGAGTGCAGTACTCCTTTATGAAATATGCTCGGGACCTTGATTTTTTTTTTTCAGATTTATTTTTAGTCTTCCGAGAATAGAAATGTCTGTCCATCATTATCGTAAACTTTGACAGGCGAGTTGATAAGCTTTGATTACTTTCGTTTCCTTTGTTCCACTTGACAGTGTCATCTAAAATAATGAAGCTGACACTTGTGCTCTTGTCCTTGTTTATTTTAGCAGGGCTTTCTAGCTCTTACCCACAACTTAGACTGTACGCTGGTCCCCCGGATGGATTAAAGGAGAACTCCGCAAAAGCTTGCGGTTATCAGGCGAGTGAATGCGATGAATTTTGCTATATTAATAATCGTATCGGAAAAAAACCGAAGGCCACACATAAGCTCAACTCAATAAATGCACAACAGTTATTAGTCGACGTAGATGAAATTTGTACAATGAACCAGAAGTAAATTTTTAAATTGAGTCTAGAAGTCTAGAGTCTCGTTTTTGTTGCAATAGCGCTTCCGCATCGCTGCTGCAGCACTTCTTTGCTTTTGCACAATATGCGTTTTTGGATTCAATTTCTTCTTGGTTGAAGCGGCAGCCCTGCAGCATCTTTCAGGGAAGCACGTACTTGGTCGGTGAGCAAGTCCGTGATTCTTGAGAAGCGCTGCCGTCTTCCTTGGAAGCGCTGCAGTGCAAAAACGGATGTAGAAAGAATCAGTCCGGAATCGGCGGAGAAGTGGACCTGCAGCATGCAACAAAAACGAGGCTTAGGACTAATGCTGGAGCAAACAAAACCATAGGTTCGATTTAATCAAAAGACCCGCCTGAGATAGAAACACTTCTACTTACACTGTCAGAAGTTTCATAACAGGGAACCCAAGGATGCGCGGTTTCAACAGACAATGTGTAACAGATAACACTTGGGATGTTATCTGTTCTGTTTGAAAACGTTATGCATGAAATGTTATGTTTATGTTTCCTGATGGTAACACTTATTATGCATAACATTTTGAAACAAAAAAGACAACATCCGAAGTGTTATATGTTACGCATTATCTGTTCAAACCGCGCATCCTTGTGTTATTTGTTATGAAACTCCTGACAGCGTAGTAAACCGAAAGATAAAAGTGCTCCTCAGCCGGGATTTGAAACCAGGACCTTTGTCTGTGACAAACCAAAGGTTGCAGGATGCAAAAGGCTCTGGGTTCTAATTCCAACTGAGGTCACTTTTGTCTTTTATTTCACTAGGGGAAGCCGATCTGCACTGAACGTATAGTGGATAGAAATACTGTTGGGAAAACCTCTCTGGCACGCCAATTCCTCCGGTCCAACGTTAAAAAACGTTTATTGTAACAACGAGTATTTACAAATGTACAAGCCAGGTATACGTGAAGTCAGGAAAGATCAGGAAAGTCAGGAAAGTCAGGAACCCTATAAATAATAAATCTTTTACTTTATGATTTTACTTTAAGAATGAATACTTCAATTCATAATTAATATCTTAATTATATACTAATATAATAATCCGAAAAAGGTTTACCTTAAAATTCCAACAAATCCACTTTAAATATTAGAAGCCATTGATCTGGTTGAAAGCTGTCTACCAACTGAACTGGTAGCGCTTCTATGAAGATACTTTACTTTACTCAACACTGCTAGATGGCGTTATAAACGGGAAAAGCGCGGAGTATTCAAATAAGGTGAAAAACGGAGTCGGACGATTCCCAACATCCCTCCCCCCTTAAAAATAAACTCCCCCTTTTCAAGAAAACATCTGAGGCAAGAAAAAAAAATACAAGAAAGAACCAAACAAGATGCACAGGTGAAACAATTACAAAACATGGACACCGTAAATATGATAGAAATCAATCATGTCCAAAACGTGACATGGCATCAGCATTTGCATTTGCTGTTCCTGGTCTTGCCTTGATTTCGAAATCATATTGTTGCAGTTCGGCCGACCATCTTGCCAAACGTCGGTTGGTGGATTTCACAGAATTTAACCACTGTAATGGCGAGTGGTCGGTTTGCACAGTAAAATGTCTTCCGTACAAATAATACTCTAATTTCTGAATTGCCCACTTGATGGCGTAGCACTCTTTTTCAACTGTGGAGAAGTTGCATTTCACGTGGCAGGAGCTTTTTCGACACATAACTCACTGGGTGCTCCCCGTCGGAGTACTCCTGGGTCAGCACCGCACCCAGCGCAAAATCGCTCGCGTCCGTTTGTATCCGGACTACGTAGGATCGGTGGCCTACACAGTGATGTTTTCAGGTGTTGAAATGCTGACTCGTGAACTGGTTTCCAAGACTTGGTGATTTTGTCTGGAACTCCTTTCCTCGTCAGCTCCGTCAACGGGCGGGCCACTGCTGCGTAGTTTTTGACGAAATTTTGATAATAGCCAGTAAGGCCTAAAAAGGCACGGAGCTGCGTCTCGTTTGTGGGCGTTTGAAGTTTTGAACGGATTCGGTTTTGGTGTTGGATGGTTGAATACGTCCGTTGCCGACAATGTGTCCTAGATACTCAACTTTTGAGCAGGCGACTTTCGCCTTTGCAGGTCCGATGGTCACTTTCTGTCGTCGTAGGCGATCGAGTACAGCGCGCAGATGTTGGATGTGTTCCTCGATTGTCACGCTGAAGATGACGATGTCGTCGAAGAACGCTCGGCAAAAGTCGTGAAACTCTTCCAGGATTTTGTCCATGTACCGCTGGTAGGTGAACGGCGCGTTTCGTAGGCCGAAGGGCATCACCAGCCACTCGTATGTACCGAATGGGGTGGTGAATGCTCCTTTTATGCGCCCGTTCTTGGTCAGACGGATTTGCCAGTACCCGTAGCGGCAATCGAACACACTGATATAGCGGTACTTCGACACCATGGGAACCAGTTCATCTATCCTAGGCATAGGATAGATTTCTGGTTTCGTGATGTTGTTGAGTCGTCGGCTGTCCGAACAGATTCGGATTTCTCCGGATTTCTTCGGAACGATGACTATAGGAGAAGCCCAATCTGATTGCGAGCGCTGGATGACACCCAGCTTGACAAGACGGTCCAGCTCTGATTTGACCGCTTTAAGTTTCGCTTCTGGAATGCGGTATGGCTGCATTCTGATTGGCTTGGCATCTCCGGTGTCGATGTCGTGTTCTACGTCTTTTATGACTCCGATGTTGTTGCTGATAACGTCTTTGTATTCTTCAAGAAGAGATTTAATTTTGGCTCTGTCGTCTCCTTCGATGCCCCGGTCAATGATGGTGTCGAAGTCAACTGGCTCTTCTGGAAAGTTTTGAAGATTATCATCAGCTTCTTCATCTTCGTCTGGTTGCATCAAGCAGAACAGGCTAGTTGCGTTATGTTGGGAGTCATTTTGACGCTGATCGGATGGCGTTCGGCGGAAGAATTTCCTGAGGAGGTTTATATGGAAAACCTCGGTTTTCTTTCTAGGGCCATCGAGTTGGATCTCATAGTTGACTCGGCCAACTCTTCTCAATACTCTGTACGGACCTCTCCACGAGACTTCGGGTTTGTGGTTTCCTTGAGGGAGAAGTAGGAGAACTTCGTCGTCCTCTCGGAGTTCTCGCTGTTTCGTCTTGCGGTCATACCAGAGCTTTGCTGATTTACTGGCTTCTTCTTGACTCTCTCTTGATAGATCTCGGTACAAGCTGAGTTTTTGTCGCAAATCAATGATATATTTGACAACGGAGAGTGGTTCCGTGTCAATCTGCGATTCCCAAGATTCTTTCAACAGATCCAGGATGCCTCTGGGATTTTTACCGTATAGCAGCTCAAACGGAGTGAATCCAGTTGCCGGATGGGTGGATTCTCGGTAGGCAAACAGAGCTAGCGGTAAGTATTTGTCCCAGGCTTTTGGCTCGTTCATGATGAACTTTTTGATGATGGTGATGAGTGTAGAGTTTACAGATTCAGCACAACCATTCGTCTGTGGGTAGTATGGTGACGTGCGAATCGGCTTGATCTGAAGTGCCTTGTAAACTTTCTTCAGAGCAGCACTCATAAAATTTTGGCCTTGGTCGGTGAGTATTTCTTGCGGGAGGCCAAAGCGGGAGAAATACTTGATTCGTTCTTCAGAGACCTTGGCTGCGGTTGTTGTCCGAAGCGGGATTGCTTCGGGATATCGGGTATTCAAATCGACGATGACAAGGATGAACCGATTGCCTGAGGAAGATTTGATCAGAGGACCAACTACATCCATCGATATCCTTGTAAATGGCTCAGCGAGTACAGGCATTTGTTGCATGGGGACTTTTTCCAGGGGTCTGCGTCTAGAGATGAGCTGACAGTTGTAACAGGAACGGCAGAACTCTGCGACATCTGAAGGTAAGTGTGGCCAGAAGAATCTTCGTGCGACGCGGTCTTTAGTCTTATTGATTCCTAAGTGGCCACTGAGAGGTGATGAGTGACTTAGGTGCAAGACTGTTGAGCGACATCTTTCTGGAACTAGTAGTTGTAGCAGTTTTCGTTTTCCGTGTTGAGCTCTGTAGAATAAGCCGTTGCGTTCCAAAACTTGGTGAGGTTTGGACTCGTCAAGTGTAGACTCAAGTTGGCTGATAAGTGACTTCAAGGAAGGGTCACTCTTCTGCAAAGCTGCAAATTCTTCTGTTTTTAGACCAAGAATTTCAGGGGCTAAAAGACTAATCGGGACAGCCGTATCTTCAGGTGGCTCCTTAGAGGCCCCATGTTCAGTAACATCGTTCGGTTTTGCCAAATATGCGTCACGAATGTTACTCGGGTCTTGCTTCTCAAGGCGATGCACAGATTTGCGCTTTGATTTTCGGGCTGGCTTGCTGCAAGACGGGATGCTGAAGATGCTGTCATCAAAATTCAGGAAGTCGGGCTCGCTGGTTTCAGTTGAACCAAAATCGTCGCAGGTATCGGAGAGACTTGTGGGTCGTTTGGCCGCAGCTGAACGAGTTACCACCAGGGAGGCTGGCTGAGATGTCTTTGATGTATCAAAACTAACCAGGTTGGCGAAATCTGGATAGTCGTAACCAAGAAGGACATCTACCGGCAGATTTTTGACAACACCTACCTCCAGTTTTCGGGCGACGATGGAGCTATCAGGTCGTATGAGCTCGAGATTGACGACGGTGGTCGGAGTTTGATGCGTGTCACCAAAGACACAATCGATCATGCATCTACCTTCCGGATTCACATTTTTCGGGTCGACAAGATCAGCTCGGACTAAGCTAACGTCACTGCCACTGTCAAGAATCATCTTAACTGGCTTACCGTTCATCCTGCCCGGGATTTCGCGGTTTTTCTTGAGTGACGAGCTCTATTTTTCAGGACTTCTGGCCAGGCCACTAAAGCTGGTAGTTGAACTACTTGCCGGTCCTTTAGGGCGACCATCTTTGTTGTACTGTGCTGAGCGATGCGGGTCTGGAGCGTCTCTCTTCACTCCAGACTTGTTGGGACAGTTTCGGACGATGTGTCCTTTCTTATGGCAGTAGTTGCATTCCACTGCAGATAATTCTCTCCGAGAACGGTTGGGGCTGGTGCCGGAAGATGAAGCTGATGTAGCATCCGAAGCATGATTCCCATATATTGGAGAAGTTGGACGGCTGTGACGTTGCTTCTTGCTGATGTCATCTTTTCCCAGCGTTTTGCGAGTGAGGAGATACTCATCTGCAGCTTTTGCAGCTTCTTCAACAGTAGTTGGCTTTTGCTGGACCACGTGCATTTTCAAGTAATCGTTGGCTATGCTGCTGTAGAGTTGCTCAAGGGCAATTGTCTCGAGTGTGCTGGACAGCAGGGCTTTCGTGGTATCTAAATCGGTGGCTGTTAAGTAGTCGCTTGGGATTCTGAGCCACTTATTCCGAAACTTAGAAAGGCTGGAAGCTAGTTCTCGGTAGCTATCTTCATATTTCTTCCGGTAAGAGCGAAATTTCTGTCTGTAGAACTCTTCGTTGACTTGAAATTTTTCCAGGACGGCCTTTTTGACTTTTTCGTAGTCTTTTCGGTCTTCATCTGACAGGACATGAGTGGCTTCTTGTGCTCTGGGGGTCAGGAGAGGAAGAAGACGCGGAACCCATAGGGAATAATCCCAGCCGAGGGATCTGGCAGTCATCTCGTAGGTACTCAGGTACGTTTCGATGCAGTCGCCGTCTCTCATCGCTGGAATCTGCGCCATGCGATTTGATTTAAGCATTCTGCGCTGAATTTCAAGTTCTTCCTTCCTGAGCTTTTCAGTAGCTTCTATTTCTTCTTTTCGTAGCTTCTCATTCTGTTCAAGTTCAATTCGTCTCAATTCCAGCTCTTTTTCTCGTAGCTCCATTTCTGCTTCTCTTTGCTTTTGGAGATTTTGTTGTTCTTCTCTTCGAGCATGTAGTTCTTCTTTACGGATGCGCTCAATTCTCTCTGCCTTTTCCCGACGAAATTTCTCTGCTCGTTCAGCCTCTTCACGACGAATTTTTTCTTGTTGTTTCATCATTTCCATCATCATGTTGAAGATCGCGGCTTGAGGTTCGGACGCAACTAAAGGAGCGGTGGGGACAAGAGCTACAGGCGCCGATGTACTCTGCTGAAGGTTTTGCTGACTGATTGCAGCTTGTCCTGATGTGCTTTGTTGCTGCTGTTGTTGCTGATTCATGATGACTGTTTTATTCAGTTCGAAAGACAGATCGGTCGTATCGGGCTTCTTATCTGTCAGATTAGGTGGGGAAATTTGAAATAGAAGAGGGGATATCTCAGTCTCGGAGAAAGTCTTCTCGGCACCGTCGATGGGAGAAAGAGGAAAACTTGGAATATGGAAGATGAAGTCGGCGAATTCCAATTTTCTCAACTCCTCCTTAACCGGTGTTTTGTCTACGATTTCTGAGTCAGAGACTATGGGGCTTGTAAACTCGGGTGAGCAGGGTCTTGACCTGTCAGAAGTGTTAGACTCCTCAGAAAACTTATTTTATCGACTTTGGTAAGGAGTGTTTTCGAGATGCAGCCTTGTTGACTTTCTTCTTGTTTTTAGTGAAACAGCTTCTCCTACTTCTTTTCTATCTTTTATTCCCAATTCCTGAAATTCTGCGCCTTCTCTTTTCGCTCTTTGCGATCTGGTAAACATCAACAAAGCCCCCTTATTACGCAATCGACAAATAATATGCCGCACGTGCCACTGACCGATCAAAACAATAACATCGAAACCGGTCTCAAGCGTAGCAGCTTACGCGCTCATTCACAACTTCCAGTTGGAATGCTGCTAGTATGACGTCACTCCCATAGCTGTTTGTTTTGGGTCCTGCTGCAGGCACGGACGTGCGGCGTGAACTCGGTTACGAAGCTGGTAAGTGGACAGGTAGGGTGAGGAAATTATGCAAATTTCAAGAATCGCTGAACAAATGGAGGATCTCACGGTCACCTTGAAATGAATGGGACTGTCGATGGCAACGGAGAAAAAGCACGGTGGTACAGGAAATAGCACACGAAATGGATGGGTAGAAAATCTTAGGGGTTCTGACTTACAAATTTGCGGCGTGTTCTTACTTGTCCTTTTCCTTTGGGATGTAATCCTTGAGTCACTTGCCAGACTATTGTCACAGTTCTTAAAGGACACAAGTACTAACGTTCACAAACACGGCTTATGCACTGCGCGACGTTCGTTGAGCTGTCGGCCTTTGGGCTTCACAAATAGGCATGGGCTGAGCAGTCTTCCGCGTAGAGCCTTGACTGAGCGGCAGGGTAGGCTCCTGGAGATGGTGGACGTTTCGACACCGCTGCCACCAATTATGTTGGGAAAACCTCTCTGGCACGCCAATTCCTCCGGTCCAACGTTAAATAACGTTTATTGCAACAACGAGTATTTACAAATGTACAAGCCAGGTATACGTGAAGTCAGGAAAGATCAGGAAAGTCAGGAACCCTATAAATAATAAATCTTTTACTTTAGGATTTTACTTTAAGAATGAATACTTCAATTCATAATTAATATCTTAATTTTATACTAATATAATAATCCGAAAAAGGTTTACCTTAAAATTTCAACAAATCCACTTTAAATATTAGAAGCCATTGATCTGGTTGAAAGCTGTCTACCAACTGAACTGGTAGCGCTTCTATGAAGATACTTTACTTTACTCAACACTGCTAGATGGCGTTATAAACGGGAAAAGCGCGGAGTATTCAAATAAGGTGAATAACGGAGTCGGACGATTCCCAACAAATACATAACTTCAATTTTCCAACTGCCAGAGGAGCCATCTTGCGCCAGTTTGCTCCTTATTTTGCCATTGTTCGTGAAGTCTAAATAAAATGGTGTGTTAAAACCTTATTTTTGTTTACGAAAACAGCAGTGCCAGTCTTCAAAACCGGGGATTCTGAAATACTAATACCTCTATAATTTTTTTAGAATTTAGCTGAAACTTATCAAAAATGTTTGTTTTGAGGTCTAGTTTACGTTTACTCTATCTAGCGAATTAACAGCAACGAGTTTGATCACAGAAGCTGTTTTGTCGCTGGCAAAACAAGACCAAAGGTGTCGATGGGATCCCAAAAATCTAATATTTGATCAGACAATTGGGTCTTGTTTTCGCCAGATCCACTCTTCGCCAGGCTAATCATCAGAGAAAACCAAGTTCAGATATACCTCTATAAGCAGGGACCCATAAATTTCCTGTTAAGTTTCTTACAGGGGGCCACTCATTTCCTATGCTTCTATGTTGCTATGTTGCCCGAGCCTCAGCTAGTTTCCAAAAAATTCCGCTTGGGTCGAATCGGCGTTCTTGGTCAGATAGAAAAAATTTGTTCCCACAAGTTTCAAAGAACACAGAAGCCATCGGCAAATCAGGTTCTTTTTATAGGCAAGAAATGAAATCCTGCAAACATTTTTCGGGCAAAACACAGAAGAAATCGAAGTCTGCAATCGAAGTCTGCATGCTTTTGTTGCTCCTCAGTAATCCAGAAGAAATAATTTTTTAATGTTTTTGTTGCACGTTGGTCGACTCGTTGGCACATTGTGTTCTTTCTATACACAAGAAAGGAAGTCCTGCAAACATTTGTTGGGCAAAACACTGAAGAAATCAAATTCTGCATGCTTTGTCGTGCCTCGATAATCCAGAAGAATTAGTCTTTTAACATTTTGTCGGACTCGTCGGCACATCGTGTTCTTTTTATGCGCAAGAAAGGAAATCCTGCAAAAATTTGTTGGTCATATGACTAAATCAAATTCTGCATGCTTTTGTCTTGCCTCAGTAATCCCGAAGATTTTTTTTTTTATGTTTTGTCGGGCGATGGTTGACTCGTCGGCACATCGTGTTCTTTTTATGCGCAAGAAAGGAAATCCTGCAAACATTTGTCGGTCAAATGAATAAATCAAATTCTGCATGCTTTTGTCATGCCTCAGTAATCCCGAAGAAATAATTTTTTAATGTTTTGTCGGGTGATGGTCGACTCGTCGGCACATCATGTTCTTTTTATGCGCAAGAAAGGAAGTCCTGCAAACATTTGTTGATCAAATGAGCAAATCAAATTCTGCATTCTTTTGTCGTGCCTCAGTAATCCCAAAGAAATAATTTTTTAATGTTTTGTCTGGGCGATGGTTGACTCGTCGGCACATTGTGTTCTTTTTATACACAAGAAAGGAAGTCCTGCAAATATTTGTTGGGCAAAACACTGAGGAAATCAAATTCTGCATGCTGTGTCGTGCCTCGATAATCCCGAAGAATTAATCTTTTAATGTTTTGTCGGACTCGTCGGCACATCGTGTTCTTTTTATGCGCAAGAAAGGAAATCCTGCAAACATTTGTGGGTCAAATGAACAAATCAAATTCTGCATGATTTTGTCGTGCCTCAGTAATCCCGAAGAAATAATTTTTTATGTTTTGTCAGGCGATGGTCGACTCGTCGCCACATCGGGTTCTTTTTAAACGCAAGAAAGGAAATCCTACAAACATTTGTCGGTCAAAACAATGAATAAATCAAATTCTGCATGCTTTTATCGTGCCTCTGTAATCCAGAAGAAATAATTTTGTATGCTTTTGTTGGGCATTGGTCAGCTCATCAGCACATCGGGTTCTGCTGGTACGCAAGAATTAAATTCTGCAAACTTTGTCGGGCCCACCAGGGAAGTTCAAGTCTTATCAGTCCAAGGCCTTAATTTTACACATAAGAAATCAAGTTCTATACAGTCTAGTGGAGCAAAACATAGAAAAAATGAAATGCTTGATGGTTTTGTCAGGCGTCGGTATTCTCGTCGGCACATCAGGTTCTTTTTCCACATAAAAATCAAATTCTGTAAATTTTTATCAGATGCATGCCGAAAGACCACAAGAGAACATACCATACATTGTCAAAGGCTGCATCTTTGACACAACACAACTCCTCATTCATGCACAAAAATGATTATATACAAATAATACCTTTCTGTATGAGCCATCTTCACTCAGGACTATTCAGCATGCCACCAGGTACCTAAGCTAGGACAAAAGTTCCAGGACACTATTCCATTACAGAGAAATAATATTCCCTAGTTCAGCACAATAGCTGCGACAATTTTTTTCTATCTGGATAGTAGGGTATTTTATCCCCGTGGGTATTTCTCGAACTATTTCACGCTCGGTCAAGAGGGCATCAAAAATATCTTATTGAGTGGCCCCCTGTAAGAAACTTAACAGGAAATTTATGGGTCCCTGCTATAAGCCATAACTATTTTGACGATACTGACCGAAATTTCCTGCTTTAATTCTGCCAAATTTGCGGTTTGCCCTAATTCTGAGCGAACTACTAGTCCAGCAAAAAATGAAAATTTAGAAACGAATCGAGCGTATCTCCTTATCCCAATAAAGAACATCTAATCAACTTTGAATAAAACTTTGACTTGAAAAAAATTCAGTTACAACCGGATTCCGGACTAATAATATGCCCGGGTAAAAAATGATTGTCATATACAGACTCAGCGTCTCTTCTTACCCCTAAATCTGTCATCTATTTAACTTTAGATACAACTTTTGCTTTTAACATATTTTCCGGTTTTGGCCGGATTCCAGGCTAACTAGTTGTTCGGCGAGAAAATATTTCACAGTCCTGTTCAGCATGTTTTCTTACCCAGAAATCGAACATTAATCAACTTCAAATGAAACTTTTACTTTTAACCAACTTTCCGATTTTTGCCGGATTCCGGACGAACTACTTGTCCGGCGAGAAAATGGTTTTCACCATCGTGCTTAGCATTTCTTCTTACCTCATAATCGACTATCCCATTAGCTGTTTAAAAATATTTTGTCTGTCCCTTAATTTGGACCCCCTCCCCACTCCTAAATGTTGGGCTAAAATCCCATCTATGAAATTGACCTTACCCTTGAACCAAACAATCCTCACACCAAGTTTCATCAAAATATCTCATTCCTTTCGAGAGTTATCGTGCTTACAGACGGACGGACGGACGGACAGACGGACGGACGGAAAACCGTCTCTAGCGGATCATCTCCATATGGTTTATAGTGGATCGGTCCTGGTTAATACTGGACTATTAATGATCCATAAAAACCCAACGAAATAGGTCATAAGCTTGGGAACGTTACTTGTCTTTTCACGTTTAATTTTCTTTCGTTTGATCGTACTCGCAAGCTATTTTTCTTCTTTCGTCATCTTATCTAATTTGGCACCTTTTTTGTAACCAAACGCTGCGATTTATGGATTTTTCTTTGGCTACAGATTGTTGAATGAAAAAGGAAAAAATTGTGAAAAAAAACAAACTCAGCTGAGAGGTTTCAGCTTGTGAAGCTAATCAGCTAAGTGAAGCTGTCAGCTGATAGTTGAATTATTTGACGAAAGCTAGCAATATTTACCACTGTAAGTATAGGTAAAATTGATTGATCTATGCTGGACAAATTCTATGATCCATTGAGACCATACCCACCATCCAGTTTAAACCACCCCATATTCAGCATAGACTTAGTGGTCTAGCCTATATTAGAAATTTTTGAATAGTTCTTTGATGGTATGTAGAAAAATCGACGAAAAATACGAGAGGTGCACATAATCTCAGCAAATCTATTGGTATAATCAAAGTTAAAAAACAATAACCGTAATACAGTAACGCGAGCTGAAAAAATAGCGATCCACTAGAGACCGGTCTCACCTAATTTTTAAATTACACAGCACGTATAAGTTTCAATAAAATCCAAGAAAGACATCTAACAAAAGTATTATTTACTATGTAAACTTCATGGCAATCAGTAATATTACAAAGAAAGTCAGTTAATTTGAAATCTTTAAAGTACCAAAACCAAAGTTCAAATCAAGAAAAAACATAACACCAAAAAAAGAAAAGTATGATGGGTCATGCTATGTATACACAAGCTTTGCTCTAAAAGCCAGCGGGTTACGATGACCAAAAAACGAAAAATTTATCGGACTTTTTACCGCGGTCTTCTGTATCACTTGTTTTCGCCAAACTCGTTACTGGTTTTTCCCCATTATTGTTCTTCAGCCGCTTAAAAACAAACATGAATGGTACCGTTATGGGGTTTAATTGACAAATGACGGTTAGACAGCTAATTTTCTGAGAAAACCAAGCTCAGATAAAGGATTCATCATATCGTATGTTTACCCCTGTATCTCTGCTCTACTTCGACCAAATTCCTCGTTTTGGCTGTAGGCCGATTCCTCGCGAACTTCTTTTCCGGCAAGAAAAGAAAACTTCAGTTTAAAAGGGACCAAAATAGCTAGTGACACCAGGGACCCATAAATGTCCTGTAATGACTCGCCATTCAGGGGGCTTGTCATTTCCTATGCTTCTATGTTGCTATGTTGCCCGAGCCTCACCTAGTTTCCAAAAATTCCGCATGGGACGAATCGGCGTTCTTGCTCAGATAGACAAAATTTGTTGGGACTATTCAGCATGCCACCAGGTACCTAAGCTAGGACAAAAGATCCAGGATACTCTTCCATTACAGAGAAATATTCCTAGTCCAGCACAACAGCTGCGAAAAGTTTTGTCTATCTGGATAGTCGGGTATTTTATCCCCGTGTGTATTTCTCGAACTATCTGACGCTCGGTCAAGAGCGCATCAGAAATCACTTATTGACAAGCCCCCTGAATGGCGAGTCATAAAAGTAAATTTATGGGTCCCTGGTGACACCGAGAGACAAACAAAGAAGCCCTCGGTCTGCAGTCGGACACTCGAACGGTTCAGCTAACCTTCAGCTCACCAATTTTGCAATTAACAATATCAGAAGTCGAGCAGCTTAGCCTAGCCTACCAGCCTACCTGGAGGCGCTGTGCGATGAAGACCAGCAATCTTGGCCTCATCAAATTAAGAACATTCTTAACAGATGCGGCCTGTCTGAATTATGGAATGGTGGCGCTGGAACTTCTTTACAGTATGGTGAAGTGTCGCGTAAGAAGGAGCAAATCCTTCGTGATCAGGAAATTCAGGATTGGCAGTGTCGGAAGGCTGAGTCGGTGTCTCTACGGTTCTACGCAAAGGCAAAAGATGTTTGGGGGGGTGAGGAAATTTATTTTAAAGCTGGGTTGTCGGGAGTAGATTTAAAGTGGACCATGCCTGGGTGCTAGACGTTCAAGCACTGCACCTTGGATTTCATGTATGGTGCATGGATTTCAGTATACAGTGCATACAGGAAAAACACAGTTTCTGTCATCACAACTGAGCACCGGCTCGGACAGGGCTGAAATTACTACTATGAATTAGAAAAATCAAAGACAATCCTTTATATATTTTTCACAACAAAAACAAAAGGGCTCTACTGATGATGGAGATGAAAAACCTAACAGCACCCTATCTATTTTCCATGTATTTTCCCTATCCATTCCCCAAGAGCCAATATTCTGGTTCAGTTCAGTTTCAGTTTCATTGGACTGTATTTAAAAAACAAATGAATACACAATTTACATTCCTGCCAGGAAAGCACAAATGTAGTGCTTGGCTAGGGCAGGGAAATAACCTATATTAATTTAAACATCAAACAGAATCAACTAACTGAACATTCTATTTAAAGAAAAAAAGAGAAAAGGAAAAAAAATAATCTATTTTTTCAACTTTAAATAAAAGGAGAGAGAAAATAAGGGAAAGAAGGAACGAGAAGAAACAAAACAAAAGAAAAACAGGGGAGGGGGGGTCTAAAGGAGGAGGTAGAAAGCTGCTAGGTAGAAAAAGCTGAGGCACAGGACACTTTGCATGCAAAACCCTTGACTATGTAGAAAAGGAAATGAGGTTTTTCACATCTGTCATCAGCCGAGCCCTTTTGTTTTTGTTGTGAAAAATATATAAAGGATTGTCTTTGATTTCTCTAATTCATGGTAGTAATCTCAGCCCTGTCCGAGCTGGTGCTCAGTTGTTATGACAGAAACTGTGTTTTTGATGTATGCACTGTATACTGAAATCCATGCACCATACATGAAATCCAAGGTACAGTGCTTGAACGTCTAGCACCCAGGCATGGTGCTAGACGTTTGAGCACCGTGCCTGAAAAGGGGCTAGTGTACTAGACTGGATTTAAGGGTCGAATTATTTGGGGTGGGAATTACAAGGGAGGAGTGGCTACACTGTCAGAAGTTTTATAACAGATTGCGCATAACACTTTCAAGAATAAAACCTTTTAACTTAGAAATAAAGTGTTATGACCAATTAAGTTTACACTATTTCGTGCCTAGATCTCCAACAACACCTTCAATTGGTAAAAATACTAACGGGAACGAAAGAAACATAACATATAACATCCCAAAGTGTTATCTGTTGAAACCGCGCATCCTGCTGTTGTCGTTATGTAACTTCTGACAGTGTAGTATTTTTACCTATTGAAGGTGTTGTTGGAGATCTGGGCACGAAATAGTATAAACTTAACTGGTCATAACACTTTTTGTCTAAGGGAAAAGGTGTTATTCTTGAAAGTGTTATGCGCAATCTGTTATGAAAATTCTGACAGTGTACTAGAAAAAGTTGGAAGCACAAATATGGGGGATATCCGTAAGCTGGCTAGATTCCTCCGAGTTGGTTTGTCCCATAGAGAGCGATTTTTGTAGTTTGTTCTGTTTTTTCTTGTTTTGTTGCCATGACCCCAAGGGTTTTTTCGTGCAATAAATTCATTCATTCATTCATAAGAATTAGTTTTTCGAGTATATAAAATTTCTGAGTTTGGCCAAATTGGGGAAATCACCTACTTGTCTGACAAGAAAAAAAAAATCAGAAATAGATTTCATCGCGTGTTCCAACCCCGACGCGAACGACTTAATAATAAAAATTTATTTATATCAAATTTCTTTCTTTGCCCGAAATCCAGGGGAACTGAAATCAAATGAACCCCTGTAGTTGCTTCTTCGCGAGCCCAAGGAGTTCCGACTTTGCAAAGATTGCTGAAATTTTGCATAGAAACAAAGAAATGGGTGACGATGAAAGTTTTTTACCAGAGTGATAAGGTTGCATCCATGACGATGTTCAGGCAAAGATCATCTGTTCTTTCAACACGGTTGGGAATTTGAGTGTTGACGGCTCTCAAAGATTCCCGTGCCGTAGTTCCAAATTTCTCTCTGCAATATTAGACTTGTCGCATTAAGATGATTAAGAACTTGCCGTTTAAGGGATGTGTCGATACTTCTGATAACTCGTTCACCTACCTCCACCTGGTCCCCCATTCTCATGACGATGTTGGCTGGCTGAAGACTGTAGACCAGTATTTCTTCGGAGGTAAGTTTTATCTAAGCTTTCGGAATCTGCCAGGGTTTCAAGAACCGGCTTTTTTCGGAAGATGCGTATATCAAAGTATGTAAAAATAAATACAAGGGCGTCTTACTAAAAAAAAATATTAGACGTTGCATTCCACCGAATTTTTATGGCACTTGCCCTTCGGCCAAGTGCCATATAGAGATCACAATTTCTGTCCGTCCGTCGGTCGGTCGGTTTTCGTCGGTCCAGGTTTTCGTCCAGGCCGGTCCAAGGGGGGGGGGGGGGGGGGGTGGAGGGAGAGGGAATCCGGAAAAATTAGGTATTTTTTACTTACGACCTGGTGATCAGATTTTAATGAAACTTTATACATAGAACGACCTCGTGTCTGAGACATCCCATTTTAAATCCGGATCGGATCCGGTGACATTGGGGGGAGTTGGAGGCGGGGAATTTGAAATTTTGGGAAACGCTTGAGAGTGGAGAGATTGGGATGAAACTTGGTGGAAAGAACAAGCACGAGTCCTTGATACGTGATTGACATAACCGGACCGGATCCACTCACTGTGGGGGAGTTCGGGGGGGGGGGGCCAAATTTCTAGTGATCCCGCGAGTTCGGTACTTCCTGATGTGCTAGGAAGATGAAACTTGGCAGGCATGTCAGGGACCCAAACAGATTGACTTGAGAATAGTCGTTTCCCGATCCGACCATCTGGAGGGGGGGACGTAGAGGAAGGGGGAATCCGGAAAAGTAAGGTATTTTTAACTCACGAACGGGTGATCGGACCTTACTGAAACATTTTAAATATGGAGTGGATCCGGTGACATTGGGGGAAAGGGGTTGGGGGGGAACCGGCAATCTTGGGAAACGCTTAGAGTGGAGGGTTCGGGATGAAACTTGCCGGGAAGAACAACCACAAGTCTTAGATACGTGAATGACATAAACGGACCGGATCATGTCACTGTGGGGGAGTTAGGGGGGGGGGGGCAAGTTTCTAGTGATCCCGCGAGTTCTGATGTGCTAGGACGATGAAACTTGGCAGGATTGTCAGGGACCCGAACAGATTGACTTGATAATGTAGTTTCCCCGACCCGACAATCGTGGGGGGAGTGGAGGGATGGAGAATCCGGAAAATTGTGTAGTGCATGTTCAGCTATTCAATGGGTGATTGGATTTAAATGAAACTTGATGCTTATAAACACTTCGTGCCTCAGATGTCCCATTTTATCTCCGGGATTCATCAGGTGACATTGGGGGAAGATGGAGGGAAGACCGGAAATCTTTGGAAACGCTTAGAGTGGAGGGGTCGGCATGAAACTTGGTGGGAAGAACAAGAATTAGCCCTAGATACGTAATTGATTGTGTCGGGGCTCTGTGGGGGGAGTTGGAGGGGGTTTCCAGAAATTCCGGTGATCGCGAGTTAGGATACTTCTATGTGTGCTAAGAGGGATAAAACTTGGAAGGCATATTAGTGATCCGACTAAATAGACTTAAGGACCCGAAACAATGCCCTAGGAAGACTTCCATTCTTGGATCAGACTATTTTTCGGGGAATTGAGGGAGGGGGAATCCGGAAATTACTGACTTCCATAGGTTGTGAACAAATGGTCAGATTCAAGTGAAACTTTATGGGTGATAAGAACTGATGACCTAGATGTGCAAAGCATGTATCCGAACCCTATGCGGCCATGGTTGAGGGAATTGGGGGGGGGGGGGTCCGAAAACTTTGTGACATGCAAACAAACTGAACGGATGGGCCGAATGGGATGCAAGTTGGACAGTACCAAATTTGTGCGGCCTAGATTTGTCATTTGGTGTCCGAACAGGATCCAACCAAAGTAGGGGGAGGATGAAGCGGGAACCGGAAATTAGAAGATATGCTCCGGTTCGAGTTAAACTTGATGGACAGGAAGAGAAGATCTTAGAGATGCGAAGTTTTTGCGTCCGAGTCGTATTCGACCACAGTGGGGGGAGCTGGAGGGGGAGTCCCGGAATTGTTGTGGCTCGCATAGGGGTTAAACGAGTGGAGTGATTTGAATGAAACTTGAGAAGTAGAGAGATCGTATGCGTTAGATGGCACATCTTAGGGTCCGGCCCTGATCCGAGCACGTTGGGGAGGGGTACCGGACTTTCCGGAAAAATTATCAGATTTACTTTCTCGCTTCTCACAACACCTACTCGTAACAAGTGCCATATGAGAAAATTATAAACTCCCGAACACGTGTCAATATGGACTTTGAGTCCGGTACAGCTCACGGAAGACAACTTCCATGGGCTTGGGTTCCAGTAGTGCGCGCTACTTATTAACATTTCTTACCCCATGAGTTGATGATATTTGCTACCGGACTCTTCTAAGTGCATATTGACATGTCTCCGTGAGTTCGTTTTTTTTTGCACTACCGGAACCCTAGCCCATGGGAGTTGGGCTGCATGATTTAAAATAATCACTCCCGGACTCCTACTCAGCACTAACATGGGACCGTGAGTTCAAAAAGATTAATTATTTGGCACTACCGGAACCCTAGCCCATCGGATATGGGTTCCGTGAGTTAAAAAATATTCGCTTCCGGTTTCCTAGTCTGCACTGACATGGGTCCGTCAGTTTATTTTTTTTTGCACTACCGGAACCCTAGCTCATAGCCATCTGTGTCCGTGAGCTGGTCATTTTCAACCAAATAGTTCTTGCGACCGGTACCTTAGCTCTCAACACATGCGTTCCGGTAATGGATTTTTCCCATGTTATTTTCTCTAAGTCAGTGAAAATACGGGTATCCTAGCTCTCATCCAAACTATTCCGTGAGGTCTATATTCCACGTAAACACTACGGGAAAACAAGCTCGAATTACAGAATTTCCTGTATCAACTACCGGCTCCCTAGCTCCTGAGTACACAATCCCGTGAGACCACCGGACGAGAAGCTGGTGCGATGAAGTTTCCGTGAGGTATTCACTTGCTACCGGAACGGGAGCCAGCCCATACAAGTTTCCGTTAGTCAATGACGTCAGATCCCGGAATCGCAGCTCATATACTTTGGTTTCCGTGAGAGCTACCGGTTCCGTAGCCCGTAGGACTTAAAGTACGGCTCCCGGTTCCATAGACAGTGCCTTATTCATTTCTTGATTTACTGAGAAAAAAAAACTCAGACACCATACAATAACAGTTAAAGAAGAAAATTTTTATCGGAGGGTACAAAACCTCTAACAAAGTGATGCGAAATCTGCTAACTTCTGTTAATTAAATATAAGCGTAATTGTGCAAATTTGTTCATTCATGGGTTTCGTAATTTAGTAGAAATTTCACCAGTTGTTTTTCATCGTCTCTTTTTAAGTAATGTAAAAGCACAGAATTCAGAATTGTAAATCACATATTTCTGATGATTTTTTCTTTTACAGCCCGCAACGAAATCCAGGATGCAAGTGTCGAGAATATCTATGATTCTGTAGTCATGGAACTTGAAGATGACCCTGAAAAACGGTAATCTACTCAAATAATCCCGTTTCAGTTTATCCAGACGCGGGACATCGAAGAAGGGAACACAAATCGTAGAACACAAATATTCAGATAAATTACCAGCTTGTAAAATTTTAATCTTGTAGAGACACCACTTGTTGCGAGTTCTGTACGAAACAAGTTTCTGCTTCTCCCTTGTCAGATTAAAGATACAGTCTCTAGACTCTACCGGGGGAGCTTAAATGGTAACCAACTTGGGAGCCTACCAGTTATGAAAAAGCATGGTGTTTCGAAGAGATGGCAAATTTAAATCCAACGAATCCGGTCTCCAAAAATCATACTCAAATTGTTTCAACCCAGTGGCATTCTCCGCGCCAGAAAAGTTATCCTTGATGCACCTGCAGAATAATGTCTACCTTTGCCGCATCTAAATTTGACTCATAGATATTCTTTGAGCCCAAGCTGACTTTGAAACATTTATTCAAACAATGTTTACAACGGATACTTCAGCTACGATTCTTCATCAAGGATATTTCAGCCCTTCTTGGCAAGGGTCCTCGTCAGGCTGTCAATCCTCTGGGTCAACGTCGGGGAAGGAAACAAACCTGTTTTAATGTTTATATGTATTTTCTTGTTTATGGTCTTTGGATTTGGATACAATTATTATTATTATGACTTCGTAAAAGTTGTCCATCTGTCCGTCTGTCCGTTTCCTTCCCCGACGTTGACCCAGAGGATTGACAGCCTGACGAGGACCCTTGCCAAGAAGGGCCGAAATATCGCTGATGAAGAATCGTAGCTGACGTATCCGTTGTAAACATTGTTTGAATAGATTTTACTCGAGTCGCCCCCCCCCCCCCCTTTCGTGTCATTCCGAAATGTAAGGGGTGTCGATAAGTGACAGCGAAGAATTGGCCAAGATTCGAACTAATGAAATAATTTATGATGCTATGTGTTTAAGTGCAGCAGAAAAAACAAAGAATTATGAAAAAGAATCTAAAAAAAATTCGACGAGTTTTCAGAAAGGTCATTCACGAATCAAAACCAAAGATGGAGTGTTGGGTAGATAAACTTCCAATCCGAGAAGACACATTTTCTGAGAAGCCAATGTTTACTGGTTGAGAAAATATAATGGACTGCTTTTGGCATTTAGGTCATGGTTTATTGGAGGCGCTGGTTTTGAAAACTGATAACTGTTGCCCTTAAAGACGGTCTCAAAATAAGCTATTTCTGCCTAAAACCAACTTTTCCTCACACCAAAGATTTGAGAAAATTATGAAAAAGCTGGAAATAAGCTCACTTCAGTCAGCTATTAACTACATTGTAACCCCGTTCTCATCACTTGTCATTACAAACGATGTAAGCAGACAAAAGGTACTGATGAGGGCTTAAACTGAACACACTATAGATTACCGTCATGAGTAAATTAAATTTCTTTGTTATTAAGCTTACTATCTGTTGATTCATATCTGAAAATAAACAAGCGTGACTTAACACAAACAAATAAGAGAGGAGAAGAAAATATCTGTGCGTGGCAGTCCGGATTTGAAACTAATCTGGTAAATAGTTGTTCCTTAAAGCACAATTCTTCACAATTCTTTTCACTATGAAACGGATCAGAAAAATGTTTCTCGAAAATACCATTGCTTTCCTTCTCGATTGAGCGATTTTCTGGTTAGCTCTTGTCGATTATATCCAGCCTTCCTGCTCTCCGACGCGGCGGCTGGGGGCAAAACATTCGAAAACTGAACGCGCCGTGGTTAAAAGTAGGAAAACTGAGCAAATAAAAGAATTAAAAAACAGAAGATTCTCATATCCTTGTGTGTTAAAGAGTTGCCAGAGAGCGTTCAAGATTCTGGCAAACTTTGCGTTGTGCAACCGGCAAAGCTCGGCACGGCCGAGAAAGCGCTAAAAATTCGGAAGTACGAAACGAAGCAATGGAAAAGGTGGGGATTATAGAAGCTTATAAGTCCATGAGGGAGCTAGGTATATTATAAAGGGCATAATAAGCAAGAGGGTTCCTTTAAAAAATACACTAGCACTATTGGATTTGGTCCCAATTTTTTTTTTGCACGTGTGTTAATGCACAATACATTTTTTTTTTTAGATTCGTAGCAGTTGAAATGGAATTCTTCTGGCGGTGGTGGAAGAATCAGGAACCCGCCACTCAAGACTTGGTGCAAACTTTGGTGCAGGAAGGGCGACTAGAATTTGTTGGTGCTGGCTGGTGCATGAACGACGAAGCTGGTGCTTACTACATTGATATCATTGATCAGATGACGTATGGTCTCAAGTAAGTCATCTCTGCGATTAGACATGTAAAATCTGTTCTATTTATTTTAGCAAACTGTATCATTTTTTCTTCGGGATGAGATTTGCCGTCTCATCCCGAAGAGAAATATGGCATACGTCTCTAGACTAGCACATGCTTAGCATGCGGTCGCACCACTACCAGACATTACGCTAATGGAAGCTGCATATTTTTGATTGGGTTAACCATGTGTTCCTTGAAAGAGCGTAGACCCGACCGAGCTTAGGATTCGAGAGTTATCGTGCTGACAGACGGACGGACGGACAGACGGGCAGACGGACAGATGGACGGATAGACAGATGGACGGACGGACAGATGGACAACGTTTACGAAGTCGTAATAATAATACTTTTATTCAAAGCCAAAGGCAATACACAAGAAAATACAAATAAAACAACAAAACAAAATAACTTTACATGAACTAAACTTCGCCAACGCTCTCTCGAAATTTCACCGAACCATCAACAAATCTGCAAATTTTACACATAACGCTTGGCGTCGTTCTCTTTAAGATGTCAGGAAGTAACAAAACCTCACCTCCCAATAATTCTGTTCTTAAACCCATTGCTTGAAATGTTCGGGAAATGGTAGGCATGTCTATTTTTTCCTCCGTTCGATCCGTCACATCCATTTTCTTCCAGGACGAATTTCCCCGAAACTAGTACGTTTCTTTCCATGTTCAAACCTAGAAGCAGGAATGACTTGGACAAGAAATACCAAAATGAGGAAAATATGTAACATAAGAGACCCTGAGCTTGCTATCTGTAACCTGATTAGCAAGTACAACTCAAAAATCCAGTCCCACCCGTGGAGCAAAATTCTCCGAGTTTAAGTGTATATGTATGTAATCGTGTTCAGTCCGGTGTTTGCGAGTTAGGGTACTTCCAGATATGCTAGGACGATGAAACTCGACAGGCATATCAGGGACCCGACCCAACTAACTTGGAAATAGTCACTTGCCCGATCCGACCATCGTGGGGGGAGGGGAGGTGGTGGAATCCGGAAAATAGGGACATTCATAACTTTCGAACGGGTGATTGGATCATAATGAAACTTAATATCTGGAAAGACCTCTTGTCTCAGATATCTCAATTTCAAGTCCGGACCGGATCCGATGAATCTGGGGGGAGTTAGAGGGGGGATACCGGAAATCGTGTGAAACTCTCAGAGTGGAGCGATCGGGATGAAACTTGGTTCGAAGAAAAAGCACACGATTACAGGTTTGTTTCCTTCCCCGAAGCTGAACCAGAGGATTGGCAGCCTGACGAGGACCCTTGCCAAAAAGGGCCGAAATATCGCTGATAAAGAATCGTAGCTGACGTACCCGTTGTAAACATTGTTTGAATAAAAAGCACACGCTCTAGATACATCACTGACAGGACTGGGCCGGATTCGGACACTGTGGGGGGAGGTGGAGGGGGGTTCCGGAATTCCGGAGATCCGTAGTTAATGTACTTCAAGTTGGGCTAGGACGATAAAACTTGGCAGGCATCTCAGGAACCCGACCAGATTAATTTGGAAACAGTCGCTTGCCCGATCTGACTATCGTGGGGGGAGGGGGAGACGGCAGAATCCGGAAATTGGTAGCATGCATAACTTTCGAATGGGTTATCGGATCTTAACGAAACTTGATATCTTGAAAGACCTCATGTCTCAGCATGTCCCATTTCAAGTCCGGACCGAATCCGATGAACTGGGGGGAGGGGGGTTCGGAGGGGAGAACCGGACATCTTGTGACACGCATAGAGGGGAGCGATCAGGATGAAACCTGGTGGGAAGTACAGGCACAAGTCCTAGGTGCATCAGTGACAGAATCGGACCGGATTCGGGTACCAAGGGGGGGGACAGCTGTAGGGGGTGTCCGGAATTCCGGTGATCGTGAGTTAAGGTACTTCCAGATGTGCTATGACGATAAAACTATGCTTGAGCATTAGAAACTTGACATCATTGGGTTAGACATCGTCACTCTCCGATCCGACCATCCCTTAAAGAACTCATCTTAACCGCCAAGTACAAAAAAACTTTTAAGCAAAATTTAATTAATTAATTAATTAATAATTTTATTACCCATCATAATGTATAAATGCACAAAAAATGGAGTAGGAAAAATAAGGAAAAACTACACAATACACAACACTACGTAATCAACAACACATTATCAACTATTTCAGGAGTCTATACATATCGCTTGTCGGATCAAGGTCTTCCCTATACCGCAGTAAACGCTTCTGCACAGCAATTACGGGCTGGGCCACTCCGTACTTCCTTGATATGCTGCTGTTACTTGACCAAGGCGGAAGTCTCAACAGATATTTTGCAAACTTATAAAAACACTTGCATAATGCTTTAATATCTGACTCATTGAAAATACACCAAAACGGTGCTAATGCAAGGAAGTGGGGAATAACGAACTTATTATACACTTTACCTAGAATGCTTCTACAAAACTTATAATTTAATGCAATAAGAAGGCCATAAGCTTTACGAGTTTTTTCAGCGAAAAAACGTTTTAATAACAGACGAGTAGCACGAACACTGGGTCCAATAGGCAGCCCCAGATATGTCAGAGAATCCTTGGGCTTTAGCAACTCACCACCAATATCAATTTCGATCGGCTCTTTGGAACGAGGATTAAAAATCATTATTTCAGTTTTACTTTTGTTGAAAGACAAACCAACTTCTCCATACTCAGCATCAAGAATGCGGAAATTTGATTCGATTCCTTTTACTGTACGGCTTATATTCAGAATGTCGTCGGCGTAATTAGCCATCGATACATCTATTCCATCTAATATACAATTTACTTTTTCACGGTCGCCATGAGCACATGATCCTTTTTGCCTCAAGGGTTTTGCTTAGAAATTAATTTTTAGCACCCTTAAAGTGCGCATCTCAAATGAAAAGTAAAAAAAAAAAAGCTTTTGACCGTCACTTCCATCCTCTGACCCAGCCTAGCAAGTTTGGCGCATCTTAACGGGAAAAGGGAAAAGAATACTTTTGACCATCACTTCCATCTGACCCAGCCTTGCAAGTGCCATATGAGCTTCCAGCTCTTGTTAGTCAGTCAGAGAGTCTCAGTTTGTAATTGTTGGTTTTTTGTGTGTTTCCTAAGAAAGTGTTACGTTTTGCTTTTGATTTGTTTCTTCTTTTCGTTTTTGTACTCCGTCCTTTTTCTGTTTAAAAAAATAAAAAAATAAAATAAAAAACTATTGTTATCAATCCAAACTTGCAACCATACCTTGTGAATCTCTTGTAAGCAAGGATTCTTCTCGACTTTCCAGTTCAGAGCCATAATCTCTATATGACAAATTCCAAGCCGCCACTCAACCTCGGGAAGAACAAGAAATGTCACCCAAACGAACCGTCAAATTTGATGAACAACGTTTTTTGTGGTGACGTTTCTGGCTCTTCGCTAGGTACACGGTAGTTCTTCACCGTCATGAAGATTTAGTCCTTCCCGGGTATTCTGGACTGTAATCTATGAGAAACTAAGCTGATTTGCTAGGAATCACATGTGCTATCCCAGTCCTATTCCTTCTGCAATGTGTGCTTTAAGGGACTTCTTTTCTTATTCTGCGTTTTATGTTATCCTTGGCTACCGTTAAATTTCTGAAATTGCCACCTTTCGCCATTGTTTCGTTTCAGTCATTCATTTCATTCATTTATTCGTACTACATAGACTACATAACATAAATATAACGCAAGAAACAACCCCCTGAAGCTATCTTCTTGGGGATTTTGTACCTACAATTTTGTATTGCTTTTTCGGCCAAGCCAAATTACACCTGTCTGTCATGCAACGCAAACTTTGCCGAAAGCTTCAGGGTCAGCCGACAACTTTTTTCACACATACGGACATCAGAAGCATCTAATCGTTGCTTTTTCATTCATATGAGAGGGTTTTTCATTTCACCCCCCCCCCCAATGCTGTCGGCCAGACAGTTGACAGTTTCGTCAAAACAGTTGATTTTTTTCATGAAAACAGTCTGTTTTTCTGACAATTAGTAGATTTTCGACAAAATAGTCGGTTTTCCTGAAAATCAGTAAGTTTTTTTCAAAACTGTCATTCTTTGTTGTTGAAAACAGTCGTTTTTTCCGCAGAAACAGTCGGTAAAAATTACCAGCCAGTCGGTAAATTCCTCGCCCCCCCCCCCCCAAACATTTTGGCTAGTGACGGCTCTGGTCCTAGGTTCTACATCTGGTAACCAATATTATAGAAAGCACAATTACATTTATTGGTGGACTCGACATACATTAGTTAAAACCTTAGTTCCAATCACTGAATATACTCCAAGCACTAAACTCCTCCAAAGACTGCTCATAACTCCGAACAAAGACTGACTCACTCCTAGTCTCAACTTCCGTCTTATGTACCTTTCCTTTTGCTTTCCTTAAAGCACAACTCTTACTGGAAATGATATTTTCCCTGTAAAATGGATCAGAAAAAACGTTTTCGAAAAGACTATTACTTCCCACCTGAAACTAGCGATTTCCTCGTTAGCGCTTGCCGATTGTATCCAGCCTTCCTGCTCTCCGACGCGGCGGCTGTGCGCAAAAGATTTGAAAACTGAGCGTGCCTTGGTTAAAAAGTTGGAAAACCAAGCAAATAAAAGAAGTGATAAACAGAAGATTGTCACATCCTTACGTGTGAAACAGTTGTCAGCGGACAATGAAGATTCCGGCAAACTTTTCGTTGGGTGACGGGAAAACTTGGCAAGGCCGAAAAAGCGCTAAAATTCGTAGTTACGGAACGAAACAATGGAGAAAGGTGTGGATTTTAGAAGCTTATAATCCCATATGGGATCTAAGTATATTATAAAAGGCAGAATAAGCAAGAGGGGTCCTTTAAACGTGGTGATGCTTCCCTTAGTTGTGTACACAATTAGACATCCGACATCTACTGGAAACCTGTATTGTGCGCTGTCAGTCAAACCTTGACTGTGTACACATTTAGCCATCCTACACCCAGAGGCGTTACTAGCCAAAATGTTTGGGGGAGGGGAAAGGAATTTACCGACTGGCTGGGAATTTTGACCGACTGTTTTTGCAGAAAAAACGACTGTTTTCAAGAAAAAACGACGGTTTCGAAAAATCGACTGATTTTCAGAAAAACCGACTGTTTTAATGAAAAAAATCAACTGTATTGGCGAAAAATCGCGTCGCTTCGCGCCGACTCTGTTATTTTTTACCGACTGGCCGACAACATTGGGGGGGAGGGGGGGTTGTCCCCCACCCTCCCTGGTTGTGACGCCCCTGCCTACACCTACGAGAAGCTACTGCCGAGGGAGTTACGACTTGTGGGCCGATAAATACTAATGATACGATCATCCATCATACAACTTGCTAAATCTAAAGCTGCTTTCTCATTGACGCGTTTGCCTTTCACACTGAGCTACGCAAGCCTTGCGTTGCGCTTGCGTCGCCGCAACGCAGAGCTTCCGCAGACAAATAAAACGCAACGCAAGAATAGAACCAAGTTCCATTCTTGCGTTGCGTCGACGCGTACGCATCAGATTTGTCGAAAATGGAAGATTTTGAAGAAAAACTAGAAAAATAGGCTGATGATGAAGAAAAACTTGCTACTAGTGGAAGAAATTAAAACACAGCAGAAGAAACCGAGAAAGGAGGTGTGAGTGGTGCGCAGGTGTGAAAGATACGCTGCGCAACCTATACGCGACGCAAGATAAACGCATACGCAACGCATCGCAACGACGCGTCAATGTGAAAGCAGCTTTAGGTTAACATTCCATTAATGTTTTCCCCACTTTTTAACCACGGTGAGTTCAGTTTTTAAATATTTTGCGTCCACCCGCCGCATCGGAGAGTGGCAAGGTTGGTTAGAGTGGATAAGGACCAACAAGAAAATCGCTAATTCAACGCGAAAAGCAAAGGTATTTATAAAAACGTAATTTCCGAGTTATATCACCGTGAAAAGGTCATTTCTTTTCTTTAACGAAAGTCTGTCTTGACGATGAGGAGAAATGGTGTGAGTCGCAGCAAGCATTTCAAGAAGAAAAGACCTCGTATTTGAAACATACTCCTAGAAACAAGAGCACTTGCATTGTTGGTAAACAGAACAGTATTCCAAAGCGTTACAGTTACGTCTAAACTCTGAAGTAGTAGTAGTAGTAGTAGAACAGTTTTATTGAAAATAAACATTTTGTTTTCAATAGCACAACAAAAGCGGGGCTTGCGAGGCTGTGCTAACTTGTAAGAGAAAAAAAAAGAAGAGAAGAGAGAGTATGGAGATGAGACCATGTACCGATACCAAAACCAAACAAAAACATTAACGAAAAACATTACCTTACGTGACCCCCAAACAACAAAACACAACAAAGAAAAATTATATAAATCTTACAAAAAAAACAAACCTGAAAAAAAAATTTCTTTAATCAGTTTCGAAGGTATATCTGCCAAGCAACTCCATACGTAAATCAGACTTAAATTGGTTAAAATTACCTACTTCCTTAATACCTTTACTTAGTTTATTCCACAGCTTCGAAGCTCTATAAATGATGGAGAAGGCAGAACTACTTGTAACTAGCCGAGGAACCTCAATATTTCCTCGTATCCGAGTATTGTGTTGATGAACATGTGACCTCTCACAAAATATTCCTGCAAAACAATCCGGAAGGCTAGAAGAGTTTAAGATCATATCCCTTGCATCAAATATACACTTTTTTTGTAAAACCTCAGTAGCAATCGTTGGTTCATTTGTTTGCCTATCTTCGTGAGAAAAAAATAAATGAAGCAAACTTTAGAATTCAAACTGGTTAACTTTCACGTAGCGCAGGTGCCGAACTCCTGACACTGTGACCTCTGCCAGGAGTGCGATCCGACGCTTCCTTAGATTTTCTCTCGGTAACCATTTTAAGCTGGGTGGACTTTGGCCTTGCCCTTGTGGAAACGCCACTAACCCTCGCCCTAAACCAAACGGTTGGCACCAACGAGACTTGAACCAGCGACCCTTTGCTTGTGAGTTTTGCGTGCTAACCTATTCGGTCAGTACGGACCTGGTGACGGCGTATCTAGTTTGCACACTTGTAACTAATTTGAACATGCCTCCTGCCTTGCCAGTACAGAATGTAAATTTCTGAGTGTCCGATCTGGGTAGTGTGCACGGAACCGAAGGTGATCCATCACCACAGTCTAGATTCTTAAAGTCTCTGCTTGCATACGTACGGTATTTTAACACTGCACATCTTGCTGTTCCAGCTGCCGTCACTGGACGTTTCAACACAGTCTTGGTCCTTAGAACTACTAGGCTGGTGCACATCCCACCGCTCAAAATCCAGTGACATTCCAGTATTAAAAAAAATAAGCTGCGGTATCGCAAGATAAGTTACTTTATACGATAAATGAGACAGAAGCTTATGGAATTTTGAAAATTTTAAAGGACCCTTCTTACCTATTCTGCTCTTACCTAATGTCGGATTCGTGGGACATAATTGTTCTATCTACGGCACTTACTCCTACTCCAAGTTTCACTTGAATTTTCCGAATTTCCGAAACATTTCTTCCACCTTCCATCTTCCCGATCGGTCGTTTATGACCGTTTTACCATGAAAGTTTCATCAATATCACTCTATCGATTTGGTCCCTACGCAACCATACGGTTTCCAGTCCCCCCTCCAGCTTTCCCAACATGACCAGATGCGACTCGGATACACTGACTGGGATTCTTACCACCCACCAAGTTTCACTCGAATCAGAGCACTTCCGGAAAATGTCCCGTTATAGCCTACCCCTCTTACTTCCGCCATCGAAGCCGATCCAGTCCAGACTCGAGACGGTAACAAATGAGATAATTGGACACCTGACCTTTGTATCGTCCAATTAGTTTTATCCCACACTGTCAGAAGTTTCATTACAGATTGCGCATAACACTTTCAAGAATAACACCTTTTCCCTTAGAAAAAAAAGTGTTATGACCAATTAAATTTATACTATTTCGTGCCCAGATCTCCAACAACACCTTCAATAGGAAAAAATACTACACTGTCAGAAGTTACATAACGACAACAGCAGGATGCGCGGTTTCACAGATAACACTTTGGGATGTTATATGTTATGTTTCTTTCGTTCCCGTTAGTATTTTTACCAATTGAAGGCGTTGTTGGAGATCTAGGCACGAAATAGTGAAAACGTAAGTGGTCATAACACTGTATTTCTAAGTGAAAAGGTGTTATTCTTGAAAGTGTTATGCGCAATCTGTTATGAAACTTCTGACAGTGCAATCCCTCTATACGCGTGTTCCTTTTTATTCCTTTTTTATATTTATTATTCTTTTTTTTCCCTATTTTCTATGTTCCTTTTTACAAGTTACACACATTTCCGCTCGGACTCCTCTCACTTTTGTCGGATTGGGTTCCGATGCAAACAAGGGGAACAACACAAGTACACAAAACAACTCATCGAAGACAAACCTTCACTTTCTGCAGGTTTAAAATTCTATGGCGGGGGTGAGGGCTAAGATAATATAAAAGCAGAATAAGTACAAGGGTCCATGGACAAAAATTGAGAGTAGCATACTGTGTCAAGCTGATTTATTTATCCAGTCATTTATCCGACTTGGACAGCTACAAAACAACTCAGTCTACATGCATTAAAAAATGAAGGAAAGAAAACTGAAGGCATGAAGACTCCAACAACCGAAGAGCATGGACCCTCAGCAGGGATTCAGGATGGGTCGAACCTACAGTAAAGATCTTCCCCCACGCTTGCCACACAAGCAGAGTAAGGCGCATTCGCGGTCCAAGCACGATCAACTTGAATTTGAACTTCTGTTGATTTGTTTTCTAAATGTCAGTAAATCGTTGCTATTTTTTTCAGGTTTGTCAATGCCACGTTTGGGGAGTGTGGCGTACCAAAGACAGTCTGGCAAGTTGATCCTTTCGGCCATTCTAAAGAACAAGCCTCCATCTTTGCACGAATGGGATTCGAAGGCATGTTCTTTGGCCGTTTGGACTACCAGGACAAGATCAAGAGGAAAGCAGACAAGAGTATGGAGATGAATTGGAAATCCGGTCATTACCCCGAAGGTAAGCTTCCCCATGCCCTTCAAAAGGGATCAAGGACCGGCTCACAATAGTGTCAGAAGTTTCATAACTTTTAAACAAGGAAGCGTAATTTTAAAAAATATGCGAGAACACACTATTCATTAACGAACTTTAATTCGCACTTCTCATCAAGTCCATCTTGAAACGATGTAAGGACCAAACGTCAAGTGCAAATTATCGTCCGATTACCGTATTTTGTTTTTTAAGTATGCAATTTATAAGTTGTTTGAACGTTTATTATTACCTAAAACTCGAAATGTAATTAGACGCCTTTAAAGTTTGGTTTCCGGAGAGGTATCGGTTGCTCCCAGGCGCATCATGTTCTAAGCCGGCTTATGAAAGATGCCGTAAAATCGAGAACTACTTTATATTGCCTGACTGTTGACATTTCTGGAACTTTTGACAATATTGTGCATTCCAGGCTCTATTCTCCAGTACGTCTTCAGGTGTTAATCCTTCCCTAGTACGTTTATTGTCTTTTTGGTATTCAAAGTCTGAAATTTGAGTGACTTTGAATGGCAAAACATCTGACCCGGTAAAAATTAAGAAGGGAAATTCAGCAAGAAGCCGTGTTGTCTCCTAGCATATTTATGCCATATTATATATATATGCTGATGACGTTCTGCTTGTTGCCCGGACTCGCCACGGATTGCTTGCTAACCTTAGTGTATTAACGAATGAACTGTCTAAGACTTGATTATCAGTTAATGTGTCTAAATGTGAGTTTATTTGTTTCAATAGCCCTTATATGGTCGCTCCACTTGTTGCTGGCGCTGCAGTTCTACCATGTTCTTCTTCCGTTAGATGGGTTTGTCTGTCTTTCGGCCCAACGCTTTCCTCTACGTGTTCATCAATAGTGAATAGAGCCATAAAAACCCTACGCATGGCTTGCGGGAAAAAATATCACCAAACAAAAGCCGCTACAACCGCAATGGTCTTTGCATGCTTTACAACGCTTATTTCGCCTCTGTGCTTCAGTTTTTATTCGGCATGACTCATCTGTCTCGTAAGAAAGATCGCCAGACTCTGCGAGTGGCTTATTTCATATATTGCAAATTCCTCCTCCGGCTCCCTAGATGGCACCGAAACAGAAAAGTCATTGCTCGATTTGGACTAATAGACGAGCCCTCTCGGATTCGGACTTCCAGTGATGACCTCTGTAACAAGACCATAGGTTTCAATGGGATCCCAAAAATTCAATATTTGATCCAGACAATTGAGTCTTGTCTTCGCCAGATCCAGCCTTCGCCAGACTCCTTGAACATTCTCACTATTAAAATTCAAATACAGATTAAGGCCAAAAAGCTAATCATCTGAGAAAACCAAGTTCAGATATGGATTCAGCATGTGTGTGTTTACCCCTATAATTCTAATCTGTTTTGACGAAAACTTCCTGCTTTACTTCTGCCAATTTCCCGGTTTCGGCCGAATTCCGGAACTACCTGTCCGGCAAAAAAAAAGCTAAGAAACTAACTCAGCGTATCTCCCTTCCCCTATATCGAACATCTAATCAACTTCAAATAAAACTTTTACTTCTAGCAGACTTTCTGGCTTTGGCCAGATTCCGGGCTGACTACTTGTCCGGCGAAAAAATGGTCTCCACCATCGTGCTCAGCATGTCTTCTTACCCCTACATCGAACATCCAGTCAACTTCAAATAAAACTTTTACTTTTAAGAAACTTTCCGGTTCCGGCCGGATTCCTGACGAACTAACTATTTTGCTTTCCCCTTTATTTAAACCCCCTCCCCCATCCCTAAATATAGGGCTACAAAGCCCATCTGCGAACTCGACCTTACTCTTGACCCAAAGAATCCTCACACCAAGTTTCATCAAAATATCTGATTCCCTTCGAGAGTTATTGTGCTTACAGACGAACGAACGGACGGACAGACGGACGGACGGACAACTTTTGCGATGTCATAGGTATCCCTCCACTTACGTTTTGGGATCCCAAAAAGACTATCAATCTGACTCACGTTTACGACTCTCTGCGGCCCTTTTTCCTCATTGATGCTGGTTAATTTGTTCATGTTGTTTTGTTAGTTTGTTAGTTGTCTTTTTCGTTACTTATCGTTTTTAACATTTGTTAACGAATAAACATTTATAATACTCAGTACTTTTTGTTTTTGCACTTTTACGCGTAATAAAATTCATTCATTCATTCATTTAATTCAGCAGAAAAAGTCTATTATGAGCCTTTAAAGTTTAACCGAAAAGGGCTGAGAAGGGACAATCTGGTTATACATCAGTTATTCACTTAAAGAGGCTTGAGACCCGATGAAAATGCGTTACTTCGTTGCTCCGCTATTTCTGAATAATCAATTTTCATTTAGTGGAATTTCCGTCTCACATCGTAGTCCCTCTATTTGCTTGTACCTGTGTTGTTTGCTTGACGAAAGCAATTTACGAAAAATAAGTATTCACGCACTGAGCTACTTTCCGCAAGCTGATCACTGGCCACTGTGAAGTTGCGTTTATAATGAAATTCAAATTTTCCGCGTCATAGTAGAATTATACATTTTGAGGACGATCGTAGATACACTGAACGTTATACTACAGCAAATAGTGGAAAAAAATACCGGACACCTAAACTGACAGGACTACCGTTTCATATAGGGGCAAAAATATAAGCCAAAATGCATTTATGAACCTTATTTTCTTGGCGTAAAGCATCTCGCTCAGAATCCAGCAGAAAATGAAAATGTGATTTTTTTTTCTGAAGTCTATCGGAGGCTCGGAGCATAGATATCTGGTTAAAAATACAAGCTTATCCAAAAATAATATCGTGTTCTTGAAAGTATTTTTCAGCCTGAACCGGAAATTTAGTAGAAGTAAAAAAAAGAAATCGGAGTCGACGAAATTGGTGCGAAAAACATTATTAATTCCCGTCTAAGCCTCCAGCTTTATTAGAAAGGTTGTTATTTTTTTTTTTGTATTTGTGTTGTATGTGAAGGCCCTGGACCTTTATGCAAAGTCAAAATCACCGAGTATACGCAACGCTTTATTCTGTACAATTTGGATCCGCTTTTAATTTACAACAAAATTACTAGCCCGAACGGAGCAACTGTATACAATGTTATGATGAACAATATGAAGCTTTCAAAACTGAAAGAGGAAAAATATGTTTATATCTACGAAGCAGCCTTAAACCCCACGCAACTTTCACAGATACAATTTCATTATATTTATTCCAATTTAAATTACAATCAACATGAAATCCTAGGGACCTTACATCAAATACCTGCTTAATATCCATACCATTAAAACTAACTAAACCGAGAACATTATCAATAATACCGGTACGGCTCAAAATCATGTAATTGGTTTTACTCGCGTTCACTGCTAAACAACTAAGACTAGTGAAAACATGCAGGTTATGTAACACTTTCTTTGCTTTGAAAACAAGTTCACTTGTTTGAAACAAAAAAAGGAAAGGCTTGTTGGAAACAAGCCTTTCCAGCAATCCTAATGGTGGTGTCATCAACGAACGATGTAATAGCGCCATCGAGAATGTAGAACCGTAATGTGTCGACGTAAATTAAACACAAAAAGGGACCTAATCGACCTAATACCGACCCTTTTATTTTCAGATGACATTTTTACTGGCGTTCTTTACAACATGTACCAGCCTCCCCCTGGCTTCTGCTTCGATGTCTTCTGCCGGGACGAGCCCATCATTGAAGACGTCGAAAGTGTCGAATATAACGCAGATAGACGAATCGAGGAATTCTTGGAGTATACGAGAGAGGAAGCAAACGCCTATCAGACCAACCACCTCATGTTCACCATGGGTAGCGACTTCCACTATCAGTTTGCGCACCAGTGGTACAAGAATCTCGACCTGCTCATCAAGTAAGCGACTGAAATAGTCCATTTTGACAAGAACAAATAATCCGATAGAACCTCCGGCCTTGGCCCCATGCAGCGACTATGAAAACCAAGATAAAACTGAGTGGAGCTAGAGGTATTTGCTGTGAGGTTTGGGTTGATACCCGTCTACTTCCCTCTTCGCATGCCGTCTGAACAACCTTAGAATGCGTGCAGGGGGCTCAGAACCCTGTTTCCTAGCGATTTAGACGTGACGTCACAATGGTAGACAGCCAATAAGATGTAAAAGACGACTCAGACGGCCTTCGAATTCCTCAGGGGGGGGGGGGTCTACTGCAACGTATAGCTGTCTGTAGAGGTAACAAATTATGATGTGCTGCGTAGCTCCTCCTCCGCTCGTTTCCATTGGGTAGTGTATCAAAATTCCGCATGGTTGTATTACAGAGATATGGAGAAGAAGGTTCAATTTGATTATTTGTTCTTGATTTGGGTACGACTCAAAACTCCGGGCGATATTTTAGGCTGTCTACCGAATTTCAGCTGAACATAAAAAATTGGTTGTGTCAGAGTTGTGTGAATGAATGAATGAAGGATTTGTGACGCACTGCCCAAGGGCGTAAGTGCAGTAAAAGGACAAAGAAATATAAAATAATCACAAAACACTCAAAAATATTTTCACTAATTCGCGGACAGGTAAGTTTCCAATCGGAGAACTCAAATTAGAGGAGAGGGCTTCGAGCGTCAACAATGGGTCGGAAATCAACAAACGGCGGATCAGGTAGCGGTTCCGCATGCGCCGTGGTAGGTCGAGAAGAAATCTCAGATATCTGAAGTATGTCGAGCGTATGCGTCGAAGGTCCTTTCTTCTGAGTATAGAATGCAATCCAGCAAGGAAGTTAACATACGGTGCGCAAAAGGCAGTATGTAACTTCCCAAGCCCAGGTCTGCTATCCCTGGAACGGTTCGGCACAATTTTGCAGTAACCAAATCTGATTCCTTTAGCGGCTGATTTGACTGCTTCCTCTCAAACCTTTCGCATAGTTTGCCCAATTGTAATCCCTAGCCATCGAATTATTTTCCTCAGTTATGAGAACATTGCCTCCAACATTCAGAGAGGGTTTCCGAGGAGTAGCAGGAGCATTGAAACAAACATACTGACATTTACTAGCGTTGACTGATAGGCCAATCTTGCAAAGGGATTGGTTCAGGCTAGCAACGTTTGTTTCAAGGCCCTTCCTGGATCGGCTGATAAGGAGGACGTCGTTGGCATAGGCCAGGTAGCTAACATCAATTCCACGGAAGTTAAAAGTTGGCGTAAGCTTTCTTAGGCACTGAGCAATTGCACATTTAAAAATCTGTGGCGATAGAACCCTGCCCTGTGGAACTCCCTTTTTCACTATAATAGGGTCACTCAGCCTGTCTTGCCATTTGACTACCAGCTTGCATTTGGAGTACCACGATCTTAAGGCTAATATAATCGACCTATTTACGCCGTTTTCCATCAAAGACAGTAGAGCCTGGACGTGGTTAACGTTGTCAAAAGCTCCAGCGATGTCAATTGCACAAAGATGAACTGTCTCTCTCTTTGCTGGTGCTTGCTTTAGAATTTGGATCAGTGACTTATGGGCATGGGAGCATCCAATTCGTTTTCTGAAACCATACTGTAGGCTTCCAAAGTCACATCTGGAAATAATTTCTGGTGCCAAAGTGTATTCGAAAATTTTGCTGAGGATGCATGAAACGGTAATTGGCCTGTAAGAGCTGCAGTATTTGCATCTTTGCCTCTTTTTAAGACGGGGGTAATCGTACCTAGAAGAAAACTCTCCGGTAAGGTGGATGTTGACAGGATCATCTGGAATAATAGCTGGAGGTGGTTATTAATAGCTGGTAAATCGTACTTTAAATGCTCATGGGAAATGCCATCTCTATTCGGGTTCTTCTTTTTCTTCATGGTTTTCAATGCATTCTGGATGGCAGATATTGCAATGAGGAAAACTTCATGTTGTTTTAATCTGGGTGACAAGTAACGGTCAGTGTAGACTGAAAAGACGGAAGATACCTTTTCATTGCAGACAGAAAACAATCTTGTATAGTGAGACAACCAGTCCAAACAAGAGAGGATGGAAGGTACATCCGGATTACATTTGTCCGAGCGAATGACGTTCTCCCAGGCCTTCTTGTTGTGTGGGGCGTCGGCTGCGTTCAGGCGAGTCTTCCTTAGATAGGATTTATATTCCCTTTTTGTCTTTACTTTTAGCTTGGAAACTGCACCGGATGTAGGCCGGCCGCAGGCGATCCATGTTCTCAACCACAACTTTGCTGAATTTTTTAGCTTTTTTATCTCAGGGTTGATTTTCTAAAATGGTTTCCGTGTACCTCGACGGATTTTCTCAAGCGGGACGGATAAATCCTCCGCTCGACGCATACACCATACTACTTGTTGTTAGTAACAGTTCAGATCAATTTCTGTTGTTCTGGAAGGTACTGAAGTCTGAAGTAAGTGGAAAGGGATTTTGATTAAGGCCAGGAGAAAGGTAAGTATTTGGCAATAAAGGAGATGATTGGCATGTTTCCAGTCACGTCGTGTATACCAGTTTGAAGTCCTACTAGATTGTATGGTCTTCCAAGCCCCTTGTAGGTTGATGTTGCATTCCAAGATGAGATGATTGTCATCGGTCTTTTCTTCATCAACATGCACTATGTCGGTTACCAAAGAAGGATCAGAGACGATGAGGTGGTCCAGATTGGACGTGGTGCCGCCTATATTATGGATATACGTTTGCCCAAGGTTTTTAGGCACAACCATATATCCAGCCGGGAGTGCTGACAGGAATAGGCTACTCCGAGTACCATCGATGAGCAAGTTGCAGTTTAAATCGCCAGCTAAAATCCAAGTTTTCTTCTTCTTCGCACAATCTTGAAGGACAGCTTCCAGTTTGCTGCAAGCGCTCGAGAATGCCTCAAGCGATTTTTTGTCTTTTCTTTCGCAGGGTAAGGACATTTATCAGAACAGTGCCATTGATCTGCGTAGCTAGGATATGTTGATCTGAATAAGTGCAAACCGGGACAGGGCCAACAGAGGTCCGAACGAAGGTAGCAAGACCACCTGAGGGCCTTCCATTTTTCTTCTTTGCTGCCTGGATAAAAATATAATGATCTTGGGAGCGGCGAAGGGAGCTGGATGAAGCCTGAGTCAATAAATGCTCTTGTAAGAAACGACATCATTATTGGTAAGAAGGTCTTCGATCAACAGGTCTTTATCCTTCGTTCCATTTATGTTCAGACTTCCAAGTTTGATTGTTTTCTGAGAATCCATCATTTTCTGACATTCGTGTATTGTTCACATCTTACTGGAGCGAGCATTTTCCTGTCTTGCGCCACTGCACACCAATCAGCTGTGGGTTGGCTTAAAGATCAACTGGAGGGGTTTTTAGGAAAGTCTCCGAGACCTAGTTTCACCATGCTACTCTGAAAACTATGAAACAAGCACGGCTTTTCTTTTCTCTTGTGCGGAGCACCGCAGCGGCCATTTGCCTGACCGTTTAGCTGTGCCTTCGGAGAAGAATGAAGAAGCTTCGTGCCGATTAAAGCTTGTTTAGGCCCAAATTGTGCAGAGGGGTTTCATTCTCCCCCTACCCCCCACCCCACCCTTAGTCACGCCCCAGATCCTAACCAAGTACAATGTAAGTCACCTGGGATTCATATAGTGGATTCTTATAGTTTTTCATTAGATTCATATAGTGGGTTTCTTAGCAAGGATAGGGTATTTTTCTTATGGAGGTTTCATTCGTTTGGTTTCTCGCATAGTTTCAAAGTGAATCGAAAACTAATCCTTGTAATAATTAATATTAATGCCGTGGCGATTTGATAAATATAATTTGTTTCGGCGAGGTTTGTCTGAAAATTGGTACAACCGGTAAAGTATAATACGAACTCCACGCATACAAATTGGAAACCGAACTGCAATTCTCCAAGTACCGACAGCAATAAGAATTTTGTCAACGTTTTATTCTGTTATTTTGCCTTTCCTTTTGTAACTTAAAAAAATAGAACAACAGTAATAGTGTTAGTAAAAATTTTGTATTTAATAACTGTTTGGCACAAGGTGTGTCTACATATTAAGATTAATTTAATGTGTTGATTCACATATTATATCTTGTATTTATTCTTAGAATTTACTCTATCGCCAAAAAAGAATTACAGGCTGTGTCCGGCTTCGGTTTGCAACAAATTGTTGATTGATGAAGCACAGGCGAAATCGCGTACAGTTTGGTAAATGATGAGCGGGTGCTTACCCGATAGGTTATTCATCCCCTTATGGAACGTTTACAAGTAGAGGGAAACTTGAACAGAATCCGGTCTAAGTGACAAGATTATGTTTACACTCCAAATTTTTTCTTCAAGCCAGAAAATCTAACGAAAATAAATTCACTAGCCAACCAAAAAAAATTGTTTTGATACAATTTCTGACATCAGTGCTGATGACTGCTACTCTTAAAGCTAGCTAGACTTTATCTTAGTCTTTTCACCAGCGCCACCGACGAGATTCAACTATACCGGAATCCCTTTCGCCTTGAAAGGAATTCTCGTCCCGCCAGGCTTTCTAGTCTTCATGAACGGAATCCTTTAAAGTCAACCAGAATTCCTTTCTACTCGATGGGGTTTCATGTCCGTGTTAACGCTACATTAATTGCATCGCACGATAGAGCTAGAGTTTTCGAAGTATAAGAATGCAGAAGCGATAACAGGCTTGGATACTCGGAAATTACCACTAACTTGAGCAAGTATGGATGAAGTGTTGTGGCAAAACTGTCTGCACTTTTCTGTGAACCAGCTGTTCTCTTCAATGCTGTTTTACACAGTATCCTAAAAGAACCAAAAATTGGTTATTTTCTATTTTGTAAGCCTCTATTGTGTTTAACAAGTTGGCGTACCAACTGCAAAATTATCCGTGTTTGTCGTGTTACTTAGATTGTGGCAAGGCACGGCATAGTGTAGAAGCACGAGTACTAAAAAGAGGGACGAAAATTAAAACCACCCCTTTCAGGCTTCATAGTGAAGGGCAGGTAAACGTGCCTTCTTTTAGGCTTTGGAGCTACGAACTCTCACTTAAATATTCCTTCAGCCCAAGCTGACTGCGAATCATATTTGATGGTGGAAAAAGGATATGTCAGCTGAATTTTATTGGAGCTATATTTCGGCCCTTCTTGGCAAGGGTCCTCTTCAGGCTTAAAACCGCTCAAGTTGGAAAGACGAACTTTTGGGAAACACTATGAGTATGCTATGAGTATGGCCCGTTTGCAAAACATGGAAAGCATAGGTCTTGGTGCTACTCCCTATTGTTATTTTGCTCTGTGTTATCGGAAGGAATGGTATTGGAAGGAATGTTTCCCAAAAGTTCGTCTTTCCAACTTGAGCGGTTTTAAGCCTGAAGAGGACCCTTGCCAAGAAGGGCCGAAATATAGCTCCAATAAAATTCAGCTGACGTATCCGTTTTCCACCATCAAATATAACTCTCACTTAGTTGTCTACTTCTATTACTTGCTAATCTCTTTTAATTACTCGTGCCTGCTGTTCCATGCCGTGCCTCTTTTTAGTCGATCCCACTGATATTTTTGCATTGAAATTCCTATACGGGGATTTTACTGTCTGATGTCTCTTTTAGGTTAAGACCTCAACACCACTTTCTTAGATTATTTTAGTCTTCTCTTCAAATATTAAAAAAACTTATTATTTACTCCACTGTTTTTTGTCATTACACTGTAAAAAAAAAAAATGCAGTATTTGCTACTGGGATTACTCTTGTCTTTATTGAGATAAGAATATCCCTAATTCGCATTAATTTTATCCCAATAGAGATAAGATTAATCCCAGTAGCAAATACTGCATCCTTGTTCGGAGAAACTTTTTACAGTGTACTTTAATAAGTAAGTAAGTAATAACCCGCCGTTTTGAAAAAGCGGAGTACATGAAAAGAAAATAAAGGAAACACATAAGTTGGTCATAGTTGGTCATTAATACAATTACTTAGTTACAATTACAATGATGCAGTGTAAAAATATGATAAATTACAATGACATTGTTCATTTAGCTCGGGATTGTAGCAGTCGTAGTAGGAGGAATACTGCAGGGCGAGAGGCGTTCTACACAGTTGTATTTATTTACTATTTTTTCTCCTTAAGACACATCAACAAGAACACAGCTACCCACAAGTTTAAAGCTGTGTATTCCACACCAAGCTGCTACCTAAAAGCGGTTAAGGGATCTGGTGTCGCACTCCCTGAAAAGACTGATGACTTCTTCCCATACGGAAGCGACCCTCACTCGTACTGGACCGGCTACTTTACTTCCAGACCCACACTCAAAGGAATGATCCGTGATGCTTCTAAGACACTTCAGGTGAGAGTCAGAGCAAACCGAATTTTCGCTGTTAAGTTATTTTAAAGACCCCTTTCAGACCTTACGTTTATATTTTTATCTTTTGAAGCAGTTGAATTTAACTCGAGACCCACACTCAAAGGAATGCTCCTGATGCTTCTAAGACACTTCAGGTGAGAGATAGAGCAAATCGAGTTTTCACTTTCAAGTTATTGAAAGACCCCTTTCACACTTTACGTTTATATTCCTGTCTTTCGAAGCAGTTGAATACTATGAAACTAGGCTCTGCTTTGACAGAATTTTGGCTGTTTCAAATCACAGAGGACAGTTTTACAATCTGATTTTATTTAGATGCCTAAAGAAATAGATTTTTTTAATGGTACGTGCTATCGCTTCCGAGTTTGTCGTATTCAAACACATGCAAAACGGAAATATCTCAAGGTGCTATGAAACTGCTGATTAAAGGTGAAAATGTGTGGGTGACGATAGATGAAAATGCGAGGTGACAAAAAAACGTGCTTTTGCAGAAATACGAATCTTATGGTCGAATCGTATCATTCGAACAGATAATGTAGTTAGTCGTTAAATACAAAACAGGCATTACCTGGTGAAAGATTTATCTCAAAATAGTAGCATGAAGTTGTACGAAAAAGTACCATGCAGTACGAACTGAAGCTACTACATGCTTCTATGTCAAGGCCACCGTGTTACTGCATTCTACTGCATGCTACTAATAGCAAGACTGGATACTACTATGGCAAGACTTGATGCTACTGAATACTACTGCTTAAGATTAGCCCAGTCTGAGGCACATTAAATGATAGTATTCTTTACTATTACATATCAATCATGCAACTTTTTCGTACAACTGTCATACAACTACGCAGGCTACAAATTTTTCATCGGGTATGTTACAGAGGACGTCGCTTAAATAGCTGGAAAACAGTGATGAACCTTTAAGCCCTTCTCGCGGTCCGAAAACACGGACAAGTTTACTTGCCCGTTTTTCTGACAAATTAGTATCTTGAAAGCAATCGTCAGGAGCATGATTAACATCGAGAATACCGAAAAACGGCAAGTGTAAAAATCAGATAGGCGTGTGTTTAGTGTTTTTTTTTGTTTTTGGGGGGGGGGGATGAATTTTATTGAATAAGAAAGCTCGTATCTCCGAGTTTAAGGATCATTTTGCTTCCTAAAATTCAACACTCGGTTGCTACCTCACCTTTACGTCAGTAGAAGAATCAGAAATCGACCTTCTTGCCCTTTACAGCAAACAAAATTTAAAGAAGATATTTAAAATAGGTAATTTTCGTCAATGAGGGATTTGGAACTACTTTTGTCATGAATTTCCAGGCCGTATTTAAGGTCGAAAGCATTTGTTATGATAATACTAATGATGTAACGTAAAGATAGGCCATTGGACTGTAACAGAGCAAAATAACACTAGGATATATATTCAAATAATGTAAACAACGGATACGCCATGCTGTAAACATTATCTGAATGCATGTTTCAAAGTCAGCTTGGGCTCAAAGAATATTTCTAACACTAGGGAGTAGATACTAGCACCACTAGCGATAGAGAACGTCCCTACTGAAACTCAGTCAGTCATTCACCAGCGCTGGCTCCGATAAATTCATTTTCTGAAAACAGCAAAAAAAAGATACAGCCTCCATTGTTTCCTTGATGTCTGCAGATCGCACTTTTGCTTTACTAGAAATATCTACACCCGCAAGTTTGTCTCGCTTTAATGCCGCAAGCGTAATCGGCACTACGAGTATGTCCCGGTTGCAAGGTATGGGAAGCCTTGGCGCGACTCCCTAGTGTTATTTTGCTCTGGACTGTAAAGAGTTCGTCCAAAAGACTTTTCATCCTACACTTTTCAGCATGCAGATTGTCCAAGGAATTCTTGCAAGCGTTGATCGATTTTTTTTAATTATCTTTTTACCTTCCCTTTCAAACCTCGACTTCGGACATCAGCTTGATAAATCATTGTATCTTTCTGTTGCACTCGACCTCAATAATATTGACGGTTATCTGTTGTTATTTTTTCTTCCAGCCAAGGAACAGAACAGAGGGGTACAAAAAAATATCAGATAACGAAACAGAAGGTGTATTCGAAGTTTAGCAAGAGCAAACAAGTACGTTCATCAAATCTGGTCGGTTGTTGACTTGTCAAGCTTGAATCTTTAAATTCATGCGTTAGTAACATTTCCCGCGTTTTCCGTATAAACACTTAAGAAGCTGGATAGAGAATCGGTGAAATAGCAGTTAAAATTTAGCCAATATGGCTGAGATATGACACTATAGTTACCCATCACTTCTTCACTTAAAATGGCTGCAGACTTAATGAAAGTCCAGTCTTCGTTGCTCCAGTGGTCACATAGTAGATTTTCGTCGAACGAACTTTTTCTTTCGGATTGTTGGTAGCTTTATATGCATAGATATTTAACAACAATGGTAAACGATTCCCGAAAACAAAAAATCTGCATCGGGTCACATGCACGAGTTGTTAAGCATGCCTAACAACTCGTGAAACGCATCCTTGGATTCGAAAATATCTGTCTTCGAAAGATTTGGAAAATTAGCTGGCAGTAGTTGCCAGAGTGAAAACTCGGTACAAAACCAATCAGCCTATGTGACCGATACAGTGAAACGATGGAAGTATCGTTGAAAATTTTCTGCACCTATCCGAAGAAAGAGTACCCTCATACCCTCAACACTGTCTCTGTTGCAGCGCATGACCGGCACCTGAAAGATGCTAACATGTCCCTCACACCACAATCAGGGGCGCCACGTATGGGGGGAAGGAAATAGTTAATTTTTTCACGAACGCAGTCGTTTTTTCTGGAAATCAGTCAATCGGTAAAAATGACCAGCCAGTCGGTAAATACCTTGCCCCACCCCCAAGAAATTTTGGCTGGTAACGGCACTGACTGCAATGGTAAGTTATCACTACAGCCGCGATCGATAGATGGCCTATGCGCCACTGATGGCTCTGAATGATCCAAAGTCTAAGGTAAGGTAAGCTATTCCTGTGAATCTGAGGCGATTCCTGCACAATCAAAGGTATGGGCCATGGCAATACAATTAAAAAAAAAGTAATAATAATACATTAATCTAAGCTAATACATTATCTTCCCACCAAATTCCAAATAAATAGACCTTTCTCGATGCTTTATCGAAAGCTTTAAGAGCCCCTCGCACTATTTACTTTTCAACTTACAGTATTTTAAAATATTTGAATACTTTAAAACTAGGCTGTCCTTTCAACAACTAACCCACGGTTTTGGCTGTTTTAAGCCTTTTCCGAGACCCGTTGACCTGTAGCTAAAACAGGGAAACTATTGACATAACCGATTTTTCTGATGAAAACACTTCTCACAGACAACCGTCGACAATGAGATACACACCGAAGGTAGCAAAAGACGGCAAGTGAGAAAATCAGCGTGGTTCTGTTAGAGGGGATAGAATGTACAGTACGAAATTGGGGTCTCCGGGTTTAGAAATATATGGAGTGATAATGGAAGTAGGTTGTATTAGTATTATAGGTAAGACAGGTCCTTTAAGGAATCTTTCTATCTGGCGAACTCCCGTAAAGCATTCATCCTTCATTACTTTAACCATCCACTCCTCATCATACACTGTTTTTCCAAACACTTCTTCCGTCAACCCATCCAGTTCATTAGATTCACACATCAGGTTCACCAGATTCTCATTCGTATCCCCACACATGGGGCAGTAGTAAGGATCAACCCGACTTAACCCCCTTCCGACATACCTCCTCATGTTGCATGAAGATTTTCATCTAGGCATGCAAGCAACTGGAATCACTCGTTTCAAAAAACGGACCAAGCAAGAACCTGGAAAAGCTTGTTAGAGCTGTTGCCATTAACCAACATCACGACGCCGTAACTGGCACTGCCAAACAGCACGTCACCGATGACTATTACCGTCTTCTCCACATCGGGATGGAGTCTTGCAAGGAATCTATGTCTTCAGCTATGAAGTAAGGACTTGTAATGCATAGATGGCACTTTATAGAAGGGAATTGTACCATGACCAATACTGGAAATATTCGAAAAAACTGTTTCTGGTTTATTGGTCACGGGACAAGTCCCTTGTGTAAAGTGCCATCTATGATAATTATGATTAATTTCCGTGACATGGGGAGGTGAAGTGGTTAGATGAATTCGCCTTCGGGCAGGATCACTGTTCCTATGGCCGGCTCATACCAGACTATTGTAGTGGTTTGCGAACTGTGTTCACAAGCCCCTCGGTAGCTCAAATGGTAGAGCGCCTGCCTTGAAAGCAGAGGGTCCTGGGGTTCAAGTCCCGGCTGAGGAGCAATTTTGTTTATTCAGTTCACTACTAATAAAATGAAGTAAGGACACTAGACTAATGTTACAAACAGGCGACCAGGGTACGGCACTCTCGGACTAGAATTCCTGCCAGCATTTCTGGCACCATAATCATCTTCTGTCTGGAGAAGTTGGCCCTTTTCAGCTTGAAGTGCAGAAATCTGTCCAGGAAAGCCGGGTCGTGAGCGTTTTCCACCCTCCGCTGTAAAAAAAAACCTTGCAGTATTAGCTACAGGGATTAATATTGTCTCTGCTGAGATAAGATTGTTTCTAATTCGGATAAATCTTATCCTAGTAGAGATAAGAGTAATCCCAGTAGAAAATACTGCAGTTAACTTTAATCCCTACTCGGAGAAATTTTTTACAGTGTACCCACCGTAGCTATTATGCGGGACGCCACGGCTCCTAGCTTCTCGGTGCTCAATGCCAACGCATTTACCTAGTTTCGACAAAAAGCCGTGCCATGGGCTAATCGTGCCAATTACGTCACAGAGATCGTAGTGACCACGCTTATTGCTCCCGAGGTGGTTGTCACTATGTTACTATTCAAAAAGGTTGTAAGGGTCAGCGTAGTAACTTTTCGAGATATTGGAACGGAAATAGTAACTCGTAGTTACTACTGTTAGAAGGGTGGAACAATCTCCGCCTATCCGAGAGTGTCTCTAACTTTTAATACATATAATATAAACTTAATTCCGGCTATTTTGTTTCCAATTCAGGATATTCAAAGAAATAATATGAATTTCTGACCAGGTTAAAGACGCATACAGGTCTTTTTAGTGAAGCTGACTGGAAAAATTATGTCATTTATTATTTTTCTTGCATGAAATTGAAAATAAGGGGCTGCTATCCTCTTTTTCACAGAGATTTTGCCACCATTTTGAGCCAAGTCCGAACAGGGTTAGACCTCGAGGTCGTTTCGATGAACCTTATTTTCTGAGGATGGATCTGGGCGGCTGAAAGTTTAAGTTACAACTTAAACGTTCATCCACCTAGATCCATCATTAACAGGTTTCTTAGTGCCTTCTAACAGGACTTTTTTTTTGTATTTATGATATCATGGACAGTTTAGATAGAGTAAAACAATAACGGCTAATGAGCACAGGCGACAGAAAAAGGCGAAAGAAACTTATATAACTTTTCTCGAACAGGTATGTAATGCATATCCTCCTATGACGCACGGTCAGTTATGTTACGATAATCTCCACACAGAAAGGTAGCGGTAGGTATGAGAGGATGCTATAAAGTCATATCAGCCTCCAGAGAGGCTGATGTCAAATCAGCATCCAGAGAGGATGAGCCACCATAGAGGATGATATGAAGTCATATCAGCCACCAGAAAGGATGATATGAAGCAATGTCAGCCTCCAGAGAGAGATCAGCCACCAGAGAGGATGATATGAAGTCATATCAGCCGCCAGAAACGATGGTATGAAGTGATTTCAGCCTCCAGAGAAATGATATGAAGTCATCAACCCCAGAGAGGTTTTGTGTATGGTTAATTGTTAGTGGTTCTGTTCGGAAAAGTTATAACAGTTAACGCACCTCCATCTCGGCTAAAATCGGAAATGACAACCTCGATGGTCATTTAAAAATATCAGCAGCGCCTTCGGCTCAGTAGGTATGTTCATAATCTACCTCGCCTTCGGCTCGGATAGGTTATTTTTAATGACCGTCTGGGTATTATTTTCCGATATCAACCTTAATGTCGGAAGTTAACAGAAGTTAACAGAAATACTCTACTTCCTTTTACATAAATACAAAATATAGTAAACTTTTTCGCAGAAATTTTCTCATTAAGGTAGCTCTGTTCGCACTCCTTGTAGTTTCTCTTTTTACTCGCTAGAGTACCTCTGGAAGGAATTGTTTAATCCCACCATCTGTCGATGACATATTTAAAACCTGCCTTCCGACCAGGCTAAGGGCAATCCTGGCAATCAGGCAAGCGCCGCTAGTTTGTGCGCCGGTTCTTGTGACTTCGGCTAGAACTTCTCTTTCCGAGGCCTTTAGTGCGGTTATTTTTGCCAAAGTGACGTGGAATGTGCATCAAACTAAAGCTACGTAACAGTTTACCCACATAACTTTATCTATCAACAGATTTCAACAGTCTTTTCATCTTGTCTTCATCTTATCTTTCATCTTCGTTCCTTTGGGTTTTCTTCTCTTATAATGTTTAAGTTCTATCATTTCTTTTCAATATCGTGATGTAGTTTAGCGAGGCCTACACAAGACCTTGTACACCTTCTAGGCCAGTAAATCAGGTTTTCAATGTTTTTGTTTTTGTTTCTAATGCGTAAATGAATACTTCAGTAGTGTTTAGTATATCGAACCACTGTTGACATAGCTCGATTATTTGGAGCAAAACAGTAAACCTTTCCGTAGTCATTTTGTTTATTTTCAGCACACTGATGAAGCTCGAAATTCAGGTCCCTGAACAAAAGTTCTGTACCTCGCTTCTCTTTCCGAGGCTGTTCTTGCGATTAGTTTTGCCAAAGTGACGTGGAATGAGCATCAAACTTAAACTATGGAATAGCCTACCCACATTCCTTTGTCTATCAACAGATTTCAACAGTCTTTTCATTTTATCTTTCATCTTCTTTCCTTTGGGTTTTCTTCTCTTATAATGTTTAAGTTATGTCATTTCTTTTTACATCGTGATGTAGTTTAGCGAGTCCTACACGATACCGTGTCTACTTTCTAGGCCAGTAAATCAGGCTTTCAATGTTTTGTCAGTAGTGTTTAGTATATCGAAATACTATTGACATAGCTCGAATATTTGGAGCAAAGCAGTGAACCTTTCCGTATTAATCCGTATTTCCGGTTATTTCCCTGCTCTAGCCAAGCGCTGCTTTTTCATTTTATATTTATTGATTTATTTGTGACCCGCGTTCTGCGTAACAGCGGAGTATGAATAAAATACACAAAGTAAAATATACATATTAAAAGACTTAAACAAAACAATGTAAATAAACAACATTCTTTTCGTGTAGATAAAAAATACACTAAATAGACTTAAAATTTGTACTTGTATTTTTGTGCTTTCCTGGCAGTAATGTTAATTGTGTATTCTTTTGTGTCTTTAAATAAATTTCCAATGAAACTGAAAAAAAAAATGTAGTCATGTTGTTAATTTTCAGCACACTGATGAAGCTCGAAATTCAGCTCCCTGAACAAAAGTTCTGTACCTACACAAACATCTCAGCGTGTGCAACTACAGAGTCGTCAACGTCGTTTGCTGTCAATGTGTACAACCAGATCTCCGAAACAAAAACATTCTTCGTACGGCTTCCAGTTGTCGACGGAACGTACAGTATCGTTGGACCAGACGGTAAGCATCTTGGTTATTATAAATTTTGTACAATCTCCGGCTCTCCTGTTATGAATTAGTCGTGAAATCTCACAGTAGGTCGGTTTCGCTGGTTATAAGTTGTACTTGAGGTCACATAGTACTTCAGTCTAACCATAAGAAAATAAGCTTTCAATCCCGATGAAAAATTTATCTCAAAATAGTACCATGAAGTAGTACGAAAAAGTTGCATGCAGTACTAACGATGCTACTACATGCTTCTACTTCAAGGCTACCGTGTTACTGCATACTACTATATGCTACTATTGGCAAGACTGGATGCTACTATGATAAGACAGGATGCTACTAGATACTACTACATTAGATTGGACCAGTCTGAGGCACACTAAATGATAGTATTCTTTGCTATTACATAGTATTACATGCAACGTTTTCGTACTACTACCATACTACTACGCAGTCTACAAACTTTTCATCGGGATGACTGTCCCCGGTCCAGTGTCAAAGTAAATAATTTATTCAAATACAAGATTACAAAAATAAAGCTTGCTTTCCAGTTAAACTCTAAAGGCTCGCCCTCGGCCAGTAGTGCAGTTCGTGGTAGGCAGCAAACCATCCGACTCTTCCCATACTTTTCCCTATAGACTTCTCTTGTTACTTGTTTGGTCGCAAGCAAATTGGCAGAAAGAACGTCACCACTGGTTCTGTCGGTTGTCGCGCGCCTCAACGAAGATTCGCCAATGTCTTCAAGCACTCTTCAAAAGTGATGGGTAAACACACATGTTGAATCTATAAATACGCATGCTGAATCCATATCTGAACTTGGTTTTCTTAGATGATTAGCTATTTGGCCTTAATCTGTTACTAAATTTTAATTGTGAAAGTGTTCAAGGAGTCTGGCGAAGACAAGACCCAATTGCCTACTTGCACTTGAATCTGCGATTTTCTTGTTTGCGCTTGTCGAACCTATCCAGCCTTCCGTTCTCCGACGCGGCGGCTGGACGTACAATATTTGAAAACTGGAAGCACCGTGGTTAAAAAGTTGCAAAACTAAGCAAAACAAAAGAAGTCCAAAATAGGAGATAGACCTGATGGCCTATCATGTCTTCCAAAATGAAAACAAAACTTGAGCCTTCTCATATCATTATGTTTGAAAGAGTTGTCGGTAGACCTTAAGCTTTCGGCAAGTTTGCTTTGCGTGATTGCAGAACTCGGCTCGGCCGAAAAAGCGCTTAAGAGTCGTCAGTGAAAATCGAAACAATGGTGAAAGACGGAGATTCCAGAAGCTTATAATTCTATAAGGGAACTGAGGTAATAGAAAAGGCAGAATAAGCATGCCCTTTAGCTACTCAGCTGTTGACGACTTGAAAGTTGGCCGGTCCCGAGTAATCAAACGATAACATTTCTTTATCATGTAGGGCCTGTACTCCCTGCCGACCTTATACCTATTCCGACTTTCATCATGAACATCGAGGGACGAGAAAGCGTGGCAACCCATGAGCTTGTCTTTGCTGCGTCGGATGTGCCACCTCTTGGCGTTAAATCCTATCATGTGACAAGGAGTGCAATTGGATCAAAAGCCCTCAAGGTGGACTCGGCTCCACTAAACGGGAACTTCTCCGTTGTTCGAGGTGTAAGTAACGATATTAACTGATATTATTAGTTGTTTTATAAAACAATGTAGCCGCGTTCAGGAGAACAATTTTGCCACGTTGGATGTTAACCATCCGCTCATCCGGGTAGTGACAGCGCGCTGAGTTTTGAGTTGTTTGATTTTGTGTTGTTGTTGATTTGTAATTTACATTCCTTTTCTATTTTCTTAAGTTACTTCGCTTCTTTTCTTGTATAGTGGGTCAGAAATAAATTATTATTGTGATGATTGTTATTTTTATGCCATGGGGTAGGTCAAAACCTCTAGCCAAAACTCAGGCTACAAATGGCCCATTTTTTCAATCCCCCCCCCCAAAAAAAAATATTTGATGGCAAGCTATCACATTATACACGATGGATGAAAAAAGAAATAATTTTTTCACTTGTTATCGCGTTGTTTTAACCTTAAGAACATTAAAATTGGCCATAGCGAAAATAGGAATCTAATAACAAAGACAGAGTGCAAAAAAAACAGGCCACGACGGTCTGCAAAGTTCGTACGGGAAATAGCTTTTAGAGAATTGTGTCGTCGGAATGAGATATTCAAAGTATTAGTTTTTTACGACTTCAGGGGGATGGGCGTCCAACTGTTCACCATTCAGCACTGAAAGAAAATCGGCCAATGTGGATGGAAAAGTGCCAGCCGCACAGTCTAAGCAAACCTGATGCTCAAGCAAAGTTTTTTCTACAGTTTAAACGAAAAGGGCTGGGATAGGACAATTTAGTTACTTACCACTTACTCACTTAAATTGGTTTGAAGACCCGCTGGAAATGCGTTACTTCGTTGTTCCGCTATTCACGAATAATCGATTTTAAATAGTGGAATTTCCGTGTTATTTGTGGTAACTCTGTGCACTTGTATTTTTGTTGTATGCCTTACGAGAAAGATTTATGTTTTTTGTTTTGTTCAGGTACTAAGCAATCTTCACCAATCTTTCCACTGCCCACTGAAAAGCCACGTTTGTGTTGAAATTAAGATTTCCTGCGTCATAGTAGAATTTACTTTGTGGGGACGGGCGCTGATATTCTGAACATCATAACTAAGTAGACAGTTGAAAATAAAAATACCTTTGCAGAATCCAAATAATTCAGTATGTTCAGTAACATGACACAAAAATAAGTCGGCTTTTCAGTAAACTTTAACACATATTTTCTTTCCATTTTCCCTTATCGTTTTGTATCTTGTTTTGTTTTTTGCAATACTATGTAAGTGGTCTTAGTTGGCCCTTGGTTCAATTAATAAAGGAATTAAATTCACAGCCATACAGGATTCTTTTACTGAAGCTCAGAAGAGTGTCAGCAGGAACTTCGTCATAATGTTGGTCTTGAAAAAACTATCAGAGCATTAATAACATTCTACGAACCGTTTCAGCAGAAATGACATGACACATTACCTGTTGATATCAGAGAAAAAAATTTCTAATTTAGATTTTGTAAAATAAACGTTGCTAACCATGTTATGTTTTATGGAAACGTAACACTTGATAGCTCATTACAATATGTTTATATTATGTTTGGCGCGAACTTAGTATCTGTACTTCCCGGTAGTATTGGTGGCCACTATGCAATGACATTTTATATTCTGCTTCATCAACCCCTCTTCTCGACGCGCCTATTCTGAAAAATATAGAACTCGGGCTCGATTAAGTTGATGAAGGTGTGATTTTATTGAGCTTGAGGATTTTATTAGTTATGTAACCATGTGACGGCGGAACTTGTACATGAGACTTTTACCGTGACAAGTAAATAAGAAATCAATTTTCAATTAAGTAGTCTAGTGTTCCAGTCACTGAGCTTCGTGGACATTATTGGGACAACATAGCATGGTCTTATGAATTTTTATAAACCCATCAGAATTAGTGAAGCGTCGTTTTTTATGCCACTGGCATGTCTGATGCTTTTGAGAAACTCCAGGTTTATTCGTATTTGCTATTAAAATTGTACCTTCTCTTACCTTACCTTATGAAGAAGATAAATGAAGTAGGCGTTTGGGACATTAGCCCTTGAGATGCAGAAAATAGCACTGATAGTACTAAACTGGAAGAAAAAAAATTGTCCTTACAGTGGGATTTGAACCCGTAACTTTCGGTTTCTCACTCTGACGCTCTAGCCAAATGAGCTATTGAGACGCAAATTTGTTGGAACAGGTCACATCCTCGGTCACATCCCCATGTAACAGGCTAGTTAAATAATTATCTGAAGATGCAACTTGCAGAAGGCACTTTTTTCCTGACAAATAAACCGGCAAACTGTTGGCGCACTGTCTAATTATTTTTTTCCTGAATAAGATTTTTGCAGCCGTTGTGATGTATCAGTTTTGTTGGTTATTGAGGACGTTCTCGTGTCAATGAGATATAGCACGACCTAGTGATGCAAAGATATCGATAGGCACTACTGGTGAAGTAGTTCATTATTATTTGGTTTCATTGCTGTTGCCTAAGTCAATAGGTACTTCCAGGTGAAGTAGCTTCTCATTATTTGGCTAACATAATCAATTGTTCAAGTGTTGGCGGATTGCCTCATTCGTATTTTCAAAAATGGCATTTTTTGTAACCGTTCGAATATATCGCGTTTGCTTGTTATCCAGCACGAAATCGAACCAGACTTATCCATGAGAATGATATCAGTCTACGAGGACTGGGAAGACTCGAGTAGAAAGCCATGGCCCGTCATGAATTATTTTTGTAGATGTTGACTTTATTTTTCTTATCCTTGTTCAAGTGTTTTGCTTTCTTTATTTCTTCCGGGTTTTTGTGAATCAATCCATTTATTCTTCCATTTCTGGGTGTGAAGTACTTCATTTTGATCTGATAAGTAGTGAACTGATAGACAAAAATGCTCCTCAGCCGGGATTTGAACCCAGGACCCCCTGCTGACAAGGCAGTCGCTCTACCATCTGAGCTACCGAGGGGCTTGTGAACAGAGTTCGCAAACCACTACAATAGTCTGGTACAAGCCGGCCATAAGAACAGTGATCCCGCCCGAAGGCAAATTTCTAACCAGTTCACATCCCCATGTCACGGAAATTTATATTAATACATAGATGGCAATTTACACAAGGGACTTGTACCATGACCAATAAACCATAAACATTTTTCGAATATAATTTAGAAGTCTAGGACTCCATTGTCGGAGCCACGTAGACATACCAGGACCCACAAGACGGGTTCTCATGGTGAAAACCAGAGTCTATCAGTTCACTACTTATAAAATGTTTCCATCTCAAGGGCGTCTTCCCCATTAAAATTATATATTTGGTTGTATCTGGTTTTCACCATGAGACCGGGACCCGTCTTGTGGGTCCTGGTATGTCTACGTGGCTCCGACAATGGAGTCCTAGACTTCTAAATTATATTCGAAAACTGTTTATGTTTATTGGTCACGATACAAGTCCCTTGTGTAAAGTGCCATCTATGTATTAACATTTTTATTTGGTTCCATAAGTAATAATTGATTTATATTTTAGGGTGTTTCCATCACGATTCTCAATGGAAAGATTTCTGACATTGCAACTGCCGAAAATTCAGTCAAGCTTGGCCAAGACTTCATTTTTTACGTGGGACAGCGAGGAAATAACGATGGATCAGTGAACAGAGCATCTGGAGCCTACATCTTCCGCCCAGATGGCGTTGCAGCAACGGTTTCAGAAAATGTTGAAGCTGCAAGTGTTGAAGGTGAGAAGCAGAGCAAAATAACACTAGGGAGTAGCGCCAAGACCTGAAAAAGTGACACACCCTCGAATAGCATCGACACTAGCACCACTAGGGAGAGAGAACGTACCTATCGAAACTCAATTAGTCGTGCACCAGCGCTGGCTCCAATAACTTTATATTCTTGACACTGCAAAAAAAGATAAAAACTCCTCTGTTTCCATGATGAATTTAGACCGCACATTAGCTCTACTGGAATTTCCAAACCCGCATGTTTGTCTCGCTTTAAATGCCACAAGCGTAATCGGCTGCTCTACGAGTATGGCCCATTTTCGAAGCATGGAAAGCATAGATCTTGGCGCTACTCCATAGTGTTATTTTGCTCTGGTGAGAAAGACATGTCGATGCTCTGGTCCACTTGGTTAACAACGCCATCGTTATTTGTTTATGAATGCAGAACCAAAGTCAGCCATCCAACGCCATTTAGTAACTTCATGTTGTTTAATTATATCTCTTGAAACATCAATCAGTTCAGTCTAAGTGTAAAAAATGATGCCTCGAATTGAATTCCCAAGCAGTGCATGTTCGAAGAAGTTATATTAGTTAACATCTCTGTTGATATCGGAATAACAACCTTGACGGCCATTTAAGAAACAACATTTAGATATTTTTTTACTGCAACTGTTGAACGCGAGAACAGAGATATGCAGGTCTTTCCATCCCCTTCGCCAACTACCACACTCCTTTATATTTTACAACACTAGCCCAGCACCACTCGATGAGAAATTTCTCTCAAAAGTAGTATGAAGTTGTACGAAAAACTAGCCTGCAGTGCGATGTGATGCACTCTACTGCATGCTACTGTTAGCAAGACTGGATGCTACTATAGCAAGACAGGATGCTACTGGATACTACTGCTTAAGATTGGCCCAGTCGGAGGTACATTAAATGATAGTATTCTTTATTATTACATATCAATACATGCAACTTTTTCGTACAACTATCATACAACGACGCAGGCTACAAATCTTTCATCGGGCAGGCATGTAACACAAACGACGTGGAGTACATGTCTGTTGTGTGGCACGCTACCTCGACAACCAGCAGTCACAGGCCATTGAGAAAATCCAAAAGGGAGCCTGCAGACTAAACATCGGAAGTGGGTACGAGCAGGCACTACTACTGGAACTAAAACTGGAAAGACTAGACGGTAGAAGACTTCTGGCCTGTATGAAGTTTGATCAAAGTCTAGCAAGGTCAGGTCGGTTCCGCGCCCTGCTCCGAAAACGCTCCGAAGAAATCCACAAGTACGAACTCGCCAGCGGGCAGGCTTCGAACTAGTGAAATATCACACGGAGCGTTACCGCCATTCGGCACTGCCGTTCATGTCTAGAACAATTATTCAGTGCCTATATCTGTTCCTTTTTGTACAACACTTTCAGTGTCTCACTGCCGGTTGTTTTCGTTAAACCAGTCTTTCTCTCTCTCTCTCTCTCTTTCTCGCTGCTTAGCGAGCCCATTTTGTTTAATTTCACCTTAAAACAGGAAACTTCCTGTTGGGAAATAGGCAGCGTTTGTCGGTACGGCATGCTTTAGCATTCCATTTCTGATACCAAAAAAATGTGTTCGTTGTTCTCTTTACTCTGCTATCACCTTGTGTATTTGGCGGGTTACAAATAAAATATATAATGTTCACGTGCTGTAAAAACGTTCATTCTTTTCTAAATCCTTGCGCCATGATTACCCTTTCACACCTGCAGTGGACCCATTCAGACTGGCGTAAGAGTAAAAATATAGCATTCCGTTTTTCTTCTCAGTTTCCGTCGCTTTCATCAAAGGCATGTTTTTTCTCATCCAGAGTCTCTCTTGGATCCAAATCTTCTAGGCGAGCATATCCGCTTTATTTAATTTCTCCTTCATCTACACTACGTTACGTTGAATTTTAAAGAAAGTGGAACCATATTCTTGTGGGGAACTACGTTATCTTTTTAGTTGACGCAACTACTCTAAGAGACTAAGAGACTGTGAAGGACATTCGTAAGAGCTTTTTCATTGCGAAGGAACCTGCAGCCTTCGGTAAGAAGAATTCTTGATTTTTCAGGTCTAGTCGTCACAGAAATCTGGCAGTCTTTCGGGACCTATGTACATCAGGTCGTCAGGATGTATGGTGAAGAGAAGCACGTTGAGTTCCAGTGGGTTGTCGGCCCTATTCCAGTTGAGTAAGTGGAATTATCTGTGATTATCAATGACATGTTTTTCGATTCACGAGGTGCTTACCGCTAGAAAGTGCAGCCCTGCCCATAAAGCTCTAATGCAACATCAGACAGCAACCTTTTCTCAAAACCGACAACAAATGTTTTGTTCCGTCACTTCAAGAACAAATAATCACAAGAATTCCCGATACCCTGCCTGATACAACTAAGCGGAGGGTAGGGGTACACGGACCGTCAAAAATTGTTAACTCTGCAAGCAGCTACATCGCAGTAGAGCCCCAGAAAAGAACGAAGAGTAAGAAGAAGAGTAAGAGTAAGAAGAAGAGTAAGATGCTATTGGCTATCTACCACTGTGACGTCACATGGACGCGCTACAGAGCGGGTCTTCCGCACCTGCTACAGTTATTCCTCTGATATGTGCAGCGGTGAAGAGGGCAGTAAACGGGTATCAACTCAAAGCTAGTCGCTGCATGGGACCAAAGAGGGAGGTCTTATTGGATTATTTGTTCTTGGTCATATACTCTTTGTGCCATAGATAGAGCCTGGGCAAGATTATCCATTGATGGCGGAAGTTCGGGGGAAGGGAGAGGATACTGGGTATTTTTGAGGAAGGCTGTGAATCGAGTGAAATTTGATAATACGGAGCAAACTCATAGATCTGCCATTAATATGACCACACTGCATCTGGTTCCGGTGGTTGGAGTTGGAGGGGGCTCCGGAAATTTCCCGTAATTGCAGTTTATGGAAACAACCCCATCGTTATTTGTTTATAAATGTTGACCCAAAGTCAGCCATGCAACGCCATTTAGCAACTCCATCTTGTTTAGTTATATCTCTTGAAACATCATTCAGTTCAGTATTAGTGTAAAAAATTATGCCTCGAATAGAATTACCAAGCCACAGCGTACGGCTAATTCGATTTGAGTGAAACACGATGGACCATAATAGCCAATTTTCTGGATTGTCAGTCATGGGTCTTAACCGCATTCGGCAACAGTCGGGCAGCTCCGAGTGGGTGAATTTTCGTGGGTTGGAGGTCCCAAAGGCTTTGTTTCTTCCTCGCACTATTAACTCTTCAGCTTACAGTATTTTAAAATATTTGAATACTTTAAAACTATGCTATGTTTCAACAATAGCCCACGGTTTTGGCTGTTTTAAGCCTTTTCCGAGACCCGCTGACTTGTAGCGAAAACAGGGAAACAACTTACATAACCGTTTTTTCTGATAGAAAAACTTCGCGCAGACAACCGTCGACAGCGTGATACACATCGAAGGTAGCAAAAGACAGCAAGTGAGACAATCAGCGTGGTTTTGTTACAGGGGTTAAAATGTACCGTACGCAATTGGGGTCTCCGGGTTTAGAAATATATGGAGCGATCATGGAAGTAGGTTGCATTAGTATGATATGTAAGACAGGTCCTTTAATAAGTGCCATATGAGGTCATAGGTCTTTTCTCTTTTTTTAGGAGGCTATTATCGTACTCCTTGAACAATATATCTTTTATTTTTTTATGAAATCATTTTGTTTTTATCCGTTCTTATGGTAACAATGATGCATATAGGATGATCGTTTGACGGTAATGATGTTGTTAGGCATCATTTTATCGTTCACTCTTTGTCTCTAGCGACGAAATTGGGAAAGAAGTTGTCACCAGATTCACCTCCGAAGTTGCTTCTGAAGGAACGTTCTATACTGACTCAAACGGAAGACAAACTGTTCTCCGCCAGAGAGACTACCGGTTAACTTGGGAACTTGAGAATACTGAGCCCATTGCTAGCAACTATTATCCACTCAACTCTCACATTTTCATCAAAGATGTCGCCAGTGAAGTGGGATTGGTTGTCGACAGAGCACAAGGTGGCAGCAGTTTAGCGGATGGCGCCATTGAAGTTATGGTAAGAGGAACTAATTGTTTTTTCTCTGTGTCTTTTTTTTTCACGACAATGCAGGAAGTGTCAGTGAATTGGATACAAACACAAAAAAATCGACACACTATCCGAAGTTTCATAACATTTCCATGGAGCTTGTTGTTGGAAGGATGAAAGAATTTGGGAACTATTTCGGAACTATTGTGCTAATGATACATGTCCATGTCCTCTACACGGATGAATCCAGGCTGCCAAACACAACAGTTGCGTTTTTGCAGATACCATGGTATCTGTTACCACGGTAACTGAATCTGCAGTTAGTCGCACAGTTACACGGTGATACACGGTTGCTCTGCAAAAACGACAAGTTCCGAAATTGCATTTTTCGAAGTCATCCCAAAAGAAAAACTGACATCCAGTTCCGTCACTAAGTGCTAAACTTCTTTCTCACCAATTTGACAGAATTTGATGAAAGTGAGATGACTTTTCAGATACCTCGCTCAGTTACCAAGGTGGTATCTGAATACCAGATACCACGATAACTGGCCAGATACCACGATAACTGGTGTTGTCTGGTCCTTACTTTTGCCCAGTATGTGGACATTTGGACGAAACTATTTTTCACGTTATGTGCGTATGTCCTGAGCTTTCAGATCTTCGTGGGGAAATTTTTGGTGTTAGTAATTGGGGGGAGGATTGGTTGGTAAAAGTAATGGGAAGTAAAATATTTGGTGATATTGAAAAGCTGGGAAGATTCCTTTCGGTCTCGATGAACCACAGAGATTCCTGTAAAGGAAGATGTAAAATAGTTAGCATTTATTTGGTTTGTGATTTTTTTTTTTTTTTCCATGGCCTCTGTGCTTTTAGTGGAATAAATCTTACCACGATAACTGCTAAAACGCCTATTGACCGTGGTAATACAATGGTATATGCAAAAACGCAATTAATCCTAAATACTCTATATGACAAGTGAAACACGCCAATGAACCTCGGGAAGGACAAGAAACGTCACCCAAACGAATCCTCAAAATTGAAAGAGATTAAGAGAATTGGCAGCCGCAAGAAAGACGTCCACGTGGTAGACAAAATTCATGCAAGCCTGCAACCAGAGCGGGAGAATGTTCTGGCAGCATCTGATCAGAGAGAAGACTGCCCTCTTTTCGTGAATGCACTGCTTGCATCTGGAGGCACAGGAGGATCTAAGGTCCCAAATTAAGGCCGTTGCGACAGGAGCCGAGGCGCACGCTCTTTGTGGACGAACACGTTCTGGTTGGAAGAGAGGTCGTTATGTAACGAAGCGAAGGTAATAGTTCTGCAGAGACTTCAGACCGAATTCGCAACACAGCCCCTACCGTCTATGATCAGGGACCCATAAATTTCCTGCAATGACTCGCCATTCAGGGGGCTTGTCAATAAGAGATTTTTGATGCGCTCTTGACCGAGCGTCAGATAGTTCGAGAAATACCCACGGGGATAAAATACCCGACTATCCAGATAGACAAAATTCTTCGCAGCTGTTGTGCTTAATTAGGAATGTTTCTCTGTAATGGAAGAGTATCCTGGATCTTTTGTCCTAGCTTAGGTACCTGGTGGCATGCTGAATAGTCCCAACAAATTTTGTCTATCTGAGCAAGAACGCCGATTCGACCCAAGCGGAATTTTTGGGAACTAGGTGAGGCTCGGGCAACATAGCAACATAGAAGCATAGGAAATGACAAGCCCCCTGAATGGCGAGTCATTACAGGAAATTTATGGGTCCCTGCTATGATGTAGATCAGGGGCGTAACAACCCTCCTGGGGTTGCGGCTGGGGTGTGACCAACGAAATATGGGAACAGTAAGAGTCGCAGAATTGTTGCGATGTTAGAACAATAATAGAAATGAACCACTAGAGCCTCTGTCCGATTGTCAGAAGTTTCATAACAGACTGCACATGGATGCGCAGTTTCAACAGACAACACGCAACAGCAGACACTTGGGATTTTATCTGTTGCCGCGACAAAACGTTATGCGTGAATTTTATGCATAACATGCATTGCCAAGAAGAGCCGATAAACCGCCAAAACAGCATCAATTGACTTTTTTGTTTGTCGTCATGATATCGGAAAATTTAGCAAATATTTTCAAACTTCTGACAGTGCAATAGCTAAGAACTGAATTCAACGTAGCAGAATCTCTGAAAATTAGAACCGATAAAAAAAAGGCTACGGAAGGAGACTGGATTTGTATTATTGATACTGCGTGGGTTCTTAGAGGGACATTGTTTTGCTAATTCAGCTGATCTAAAGGCACATTTTGTAAAGTCTGACTTTTTGTTTCGTGGGCTTTCTGTTTTTAAATGTTCTGTTTCTTCTTCTGGGTTACTTCGCACTATTAGGAAGTAATGCTAAACTGTTGCAACAATTCGGATTTCGTAATTTCGTTCGTTAGGGTGCAATGTCAGTAAAACCAGCAAAAGATAAACAAAATGTACAGAGCGGGGCTTTGATTCGATTTTACCTTAATTAATTGTATAATTTGTGCTCTCGACTGTGCATCAGTGTTAGCTGGGCTTGGATTCGGTAATGTTCGTTTAACGGGTAATACAACTGACATTTTTGCTATTCAGTCAAAAATATTTGTATTTATTTATTTATCACCCGTCATTTCAAACAGAAAATGGAGGGAGTACAAAAAAGAAAAGAAAAACAAAACAAAAGCAAAACGTAACACTTTCATAGGAAACACACAAGAAAACGACAATTAGAACCTGAGACTCTCTGACTGACTAAAAACTGAACACGATTACATACATATACACTTAAACTCTGAGAATTCTGCTCGACGGGTGGGACTGGATTTTTGAGTTGTACTTGCTCATCAGGTTAGAGATAGCAAGCTCAGGGTCTCTTATGTTATTCATCATTTTGGTGTTTCTTGGCCAAGGCGGGAGCCGAAGTAAGTATCTGGAGAATCTGAAGAAATTGGAACGGAGTTTATTTTTTTCACTAGCTGAGAATGTTTGCCAGAAGGGAGCTAGGTAAAGAAATTGGGGTATTGCAACGGAGGTATAAAGGGAAGCTAGTATTTTTCGGTTGAAACGGGTTACATTCTTTACAAGTAGAGCATAAGAAGCGCATATTTTTCTTTCAAAATGTTCAGAAAGAAGCCGGCGGGTGTGTTTTAATGACGAGCAAATGGGGAGACCAAGGTAAACAATGCTCTCAACGGGTTCTACATTGATATCACCAAGAGCAATGGAGGGAACGGGGCCTTCAGCTTTCCAATTAAATAGTACGACATCTGACTTAGCCGAATTGAATTCAAGACCTTGATGAACGTATTCGTTTTGCATAATTTTAAAGTTTTCTTCTACCTGTTTGATTGACCTGCTTAAATTAAAAATATCGTCGGCATAACATACGAGAGAAATGTCAATGGCTTGGAGAACACATGAATAAAGACATAAAGATTGCGCTTCTAGGACACTATTATTGAACAGTGTTGGCGAGGAGATCGCCCCCTGACGAGTACCCTTACGAACTGGGATTGAACGACCGCAATGACAAGGGTGAGGTGACCGTGTTAAATTTTGAGGCAGCTTAAGGCTTACTCGGAGCCGCGAGCACATATTCCACAAAGACATTATTACAGAGCGATTTACACCTCGCTTCGCCGCGTGCAAAAGTATGGCAGCATGAATCAAAGAGTCAAAAGCTCGACGAACATCGTGACCGGCTAAGACCAAACTTTCCCCCGAATTTTCGGGAATTTTTCCTTCACTATATTTGGCAAGAGGATTTCAGGCTGCAGCCAGAAGAATTAACCTGGAATAACCGGCTGACTTACCCGCTTAGCTACCTCATCAACCAAAACCCCATGTTAGTGTTGTTAAACGAAAGACTCAGTTTCCCAACTTATCATCCGAGAACAGGATTCGTCGTCAGCTTGTGCTGATGGAACTCCAGCCGAAACAGCCTTACGCCGTCGATGAATCCCGATGAAAAATTTGTAGCCTGCGTAGTAGTATGGTAGTAGTACGAAAACGTTGCATGTAATACTATATAATAGCAAAGAATACTATCATTTAATGTGCCTCAGACTGGTCCAATCTTATTTAGTAGTATCCAGTAGCATCCTGTCTTGCCATAGTAACATCCAGTCTACCATATAGCAGTATGCAGTAACACGGTAGCCTTGAAGTAGAAGCATGTAGTAGCATCGTTAGTACTGCATGCAACTTTTTCGTACTACTTCATAGTACTATTTTGAGATAAATTTCTCATCGGGATGCGTTAGGAGTTGGGTTCACTTTCTTTCTTTTCCTTTCCTGGTGCTGCGACATCAAATTTGTAATAATAATATCGCATGAAAGTGGAAGGACATCAATACCTTTGGGTAAATTAATTTCGTATTTGGTTAACTGGTGTTTTACTCTTTTCTGTGGAAGATGTGTTGTAGAAAGTAGAATTCATGGTTTCAAAGATTTCCATCATGATTCGACCTTCCTGTCGGCTTGGTTTCATTTTGCATAGTCGCCTTTTTCCGTTAGTCCATATGAACCATGTTGGATCATCAACTCAAAGTTGATACGATAGTCACTTAATGTTAGATCAACAAATGCCACTACGCGGCTTTTTCGCAGAGACTGTGGGTTTGGCAACACTGAGCAAACCTGACACTGATCAGATAAACTGCAATTAAAAACAATACATCCTTGAGGGGGTCAATTCCTTCAACAATTTGTGTTCAAGGACATCTCGTGGACAGCCGTCGACAGAGTGATACACATCGAAGGTAGCAAAATACGGCAAGTCAGAAAATCAGCGTGGTTTTGTTAGAGGGGTTAGAATGTACCGTACAAAATTGGGGTCTCCGGGTTTAGAAATATATGAAGTGATAATGGAAGTAGGTTGCTTTAGTATTATAGGTAAGATAAGTCCTTTAAGGATGCTGCTGAAAACCCACCATATATTCAAGAAGAAAAACATAGTCAGTACTGTCAAGCCCACTGAGTGGTTGAATCTTTGCACTAAAGAGATCATAGCCGCGTTTTTTGTAAATAAACCGTTCTCCGTTCTCTATCCCGTTCCCCTATAAGGGTTTTTAGTAGAACGCCGTAGTGCTATTGTTCGTTTTTAGCAGAACGGAGAACGAGTTGTATCTCATTATACATTCCGTTCTGCTGGATGATCAGCGGAATAGGAACCTCAGTTCTGCATGCCGTTCTCATCCCATTCTGCTATGTATCGGGAACAGGTCCTTCAGCAAAATGGACAAAAGCACCCATTTTTTTACGAAATCAATGACGAAGAAAAAGGGTGTCATGGAATGGACCTTCCTATTTTCAATGACTCAGGAAAAAAAAATCCAAAATTTGTGGACAATGCTAACAACAGAGTTAAACCTTCGCTAACAAACCCTCGACATGAGTGAATGGGACATGTAGTCTTGAGGAGTTTTCCTACTACAATGTTAGAATAGAGATAGTGGCATCTAGGAAAGAAAGAAGGGGGATAGGTGCTTGTAGAAAAGCAAGAGGAGAAAAGTTAAAAAAGAAGAGGAAAGCGGGAACGAAGGATGAAATAAGAATAAAAATTAGCCCTCTTCTCAGGCTTACGAACCAGAGTAGCCTTTGCTGCAACCCACATCAAACATAGATTAAAAAAAATTCTTACGGTTTTACAAGATAAACAACTGTGGATGAATGGAAAAGGCACTGCAGGCCCCCAAGGGGGCCCTGAGCTATCCAGGAAAAAAGGTGTGTGGTACTCGACGCCATGTTACAAAGATCATGTCTCTTCCCACGTTCAGAGTAGTTAAGAAACACGACTGACATAGTCTCAAAAGCGCCTTGAAGACATTCGATACTCGAACAATGGGTCATTATCTCGGATTAAAAAGTGTCCGATTTTCAGGAGTGACCTTGGTCAACTGATATGACGTAACCAAATGTCACAGTTCTGATGAGAAACTGATTTTTTCTGGATTTCCTGGGTAGCCCTGAGCTCCCTTGGAAAGACAGGGGTCAGCTGCCCCCCCCCCCCCCCCCCGCCCAAATGACGCCGATGGAAATCGTACGCAAATGCTAATTTTTAGTTACTAGCCCCTCAGATTAAATTGGTGCAATAGGCGTTTTTGTAACAACCTCAACGGAGAACGAGTTTGAAACTCATTGAACAAAAACGGGCTTATAGGCAAAACGGAGAACGGCGTAAGGAAAACGGAGTTTTATAAAAAAAACGCGGCTCATGCAAGTTTCTGTTATGTGCGAAAAATACTTTTTTTCGCAACAGCATTCAACTTCTTTAGAGACGGTTTGAAAGTTCGTCGTGTAGGGTTACACCAAGTTTAATCTATAAGTCCTGGCACCTGTAACTTTTCCCTCTACCAAAGTATCACATACTATGATTGCTTCAGTGTTTATGGTGCATTTACACGCTGCGTAAAATCCGAGCATATTTTGAAATCCGAGCGTATTTTACGCACGTTTTGAGCTTGAAAACAATTCTAGCAATACGGAAGTATTTTAGAAATCGGTCCGTTTTGTATCTAAATACGTGTGTATTGCTAAAAATCTTTTCAAGCTCAAAACGTGCGTAAAATACGCTCGGATTTTACGCAGTGTGTAAACCCGCCATTAGTTGCAGAGTCTTCAACCGCCATCGCTTGTCAGTCATTTCGATATTCGGGTTATTTCAACCACGAGCAGTTAAAATCTTTTGTGACTAATTAGCAATTGAATATTTGTGAGTTTCAGGTATGAACGTGCAAACAATCAAGGGCTGCTAAAATTTCTCTTCCTTTTTTTGTTTGCTTTCTTGGTCAAAATTGCGAGTGAGGTCAGGGATGTTTTGTAACTGAAATTTTATCTAACCCTGACGAAAACCCACAAGCCTCGAGATTATAGATCGGGAAAAGTCCATGTTTGTGTACGTACTTTAAAGTTAAACAAATTCTGTCGGGAAAACCTGATCTTTGGCTATCACGTGACATTTCGAGAACATGTGCTCCAAGTAACAGATGAGGGATAATCAGCAGATTTTGTTAATGAGTTTTTACTTTCATTTTTTAACAGATGGTCGGTACGAAACTGACATGTGACGACTTGAACCACGTCTTCATATCTAATTAATCGACGGAAGATCCGGTCTCAGTTACCGTGAATGAGATAAAGAAAGTCTTACCAACTCCGCTGGTCGCAGTAATTGCAGAGAATCTTGTGGCTGTTGACGAGTCATGGTGTTCTGTTACCATTTTTTCTTTTTCGCCGGTAGAGTTTGACTTCCAATACATTTCACTTTCAAACATGACTTTGAACCTGGCACTTATGGACTCAATTGGACGGGAACCTGCCGTTTGTGTCATTTTAAAATTAGTAACGAGCCTCAGAATTTGAGCAACTTGTCGTTTCCAGCTGGGTGTAAACTTAAAAGAGCAGTCGTACCTATGTTACTTAACATACCTCATACCTAATTCCAAGATTACAAAGTTCCTATGTGTGTGTTATATCGAGTTTCCGATTGTTGATTTTTATTTTATTTTGTTTTTCCGTCATGGCCCAATGGGCTGTTTGGAAATAAATTTATTAGTTCTGAGCGCCAAATCGATTATCTTCATTCATTGTCCATTCGAACCGCCGTTGATTACCGATGCTGTGGTAAACCACATGTTTGTTGACTACAATTCTATTAGTTTTCATAAATGTCACATTTGCGTGACACAGAAATGTGATAAAATTGTATTAATCACATTCACGCTCGGTTTGCTTAAAGGAAATTTTCTTTTATCCTTATCGATTAAATATTTGTAGCTTTGTGATTTATGTCTCTTCTTTTCAAGCCCGCTCTGGAAATATTTTTAGTTGTCAGGGACTGGTTTCTTACTGGTTGGCTGCAGGCTTCAAACGCTTGAGCAAATGTGTGTAACGTAAATGCAGCAAATTATTTTAATTGCATCCATGCTCAATTATCTCGGCGTTTCTCTTTATCTGACAGGGTTCAAAAGACATTAAAGCTGATCGAATGCATTTGTTTGTTCAAGTCTGTAACCAAACCTGACATTTTTTTGTTTTGTTTTTAAAACATGCAGTATTGTTTCTTACTTATTCTTGAAGCATCTGTATGTATAAGAAATGTATTTTTAATATTGATTCCTCTTCCTCCTATAAGCCCAGTCCCACATCCCATCTGTGAGTGGGTCAGGGTAAAAGAACACCAGGGAGTAACGCCAAGACCTATGCTTTCCATGCATCAGAAACGAGCCTCACCCGTAGCGCCATCCATTACGCTCGGGACATTCAAAGCGAGACAAATTTGCGGGTTAGAAAATTTCTAGTACATCCAAGGTGTGGTCTGCACAATGGGGGAAACAGGGGAGGCTGTATCTTTTTGTTGATGTGTTCGGACTCTGAAGTTATCGGAGCCAGTGCTGGTTCACCACTGATTGAATTTCAGTAGAGACATTTTCTGTGGCTCTGCAGAGTGGTCCTAGAGTCGCTGCTACTCGAGTGTGTGTCACTTTTTCAAGCCTTGGCGCTACTCTCCAGTGTTTTTTCGCTCTGCCAAGAGGACACGGGGGTTCATGCGATTTTATGGCACTTGAGCTTACTCAAGTGCCATATAGCGATCGTAACGTCTGTCTAAATATTCTTTGAGCCCAAGCTGACTTTGAAACATTTATTCAAACAATGTTTACAACGGGTACGTCAGCTGCGATTCTTCATCAGCGATATTTCGGCCCTTTTTGGCAAGGGTCCTCGTCAGGTTCAACTTCGGGGGTTCAGGTTCAACTTCGGGGAAGGAAAGATTACAGGTTTGTTTCCTTCCCCGAAGTTGAACCAGAGGATTGACAGCCTGACGAGCAGGGGCGTCACGACTGGGGGGGAGTGGGGGACGCCCTCCCCCAATGCTGTCGGCCAGTCGGTAAAAAATAACCGAGTCGGCGCGAAGCGCCGCGATTTTTCGTCAAAACAGTTGATTTTTTTCACAAAAACAGTTGGTTTTTCTGAAAATCAGTGGATTTTTCTGAAAATCAGTCGATTTTTTTCAAAACTGTAATTTTTTGTGTTGAAAACAGTCGTTTTTTTTGAAGAAACAGTCGGTAAAAATTACCAGCCAGTCGGTAAATTCCTCGTCCCCCCCCCCAAACATTTTGGCTAGTGACGCCTCTGCTGACGAGGACCCTTGCCAAAAAGGGCCGAAATATCGCTGATGAAGAATCGTAGCTGACGTACCCGTTGTAAACATTGTTTGAATAAATGTGTGTCTGTCTGTCGGTCTGTCGATCTGTTCGCATTTTGCTAGTTTGGGCACTTCCACATGACCTAGGACGATAAAACTTGGCACGCATATCAGGGACCCAACCGGACTAACTTGGAAAAAAAATAAATTCGACCACCGTGGGGGAAGTGGAAGGAGGGGAAATCCGGAATCCTGAGGAGTGGATAACTTTCGAACGGGTGATCGGATCTTAACGAAACTTGATATTTGGAAAGACCTCGTGTCTCGGATGGCCTATTTAAAAACCGGACAGGATCTGATGAATGTGGGGGGGGGGAGTCGGAGGGGGTAACCAGAGATCTTGTGACACGCTTAGAGTGGAACGATTGGGATGAAACTTGGTGGGACGGACAAGCAGAAGACATAGATACGCCAGTGATAGAACCGGATTGGATTTGGCACTATGGGGGGAGCTATGAGGGGAGTCCGGAACTCCGGTTATCGCGAATCAAGGTATTTCCAGATGTGCTAGAACGATGAAACTTAGCTTGGACATAGAGACTTGGCACGATTGGCTTAGAAATAGTCAGTTTTCCGACTCAATCATCGTGGGGGTGGAGGAAGAGGGGATTCTTGAATCTTGAGGTATGTATAACTTTTGAACGAGTGGCCGGGTCTTAACGAAACTTGATATTTGGAAATACCTCGTGTCTCGGATGTTCCATTTTAAGTCCAGACCGAATCCGATCAATGTGTGTGGGGGGGGGGGGCGGAAATCTTGTGACAAGCTTAGAGTGGAGTGATTGGGATAAAACTTGTTGGGAAGAACAAGGACAAGAACTATATACATCAGAGACAAAACCGGACCGGGTTCGGGCACTGTGAGGAGAGTTGGTGGTTTGGGGGAATTACTGTGATCGCGTATTAAGGTACTTCCAGATGTGCTCGGGCGATAGAACTTTGCTTGAACATAAGATACAAGATTGGCTTACAAACTGTCACTTCTCAGATCCGGAGTACTAAGGTACTTAAAGTACCAATCCTAACCAGAAGTACAACAAAGAATTTAAACAAAGTATACATTTTAACTCAAGGGTTTTGCTCAAAACTTGATTTTGAGCATCTTTAAAATGGGTTTGTTCACCGAAAAGTCAAAAAAATACTTTAGCCAAACGATATATGTTCATGATCCCGAAGGGCCAATGATCATTTCTGCCTCAAGGGTTTTGCTTACAAGTGAATTTCTGTACAAATAATAATCTGAACAAAATATACGTAGCTTCAAGAGTGTTCATTACAGATGAATCTCTAGCGCCCTTAAAGTACGCATCATCACGGCCAAGTGCACAAATAAAATAGTTTCTAAGGACCCATGATCATTCTTATCTCAAGGGTTTTGCTTACAATTGATCGCAATTAAACCAACACACGAATTGACGAATTCATACTTTCATCCTACAACCCAGCCTTGCAAGTGCCGTATGAGCTTCCAGCTCTTGTTTTTTTATTTAGAGGTCAGGACTCCAATGTGAGAGCCTCGTAGTCGGTCCAGTAGCTACATGGCGCGGTCCCGTGACCCTTGATCCTCATCACTGTTCCTGTACTCATTTACGAACTGGCGATTGCAGCGGTTTGTGAACTTTTTCACCAAGCCCTTCGTTAGCTCAGTTAGTTAATGCATCGATATGTGAAAGCCGAAGGTTCGGGTTTAGATTCCACTCAAAAAGCATTTTCATTCTTCAGTTCACTACTTCTATTGATTTTAACTTGCTATGCCATATTTTTGCCCTTACAGAACTAGACCGAGTTTTGCATTTTCCGTCTTTTGCTCTTTTGAAGGGGGATTTAGCTTGCACTTATTGCTTCCAACGAGCTCATTGGCCATAGTTACCTGTTATGCAGATTCTTATCAGTGTTTCTTACCAAAGCTAGAAGCACGTGTGAAAACAGCCTAGACTACACTGTAAAAAGTTTCTTCGTATAAAGATTAAAGTTAACTGCAGTATTTGCTACTCGGATTCATCTTATCTGTATTTGGTATTAATTTTCTCTGCGTTGAGATAAGGATAATCTGAGTAGCAAATACTGCAGTTAACTTTAATCTTTATACGGAAAAAATGTTTACAGTGTGGTTTCTTAATTTTTTTTTAAACATTGCACACTTTCAAAGGGTCAGGTGATTAGAATGCTGGAAAATAACTTTTACCCACCGCGGCTTTGATGTCGAGCTGAGACAAGGCCTACACTGTTAAAAAAAATCTTGCAGTATTTGCTACTGGGATTAATCTTGTCTCTAAAAAGATAAACATATCTCTAATTCGGATTAATCTTATCTCAGTAGAGATAAGATTAATCCCAGTAGCAAATACTGCAGTTAACTTTAATCCTTACTCGGAGAAACTTTTTACAGAATCCTGTTCCATCACTATATTCCTCGCTGACTTGCCGAGCTGACATATCCGTTTAGCGCTAAGAAATATGGAGGATAATAAACGAAGAGCAATAAATAACAAAGAGTAATTAATCGAATGGAATAGAACATACTTGCCTAAAAGATCGAAGGCCATGGCAAAAAACGAATGTTAACGCTAGTTTAAATAAACATAAAAGATAGGCCTAACATAAAAAAAAATCTGAATAAGAATAACTCTACTGAGTAGACAGTTCGCGGTCTCGCAAACCAATCCGGAGGAATTTCCCAAACTTTCTCACATGACTCAGTTGTCTACATATATATATCCTAAACATCCAATCTTTCCCAAACACTGTTTGACCGACAACCTAAGATCTGAATTCATTCAACTCCCCACACTCGCACATAAAATGACTCAAGTCATTATTCGAATTCCCACACATTTCGTCCTGTCAAGAATAAATAAGCCAATAGAACCTCCGTCCTTGGTCCCATGCGGCGACTATGGGTACCCCGAACAAAACTTAGCTGAGCTAGAGATACTTGCTGCGAGCTTTGAGTTGATGCCCCTCTTTGCAGCTCTGCATATCATATTAAAAAGTGCAGCAGGCGTACTGGCCGTTCTGCAGCGTGTCATGTCTGACGTCACAGTGGTAGACAACAAATCGGCTTTTACGTTCGAAATTTCTTCTCCTGGACTTTACTGCGAAATAGCTGTATGTAGAGGTAACGAATTGTGATGTTCCGCGTAGCTCCTACCTTCCGCTCCTTTGCATCGGACAGGGTATAGGGAATCTATTCGACTCCGCGTGGTCTTCTTACAGAGATAGGGAAACGGAGGTTCTTTTGCCTTGCCTATTTGTTCTTGGTCTTATATATAACATATTACTAATAACAAATTCGTTCTACTTTCACAGGTTCACCGCCGTCTTTTGGATGACGACGCATTTGGCGTCGGTGAAGCTCTGAATGAGCCTGGCTTCAGTGGAAATGGACTTGTTGCAACTGGAAAACACTACCTGACATTCAACCTGGACGGAACCAAGCCAATCTCCGAAGAGTACAGAAAAATTCAGCAGAGTATAAACAAAGGTCCCATCATCTCTTTTATGGAAATCAGCCGAGGAGACTGGGATTCTAATGTCAAGAAAGAGGTAAGTTGCTTAATGTTCTCGCCCTGGGACCTTCAACACTATACCCCCCCCCTCTCAAGCCCCCACAATTGAGGTAATTTTTCAGCCTTGAATTGGTTGTGAAGAACTATAGAGGCGTCGGATCGCTGCTTTTATGATTCGTTTCCAGTGATATAGAAATGTCAAGATGTCACTATCCTAACCTTTGGCTATAGAAAAACTATATTTGTATCTTCGCTCAGATTTTCTTTGGTTTGAGAACTATCTCCCGAACGCTGGCAGTATTCCTTCGAGGATTTTGACTGATTTGTCTCTCTTCTCAGCCTTGAATTAGTTTTGACGACTGACCAGGAGTCGGACCATTACCTCCATGTATCGCTTCGTATGATATGAAAGTGTCAGAATTCTCATTTTTCATTGATGACAAATGAAATGTGTGGCGATTAGAGAATGAGTTTGAGAACGTGCCTCGTGGATGACTGCGTTTTCCCTCCCTCCCTGACAAAAGAAGCACGCACAGCAGCCTACTTGAAGCCTGAACAGACAAATGTTGTGAGAACCATTGGTTTACCGCAAGTTATGCGCTCCATTTATAAGACAAACAATACTATTAGGTGTTAAAAAGGTTCCCAAAAGCGAAGAGATTGGGTAACCGAGGAGGTTACTGAAGCCAAGGTCATGACGAGGGTAAATCCACAACTTCTCAGAGTCATATTTATTCTTGATTTTTGAATGAGAAAGATGTTAATTATATATTTTTTTTTACCTCTTTGAACTATTTTTATGGTGACTACAAAGTCAAATCCTGCGCTTTCTCTGTGAAAAGCTAAAGCTACTGCTTGATTCTATTCTTCTTCTTCTGTAAGCAATATCTTTCAGGTGACTTCGCTCGCTGAGTCACTGCCATCTAACGTTCAGATCCTAACACTGGAGCCTTGGAAAGAGGGTGTAACCCTGTTGCGGCTTGAGCATCTGTTCGAGCCGGGAGAGCATCCAGTTTGGTCTGCCGATGCAACCGTCAATCTCGCCGTGAGTATCACTATGAACTAGAGCAAAATAACACTAGAGAGTAGCGCCAAGACCTATGGTTTCCATGCTTTGCAAAGGGCCATACTGGTAGTGCCGCCCACTAAACATACGCCATTTAAAGCGAGACAAACTTGCGGGTTTAGAAATTTAAAAAGTAAAGGTGCGGTCTGCAAACACCAAGGAAACAATGGAGGCTGTATAATTTTTTTGCTATGTTCAGAATATGAAGTTATCGGAGCCAGCGCTGTTGAACGACCGATTGAGTTTCAGTAGGGATGTTCACTATCGCTAGTGATTTTAATTATTTATTTATTTAACTTCATAATCCACCTTTGCGGCATATCACAAAAAAAACGAAAAAAAAAGAAACAAACAAACAAAACCGAAAAACACGAACGCTCTCATCACAAAATTCAGCTAAACGCTAACCTCCATCGAATACAGACTTATTCAATGCGATCCAAGCGGGAATCGAGATTTGTAGCCAAATCGAGCATATAGCAGCAAGTAAGTGGTTATCACTAGCAATCAACCGCCTCCTGAGAGATTTCCGGGAATTCACCTGAATTTCCAGGAGATTTGACACTTGGAAATCCGCAAACATTTCCGTAGCACTGCAGAAAGTAGGAATACCATGTAGAAACCGGAAACAATTATTGTAGCTTATTTTCAGATTAGAGAAGCACTTAACAGTCGTATTAAAAACAAGTGGCAGCCCATAAACACTTGTACAATACGATCTAAACAAATAAGTTTTAACATCAGTAGTACACTTTCTGATGCTAGTGTCGCTGTTATTCGAGTGTGTGTCACTTTTTTCAAGTCTTGGCGCTACTCTCTAGTGTTATTTTGCTCTGACTATAGGCGTATTCTCGCCGTTCCCCGAGGACTCCACTTGAGGAGTCCCCGCGTTTTTGTTTGTCCCGGGGACTCACTCCCCGTATTCTCGCGAGTCCCCACGAAAGGGGAATGCTCCAATTATCATCACCATCATCAAAAAGGACTCCCTTTCAAATTCGGAGGGGAATCAATTTTTGCTCTTGTGGGTGCTATGTAAAATAATTAAGAAGAATCAGAATAAACAAATCCAAAAATAAAGTGGATCTCGACTAATTTTTTTAGCTGCATATTCATTTTTCGAACAAAATCCATTTTAGAAGCATTCCCCGTATTCTCGCTGTTTCTGTACGCGGAGTCCGCGTGGAGTGACTCCCTCTATTCTCGCCGTTCCCTTCGATTCCCCGAGGAGTCCTCGGGGAACGGCGAGAATACGCCTTATTAACTAATTTAATTTGTATCAACCGTATCATTTTCTAAAAGCCATGCTTCACGTCTCAGACTTCCAGACATCTAGCGTTTCCGGACAGTCGCAGAAAACCATTCCGCATTTTCATGGCGGTGATTCTTCAACATTTCCTGGATGTCCTGTTGAGATATTTTTACTTTCAGTCACAATTGTCAAACACTCTTCCTTCTCTCCAGCCCCATTCGTTTTCATATTTGTTGTGTCTCTAAGATGTGTTGCCTCTATGACACCTTTGAGACTCCTTCCCCGGAGTTCCAGACGTTTTTGAATGAATGAATGAAGAGTTTATTAAAACAAACTAGAATCTTTAATGCCCAGAGGCGAACCCGTAAGGGACTAATTACCCTCAAAACAAAACATCAACAACAACAAAAACTTTTATTCAAACAATGTTTACAACGGGTACGTCAGCTACGATTCTTCATCAGCGATATTTCGGACCTTTTTGGCAAGGAAAAAGGGCCGAAATATCGCTGATGAAGAATCGTAGCTGACGTACCCGTTGTAAACATTGTTTGAATAAATGTTTCAAAGTCAGCTTGGGCTCAAAGAATATTTAACAACAAAAACTTCGACAAAAATAAAGAAAAAAAGGAAAGAATGTGGTCTTGCTTCACTTTCCGAATCCGTCCCTACGAAAACGGATGTCTGGAATACAAAAGTAATCTGGAAGGTGAAGCCCGGCGCTTTAATCCTAAAGGCGTACTTTCACAACTTGTCGGGGTTCCCATGGTGGAGTTTCTTCATTTTTGAATAAAATTATTCTGTGTGACTATCAGAGCAGCACTTTCACTGCTCTTCGGGGCTCCCACAGCGGAGTAACCACGTTTTGTTTTCTTCCAAACTGACCTCCCGTGGCCTGTCGTAAAATCGTCGAAAGAAAGTTAGTCAGATTGCCGGCTACCGTACTGTCAAGAATTTCATCCCTCACATGTGGGGTCTTGGTCAGATTTCTAAACAAATAGCGAAGTTTACCAAGAAATTGCGTGGGATGATTTGCCTGCCATTTAGGAATTGAGATCGCACTACATCTTGAGAAATTTTAAGATAGGAGGATTCTTGCGAGTCATTTTTGCCGGGGAGGCAGGACCCCTGTTCTTATTTTCCTCTCCTTCATCGGGGAGCCCTGGAGCCCTGTTTCGGTGTAATTATTCTTCTTCTTCCTTGACGAATTTTAGTATTTGGAGCCCTGTTTTGCAACGTTAACCTCATTGGATAACTAAAAAGGGCCACCATCATAATGCCCCACGACTAAAAAATACCCACTATAAATGCCCACTTCTCTGAATGCCTCAAAATGCCCGCGATTCAGAATAAACGCCAATGGTTGAAATGCCCACGATTGAACAAGAAAGTGTTTATAGGAGGGAACTGATGTGGCGTATATATCTGTCTTTAAAAGCTTTTAAGCCATATACAGAAAACAAAAAAACAATCTCAAAATAATAAACAAACATTCACAACCTCACTTAATATCCTACCGACCTATCGATTTTCTACTAAACTAATAACTTTTTCTATCATGTTGCCAAAACACACTAGGAGTCGTAGACTTAAGGATACCTAGAAGTAGCTCACCCCCCCCCCCCCCCATTTTGAAAAAGAGTACCCCTTATATTAGACAGCTCTTCGCACCTCAAAAGAACATGGTCAAGCCCCTCATCACTCGAATTACAAAAAGGACAAGGATACTGCGCTCCCGGACCACCACTTTTCCTTTTGTAGAAGTAGATGTTATCAATTGACAGGGAACATTGTTATAGATACTACTGCACCATTTCTTTTTGAACAAAGTTTGAAATAAAACAACATTATTCCCCAAAAACGAAAAATCATCTACCCTTCCGCCGTCAAGTATCTCTTTAACTTGGGAGAAGAATTATCCCTATAGCCTTTTTATCCTCTAAAATTTTAGAAGACATTATACTGACCCGATTTCAGATTCGTCCCAGGATGATTTTGGCCTTCCCTTCAACTATGGGCATTTTGAACCGTGGAAGTTTGGAGTCGTGGGCATTTTGACCATGGACACTTCACGATCCCATCAACGTGACTCTAAATTAGTGAACCTTTATAGAAAATATTTTTTTGAGTGTTTTGCGATTATTTTCTATTTCTTTGTCCTTTTCTACTGCACTTACGCCCTTGGGCAGTGCGTCAAAAATTCATTCATTCATTCATTTTGAACCGTGGGCGTTTTGATTGTGGGCAATCTGAGCGTCGGCACTGCTATGGTGGGCAAGAAAATCGTGGGCATTATGGGAACCATCCACCTCATTGACAAACAAGGATTTATCTGGCCGACACGTTTGTTCTGTGAAAGCCCGATTCAGCCCGATTATAACCCGTCCAGGCGTAGCTCAAATCAACAGATGACCCCCCCTCCCCCCACACACATAGCTTTACCGTCGTTTGGCATAGACTGGCATGCACGTAGCCTAAATTCACTGATGTCTGAGCAATTGCATACGGAGACAGACCCTGTTCTCGGGGTTGTCTTCTGGGACAAAGACCTAAACAGTAGGAAAGACAGGAAAACTCGCTGGACTCGCTTCGTGAAAAACCGAGATGCCCGCTACCTAGCGTTAGGTCTTAGTCCAACTTTATACGATGAAAGTGAGAGTAAACAAACAAAAAGCGCAAACAAACCAAGAAGATTTGTAAACAACTGCACGGTCTACACGGGACACATAAGGTTTGACAATGAATTCGCCATATTCCTGTTCAGCGCTTCCAAGCGGGCTAGTTTCTGTTAATCCCCCTATGCCTCACCATCAGCACTTGGATCAGACACGGTAAAGCAGATCCACAGGTTAGTGAGTGGAAAACCTGTCATCCGTTTCCCAGGTAATTGAGGTTTTGCATATGTTTCAGCAGCAGAAAGTGATAGTGACCCATTCCCCTATGCGATTAGACTTTTTACTATGTCTCCACAAGTGTTGGTTATGAGGCTCATAGACATTGTAAAAAAGTCGGATTCATAGGGTAGTGGGTCACTTTCACTTTCTGCTGCTGAAACACATGCAAAACCTACATTACCTGGGACACACATGCCAGGTTTTCCACTCCCTAACCTGTAGGTCTATTTTACTATGTCTGATCCAAGTGCTGATGGTGAGGCATAGGGGGATTAACAGAAACTAGTCCGCTTGGAAGCGCTGAACAGGAATATGGCCAATTGGCAAATATCGGTCGAAATGTCAACAGAACGGTTATTTTTAATGACTTGCCTTGGCAACCGCTAGATGGCGCTAAATACCATGACTCATTATGGGATTTTTCCCGCTGCTAACATCTTGGTTCGTAATTTTTCGGGGACTCTGGAGACTTAGAGATGGATCTTGGATCTTGGAGCCTGAACGTGTGCAATAAATTACAGCTGCATCGTGAGGCTTTGTAACCTAGGAGCACATAAGGACGTGCTCGTGTAGTTTTTGCTACACCTTAATTTTTTTAATACCGTGTCAGCACTGCCGCTGACGAATCTTGTGTATGCACCATAAAAAGATGGCGCTCACTACATTCTTACACTTAAAGCCACAGAAAACTTGACTACGCAACTTTCGGCCATCAAACCGACCTGGCTTAGATGAAGATACAGGGACTTATTGTCAACAGGACCCCCCTTCTTTGTTATCTCGAACCCCCTCCTTAGTGTTCCCAAAGCTAGCTGGCAGGCGCTGGGCCCTTATGCACTGTAATTATGCACTTATGCACTGTAAAAGTTCGGCTTTGGCCCTGTTGACTAACACATCGGGATAGTAGTCAAGAAGTCGTGCGTTAGATTCCTACTCCCGGCACACAAACCTTTTGCTTTTTTTTCTACTAACTCAAAAGTCGAATTCTCGGAAACTGCCCGGAAACTGCAATGGTCGTAACGAGATTTTTTCTTACTCTCAATATCGAATCAGGGTACATTCTTGATATGTCAGCTAGCTCCCCGAGTCCGAGTCCGAGTCAAGTTTTCTGTTCCTTTAAATAGATGACGGTCACTATCGCTCTCACACTTAAAATACACTTTTCCAAAAGACGGACTACTGTAATCAGACCACAAGTAGCGTTGCCACGGACAAAGACATGTTTGTGTGTCGTACTCCAAATACCTCATAATTCTTAATGACCCACCTCGTTTTTCTCATCTGATGTTGCGTATATCAGTTCCTTTTTTCTTACCTTTTGAAGGGAAATTGTAGCATTTTAATCATCCGTGCTGGATGTAGTCGTAGACAAATTTGATAAATACCCCACCCATAGATAATGATAATACTGTGTAGTAGAATATCCATCTCCGTCCCGACCCGAAACTTCTATATTCTCCGTGCAACCTTCAGTACACCAGCCATTGGTCCTATCAAACAGATGGTACACAAGCTGCCTGGTAAAAAGCACCCATTCAGTATTTTCGGAACACAATCACAGGTTTGCTCGGCGAAAGTGATTGGGAGACGGGATTTTTAGCACTATCCGTTCTTGGTATACTGCATGTAGTCGATCGAAAATGAAGCTCTATCTCCATCTTCTTTACAGTTCTGTTCGGTTTCACTGTAAACAAATAGGCTGAGATACTACAGTCTTGTTCCATATCACTAATTCACTAAAATAGGCTTGAAGACTCGATACAAAAAATGAGTTGCCTCTTTGCTCCGCTATTCACATTTTCCGCTATTTATACTTTGTGCTTGTACCCCCCTTGGGCTTTTCAAATGCAGACATTATCTATTACTAATATAATTGTAATCAGTTTTCATCTAATCTCCTTTTTTCATATTTGTGGTACCTTTATGTAATGTAGTGTAATGTTTATTTTTCATCTACCGTAGAGGAAAGAGAAAATGATGGAGTATATAAGAAACAAGAGATGTAAGCTCATATGGCACTTGCAAGGCTTGGTAAAAAGGATGAAAGTAGGAATTTGCCAATTCGTGGATTTGTTCTGATCATTTGCAAGCTAAACCCCTGAGATAAGAATAACGAGGGATCCTTGGAAATCACGAGAATGTATCGTTTGGTAAAATGTATTTATTGTTTCCACTTGGCTGTGATGGTGCGCACTAAGGGTGCTAGAAATTCATCTGTAATCAGAACCCTTGAGGCAAAAATGATCCTGGGACCGTTAAGACCATGAATATACATGGCCTAGTCAAAAGTATTTTTTTTTTCTCTTCGGTTAAGATGCGCACTTTAAGGGTGCTCTAAAGTCATTTCTAAGCAAAACCCTTGAGGCAAAAATGACCATGGGCTCATGGGGATCATAGAAATGTAAATTTTGCTTGAAAGTATTTTTTGTACTTTGCGGTGAAGAGAATACTTTAAGGGATGTTCGGATCTGGAAAGTGACAACTTCAAAGCCAATCTTTTCCAAGTCTCTAATGTTCGAGCCAAGTTTCGTCGTCCTAGCACATCTAGTAGTACCTTAAATCACGATCACCGTAATTCTAGACCACCCTCCAACTCCCCCCAGAGTGTCCGTATCCGGTTCGGTTTGTTACTGGTGTGTCTAGGGTTTACGTTTTTTCTTCCCGCAAGTGTCATCTCAATTGCTACACTCTAAGCGTGTCACAAAATTTCCGCCCCCCCCCCCTCCAGACTCCCCCACACTGATCGGACCCTGCCCGCACTTGAAATGGGACATCTGAGACATGAGTTCTTTCCGAATATCAGGTTTCATTAAGATCCGATCCCCCGTTCAAAAGTTGGACATTCCTCAAGATCCCTGATCCCCGTCGCCCCCCCCCCCCCGATGGTCAAATCGGAGAAACGACTGTTCTTAAGTAAAAATTGTCGAATCCTTGACGTGCCTGCCAAGTTTCATCGTTCTAGCACATGTGTAATTATCTTAACTAAGGATCACCGGAGTTCCCGAATCCTCCGTTGAACTCCCAACAGGGCCCGAATCCAGTCCGGTTCTGTCACTGATGTGCATAGGGCTTGTGCTTGTTCTTCCCACCAAGTTTCATTCCGATCGCTCCACTCGAAGCGTGTCACAAGGTTTCCGGTTCCCCCTGCCCCCCCCCCCCACAACATTCATTAGATCCGATCACCCCCATTATGATCCGATCACCCGTTCGGAAGATATACATGCCTCAAGATTCCGGATTCCCCCTCCCTCCAACCAACCCCCCCACGATGGTTGGATCGGGAAGTTGACTATTTCCCGGTTAATCTGATCGGATCCCTGATTTGCCTGCCAAGTTTCATTGTCCTAGCCCACCTGGAAGTAACTTAACTCCGGATCACCGGAACTCCGACCCCCCCCCCCCCCCCCCCAGCTCCCCCTACAGTAGACGAATCCGGTCTAGTTCTGTCAATGATGTACCTAGGCCTTGTACATGTTCTTCCCACGAAGTTTCATCCCGATTGCTCCGCTCTAAGCGTGACGCAAGATTTCCGGTTCCCCCTCCGACTCCCGTCTCCACATTCATCGGATTTGATCCGGACTTGAAATGTGACATCTTAGACATGACATCTTTCCAGATATCAAGTTTCATTAAGACCCGATCACCTGTTCGAAAGTTATGCATGTCCCTAAGTTCCGAATTCCGCCATCTCTCCCTCCCCCAACGATGGTCGGATCGGGCAAATGACTATTTCCAAGTTAGTTTGGTCGGGTCCCTGATATGCCAGCCAAGTTTCATCGTCCTAGCACATCTGGAAGCACCCTAACTCGAGAACAGTGGCCTGACAGAAACCGAAAAGTGATCGGTAAATATGGCACTTGAGCGGAGCTGCAAGTGCCATAAAAATGCAGGAAAGAGCTTGTTCCTCCACGCTTGAAATAATTAGTAACTATAATTGGTAAATTATTCCCACAGAAAGGAATCTTCTGTGGGTCACAGGTAAGAGCAGGCTTTCTTCAGAAATGACACCTGGCATTGAACATTTTTGAGGTTCGCTGTATTATTCACTGAAATGCACGCTTTTGTTCAGATTCAAATCCTCCGCGCCGGTGTGAAATTTGCCTTGTCGTGCCAGCAGTGCGTATTCTGTTAAAGAATTTGGTTCATAAGGGCCGAAAAGGGGGAGGGGGGAGACATCATTATCTTTCGATCGGTCAGAGTTTTTCGAACACACTGTTACCTCTGTTTTCTTCAAAATCCTCACGGTAGCCCACGTTATCCACACATTACTTGAACACAATTCACTCTTCGAAGCAAGGTAGCCATTGCTCATTATTTATTCAGCGATCTACCGCCGGAAACTAAAAGGATTACTAAACCATCGAGGAGAGGGTAAGAGGATTAATACAGCTAAGTATCTCATCACGCTGACGTTTAAATATTTCGGAAGAGGAAATCATCGGCCAGTTTGACATTTTTTTGGTCTCGAAAGCTGAAAACTATTTAGCTGAAATTTGGAACCTTCAAGAAATCACTATAACGAATTTAAAATCATTTACGGCGTTTGTTTATTGTGGCCCAGTTTACACCGAACAAAATATTAGAAGAAATCGATAAAGCTAGTAATTTGTTTGATTTTTTCTACACATTTTTCACGGTAGCAGTGTTCCAACGCCACCGCGGTTTTCCGCCACCATATTTTTTCGCCACCTTTTAATTCAGGTAGCGCAGGTAGCCTGTGCAGGTAGTTTCAGATTTAAATCTTTCAATGCGAAAAGGATGTTTACCGCCACCCAGGAAATTGTACGTCCCCAAGAGGATTAGAGGGGACCGTAGGGTCAAATCTTGTCAGACCCTATCTTGGTGATGGCGTGTCGAGCGCCAACCGGATTAAATATCACGGCTACTGGAAGTTAAAATTACGTATCAAGAAGGAAAGTCTTAAAGAGAAGTATTTCTGCGGGCGACTTCTCACCTTTTGAAATTTGAATAGTTTGGGGGCCTTGAGTTGTTGAAGCTGTACAGTTTCTTTAATTGGACTTAAATAAATAATTATTTGAAACATTAAGCTCAGCCTTCGTATTAGCTAGGATTAACGTAGATTTAACGTTGGTGGCCGTAAACCCCTCTTCGCGTTTAAGGATTTATATCTAGACTTACATGAACCAGCTACGGCGCTACCTGTACTAATGAGTTGGCGGAAAACATACGGAATGAGTTGGCGGAAAACATACGGTGGCGATGGACCTACCAAAATATTTGGCCCTTTCGCCTGACCCAACTAATCCTCTTGATGATGCAAGATTTCCTGGGTGGCACAGAACATACGGCGGCGCTGGGACACCCACTTCATTTTTCACACACCTGATACATAAAAAACATTTTGTTGGATCCATAGTCAAACTATGATCCCAGCCTCCCCATGTCGAGTGCTTCCAAGACGCGCCACTAGCTGACCCAGCGGTCGGCTCGAGTCGCGGCTTCACCTTGGGTCTTGGGGTAGGCGGTCTAGAATTAACGTTGCGACTGCTAGAATGCTTACGATGTAACTAATTTAAAAAAGTTCCTCACCAGATTCAAAATAATTCTTTATGTCTAAACCCAAAATGTAAAAATAGGCTGGCTTTTTAGTTAAACTTGCAAATATTTAATCGCTGAAAAACAGATTCCAGACTGAAGACCTTTCTTTTGTTTCCAGTGAAATTTGAAAGCATTCGACGACGGTTTTACTATAGAGAAAATTAAACGGAAAATCCAACATTTGAGCGAGCTTTCAAACATGACAGTGTAAAGCACGAATATGAAGGTCCGCATGAGATGTTGTCTATCACTTCCTTATTGGATGTGAAACTGAATCTTGTGTCACCGAAAGAACACCTGAGAGTGGAGATGAATATTATCGTCAGTAATTACGTCTGCCTTCGAGCGACGGTGATCGCTTAAAATGTGACACGCTGTCTTGTTTTTCTTGCACGAGCTGGGATCATTGCTGACATTGACAATGTAATCTATCACAGATGTGCTTTCTCCGTCAACAGCCACTTGACCGGCTGTTTTTAATTTCAGGGTTAGTAAGTTAGTTTCACAAAAGGAATGGCAACTTCTGCTCCTATAACTGCTCACAGCTTAATTTCCGTCCAATCTTTGTGTTCAAAGAAGCAAATCAAACAAAGTAGAACAAGATCAAAGGTTTCGACGGGATCTCAAAAATATAATATTTGATCCAGACTGCCCCGATGAAAAATTTATCTCAAATTAGTAGTATGAAGCTGTACGAAAAAGTAGCATGCAGTACGAACTGATGCCACTACATGCTTCTATATGAAGGCTTACATGCTACTATTAGCAAGACAAGATGCTACTGGATACTACTGCTTATGATTGGCCCAGTCTGAGGCGCATAAAATGATAGAATTCTTTACTATTACATATCAGTACATGCAACTTTTTCAAACAACTACGCAGGCTACACATTTTTTTTTATCGGGGTTGCGTCTTGTAGATAGGCCTATCCGGAAAATCTAATTCTTTACTTTTACCTATCAACATTTGTACTATTTAAATTTAGAAACAGATTAATGCCAATGGCTAGTCACCTGAGAAAACCAAGTTCAGGTATGGATTCAGCATGTGTGTTTACCCCTATGCGCCATATCTACTTTGACAAAATTGATGGAAAATTCGGGCCTTATTTCTGCCAAATAACCGGTTTCGATAGGATTCCGGATGTACTATTTGTCCGGCAAAAAACTAAAGCTCAAAACGAATTGATTATAATTACTTACCCCTATATCGAACCTGTAATCAACTTTGATAAATTGTAACTTTTAACAAATTTTCAGGTTTTGGCCGCATTCCGGGTTGACTATTTGTCCGACGAGAAAATAATCTTTACATACGGATTTAGCGTGCCTACTTTCCACTAAATCGAAACTCTAATCAACTTTGATAAATTGTAACTTTTAGCAAATTTTTCGGGTTTACCCGGATTCCGGGCGAACTATTTGTCCGGGTAGAAAGCGACTGTCATCAGCATGTCTTCTTACCTCTAAATCGAAGATTTAATCAGCTTCAAATAAAACTTTCACTTTTAATAAATTTTCCGATTTCGCTGGATTCCGGATAAATTAATTGTCCGGCAATAAAATAAATGTCAAAGATGAACTCAGCACAACTTCTTACCCCTAGATTGACTATTTCACTGACTTTTTAAAACATTTTTTTTGTCCTTTAATTTGAAAACCCACCCCACCCCTAAATATGGTGCTACAGGGCTCGTCTATGAACTTGACCTGTATTGACCCAAAGAGTCCTCATGCCAAAGTTTGAATAAAATATCTCAACCCCTTCGAGAGTTATCGTGCTAACATACGTACAACTTTTACGAAATCACAGGTATCCCGTCACTTACGTTTTGGGATCCCAAAAGGTAAAGTATGAACAAAACAGAGAGGAAGACTAATACACTAAAAAGAAACAAATCACAAGAGAATCGGCGATCGATCTTCAGTCAGAAGATTAAAACAAATCTTTCATGGCTTGAATGAGAAAAAAAGACTTCGAATTAACGTTTAAGGTTTCATGGAAAATTGCCACATTAGCAAAACATAAATAATAGGCAACAACACAGAAATATGCAAACAAAACTAGGTAGTAATGTGTAAATAATATTTACAACAACGTCCACAGAACTGAGAGAAAAAAAATTCGAAGACGGAACCGGACGAGCATTTGACGCTGACAATGGTTTTCTGTGTGTCCGAGTGTCTGGTTGGACAAGTTGTGGAAGTTGTTCGGGAAGAAGGCCGTGAATTGCTTTGGATTTCCTGAAGGCTGATTGCTTCTTTTTTTTCGACGCCAATTGTCGAAGTATAGTGTCCGTCCAGTCTTTAAAGGTTAAGGCCGGAGTGTGTCAAAGCGCATCTTCGTAATTATGGGTGATTCTAGCGATCTAAAAGCTCCGTTTATCCACAAGTCTTATACCCTGCTTTCCTGAGCTGTTTTGCCCTCCACTAGTTTTGGAAGGCAGTGTCTATCGTTCCCGGACCTGGAACTGATACCTCAAAAGCTAAAGGTCCTAGGAAAGATAGCTCCTATGGTAGTAATTACTCGACCTGTTCCTTCCTGACTCCAAGTTCCATACGGTCAGGTACTTTTATCTTCCCAAGATACAAGTACTCCACCAGTCTAGCTTTGATAGCGACTGTAGGCTCGATTCCTCGACTGGTCGAGTTCTAATAACTCCTATAACCCTGATTACTCGACTGGTAGAGTATTATTAGCTACTGTGTGTTAGTCTGCTCGACCGGTCGAGTACTTTTAGCTTTTGAGGTATCAGTTCCAGGTCCGGGAACGAAAGACACTGCCTTTTGGAAAGTGACGCGGAAAGTGAATCCACTACGCGAGTGGAAGAAGATTTGGCAGGTCAGCGAGGAGTTAGAAAGGCGCAATGCTGGCGCAACGACTAGTTCTGTGCTCGGCGGATTCTCGATTTACTTTTGGGAAAGTGAATCCGTGAGGACGCCAGAATCGACCTTTAGTGGACTCATGCAACAGTGTAATTTTAACAACCCGCTTCTGGATTGATTGGTTTTGCAATTCAGTCGTATGGACTGGATTACCAAGCGGAGCTAGTGTATTCGATAAAGTAGAGTCCAAAGACCGTAGCATTGGAAAGACAGGAAACTCCCATAACCACCACGGGTCGCGATAATCACCGCTTCCTAGCGGTTGGACTGTCGTTAAAACGTCTCGCTGTTGCCATTTTGACCGATCCCTTCTTCCAAAAATTCGTCACACTCTCACGTGTCACGTGTTGTTGTTACAAGCAAATCCTCTTGGTCTTTCGCCATTTTTTATTAGTTGCGTTTGTGCAGATAGCATGGTATCTGATACCAAGGTCTAAAGTTGTTTTCGCAGTTACCGTGATATCTGATATCACAGGTCAAAAGGCGTTTTTGCAGTTATCGTGGTATCTAAAAATTCATCTCACTTTCGTCAATTTTGTCAAATTGGTGAGAAAGAAGTTTAGCACTTAGTAATGTAACTGGATATCAGTTTCTCTTATGGGATGACTTCGAAAAGCGCAACTTCGGCAATAGTCGTTTTTGCAGAGCAACCGTGTATCAGATACCACGTGCAAAAACGACTAATTGCAGATTCAGTTACCGTGGTAACAGATACGATGATATCTGCAAAACGCAACTATTGTTTACTCTCACATTCCTTTTCTCGATTTTCTACGACGCGATTTCTGCATGTTTTCCGCTCTTTCCCGCTGTTATGGTATTTGGTGGAGTCGGTACATCTTGCAACTGAAAACAAGGCTAACCCGTTCAAAGCCAGTCAAAGCCAATTGGGGAGGAGTTAAGGGTTGACGAGTGATAGTTTTTAGCTAAGCCCCGCCCTGTGGGAGGAGCTACACAGTCGATGAGTGATGCCGATAGAGTTGCGCAACCTATACCTCTTCAGGTAGCAAATTGTACTTCAGAGTTTAATTGTCATTATTTCAGGCCCTGTCAATTGACATTGGCAGCGTCGAGGAGCTCAACCTTGCAGCAACTGGTAATGTCCCGAGTGAAAATGATTGGATGCTCGCTGATGACACCGACGTCATTCAATTTGCCGGATTCGAGGTCAACTTGAAACCACTGGAGATCAGGACTTTTGCTTTGAGGCCGGTACCCGTAATGTAAGTTGACGCTGTTTTGTACACATCCAAGTGGAAACAAGTTAGTGGTTTATGATACTCTTTCAATTAAGCGTTCCTTCAATAATATCTCAGCAACATCTTAACTCCCAGCGATTCCTTCAAGGAAACTCACCGAAATCACGGACAACAAAACGGACAAGTCAGCTACATTTTATTAGAGCTATATTTCGGCCCTTCTTGGCAAGGGTCCTCAAGGCTCAAGACGCTGAAGCTGAAGAATGAACATGTGGGAAAACAATCAAAGATTCTTCACTAAAGTCTTTGATTCATGTGGGCCGTGGAGGTGGGAGACACCATCATTTTTCGATGGGTCGGACTTTTACGAACACACTGTTACCTTTGTTTTCTCCAAAATCCTCACGGTAGCCAACGTTATCCACAAATTACTTAAACACAATTCACTCCTGAACGCCAATCCGCCATTGCTAATTAACAGTTCATATCCGCCATTGCTAATTAACTATTCATTGATCTCCTGACGCTGGTCAGAAGATTACTAGAACCTTCGAGAAGATCGAGTGTCGTGTAAGAGGATTAAAACAACTAAGTTTGTACCCATGTGGACGTTTAGATATGTCGGAAGAGGAAATCATCGACCAGTTTGGACATTTTTTCGTCTCGGAAGCTGAATATTGTTTAGCTCAATTTCAGATTCTTCAAGTTATCACTATAACAAATTTAGTATAATTTACGGCGTTTGTTTGCTGTAATCTAGTTTACATCCTTAATTCTTTGGGCTTATGGGAATCAACAAGAAAAAACAGAAAACAAAATACTTAAGAAAATCGATAATGTAAATAATTAGTTTAATTTTTCTATACATTTTCCATATGCCTGCTACAATAAAAACATATTGTTAGATCCAAAGTCAAACTATGATTCCGTCCTCCCCATGTCGGATCCCACCCAGCGGTCGGATCGAGTCGTGGCTTCGTCTTGGGTCTTGGGTGGGGTGAGGGGTCTAGACGTAGCAAGTGCTAGAATGCTTATGATATAACTCCTTTAAATATCTGATTTTGTAAACTTATTTGAGAATTGAAATCACAGCACCAGCTTTAACTCCAACCAGTTTTCAGAGAAAAAGTTCACACGATTAGATATTTCATGAAGAATCTTTGATTATTTTTCCACAAGCTCGTTCTCGAGCTTGAGCCTAAAGAGGACCCTTGCCAAGAAGGAACGAAATATAGCTCTAATAAAGTGTAGCTTACTTATCCGTTTTGCACCGTCAAATATCACAAAAAATAGCTACTAGAATATTTATTTATTGCACCTTGCACCACCTGTTCTTTTCACTAGTGAGCCTGAAGAGAAACCTTGCCAGAAACGGCCGGAATATCGCGCGAATACAACTCAGCTGAAGTATCCGTCTAACTCTGTCAAATAGTATCCTTCCAGTTCTCCATATACCCGTTCAGCGCTTTCAAGCGGACTAGTTTCTGTTAATCCCCCAATGCCTCACCGTCAGCACTTATTGACAAATATAGTAAAATAGATTCTACAGGTTTATGAGTAGAAAATCTGCAATCTGCTGCCCAAGTAATGGAGGTTTTGCAAATGCCTAAGTAGTGTAAAAGTTATCCACTACCTTTTGGATCTGACTTTTTACTATATCTACACAAATGTTGATTATGAGACAATGGGTGACTAATGCCGGGGCCACATTCAGTCACATCTGTACGTAATTTAGTTCGGTAATTTGGTTATTACCCACTCTTACGTTTCATCCTGGTCACACTTGGAACAAAAAAACTCAAGACATATTACCACCATCATCCATGCGGTATAGGTAAACAGAACTAGCTAAAGTCAGTAGTTGCGTGTTTGCAGATACCATGGTCTCTGATACCACGGTCTAAAGTCGTTTTTGCAGTTATCTTGGTATCTACCACGGTCAAAAGGCGTTTTTGCAGCTATCGTGGTATCTAGCCAGTTATCGTGGTATCTGATATTCAGATACCACGGTCCGACCGTGGAGACTGATCGTAACATCTGAAAAATTCATCTCACTTCCATCAGTTTTTGTCGGGAAAGAAGTTTGGCTGAATATCAGTTTTTCTTTTGGGATGGCTTCGAAAAGCGCAATTTCGGCAATTGTCGTTTTTGCAGAGCAACCGTATATCTGATACCACGGTAACTGCAAAAACGACTAATTGCAGATCCAGTGACCGTGGTAACAGGTACCATGGTATCTGCAAAAACGCAACTAGTGACTGTCGTCTGTGATTGGTCCAAAGTTACGTTTTAAAATGGCGGAGATATTGCTTTCCGTCTCGTCTATTTTACGTTTTAAGCGTATTTTCTTCCCAGTTTCGACCATAAGACGGTCTTATTACCGGCGTTATTACCAGGTGTGACCTGGGTGTGACTATAGTGGGGCCCGGGCATAAAGAAACTAGTTCACTTGGGGCGCTGAACTAGAATAAGGCCAATTGACCCCCTAGCTGACTCCAGGTGCGCCACCAACGTCCTCATGTTCGCAGAAAAGAGTCCATTTCAATCCCAATTGGCCTTACACGGGTTCAGCGCGCCTGATTGGTCTATTTGTGTTCTCCTCTCGCCTCATTATGTGCAGACGTCACACAGAGATGGTATAAATCACCGATTAGAAAAGAAATGAGCTAACTTTTTTGAATTAAGAGCAGTTCAAAACGACCATCAACAGAGAGATTCGCTTTCAGCTGAAGGAATATAATAAAGTACTTCGTATAGCAGATTTTTAGTTAAACGTTGATGATGCTGATGATCATTGGAGGACCAATAGGAAATAAAACACTTGCGGGGTGTTCCACCCTAGTCACCGTAGTTACCACGCATGACGTCACAAACCCTGGCATCTTGGCGTCAAGGCTGGAACGCATCTTTCTATTTTCGGCAAAATATCATGCCATTGGCTAATCGGGCCAATCATCTCACAGGGATCGTAGTTACCACACTTACTACGCTCTCGCAAGCGTGGCAAGCAAATAGTTAATATTTGGTACTACTTCGAGAAGGTTGGAACGGTCAGCGTATTAACTTTTCACGACGTTGGAACGGAAATAGTAACTAATAGTTTATTGTTAGATGGGTGAAACACGCCGATGGTGGCTCTGAACTAGCATGTGGAGTATTCATAACCGCTTTATCAACCCATTATCTTCCAACGTCGTCAAAAGTAGATACGCTGAGCTAACGCTGACCGTTCCAACTTTCTAGAAATGGTTGCTGTTTGCATACCTCCCTCGGCAGCGTAGCCTGCCTTGTAAATACGACTTATGTGGCACGACTGATGGTCCATTTACACACTGCGTAAAATCCGAGAGATTTTACGCTCGGATTTTACGCAGTGTGTAAACCCACCATGACCTGATAAGTGCCATATAGAGAGATTACAGACCACCCGTACCCGATGAAGACGGACAGAGGCATAAAAAGAGTAATTGCACATTGTGAGGCATAGGGATGTGGGCTATGAGACTGAATTATACCCTTTTTATAACTATTCTGAGCCTGTAAATGATCGGCAACATTTCGCTGGCTCTTCCTCAATTGTATAACCAGAGCTTTGTAGAAAAGTTTCATCGCGAATGAGAGCTTGGATGCTTCAAACTTTCGTTACCAAAACGAAGTTTGTCTATTGGGTGTTTTTTGAATGACGAGGGTTTTTTGGATAGGAGGTGAGACTCCGTTTTTTGTGCCCAAACTTCGAAGCCTTCAAGCTCTCATTTTCAAGGAAACTCTTTTCCAAAAATGTGATGAGAGAAACAAGAAATAGTCCAATTAACTTTTTCAGCCGTTCACTGGCTCATAATGTCTCTAAGTCGAAAGTCAAGCCTATGTTAAATTACTTTGTTATGCTCCTCTAGTGATGTTGTAGAAATATCCGTTTCGTCGAATAGGGTGCAATCTCTCTATTTTCTCAAAAGTAGAAAAATGCGTTCCAGCCTTGACGCCAAGAAGCCAGTGGCCGTGACGTCATACGTATAGTTACCGGGTAAGTAGGATGGAACACGACCGTATATCCTCCTTTGCCTCTAGAGGCGCCAAGGGCATCTGCAAAGAGTCTCCATTCGTTTGTGAAGCTTGTGGAAGAGGCGATGTCCTATCGTTCCAGCTGTAATGAGTAGAGGTGCCGCAGGTCATTGTTGCAGATGAGACGGAATGTACTTTTGGATCTTCCTCTGTGATAAGTGCACTCGGGCCACCAGAAGAATATGGCTTTGGGGATGCTGGAGATCCTGGATAGTGTGCGAAAATCGGAGAGCAAGGCGGGGGGGGGGGGGATTACACTGTTATAACGACGAAGACGTATTGTCGTATTGTCTATTGGTCGTCTTTTATTGTTTTTAGCCAAAAGGTCAACTACTGTTGGTCGACTTCGTCGGTTTTCTTAAGGTAGGGTGGGTCCAGGCGACCCCTCCACCGGTGACCTTTAGGTACCAAACCCCCATCGCCCCATCCCACCCCGAATGCATATATGTAGGAAATTGGAAAACTTTATTAAAAGTTGTAGTTTCGATCACAAGCCCTTGAGGATTTTCCATAAACACACGAGTTTAATGAAAACGAGGCGGCTCGCAGGCTGCTTGCCTCTGGGCATACTTTTGTAAGAATATAAAAAAAAATCCAGAATTTATCAGCATGTCTAGACAAGTCCGATAAAGGACAACTGACTGTGGGCGGGGTGGGGTGTACCGGGGTGGTTTTCTCCGGGGGAGGGCCGGGGGTAGTGGGGGTTATGTACAGGGAGCGTCGGGGGGGGGGGGGTAGCTGAAACCCTTCAAGGTGCAATCCCGCTATGGTAGAGACATTACCAACCGATATAGAACTGCAAACAACTAAAAGTTGACTTTCGTTGTGAGAATAGGTTATGACCCCCTTTTTTTAAGCCAAAGTAGAACTGGATTTCTCAAAGCCGGTCTTTCAGGAATGCTGCTGTGTCCTTAAGCTCTTCGATGTTCGGGTTTCTGCTTGCTTTCTGCCTTCTTCTTCTAAGAAACTAATGTGACACGACGGCTGTCTAAAGAACTAGTCTACTCAGTTTCATAGGTATGTTTATGCATGTGTTATTCTTATATATGTTTGTAATGTAAGTGTACGAAAAAATATACAAAGAAAAAGCCAGCGATGATTGTCCAGTACGGCGAGTGTGCAAATAGTCCTTCATGTGATCAGCCATTTACGAATTCCTGCTGGTGGTTATAGTAATGGTTAACAACAGCACTTAAGTTATTAAAATGCTCATCGGGCAGGATTTGAACCCTCAACTTCTGATACCGACGCTATAACCATTAGAACACCGAGGGGCTGGTGAGCATAGATCGCAAACCACTATGATCGCCAGACACGGTCTCCACCTACGAAGCAAGAAGGTCGCCGGTTCGGATCCCGACTAACGAGTATTTTTGTCTTTGAGTTCACTGTGAATGGTAGACAGCAATACTAATAGTAAATAAATATTCTTTCAGCCCAAGCTGACTGCGAGTCGAAGCTGGCAACGACAAACGGATAGGGTAGCTCAATTTTATTAGAGCGATTATTGCGGCACTTCTTGGGAAGGGTCCTCTTCAGGCTCAAGCGAAGCATAGTGAACTTGTGTTCACTTCCCAGAACCCTTGCCAAGAAGGGCCGAAATATCGCTCTAATAAAGTTCAGTTTGCGGATCGATTTGTCACTATCAACGATGAGAATAGTAAAGAATTATACTGAACAGAGTGATAGATAATCTATGATACCCTTGAAACTATTAGTCAATTCAGCATCGACCGCATCTTCGGTAAGGTTTTGTTACCGAAACTCCAATTATACACGTCCTTGTGGAATTTTTAATTTGCAAGCTTGAACACGTGCCCACTACGATGACGGTTAATACTGAATTTTGACCGAATCGATTCAGAACTTCCGTTAATTTAATTTGAATGTCAAGTCTCCTAAAACTCTGTATGTAATGGGGAGAATGCACTACTTGGCTAGTTTCACTATGCACGTAAGATTGCGTCGATCTTGCATGAGGAGTAGGCTAGAAAAATATAAAATAATGGTATCATCTAGGGGCGCCCTTCCCCATAAATTCTTTGATGTCTTCATGGGCCTCTGCCATTAGTGCCCTGGATGAGGGCACTAAAACGCCTATGAGGCTCCGTCATTGAGTTCTCGGCTCCTGAATGTAATTAAATACTATTTTAGGATTTATTTGTCACGGTTTAATTCACGTGCATAAAATCAAGCTTTACGTTTTTTTTGTTCGTAGTTGCAATTGGAAGATACGGTAACTATGTTTTCAGGATGAACAAAGAAATTGAAAAGAAAAGTCTCTCTACGATTGCCCAATAACTAGTCTTCCCTCTCGTTGTGTGTTTAAGGTTATAATTATACTAATAAACAATGAATAATTATTTTTTTACCTACATGGGGCGTTGCCAAACCCTTAAAAATTGATTTTTTTCGCACAATGCGAAACCACCTCCCCCTCTCCTAAATATAAGACTCTGAAACCCGTCGACAAACCCGACATGTAGCCTACTTTGACCGATAGAATCCCCAAGCCAAGTTAGAAAAATATGTCAAAGACCCCTTCGAAACTTATCGTGCTTACAGGCGGACGAATGGAAAAACTTTCCAAAATCATGGGTCTCCCGTCACAAGAGTCTTGTGACGGCAAGTGCAACTTGTGCTCCCAAAAATATTGGAATACTTGGAAACTCTGCTGGGTATCTCAGAGACTATACAATACTTCGTCTGTTTTCAGCCTCGCCCCCCCCCCCCCCCTCCCTCCCGTGGTTTGATGGGAAATTCAGAAAAAGTTGCAAATCATGTTCCTAACCAATGAGCTCATCAGAAGCGATCCGCATCAGCTCAGACGAGGAGAAGAGAAGAATCAATTTATCTCCGTTACGATGGATTAACAGTAGGCTACACAGGAAGTTCGAAATGTTGGGATTGGGACAGGACAAAGGACGTAGGGTTAATCGTGGGGTCGTCTCCAACGTTAAAGGAATAAAGCCCCGATCATTATGGCTGAACTAAAAACATATATTCTTTCTTAACTTTATCCTTCGGTTTAATCCTCAACTTACGTGGTCGCTCTGATACGGCGCTCATGAATATCACAAAAGCGAACACACTTCAGGACGCAACGTGTAAGCATTGAGGAACTTCTACCATACCTGTGAACAGCTGGAGTACGTTATCAAAATCATCGCTTTAGCGGCAGCGGTTTTCAATCCTCTCATTTACTAATTTCTAGTATCGTTTTCAACGTTATTAATCTTAGATACACACGAATTCACAAAAATAACATCTATAAATAGTTCGTACTACAGTGGCTTTAAATTTTCTTGTGGTGCTTTAAAAAACATTTTGACTAGTTGGTGGCTGTGGCTCGGAAGTAACCTTTCGGCTTTGCTCTTCTTTTCTTCAGTGCTTTCGGCAAGTCGCTCGCTGAGGACTCTCCTTCTACTGCCATCACCTCTTTCAGAGCCTCAAACTGACCTGGAAGAAATAATCATGACTGCTCTCTTTGAAAATACTCCTCTGAATACTCTATATGACTAAGTCCGAAACTCACCAGTGAACGTCGCGAAGAACAAGAAACGTCACTCAAACGAACCCTCAAAATTGATTTAGATCTTGTGTGACCAATCAACAATCTTTGCTGTCGTGGCGTTTCTGGCTCTTCGGTGGGGACCCGGGGATTCTGCGTCGGCGCGTTGAGTTAGTCGTCAAGAGTACTAACTAGGTCATAGCATCGTGACAACCCCTCCTCTTTGCGCAGGAGTTATTTCAACCTCCTGCCAGTTGTTAGTGAGCTACCTACCATTGGAACTTGCAGTGTTATTATAACTGTTCCGATATGTGGTGGTAGTTTCAAAATCTGAGTAGAAAATGTATTTTTATACAATAAAAAACTGAGGTGAATGAAAAAGATTCTGTTTCCATTCGCACATTCCATTCCGACCAGGCTGATCAATAAATAAATATAATATAAATAAAAATAGAATCCTCGAGAAAATTCGCCCCCTTGTACGATATGAGTACGAGTACGCTCCTTTATTGTACAGCACTGGATTGAGAACGCACTGGATTGAGAACGAGTACGCTCCTTTATTGTACAGCACTGGCTTGCCGAACTTGCCGCTTTTGTCAGGTACACCATAACTACATAACAAAATAATCAGGTGACTGTACAGAATAAGGCTGTATTCAGACAGGAGAAGGCAATAGTCAATAGTCGTAACCAATAAAAATAAAACATTAACCAGCAAAACATTGTGTGGGATACGTTTGTCACATGTTCAAAACTTCGACAAACGCTGGTACAAAGCTCTTTCTGTAACGCTCGGTTCTTGTACTGACGGGGTTCAGAACCGGGACTTTCTGTGCTGTAGCTCGAGCTAATTTAGGTTTTGGCGGGCAATATGGGGCTGGAAATAGGTGCTCAAAACTTGGGTGGGAACGCAGATTATTCCCGAAATAGTACAAAGAGTACCATGTCGGGCTGCTAAGGTTGGGATTTGAAGTTCATTGAGGAGGAGGTTATAAGGCACTTTGCCCTGACAGTAGATAATTCCCAAGGCTCTCTTTTGAATAGTTTCAAGCTTATCAGACTGATCTACCGTCTTAAAGCTACCGTCCCTGTTCTGGGTCGGGATGCCAAAAGCTAGGCGCCACTCTGTGTTAACCATGATCTTTTTCTAAAGTTTGCTTAGTTTTGCTTTTGAGTTATTGTCGTAGCCATCCGCGTAAAAAGATGCACACTTTTACTTGCAAATTAGCCTAAGCAAAACGTACCAAAAAGTACCCTACCAGTATCATACGGTTCGCTCCTTTCACTACCAGCCACAATATATCTTTGGTAATTTGGTTTACGTGCACGCCGAACCACAACAGCTGTATAATAACAATGGACCAGCAAAATCACGCAAGAGATCACATAACCTGACCAGGGGTTCCAATCAAATGAAATTCGTTGACTTAGTAGTTCCTGTGTTTTTTTTTTTTTCAAACCGCCCCGTTTTTTTTATCAATACCATATTCATTTATGATGGCGATCCAGGAAAGGAAAGCCAGGGACACAAAGTGCTTCGGCATCTTACGATAACTGTGATAGACTCGCCCCTTACGCTATCCCCCCGCCCCTCCAGCTTGGTTCGCAAATAAAGATGTGAGCCGAAAAAGGCTACAAAAGTGAAGGTCAGTTGCAATGAACCTACCATCTTGGAAAGTGGAGTCGTCTGAAGATTTGGGCTTGAACCCGTATGGCCGTGCATCAAGCTGCTGGGAAGGGCTGGCCCAGTCCTGCACTTGAATGTCATGCGCAGAAGTCGCACTGCCAAACTCTTCTTCGGTGCGTACCTCTTGCGCTTGTACATCTACTTGTGCGTAGCCAGCTTGACCGAAATTGTTAACGATCTAGGCAGAGATCAGAAGATTAGTGAATAAGAAGACAAATAACGTCGTTTCAGGGTCGGATTTCCTCTGAGGCCAACCTAGGATATGTGTCTAGGGCGAAGCACTCAGGTGAGGGTATATGCAAAAGAATAACGACCAAATTTTTACAAGTTCTCCAGTATCACTTTGAAAAGGCTATGTATAATGTTGTAAAACGCGTACGGTTTCATCCTTGCCGCAGAGTGAATACCTTCTCTTCTTTGTGATTTTGCGGATCACCATCACGGCAAGTGCTGAACTAGTTCTTGTGTTCCTCGCTAGAGGATGTCGAAATTTATACTTTGACGAGGGGGAGGGCGCACAGGACATGTTAAGAGGGGGTGCAGTATTATTTACTTCGAGTAGGCAGTAGAAATATGTAAATCTGGCCTGCTAAGTTTCATGGAAATTAATGACCTTGTCTACTTTTTCGGACCAAAATTAGAAATAGGCGTTCGTTTTCCTTTAAACTTTTTGGATTTGGATTTGGAAAAGCAAGATAAAAAATAATCAACCGCCCTTCATTAGTCACAACGCTGGAGGCAGAGAAGCAACTATGCTTATCAGGAAACGCTGGCAAAAATATATAATCTGACGAAGTTCTGAAGTTTAGCTATCAGCGATATCAGTTATTGAGTAGCATTGAGCATATTGCAACTTCTTTAACTTTGTACCAAACTGTACCGTCTTTGTGGTGCGTCTGAAGCACTGGGTACAAGCCGTTGAGGCGGCATGAATCCTACTTTGTCTTCTTCTTCCATAATACACGAGCCCTGTTCTGGCGTAATTACTCTCCTTGACAAATTTCGATGTTTGGCGGCTTGTTTTTGCACATTTGTGGTTGGCAATTCAGCGCTATAAAACTAAATAATGGAATATAAATCAGGTAAGAAAAAGTAAAGGTTAGAAAGCATGTGGGTTACTACGGGTTACGTTGTGTGCAAAGTCAGCAAGTATTAGTATGGTTAGTGCTCAAGTCAACTGAAGCGGCTGTGTAGTTAGGGCTTGCCATCAACCGACTTGACTTGCCTCCTCACGAGGTTGACCCTGCTGTTGGTCTTGATACCCCCAATCAGCAACCTGTTCTGGCACTTGCGTCTCTTCTTCTGTTCTCTTTTCAGTGCCAATTTCCTCCATCGTAACAGGGTCATTATCGTATCTTATTTTCTCCGCTTCCACACTCTCGGAAGCTGCTTCACTTTCATCACTAGCGTAATTTTCGTCTTCAGTGTCAGCATGTTGGTTTGTTAGCTGAATGGAAATGACTTTCTCCTGTACATCTGCCTGTTGCAAGAAAGCAATTAGCAAAATGTTTCACTTTCGTTCGCGTGGATGTCTGACTCTCAGTGACGGCTGTTTAGAGCTGATGAGAGAAACTACGTAAACCTACCGCAACTCTCGAGTGGATGACGTTGTCTTGTTTACATTTTATTATGAATGCGTGCTGCTGCTGCTATTCCACGTCTCCTATAGTTGCATTTTTATATGTAGTTTCAGCGTAGTTTCGCATAAAAGCCCTTTTATTTGTCGATCCCATTTGCTGTAGTTTCGAACCTGAAACTACGGAACTCAAACTACAAACTACCTCGCAGACTTTGGCGCAGTTAACTTTTCGGAAACAAGAACCCAATAAAACGCAAGTAAGACAAAACAGGAGCAAACTACAAACTTTGAAGAAACAGAAGTGAATAAAAAAAACGCAACTTATGACTGTGAGCATTACTGGTCATCAGTAACGAAAATCTTTGAACAATTTCCTCAGGAAAACATGGAAAGACATAATAAAAAGAAAATTTCGAGGCAAGTACAACTACGCATGGTGAATAAAAGTGAATAAAAAAAACGCAACTTATGACTGTGAGCATTACTGGTCATCAGTAACGAAAATCTTTGAACAATTTCCTCAGGAAAACATGGAAAGACATAATAAAAAGAAAATTTCGAGGCAAGTACAACTACGCATGGAGGTCCCTGATCTTTTGAGTGAGGGATTTCACCTATTTTGTTTGCTTTTGTGAGGGGGGGGGGAAATAAGAAGAAAAAAAGAAAATGAAGATATTCCTTCAGCCCAAGCTGACTGCGAATCATATTTGATTCGCAATGCAAAATGGATACGTCAGCTATATTTTATTAGAACTATATTTCCGCCCTTCTTGGCAAGGGTCCTCTTTAGGCTCAAGCCGCTCAAGCTGGAAAATGTACTTGTCAAGAACAAGAACACACGAACAAACCTGATCTTTTGGTTAGGGGTTTAACCTTTTTTGAGTATTTTTGTGTGGAAGGAAGATAACTAAAAAAAAAATCAAAGACAATCGCAGCCTGTCATGGAGGTCCCTGATCTTCGGTTTAGGGATTTTTATCTTATTCTGTCTGGAAATGAAAAGACAAAATGAATAAAAAAGAAAATTGTAACCACCCATGGAGTTCCCTGACTTGTGGGCTTGGGGAGGTAACCACCAGAGAGGCCCCTGGTTGTTCGGTTCAGGGATTTAACCTATTTGTGTGTGAAGTTTCATTTTCCCTCTCCCTGATCCATCTTTACTTAGACGGGCGAAAATACTAAAGAAAAGCTTAATTTAGTTTAACAATACAGTTTACTCACCCCTTTAGGAATCACTTGTGTATCTATGCCTGCAGGTTCGATGGTAGGCTGGTCAATCTGTGGATAGCCTCTCTGCTCGGCCTGATTTACTTCGGGTTCGGGGTTGCCTCTCGCAGCTTGGGGCTCCGAAGAACCGAAGGGGGATCCAAATCCCCCGAAACCTGACCCGAAGAATCCAAATCCAGACGATTTGCCGGACGGATTTTCCCACGGCGAATCTAAGACAAACACATGTAAAGTACTAATTTTTCTTAAAAGATGCCATATGTTAGACTTGAATAGATACGTCCTTAATGAATTCAGATAGAAAGTGAAGTCAAAATTTCTGGATTTTTGTTTATGACAGTCATTCAAGAAGATGACATATGACGTGACATAGAATCTGTGTTATAGCATAATAGGAGATAGTTTATACTTCATTTACCTTACTCAGGCATTAAGACTCCGTAGGAACCATTCTGAAACCCGCAAAATCGCAATACCTCACTTGTTTTGTAGGCAGTAGAGCCCTTTGCATCTATACATGCTCCGGTAATTTCAGGCGTGGGGTAATGCGATTTCGTTAAGACCGGCGCGTAGAGAGACTGCCTGATGTAAACATGATATTTGTCCAAGAAATCTTGGTCGTCGGTAGCTGGACTCAAATGTTTACAAAATAAAGACTGTATGATAAAGAAAAATCGAGGGAAAAAGACATCCCTGCAGATTATTGTAAAATGGTGTGTAAGACTACCTAGAACGCCACTGGAGTCAGATAAAACTTTTTTTTTCTTACAAGATGCAATAACTGACCTTTGAAAAAGCTGTCGACTCCACCAAAGCCGAACCCTGGGCTATTTTTGGCCTTTTCATTTTGAGGGGGCTGGTACGGTGGCGATCCACCATATCCGTTGTCACGACTTTGCTGTGATGGGGGTTGCCCATAAGTTTGCTTGGGGTAGGATGGAGGTGACGACTCTTGCGCCTTTTCGACCGGGGTATCGTCTCGATAATACGGGGCGAAGCTCGAGGGAGTGTAAGTTGTGGTAATTGGCGCTGGGGGCAAGGTTGCTGGAGGTAGCGTGGGAAACGTTTCTTTGTACAGCCTCTCTGTAGTTGTTGGGAAGTTTGGTTGAGAGAAGAAGAAGGTTGGAGCTTCCGTCGGTGGTTCAGTTTGGAGGGCAGATTCAAACTGCTGTTGGATGTAAGAAGGAGGAGCGACCGAGGGAGCAGATGGAGCTGGTGGATATTCCGGCCGAGGTGCCTTAGTGGGTTGATACTGCTGCTGGATATAAGCAGGAGGAGCGGCCGAGGGAGCTGGTGGAGCTGGTTGATACTGCGGACGAGGGGCCTCCGTGGCTTGCTGTCTATAGGATCCTTCTGTTCGTGCCGGCTTCTCCTCAGCTTCTTGTGTTTCGTAGCCTCCGTACTTGTTGCCTCTTCCTTCTTGAGACCCAGCGTAGTTCCCGAATGATCCTAGGTCTTGGGATAGACCAGGAAATCCTGCAAATTGACTAGCAAACGAGCTCTCCCCTCCCTTGCCACTAGACTGCTGAGGGTCGGTTGGAACGAAGGAGTTGTCGTTAGACCCAAAGCTAGGGGGACCTCCAAATCCGGACGGTATCTCTGGGGCAGGGAAGCCACTGAAATATGATGACTCTTCCTGTGCGGATCCGTAGCCACCCGAATATGGGGACTCGGGATAGCTGGGTGGGGCGGTTGTTGGTAAAAAGTATCCATCATTTTGCTCTGGAGAAGAAGGTGGTTGGTACGCAGGAGCAGCAGGCGCTTGGTAAGAAGGAGCAGCAGGCTGTTGGTAGGCAGGAGCGGCAGGCGCTTGGTAAGCAGGAGCAGCAGGCTGTTGGTAAGCAGGAGCAGCAGGCTGTTGGTAAGCAGGAGCAGCTGGCGCTTGGTATGAAGGAGCGGTAGGTGCTTGGTAAGCAGGAGCACCAGGTGCTTGGTAAGCAGGAGCCGCAGGTGATAATATCGCTTGGTCATTGTAGGCAGGGGGTGCCGTTATCACATCTGGATATGCGGGAATCGAAACTGGCTTGGGAGTCGGTAATGGAGCGTTGTATGTTGCTGCTGGTGGACTGTATGCGGCTGAAGGTGGTGCCTTGGCAACTGGAGAAGCTGGGCGTGGCGGTGTTCCGTAGGGGTTGACAGCGGCTGGTTGAGAGGGAATGATTATCGTGTTGTAAACTGGCTTGATAGGAACAGGGCCTCTGTATGATGGCGACGCTGGTTTGGCATGGGGCTTTGCAGCTAGTGGTGCATATGCTTGTGGGGACGGTGGGGCTGATGCGTATGACTGAGCTGGAGCTCCGTAAGACTGAACCGGCTTTGCTACAGGAGCACCATAAGATTGGGCCAGCGGAGCTCCGTAAGATGGCTTTGGCTTTGGTGGTGCGCCATAGGCTTGCTTCGGTTTCTGTGGTACTCCATATTCTTGCTTTGGCTTCTTGAGAGCTGCCGTTGGCTTTTTGGGAGCACCATAAGCATTCTGGGGCTTCTTTGGTGCGCCATACTCTTGGGCTGGTGGTGCTGCGTATGACTGCTGCGGGGTGCCATATGAGCCTTTCGGTTTCTTCTGCTTCTTCGCTTTCTCTTTCTTGTGCCCCTTCGTTTCTTGGGGAGCCCCGTAGCTTTGCTGAGGGGGAGCGCCATAAGACTGCGATGGAGCTCCATAACTTTGGGCTGGAGCAGCCGGTGGAGCTCCGTAACTCTGCTGTGGCGGTGCACCGTAGCTTTGCTGGGGAGCACGGTGCTCCTGTGGGGCACCGTAGCTCTGCGGAGGAGCTCCATAGGTCTGTTGTGGTGCACCGTAGCTCCCCTTATTCTTTTTGCTTTTCCAGATTCTTGGTAAGATGTCGCGGGGCCCTGACTTTTCAAATTCCTCCGACTCGCTCGAGTCGGCTTCTGTGGATTCCTCGTTTCTCCCACCAAAGAATTTCATCATTCGTGGGGATTTTTCGGATGAGGATGTTTCAGCAACTTCATTTTCTAGCTGACCGTGAACAGCACCGAGTAAACAGAGGAGTGTCCCGACTGTAATTGTTGTCCTAGAAAAATTATATGTTAACAAATAATATGTCGTTGTTTGTACGTTAATTATCAGAGAGCAGGGCCGTATCTGGGGGGGGGGCCGAAACACACAAATAGTCATTTTTATAGGCTTTTCCCTCTGATCTATGTCTTTTCTGTACTTTTTTGTCCGACCCGCATGCAAACCCCGCCCCCCCCCCCCCCTCCGGAAAAAAATCCTGGATACGGACCTGTCAGAGAGTATTTTATTTGTACGATAATCATCAAAGATCCGGATTTCACAAAAGCTTCACGGATTCACGCACTGGGAATTTCTTCCGGAATCCTGGTTTAATTTCTAAGTTATTGTTTCCAGTATTTCTGCGATTATGCCGTTATCCACGACAAGGATTCCGAACGTCGGTGAAATTCCCTGTTTTTCTAATCACCCTTGCCTTTAATTGGCAACCGAACTGCATTCATTCATTAATAGCCAGGATTCGTATTATCAATGACAGGGATTCCTGGCTGGATTCCTGCAAGATGTGTTCGAGTCTGATTGCCCACGACATTTGACACGTCAAAATAAAAGGGGTGTGGAAAATAAAATAAAAGAAAAATTAATAAAAAAAGCAAGGAATAATATATTATGTAATTAAAGAAGGGTTCTAACATTACAGAAAGATTGTTTGTAACGATAGAGCCGATACAGGACGGATGTATAGCCTATAGCCTACTGATCGACAACACATTGAACCTCTCACTGATTGAGAAATGTATCAGAATTTACATAAATATATATATTACTTAACGGTTATGAAGTGAAAAAGCGGGCGTGCTAAGAAAAATCAATAAAAATAAGTGACTAAAGAACTATGTACACACAATAAATGTAAACTAAGGACTATCCAGCGAATTGGGTTAGTATAAGGCTTGCGTAAAAGTTTCTCGCTCCACCTCGAAAAATTCGTTCAGTTTTTCTTTTTTCTGGTGGGTTTATTATTTTGTATGTAGCTGATAACTCTGCGTTGGAACTATATGTAGAAAAGTAGTAGTGATAATCTGAAGTAGTGAACTGAAAGACAAAAGTGCTCCTCGTGTGAGATTTGAATCCACGACCTTCGGCAGACATGGAGACTCTCTACCACAGAGCTGCAGAAGGGCTTGTGAACATACTACAGAGTGCCAAACACCCTGCGTGCAGCCTACTCTGTCCGAAAGTGACTGAGTTTACGAAGTCTACGAACTACTAATGCGGAGCCCCTTGAAACGGACGTGACTCAAGCTTCTTTGGATTTTCTTGTTATTTTGTGCTTCAGTGTAATCTGTTTACCTATTAATTTATTATTTGTATTTTTTCCATACTCCGTCTTGTTTGGCCTCGGCCACTTGATGGGTTATAAATAAATAATAATAATAGTAACAATAATTATAAAATTATTAATATAATTAATTTAATATAAAATTCCATCTTTATGTGTGTTTTTATCTGTATAAAGCTTAAAATTGCGTATGAAAGTTCCGAATGGAACAGCAGCATGTTACAGGGATAATCACGTATTAATAAGTTATCCTTACTTCATTTCGAAGCGGATATCCTGAACAGCAATGTGTTATTGCCTGTTATCCAGTAGGTCACACACTGTACACTATGTTTATATCATATCACTTGCTTCTAGAAAGGACTGTTTTCGAATGAGCAGACTTTTGATTCAGTCGGACCTCTACTAAACTTTCACGCTCTTTCTGGTTTACTGTAGTATCATCCACACATACACTAAAATGTTAAAACCACTCATGCTCTATATAAATTGCCGACAGCCCTAACAGAAATTGATTCACAGATGGTCGACTCGAGGCTTGCCTCGACGACAGCAGTTTCTATCTTCAAGTTCGTTATTAGTGGTCATCTGCTGAATCAGTACAGGTCCATGCCGGGGATGTTCCCTGAAAGCTGACGAACATGTCCTAGAATTTCTAGGTTAAAATTTTCTGTACGAATATTTCTTATCGCCTTCACACAAAAAAAAAATGTGGACACACATTTCGGTCCCACTGCGGTCCTCACATTCGGTCCGTCCCTGCGTAAATTCGGTGATTTAACTTGTTTCTTTGGTCTCATTCTTTACCGAATTTGGTAAATTGGTCGCATTCGGTGAGTCCATTTCGTAATTAAATTCGCTGCGATTCATTTGGTTCTGATTCGTTACGGAATTCGGTAATTCACCGGATTTTTCTTTAGTCCTACTACTAGACTTTGGTTGTTTTAAGGGGTTCTAACAGGAAATTATTTCGTTACGAAATGCGGTTGTTATACCGCTCTCGATCTGTTCCATATTTTTTTAGTTTGTTTTTCGGTATAGTACAAATTCATTATTTGCTTCAACCCAGTTACTGAGTTGGGTAATTTAAGTGGCATTTATTTAGCTCTTGTTCTTTATCATTTACGGTATCTTCAGCTGGTTGCCATTAATTTTTTAATTATTAGGATTGCAGTACTTCAGGAACAAGCACGTCTCTTGACGTGAAAACTAGCCTCCTTTTGTTTGCTGTAAATTCCGAACAAATGTACTTTACCCTGGATCGCCCCTTTCGTTTCGCCAGACAGCTCTGGGTTTAATAGGTAGTCGTGTGGTCGCAAAAAGGCACTTTTATCATTAGTGTTTCCACAAAATTTCGCCTGCGGCGCATTTCACAGTCTCCACTAGTTACGCGAAGGGTGCGTCGTTTAGTTGGCGTTTGAGGCTTGGAAGTTGGGTGCTTGAACCATATTAAAATCTAGAATTTGCACGGAGAGTAGTTAAATGTTGCCAGAAAAAAAGGTGGATTAAAAAAATTTCACCTGCGGCGCCTTCATGGGTACAGCCGTTAGCGAGGTTGTCGGTATGCAGCAAAGGCGTTTTTTGCGATTATTTCAAGTCCTGTTGGCAAAGCTAGAAAAAGTCCTCCAAAGGTAAAAGGCTAGTGACGGCGTATCCATGAAAAAAAACAGAAGCGGAAAGCGTGAGAACACGCCAATTTCTCTCTTTTGACTTGTTGAATAGACTCTGCAACTTTTTACGTTGTAGCTTCATGGAGGCAACTCGCTGTGTATTTAGAATTTTTTTTTTTAATAAATCCATTAAAAATCAGGTACCGATTCGGTCAATTTTATCAGGATCGCCCCCACCACCAATGAAGAAAGGCTTGGGACGCCCCTGCTTACAGCTATCACTTTGCTGTTTCCAGCTCCAATTTCGGCGCTTGTTTAATAGAATAGCGTTATGCGAGCAGTTTTATTAGTTAGGCTATGCTATACTAGGCTATATATTTGTGAGTTTGAGTACCAACCCTTTATACAGTACAGAGTGACGAATATTTTAACGTCTTCTTTTGTTTTATTTTATTATCTTATCCCGACAGGTTTCTGGGCTAACTACTTGTTGTGTTTTCACGGCTGCCATGAATAAAGTTTGGTATCATGCAAAACCCGACAATCGAATCTGGAAAATGTCCGAATTCTTTAATAAATTATCAAAACAAATAAACAATGTATGTATGTATTTCTGCTTAGCCCGTTACATTCGAGCAGAACAAGTACACGAAAGAAAATACCTGTGGATCTGAGAAATCTAGTTTATGCGGACATAAACCCAAGGTCAGAAAAAGCACCAGACTTTGAAGCTATTTCACGACTAATTTCGTACTGAACAGAGAGAAATCCTAATTACAGTGTACTCGGTCGTAATTAGGACCATTCGTCACAGCTCGTATTAGTCTCGAGCGCGTTCGCATCTGGGATTAAACGTTTCGGCAATAAAGCTAAATCTGCGAAGATCAATGTTTGGAAGGTTTCACGAAGTTCTGTTACCAATGTAATAATCTGATGCTTGGCACTGGCGCCTGGGTTCGAGCAAATCTCCTTGGGCTTTGGCGATGCAAACTTGTGATAAATCGGAGTATAATGCTTATGGGGGTATATTGCTACAAAATACGTTACAAGCAGATCTGCTGCTCCACGGTAAAAGTACCTTCAACAAATAGTTGAACATACTGCAACTTCATTTTATGTCTGGTAAACCAACCAAGGACCAAGGTGAATAGGAAGAATAAAACTTGGATAACCGTCGTCTTAACTTCTATTTCTGGTCTACATTTCAACTGACTATATCTATACTGTTACTGAGCTATCATTGAATACGGTAGGAATAAGGAATGAGTGGTCCGCACATTGAATCCTTGTTATTGTCTAGAACTCCGAAGTTCTAGACAATTAGCCAGCTGGGAGCGCAGGAGCGAAGTGGCGGAGCACAGTATTTCTTCCATGTCTCTTCAACCAGCTACTCTAGTTCTGATCCCTTTGGCTGCCTTGTAACCTGGTCATAAGTAACAGTGATGATGATCAAATAAGATCTCCTTTACGACCCTGCTAATGTGGCGAAAGGGACAGCCCTTCGAGACTGAGGTCTAGCCAACTGTTGGCCTCTTGCCAACCAAGTCTAACCTTGCCTTGCCACTGCTAGATCAAAAGGAGTACGATTAGTTTAACCAACATTTACAGTCCCAAGGAAAGTCCCATTGTTAAACTGTGAGGTTTTAGTTGCAATATTCGATATTCATATCTCGTATTCACGGTAAGAAAGTGAGAACGAATCTGAGGCATATTCTCGCCGTTCCCCGAGGACTCCACTTGAGGAGTCCCCGCGTTTTTGTTTGTCCCGGGACTCATTCCCCGTATCATTCCTTATCATTCCTCAGTCCCCACGGACGGGGAATGCTCCGATTATCATCACTATCATCAAAAAGGACTCCCTTTCAGACTCGGAGGGGAATCAATCTTTGCTGGTGTTGGGGCAATGAAAAGTTAAATTAAAAACAATTAGAAGAAACAAAATAAAAAATAAAGGGGATCGAGACTAATTTCGTCAACTGCATTTTTTTGAACAAAATACGTTTTGGAAGCATTCCTCGTGTCCTCCCGGTTTTCTGTATGCGGAGTCCGCGTGGAGTGACTCCCTCTATTCTCTCCGTTCCCTTCGGTTCCCCGAAGAGTCCTCGGGGAACGGCGAGAATACGCCTTTGGAATGGATTCTCTCTAATATATATCTGGAAATCAAGCGAAACGTTCGCATAACGTGTTATTTTGTCATGGGTTTTGTTTGGGGACGTTTTGTGCTGGGGACGTATCACCAGGGAACATTTTGGGAGAGGAAGTTTCGCTGACAGTCAAAATCCAGCAAATTTCTCTTCTCGTTCCTCAGGGATTCCTTGTCCCTTAGGGATCAGGGATGAGACCGTGAAAAACAAGGGAGTCACTTCCTAGGGACTCCGCGGATCGAACCAACGAGAAGACGGGGCGAAGAATTCCTTTGTGTTGATTTTGTGGGAAGATCCGCAGATGCCCGTCCTTGCCAGACTTGTTCAGGTAACACAATTAGTCTGTGAAGGTTGTGGTCGTCTCTATTCTCACTTTCGTTTCTTTAATTTTTTGTTCACGAGTTGCATAATTTACAAAATCAGAATACAAGAAAATACTGGTGCAGCTTCGGGGTTTACTTCATCAAACTTAGCTGAGTAGTGAGCGGTAGGATACATTGGAATCAGGAACCCAAACAATCCTCCTTACAAAACTTTTAGTGCCTGCATGACCAAGTCCGAAGCAAGGTTCAAGGTTTTAATACTTCTGTATAAAATCATAATCAATAGAGGGTCAAGCCGGGGACAGACTCACCAGTAGACGGGAACCCGCCCCACAAACCCACCGACACTCGGTAAGATCAACCCGAAATCCCACAAAAAAAAATACGCTACTGAACCTCGGGATGAACAAGAAACGTCACTCAAACGATCTCGAGATTCAAAGCCTCTTTAAACCAATCAACAATGTTTGTTTTCGTGAAGTTTCTGGCTCTTCGTTGTGCACACGGTGATTCTTCATTGACACGAAGTTTACACAAATTTTACACTCAATTTTACACAAAAATACAAATTCGTTATTCAAGCACTGTGGAGGACAAAAATCCGAACATGCAGTGCTTGTTAAAAATTGTACTATAATAAAAACAACTACGTACCCTATAAATCTAAAAAAAATAATATAACTTAATTTATCTGACCTGTCTAGATTACGTGCTATCTACCAAATAAATAAAATAGTCTTTGAGCCCAAGCTGACTTTGAAACATTTATTCAAACAATGTTTACAACGGATACGTCAGCTACGATTTTTCATCAGCGATATTTCGGCCCTTCTTGGCAAGGGTCCTCGTCAGGCTGTCAATCCTCTGGGTCAACGTCGGGGAAGGAAACAAACCTGTAATAATAAGGAAACAAACCTGTAACGATTATTACAGGTTTGTTTTCTTCCCCGTCGTTGACCCAGAGGATTGACAGCCTGACGAGGACCCTTGCCAAAAAAGGCCGAAATATCGCTGATGAAGAATCGTAGCTGACGTACCCGTTGTAAACATTGTTTGAATGAAAAATCGTAGCTGATTTATCCGTTGTAAACATTGTTTGAATAAATAAATAAAAACTACCCTCTTGTGAAAAATAAACAAAGATGACAAACCATTTGACATTAGTAATTATATTTTGATCATCAAGAGTAGATTGCGTCAAGCTCAGTCTAACTTTGCTGAGAAAATCTGATTCTTACGAGGCAAGTATACCCGATAAGGGGCGCCGCTATTATTTACTTCGGCGTTGCGAAGAAAACAGTAGATTTAGTACTTTACTTTCATCCTGAAGTCTGTTGCAATGAATCTAGGGCACTGCGTGGCTAAGCATTTTTTATTTATATACCTCAGCCGTAGCCTTATTCATAGGGAAACAAGACCAAAGGTTTCGATGGGTTCCCAAACATTTGATATTCGATACAGACAATTGGGTTTTGTCTATGCCAGATCCAGTCTTCGCCAGACTCCTTGAATATTTTTACTATCAAAATTCACAAACAGATTAAGGCCAAATAGCTACAGATTCAGCGTATCTTCTTACCCTTAAATCTGTCATCTAATCAACTTCAGCTAAAACTTTTTCTTTTAACAAGTTTTCCATTTTGGCCGAATTCTGGGCGAACTATTTGCCCGGGGAGAAAATGGTTTGCACCAAGGTGTTCAGAATTCCTTTTAACCCTAAATCGAACATCTAATCAACTTCAAATAAAACTTTTACTTTTGACAGACTTTCCGGTTTTGCCGGATTCCGGGCTTACTACTTGTCCGGCGAAAAATTGGTTGTCACCATCGTGTTCAGCATGTCTTCTTACCCCTAAATCGAACATCTAATCAACTTCAAATAAAACTTTTATTTTTAACAGACTTTCCGGTTTTGGCCGGATTCCGGGCGAACTACTTGTCCGATGACAAAATGGTTTTCACCATCGTGTGTCTTCTTACCTCATAATTGAGTATCACATTATCTGTTTAAAAATATTTCATTTGCCCCTTAATTTAAACCCTAAATATAGGGCGACAGATAACTCGACCTTGCTCTTGACCCAAAGAATCCTCAGACCAAGTTTCATCAAAATATCTCATTCCCTTCGAGAGTTATAGTGCGCACAGACGGACAGACGGACAACTTTACACATAACCTCACAGCCGTAACAAAATCAACGAGCCACCAGTACATCACTCCATTTTTTTTCCACAAAGGCCATTATCTGGCGCAAAAGGCGGCTTCTTAGCAACAAAACTGCTTTACTGATTTTTCGTCAAAACAGTTGATTTTTTTCATGAAAATAGTCGGTTTTTCTGAAAATTAGTCAATTTTTCGTCAAATCAATCGATTTTTCTGAAAACCAGTCGAAAATTGCTTCTAAAGTTGCACCTCCCCCACCCACCCCATTCATGGGCAACTGGGCCCAGATTGCCGAGGAGGAACGAGATGTCACGCCGTGACGTGACCCGTGACTCTAAGCTGGTATACTTGAGGGAAAAAAGGTGTAAATCCGCATTTCGATAGGTCCCGACCCCCCCCCCCCCCTCCCGTGCATGGGCAGCTGGGCCCAGATTTCCCATGAGTTAAGTTCGTCTATGACAGGTCTCAAGTCCAACTCTTGTATATTTGGGGAGACATTTCTATGGATGAGGATTTGGTGTAACAGCAACAAATAAGACGACGCGACGTACTTTAATCTTTAATGAACAGTTGGAAACTTGACTGTTGTGTCATATGATCGATGATATGCCATTCTTTATGAATTGTGACAAAGGGAGCATTAGGCTGCTACGATTTGGTTTATGGCACTTGTTATTACCTTGCTAATGGAAAGAGGTTTAAAGGGTGGGACTGGTTGGCAGACCATTCAATGTTCGAACAAATGCTATTCGTGCAAGATCTTAAACATTTCTTTGGATTTATACTGGCGGTTTGTTTCCATTTAAAGCTTTTAAAGTGGGATGATTCCAAATTAGGTTATTTCAATACTTGTTTGGTTATTGGGGATGAGAAATGTCTTGGTTCTAAAGCTGTCTGTATGTAAAATGTGATAAACATTTAACTTTTACACTCCACGTCTGAGCGCTTGCGCACTTGTTCCGTATTAAAAACAATATCCTTCGACAGAGCAAATTATACTCGAAGTAGGAGGTTCAAGGCATTAATTCTCGGAGCCATGAGAACAAGATCATCCGCAATAACCCGTTTTAGCATAACACTTATTACTAATGAAACAACCAACTGACATGGCGCAAATTCGACTATTTAGATCATCAGCGTAAAGATTAGACAGAAAAGGGGATAAAATACCTCCCTGCCTGACACCATTTTGGACACGAAACGGGCTACGACAGTAAGTACCACACTTAACTTCAAACGTCTGTCGTCGAAACCAGCAGCTTTGCTGAAGTGACATATACCGATCACTTTTCGGTCGGTCTGTCTGTCCGCCTGTCTGTCGGTCGGTCTGTCAGGCCACTGTTCTCGAGTTAGGGTACTTCCAGAAGGGCTAGGACGATGAAACTTGGCAGGCATATCAAGGACCCGACCAAACTAGCTTGGAAATAGTCCATTCCCCGCTCCAGCTACCGTGGGGGGAGTGGAGGGAAGTGGAATCCGGAATCTTGAGGAATATATAACTTTGGAACTGGCGATCGGATCTTAACAAAACTTGATATTTGGAAAGACTTCGTTTCTCTGATGTACAATTTCAAGTCCGGACCGGATGCGACGAATGTGAGGGGAGTGGAAGGGGGGAACCGGAAATCTTGTGACAAGATTAGAGTGTAGGGATTGGAACGAAACTTGGTGGGAAGAACAAGCACAAGAACTATATACATTAGTGACAGAACCAGATGGGGTTCAGGCACTGGGAAGGGAGTTGGTGTGTGTGGAGGGGGGGGGGGGAGATTTCGATGATCGCGAATATTAAGGTACTTCCAGATGTGTGAGGACGACGAAACTTGGCTTGGACATTAGAGACTTGACAATATCGGCTTAGAGATTGTCACTTCTCAGATCCGACCATCCCTTAAAGTACTAATCCTAACCGCGAAGTACAAAATACTTTTAAGCAAAGTATACGTTTTCGTCATCCCCATGAGCCCATGATCATTTTTGCCTGAAAGGTTTTGCTAAAAAAAATATTTTTCGAACCCCCACAAAATATTTTTGACCAAACGATATATATTCATGATCCCCGAGGGCCCATGACCATTTTTGCCTTAAGGATTTTGCCAAAACCCTCAAGGGCTTTGCTTACAAGTGAAGTACAAATTCGAGCAAAATATACATTTTCATGATACCGATGAGCTGACCATCATTTATGCTTCAAGAGTGTTCATTACAGATGAATCTCTAGCGCCCTTGAAGTGCGCATCAGCACAGCCAAATGCAAAACTAAAATAGTTTTTACGAACGATAATTCTCGTGATTTCCAAGGACCCATGATCATTCTTATCTCAAGGGTTTTGCCTACAAATGATTGACGAATTCCTAATTTCATCTTCTGACCCACCCTTGCAAGTGCCATATGAGCTTCCAGCTCTTGTTTGTGATTAACCCGACAAATGGTTCACGCGCATCAGTAAAGCATACAAAAACCGCAGAGCCAAACAACCAGAAGTATATAATAACACTTTTCAGGATAAAAAGACAGAATTCTGTCGATGAACGGGGCTTGAACCCAAACTGATATTCTGACGTCGCCAAATACGGTTCAATTTTTGACAGAATACATCGTTCAAAAATCTTTGAAAACGCGCTCGCTAACGCAATAGGCACATAGTGCGAAGAAGACGACATATTATTACCGTTTTTTGGGATTCCAAAAAGTAATTGAAGGTATACCTATGACATCGCAAAAGTTGTCCGTCTGTCTGTGAGCACGATAACTCTCGCAGGGAATGAGATTTATTTATGAAACTTGGTGTAAGGATTCTTTGGGTCAAGAGTAAGTTCAAGTTCGTAGATGGGCTTTGTAGCCCCATATTTAGGGGTGGGGACGGGGTTCAAATTAAGGGGCAAATAAAATATTTTTAAACAGCTAATGTGTTAGCAGATTACGGGTAAAAAGACACGCTGAACGGTGAAAACCATTTTATCGCCGGACAAGTGGTTCGTCCGGAATCCGGCCAAAACCGGAAAATTTGAAAAAAGCAAAAGTTTTATTTAAAGTTGATTAGATGACATACTGAGGGGTAATAAGAGACGCTGAGTCTGTATATGACAATCTTTTACCCGGACATATAATTCGTCCGGAATCCGGTTGTAACCCAATTGTCTGGATCAAATATTAGATTTTTAGGATCCCATCGAAACCTTTGGTCTTGTTACTTTAGGAATGTGAACAAGAACTACTTTTGTTACGGAATCTGTCAACAGACTGTGGGATATTATTGTATTAAACAAAGCCGGAAAAAACTACTTAGAAGCCTCAGTGCATGTTTTAAATGAGAAGTAGACAAACCGTCTGGACCAGGGCTACAATTATTTATTCGCGAAATTGCTTTTCAGAACATCCTCGACGTCGACGACATCCTCAAACTCAAACGGCAAACTGAGGCAAAGATCATGGACACAGGTCAGCGAGGAAGGCATCGAATTAAACAGAGTTTTAAACAAGCCCCCCAGAGGTTCGCAATATTGAACGTGTCCGAAAGCTCCGAAACGAACGAAAATGCTGAATTAATTCATGATTTTATGCAGCATTTTGCTTTCGGACTTAAATTTTCGCTCAGTTAATGCAGCATTAATTCAGCATAAAATTCATCCAAAAATTCAGCAAAGATGCTAAATTTTATGCTCAAGAAGAAATTGGGGAGCATGGCGATTCTCCTAGTATCTTCCTAGAATCTTTTTCTTTCTAGAACAAATTGCCACACAAAATTTTCGTAATGTTATCTAGGTCGAATTCCCGACTGAGTGGCGACAAACTTTACGGAGCATACTTTGTGAAAAACTTTCCGAAGTCTGAGTCGTCCTTTATATAGCTAATTCTTTTTTTCTTCTTCTTCTTCCCAACTTAAATTTCGGTATTCTAGAAGTGTCAGAGAAGAAATAAAGGTAACAGCTTTCGGACAAAAATAAACAAATATTCAGCATTAAATACAGCATTTACAGCACTAAAAAACTTTCGGACACATTCATTACCTCCACCAGACACACCGTCCAAAGAAAGAGGCAATGAAGCAGACTGTGAGCCATTATATGAAGATGAACAGCGTAAACGCTCGGTTGCATTGTCAAGCTGGGTTTAATACAATTTCACATATTTTAGCATGGTCTAATAACACTTTTGCAGATGTCTAGACAAATGGAATGAAACAGGAATGGAAGAGCTGTTGGAACCGGACTCTATATTCGTCTTACGGCGTCTTTTTCACGGACCGGGACCCGTCCCGGTATCGTCGCTTATGGAGCATGACTCGGACTCGTCTTAAAATTCGTCTGACTCCGAGTAAATGACCTGCCCGGCAAATCTAAAATCCCACGGACGTCTCCAGTGGCCGAGTAAAAAGATTCGCGAAACGATGGTAAGGTTGGCAGGACAACCTTGGTGCGCTTTTTGGGATCCCAAAACGTAAGTGGCGGTATACCTATGACATCGCAAAAGTTGTCCGTCTGTCCGTCCGTCTTTTCGTCTGTCCGTCTGTGCGCACTATATCCCTCGAAAGGAATGAGATATTTTGATGAAACTTGGTGTGAGGATTCTTTGAGTCAAGAATAAGGTCGAGTTCGTAGATGGTCTCTGTGGCCCTACATTTAGGGGTGGGGAGGGCGTTTAAATTAAGGGGCAAATCAAATATTTTTAAACAGATAATGTGATAGTCGATTATGGGGTAAGAAGACATGCTGAACACGATTGTGAAAACCATTTTGTCATCAGACAAGTAGATCGCCCGAAATCCGGCCCAAACTGGAAAGTTTGTTAAAAGTAAAAGTTTTATTTGAAGTTGATTAGATGTTCGATTTAGGGGTAGGAAGACATGCTGAACATGATGTGAAAATCATTTTCTCGCTGGACAAGTAGTTCGCCCGGAATCCGGCCAAAACCGGAAAGTTTGTTAAAATTAAAAGTTTTATTTGGAGTTGATTAGATGTTCGATTTAGGGGTAAGAAGACATGTTGAACACTTATGTGAAAATAATTTTCTACCCGGACAAACCGGCAAAAACCGGAAAATTGTTAAAAGTTTAAAGTTTTATTTGTAGTTGATTATATATCCAATTTAGGGGTAAGAAGAGATGCTGAATCCGTGTATGACAATCATTTTTCACCCGGACATATAGTTCGACCGGAATCCGGCTGGAGCTGGAAAATTAGCTATACGTTAAATTTCATTTGAAGTTGATTCAGTATTGGGGAAAGAATATACGCTGGCTTCGTTTTTTAGCTTTCTTTTTTCGCCGGACAAGTAGTTCCGGAATTCTGCCGAAACCGGGTACCGGTGCAGGAAGTTTTCGTCAAAACAGATGACTTATAGGGGGGTAAACAAATATGCTGAATCCATATCTGAACTTGGTTTCCTCAGATGATTAGCTATTTGGCCTTAATCTGTTTCTGAATTTTAAGAGTTATAAGGTTCAAGGAGTCTGGCGAAGACAAGACCCAATTGTCTGGATCAAATATTGAATTTTTGGGTCCCATCGAAACCTTTGGTCTTGTTCTCAAAGGACCCGTCTTGTCTAATAATGACAATGCAAATTACTTCCGAAATTGCATTCATTATTCTTCACCCCGGAGACCCGAATTTAATATGCTACATTCTAAACCCGCCAACGATATCCATAATCTTTGCACTTTGCACGACGATTCACTAACTTCCATGCGCATTATGCTCCCGATGAAGTATCATGCTACTGATGCGCAAAACCAATTCTGAATTTTGCCGAGTTCTTGTCAATGGACCTGGGAAAAGCTTAAAACAGCCAAAGCCGTAGATAATTTGTTACAAGCAGAGCTTAGTTTTACAGTGCTGAAGTAGTTTTGAATATTGGAACATAGAGAATAAAGAGTGCGACATCAAACAATGGCTTATAGTACTTTTCAAATACAAAGATTCTAGTCATTTATCAAAAATTTGTTAGGTTTCGGTCCGTGACTCGGTCTTGAGAACGTTTTCTCTGTGGTTTCATTCCCTCCCCGTCTCGAGGGATTTTGTCCAGGACTACGACTAGTCTTGACTCTTGAGTGATCGGACTCGGGCGCGATTGACTCAACAACAGCTCTTACAGAAAATAATGCGTGACTCGGTATGAACCGAAAACCTAATAGCTTATTCCCCCTATTGATAACTTACACAAAGATCTCACGTTGTTGTTTCTCTCGTGCATCTGGATTGTGGCGGCATTGGATTTTATGAGGGGCATATATTATGAAGGAGCGAGTTCTAATAATGACAAATACTGTGGCTCGGGCCATTCACGCCATAGAGATCCACCCCGCTTACTGGGATTTCAAGAAGATTGGAGCGGTTAGAAGGTTAATAACTTTTCAGGAGGCTATAGCGAAAATAGTGACTAACAGCTTAGAAGGGTCAGTGGAACACACAAGTCTGACAGTGAGTTAGGCAAAGCAAACATGGAGGCTGCCAAACAGTTTTAAACACGGCCAGGCCGGAGAGGAACTGAAGATGCTAAAAACATACTGGTTAAACATGCACCAAGAAGGAACGTGTCGTTGATTACTTTTCTGCTCGCGCAGGAAGGAATTTCCGAAAGGAATTCTATGAAGAGGGACAAGGGCGTATTCTGGGCGTATTTTACTGTCATTTTGAGCGTGTTCCATCCTCGTACCAATAGTAACCAATAGTTACTAAATCCGTTCCAACCTCACGAAAAGTTACTACGCTGACCGTTCCAGCCTTTTCGAAATAGTAACTAATAGTAACTATTTGCTTACCACGCTCGGGAGCGTAGTAAGCGTAGTAACTACGGATCTCTGTCATTTGATTGGTCGGATTCGCCCGTGGCATGATATTCTGCTGGAAAATAGAAAAATCGTTCCAGCCTTGACGACAGAACGGAAGAATTTGTGACGTCATGCGTAGTAACTACGGTAAGTAGGATGGAACACGCTCTTTATCACCCCCTCTGTTTAATAGCTCTATGCTCTTCTTCATTTCTTCTGAAATGGCGGCAGAATGTAACACTATCATCAGTGATGTTGATGTTGAAATTCAAATTCTGTTGATTTCGTGAGATTTCGATTTGTTGACTTTGAATATGAAACCAAATATTGGTGTGAACCTTCGTGTTACTGGCCATTGTAACCAAGGTTCAAGAAAATACATGGAAGATACGTTTTCTGTTGCATATCAGCAAACTAAAGATGGGACAGATCTAGAATATGCGTATTTTGGTATTTTTGACGGACATGGTGGCAAGGAAGCTGCACAGCATGCCAAGGAAAACCTTATGGATAACATTGTTTCACATCCTGAATTCTGGTCAGAGAATGATGGGGATGTTACAAAGGCAATTCGCGAAGGATTTATTCATACTCACCAAATGATGTTCAAAGAACACTGTAAGTTGTTATTATCTGTGATGGTTGGATTGGATGGTTGATTGACGGTTGATTGGAATTACAGTATAGGTTTTGTGTCTTGCTTGTGTGAAATAACGAACCTGAAGAAATAACTAAACCTGGTTTAAGCTTTCATTTGGCACTAAAAGCAACCATAAAATCTTCATCTTCTGAATTTTGCTAGATTTAAAAATGTACATCTGTGTTGCCTGTTGTGTGTTCTTTCCTTCTTCCTTCTTTTTTTATTCTCTGTTTGTGACTTTTGTCCTTGTCTTAAATATGGTAATAAATTTCATTCATTTACAAAGAAGGTAAAGCATTAAAATTGGACACATTCAATGTATGTCATAGGTCAAACAATTCAATTCGGCACTTAACTTCTTTTCTCATAATAAAATGCTAGCCAATAGAATAGCCTAAGGTAAAGCATTGAAATTCAAACACATCAGAATTCTGACAGGTTGTTCGAACATTTCAAATTTGATGTTTTCTTTCATCTCTCACGGTGAAGTGTTAGCACTTGCAAACAAAATGGAATAGCCATTAGTTGGGAGAACCAAACACTCGATCGCCACTGTTTTATGGCAACGCTGTAACCATTTGGAGAGGGGAAATTCAACTAAAAGGTTTGCCAAATTTAACTTTTTAATTGTTTTGAAGTGGTTCTGTAAAGTAAAAAATTGCTGGAAAAAGGTCAGTGCTTCTGTTAAAGAAAGATGGCTAACGGACTAAGTTGCTAGAATTGGTAAATGTTGCACTGATTGTGATATATCGTGTCATTAGTTTTGTTTGAATATTTATGCCATAAATATTTATTCGGACACCCTATTTGACGCTATTCGGACAGTTGCATTGTGTCTATTTGCAACCAAAAGCATAACGAACAAGTGTTTGACAGTAAATTCAGCTCAAACTGTGAACTTCGAAGTTTCTATGCCATCTGAGATGCTGCCTAATCGATCTCACATTTTCTCAATTAAAACCATTCCTTTCATCGTGACTTTTTGTGCTCTGTCCGAGATGGTTATCGATCAGACATTTTAATACAGACGATAACGGAGATGGTTATTCGTATCAGACATTTTGGTGAATGTCCGATAGGTGTTCGAGATGGTTACTCCCTGTTCGAACACAAAAGCAGAGGGGCATCCCTTCCACTCCAGAAAGCTTTTATTCTCGTAGAAATAAAAATCCCGGGAGAGGCACAGAAAACATCCGACATTCTGTTCTTTCAACAAACCTAATTTGCGAAATGATACCAGCAACTACTACTAGCTACTGCTAGCTTTTGGCAATGCTGTAATCTAAGATTGAATCAGAGGTTGGCCAAATTTACTTTTGATCTGTGAAGAACAGTTGCGTAAAAGCTAAAAATTGCCAGTGAAAGGCAAATGTTTGCTAAAATTAGTAAATCTTCACTTCTGGTTTCAGGCAAAGGCTTGTTTTTGTATACCTATGTGAAAAATATCTACTCTGTGGTTGTATTCAGACAATTAGACTGCTTCTGTTTGAGACTAAAAGCATATCAGATAAGCCTTGTAGCCTACCGTGTTGTTTCGTGTTAGTGAATGGCTTGGCTTGGCAAGGTAAAAATGCATGGCGTTAGCCCTCTTCACCACCAAACTAAACGGATTTGTAAATATTTTGGCTGATAACAAAGAAAATCATCAAAGGAGTGATTCTGAAATCACTTCTAAGACAACAATTTTGTTCGGGATACAAATTCACAAATGGCAGCGAGGATCTGCTGTTCTATGTCTTCTTTGAACCATCCAAAACCCACAATATTCCTGGTATTAACCTGAACAAACAGTGAAGAAACCTTTCTCATCAAAATCGGTCTCTGATTCGCAAACCTAAGACATTCTGACAGCAAATGTTCCATTGTCTCGACGATACCAATACACACTGGTTGAGGACAATTTGGAGTTTGGTTTACACCATATGTGTGCCTCTTCTCACCTGATATACAATGGTTGGTCCTTATTCTAAAAAGACAATTGGCCATCCTTCGATTTTTTGGAACTATAAAATGTGGGATCCGATATCCTGAGTATGCTAGTACATATTGATTTGAGGAAGCCTGTCCTTGCAGGTTACAGTAGTCCAGGTCCGACTTGACAGTAATTTTCCTTATCTTCTTCTTCTTTTCTTTTCAGTGTGGCATCGGATCGGAGTTGTCCACTTTGCCTTTTCACGTCTGGGCAATGTTGCCATGCCACTTATATAGACTCAAATAGGTCTGCTGTCCTCAAAAAGGATATGATTGCCTTGAAGATTGAGGCTTCGGCTGAAGGGGAGAGCGATGTGCTCCATATGGAGTCGGTTGAAGTATTGAGATGGAACTTGTTAAACAGGGAGACAGCTTGGGATCTATGGATGTTCAGATGTATTTGTTGATGGGAACACTGGAAGAGTACATGGTCCAGTGTTTCGTTCATTGTTTTGCAGAATCTGCAGAGAGGTCAGGTCGGGGGATGGCCGTCCATCGTGGGGATCTTGAAGGCGTAGGCTGAGTGGTTCAGCCCTGTTGCTCCTGCCCGTATCCGATGGTAGAGTCTGCTTTCAGTTTTTCCTCGGAATGGGGAAAACTTTGGATGAGGCTTTGATGCTAAAGCGCACTGGGAGCGTATGCGTAGAACGTCTCGCAGGGGTGTTGGGTGGTTTCGTAGTTGTCGGGCTGATGTCGCCTCTTTAGCCGCTTTGTCAGCTACTTCATTCCCTCGTATCCCCATGTGGCTGGGGATATACTGGAGTGAAAGGGAGCAGCCCTTATTGAAGAGTTCGTTCGACAAATGAACTGTCATGTGGGCATCAATATCTTCGTTTTCGCATCCAGGGTTAGCTAACAACTGGAGGGCTGACATCGAGTCTGAGTAGATCACTGCTTCGATGGGGGTGGTGGGAAGCCTTAACAGGGTCTCAATTGCCAGATTTATTGCTCTGATTTCTGCTGACATGATGCAAAGGTGGGCAGGGAGTTTTTCAAGGGCTATGATGTTCAGTTCTTCAAGAAATGCGCTGCACCCGTAGACGATTCTGTTTTAGAACCGTCCACGAAGATCGGGAAGTGATTTTTGTGGATGGTATGCCGTAACTGCGCAAACCTCACTTTGGCAGCCTGGAGAGATAGTTCGGACTTTCTCGTGTCGGCAAACCGGAGAAGTACTGGTGGCTTATTGAGGGTCCAAGGTGGAGAGCTGCTGATTTTGGGCTTAACATCGGCGGGCGGGATCGGGTGGTATGCTTGGATCCGCTTGATCTCCAAGGGGAGGCCGGTGGAAGACTGTTCGTGTCTAAGCCAGCTATATAGTATATGATGGGGAGTCCCTTCAATTTTTGTTATATATCTGGCAAGCAGATGGTCTCGGCGGGCTGAAATGGTTTCAGTTCCTGTTTCCTCTCTGAGGAACTGAGTTTTGGTTGATCTTCGAAGCCCAAATGCAATCCTGAGCGCCGTATTCTGGACTGTTTCAAGCTGGTTCAGGGTCGTCTTGGAGCAGGATCCATAGATTATTAGTCCATAATCTATTTGGGGTCTGATGTACTGCTTATAGAAGGTAAGAAGGATCTTGTCAGAGCACCCGAAGGGTGTAGCCGCCAGCCTCATCATGAGGCGAATTTTACGGAGGCACCGAGTCGATAGGTCCTTGATGTGGGGATGGAAGGTTTGTTTTCTGTCCAGAATAATTCCCAGGTACTTTGTTTGTGATGCCTCAGTCAGAGGGAGAGCGTTCAGAATGATGGTGCAAGGTGTGGATGATCTTCTTCTATGGAACTGTACTACAAGGGATTTGGATGGGGCGAGTGGCAGTTCTGATCTTGCTGAGAATTCTTCTAGTTTTGCCATTGCTAACTGAAGTTTCTGTTCAGCCTCCGAGTGAGTCGATCCTACTACCCAGGATCCCAAGTCGTCTGCGAACTCTCCATGCTGATACGGTAGGTTGAGGTCCCACAGAAAGAGGGCAAAGAGCAGGCAGCTGAGGACAGCCCCCTGTGGTAGACCAATTTCTGTTTTCCTGGGTGTTGATAATCTTCCATTGACCTTTACAGCTATTTGTCTATCACTTAGGAAGCTATCTAGGAAGGACGTCACCTGGATCGGGAATCCCATTGAGACCAATGTTGCAATTAGCCTGTGCTTGCGGACATTATCATACGCGCCGTCGAAATCCAGGAAAGCTGCTATGAGAATGAGGCCTCTTTCAAAGCATTGTTTGATTTCTGTTACTAGGCGGAAAATAGTGTCCATAGCACAGTGTGACTTTCTGAAGCCGGTTTGTGTCTTTGGTATCAAGTTGTTGGACTCGCAGAACCACTGCAGCCGGTTATAGACCATCCTTTCCATGATTTTGCTGATTGCTGGGAGTATCGATATTGGGCGGAAGGACGATGGGCTGTCCTTCTGTTTCCCTTTTTTAAGGACTGGCACTACTACCGATATTTTCCAAGCCTTTGGAGAAGTAGATTCTTTCCAGCATGAGTTTATTGTATGTAGGAGCGCTTGTTTGAAGGGGGGTGGGAGGTGCAGTAGCCACGATGGATGGATTTCGTCGAATCCAGGGGCAGCAGATGGATTTGATTCCTCAATGGCACGTGTTAATTCGATCATGGTGAACTGTTCAGTCAGGGATTCCCTACCTCGAAGTTGGGGTGGGGGGGAGTGGGGAGGTTGAGGTTGGAGGGCGATGGGGGCTACTATGCCGCTGCGATTGCGATCACGCACCTCAGTAAGTTTGTCGCTGAAAAAGTCGGCAAGGAATTCTGCCTTCTCCTCGTTGGTTTCTAGGTGATTCTGACCGAAAGTCAGAAGGCTCTTCAGGGGGTCTAGTTCAGAACCCTTGCCACTCATCCTGTTCAGGAACTGGTGGATTGTTGTCTCAGGCGTTTCTCTTGACAGGTTGCTTGCAAATTCATCCCAGGACTGACGTTGTGCGGTGCGCGTAGCTCTCTTCATTTGGGCTTCTGTCTTCTGTTTCACGATGAAAGTCTCTACAGATGGAGATCTGTTAAAGGCCTTGGTTGCTGCCTTTTTACACGTCCAAGCTAGTTGGCAGGCGCTGTTCCACCAGGGTTTCGGCGGCCTTTTCTTGTTCTTTCGCAATAGGAAGTTGCTCGTTGTCTTCGGAATAGCGTGAGCTGCTGCTTGTAGGAGGGTGGTAGTGAGAAGTACAGCTAGATTGTCAGGGGTAGACGTTGTTAGGATCGGAGAGTAATCGTACCCTTCTAAGTGTTCTACAAACTTTGGCCAATCAGCTTTCTTGTTGATGAAGTGGGGAGGGGATTCTTCGATGGAGGGGAGGCCACCAATTGTGGTTTTGATGGCAAAATGGTCAGTCAGTAGGGGATCTATTTTGGAGACCTGAATTTGATTCAAGAGTGTAGTCGACACTATCTGTAGATCTATCGTAGAGAAGTTGTTCGATCGGGCGTTGTAGTATGAGTTCAGTCTTGCTGGTGTCGCTAGGGATACCCCAGGGAAGTCCAGCAGAATCTTCTCATGTCTCCAGCAACTATAACACGCTCTCGGCATATTTTAGGGGCAATTGAAAGAAAGAAATCATCTGCTTCGTTAATTCCGTTTGGGTTATAGAACGATATAACTGTTAGTGCGTCTGACGATTGCCATAGTTTAACCCCAACAGCGTCGACCTCGTCTTTAAAGTCAGGGAACGTTATTCCACATTTCTTAATTTCCTTTCTTATAAGGATGGCAACACCGCCCCCTTTTCTTCTAGACGAACGGTCCTTCCTGAAGACATCAAATCCTGGGATTGATATTTTTACCATTTCATTTCGGTTAGTTTCCTGCAGGCATGCTACATCAATATTATTGGACAGCAGGTGTTCCTGCAGGAGTATTATTTTTTCATTTGACAGGGATCTGACGTTCCACTGAACTATTGTTGTTTTGGGGGTTGAGCCATGCTGTTTATGCTTGTTCGTTCTGTAGGTATTTGAGGGCTTGATGTTTATTTAGGATTTTGACCAATTCCAGCTCTGCCTCGTCGATGATGTTTGGCCCGAAGTATTTTTCGGCTACGTCTCTCATTATGACAGCCTTAACTGCCTGCGGCATTTTTGCCTGAGAGATGAACGTAGTTGTGAGAGTGTACATCACTAGGTTGCTGATCGATCTGTGGTCTTGGAGGATTGCTTTGTATGTTGGTTTTGGCTGGTCTTTCTTGTCAGGTGGTCGGGATGATGGGCCGGGGAATGCATGTATCCCTGGGAGGGTTTTCGGGCGAGTAGGGGATCCTGGAGTTGATGGATTCCCAGGCGTGGAGACTGTGCTTGGGGGGCTGGAAACAGTTTTGAAAGCCGAACAGAAACAGATGGGGTTGGGGTTGCCCGAGGGGTGCTAGCTATGCTGGGAGCCCAGCTGCTAGAGGGGCTTGCTGGGGGGGCTTAGTTTTTGTTTGGGGCAGGTTGTCTCTTCGGTCCTGTTTGGAGAGCCGCCAAAGAGATGGGGATATTGAGCCTCTCAGCCCTGCGGAGGATCTCTACCCTTTCTTTGTATTTTGGGCATTCTTTTCTGTTAAGTGATAGGTGGAGCCCACCACAGTTGACGCATTTTGCTTGGGACTGGCAGGCTTCCTCAGGGTGGTCTGTTGAGAGACATTTCTTGCAGCTGGTTGTGGGAGTAGAACAGTGTTTGGCTGTGTGACCAAACTTGAGGCATGTTTTACATTGCATCGGCTTGCTGCCATACTCTTTGAAAGCTTTTGGTTGCCCAAAAAGAAAAACCTTGTCTACTTTAAATGTCCCATCAAGTATAAAAAGGACAGTCTTACTTTCTGCTCCAAGACGGCTTGTTGAAGTGACTGGGATGGTCTCTCCTTTGCTATTCATCAGACCCTCCTTGAGGTCTTGGTCTGTGAGGAATGCTGGGATGTTGTAGAGGACAATCTTTGATGGGGTAGGAGGTGGGTTCCAAATTTCAGCTACTAACTCCAGCAATAGTAGTTAGTAGGATGGCACTGTCAGCCTGAGTTTTCTCCTGGAAGAATAGGTTCAGCGACCCGTCTCTAGTTATGTTCAGCATGAAGTTGCACTTGAGGGATTTGAATATCGAAAGCCTGATGTTTGGTGCATCCTTTGGAGTGAAAGTCTGCTGGGCAGATCTTGGCTTGAATCTCACAAAAACCTTGGATTCGGTGGTAGGGTGGGTGGGCCCTCCTGCAACTTCAGGTGGGTGGGGGGGGGATGCACCAGACACCTGGTCGTTTTTGCGTTTTTTGGTTTTTCTGTTTTCCACCACCTTAAATCCGACGCCAATGCTTGCATTTTGAGGGGAAGGCGATTTAACTGTTTACATTGTTGAAGTTAGGGTATCATCATCCCAACTTCCTGGGACCTCCAGGGGGACGTTGTGAGTGGGCTCATCAGGTACTGGATTATCTTTGATAGTGTCAGTATGAACTGGCATTGGTTCATCCATTACACAGGGACTTTTCTGTTTAGGGATCGACTGTTCGGCTGGCAACGCCGTCCCCGAAGGGTCTCCGTCGCGGACCTTACTGGGTGTCGTCGCACGGCCGCTTTTACCGTGCACACTTGGTGATGTCTGTTCTTTGGTTCTAGGTGGGTCGTTCATCTTGAGAGAGTCCAGGGATGTGCAGGGTCGTCAACAATGGGTAAAGATTGCAGAATAACACGTGAGTGTCACTCTGGTCACTTGATTTTCACCGGTTTTTGATCTTGTGAATGTACGACAATTTGGCTAGGCTAGATCCGTAAACGGCTCTCTAAATTCCTCTTCAGACAGATCAACAATCCAGCTTATAGGGTGGTTTAGGGCTTCTTTAGCGATTCGGTCTGGCTTCATCATTTCCAGCAATACGAACGTCGGATGGTGTCCATTGAAATCTATGGTGAAACTGAGACTCATAAGGTCCAGGACATCCAATTTGAGTGGTCGAATGTGAATACTCGGTGAAGTAGAGTTGCTTCTCAGTGATTCCAAAACTGACTGTGAATCTGAGAAGAAAACATGCCTCCCTTTCCCATATTTCCCATGCATCTTGGCAAATTCAACAGTCTTCCTTAGAGGCAAGGCTTAATATGGAAATCCCATTTGAAACTCTGATGCCTGTACGAATTTGATTGAAATGGATGGATATTCCGGCTGCCGCCTTCCCACTTTCTGAAACAGATCCGTCTAAGTAAGTAAGTAAGTAATTTATTTATGACCCGCCATTTTGAAAAGGCGGAGTAAATGAAAAAAATAAAGAAAACAAACAAATCACATAAACACACAGAAAAGACACTTAATTTTTAATCTTTTGTCAGGAAGCAGTGGACGACGTCGTGCGCTGGTTGGGCCCTGTTGTTCATGATTTTTGAAAGCGATGAGGAAACATCCAAAAGGGTAACACTTGCATCTTGAATTTTGAATTTCTCTGTCAATGTATGGTTATGACATAATTTCGACAAGTGGAGCAGGTGCTTTGCATATTTAAAACAACATGATCTCATCTTTTTAATCTCCTTCTTTCGCAGAACACGAGTGACGCCAGAACGAAATAGTATAGAAGGAGCGCAGAAGGTGCTGTACAAATTTCCCAAAGCTTTACGATTATAGCACCCCCGGTTCGGGACGATGCGCCCATAGGCGCTACAGATTGACTTATAAACTTCTTGAACAACCGAAGAGCGAAATTTTGACGATGAAGATTTGAATGTTATGCCGAGCCACCGTAGAGTCAGTTGATTTGACGATCTGTCTAGTATTGATCTATGTGTATTGATCTGTGTAGATAAGTTTCAAGCCAGAAAATAAGCTGATCTTATACAAGGCCAGTTGTCGTAGTACCAGGGGGGCTGTTTGACTCTTGGATGAATATAACCCTTCCAGAGTTGTTTCTATGATCTCTGTCAGACCTCCTTGTTGATGGTCCAGCTCGGATGGGTGTTTAACAGTAATTTCTTGCCATTTAATCCCAATTTTCCGCAACATTGGGTAGAGGTTTACAACTGTTGGCCTGCAGAGTTCCAGTTAGTAGAAGCCAACTCTCTTGTAGTATCTCCTTTAAGAGGGTGGTCCGGAACTCCTTGGATTCGGACAAAATATCTGGTTGTGGCCGAGATAAATGTATGCTCCAAACACTTTACTCCTGTCTCTTTCAGTAAAGCTGGTATAGGGGCACCTTGCATGCTCCAGTGCTGATTCTTAAACCTCCATGGAGGCGTGATTTCAGTTTCGCAATAAGTGCCTTACTTGCAGGACGAATAAGAGACAAGTTATAATCAACTTTGCTCAAAATTACAGCCAGAAAAATCCTTTTTAGACAATCTCTGCTTGCACCCAAAGGTGTTACTAGTCAAAATTTTGGGGGGAGGGGGCAAGGCATTTACCGACTGGCTGGTAATTTTTACCAACTGAAAAGACATTTTTGAATAAAAGTAGACTGATCTTCAGAAAAAAACGACTGTTGTTACAAAAAATCTACTGATTTTCAGAAAAATGACTGTTTTCAGAAAAATGACTGTTTTCATGAAAAAATCAAGTCTTTGACGAAATATTGTGTCGCTTCGCGCTGACTTGGTTATTTTTTACCGAATGGCCGACAACATTGGGGGGCAGGGCTCCCCCCCCCCCCCCCAGTCGTGACGTCCCTGCTTGCATCCCAGGTCTGCAACAGCCCTCATAAAATTAAGTTGTATCTGGACACACTCGATGAGAGAATTTATCAGAACCAACCAATTTAGTTTATAATCGAGATGGACTCCTAGCAATTTAACTGCGGGGCAGAATTCAGTCCTTCGTCCATATAGCATCACAACCACATTAGGTGCCAATGAGCTATCATCTTTCCTTCTAGAAAATATGATTTCTTTTATTTTCTGATTGGAGAAAACAATAATTTTCTTCCACCCCCAACAGAAAAACAATCAGCAGCTTTCGGTAGTTTCACCTTGCACTCTGTTGATGAAGCTGCCTCACACCCAGTGGCGAAACTAGGGGGGTGGGGCAGCTGCCCCCCCCCCCACGAAAAACCCTGTCGGGGTTTTATCATTCCGTTTCTGATACTGACAAAAGCTGTATCGGTAAAACAGGAAACTTCCGGTTGGGAAGTAGGCAGCGTTTGTCGGCTGGCACGCTTTTGCATTCCGTTTCTGATACCGACAAAGGCTGTGTTGGCAAGCCAGGAAACTTCTTGCTGTAAAATTGGCAGTGTTTCTAGGTGCGGAGACGGTGCTCGGATTCGATACCGATAAGAGCTCTGACTAACACTTTCCTCATTTGATTTCCTCAGAATTTTTGGTCGTCGCGGAGATGATACCGACAAAAGCCTTGTCGGGAAACCAACCCGATGGTTGGATCTAGATCCTGATTTCGGTTGTTTTCATTTTTCGATACGATGACTGGGAAAAGTCTTGTCGGTAAAATGGGAACTCTCTTTTTCGGTCTATTTACATCCGCAATGGACACAAATATTGTCGTTAAATTCAGTAATTGTGAACTTTCCGTCAATGATAAGACTTTTTGATATGGTGACTGGAATATTCTGGTCGGTAAATCCGAAAATGCACTAACCAAACACTTCTTCGTTACTTTCTGTTCCTTGACGGTAAGTCAACCACACTGGCAAACCTGCTTCCTTGAATTGATCTTGAGTGATTCCTCTGCTCCCAACCGTAAACTGCCCTTGTGGGTTATTTGGCTGTACATCAATCCGGGAAATGGTCTACTTTATCCTGGGACCCGGCCCACCGAGGTTGGATCAGGCCAGGATATCTGAATCACACAACTAGGTCACATGGGTGCAGTATCGCCAAGTTTATCTCAATCGCTCAACCCATTTAGCCCCTAAGCGTTAAAGAAAATGTGCAGGACCCACTCCCAGTAACTTAAAAACTTACCTTCTTTTATAATTCGACCTTCAGAGAAGTCGATATGTGAGAGCCATACTTTTTAACGAGGGGTCGCTCAGTACCAGCAACGATGTACACCGCGTCGCGCGGTGCCGTGCCGGTGGCGTGCGGTCATGAAATTGTTTTGAATGATCCAATGATCCCACATATTTTCTACTGTTCTAAAGTTCATTCTACAGCACTTGCCAAAAATTGGATTTGCTTAAAACCTTAATTAGCATAAAACAAGCAATCTATGACACTGGATGGGGTACACCTCTTTCTTATGAAACAAGCCCTGTGGCAGTTGAAGTTAGAATTCTGGGACAATTATGCCAACATGCAAATTTCAAAATAAAGCCAACTAACTGTATAGTTTGTTTTGACATTGCTACTTTGTTCAGAGTATACCACAAGCAGAGAAACAGTTCAAATGTCAATAAATCAAAACATCAAAGAAGGAGATTTGAAGATCATTGGTTATGCCAAAAGTACTTGGTTGTAAGGTGATACCGAAGACCTTATTTTCTCTTTCGACGACTGTTTCAAATGCATAAAAAAAGCGATGTGGTGAGAAATTTGGAGAGTTGTTATTAAAAAGCGAGGGGTTGCTCTCTCTCCGCCACCGGTGTACACCTCGGCAAAAGGTTAGGCTCACTTCCGGGTTTCCGGTTCGTCGAAGTATGCCCCCCCCCCCCCCCCAAGATTCCGGTTTGAGGATAGTGTCGTAGAGGCTACACAATTTAGAGACAAAATTAATATGCAGGTTGTCGCGGCAGAAGAAAAGAAGATAAGGGATGGGATCAGTTGTGTTTGGATACAAAGGGAGCATCCAGGGAAAGTAGAAAATACGTGGGATCATTGGATCATTCAAAAAAATTTCATGAGCGCACGCCACCGGCACGGCACCGCGCGATGCGCGATGTGGTGTACGTCGTTTCTGGGAGTGAGCGACCCCTCGTTAAAAAGTATGGCTCTCACATCTTGACTTCACTGAAGGTCAAATTATAAAAGAAGGTAAGTTTTTAAGCTACTGGGAAATTGAGCTTGAATGGTTCTAGATTCTAGAAGCTGCGCCTAAACGATTTTGTTTAAAGGAATTCATGGTAACAAAGACCTAGGAGCAACAATAGGCTAATCATATTAGCAGGATGGTCAGATTGAATCATCATTAGCTTAATTTGTAATGATTTTACGAAATCATGACCCGTCCTTTAGTCTGTATTCGAGTTCAAATTTTTTTTTGTCAAGGAACTTGGGAAGCTTCTTCAGACGTCGGTGCGTGAGTCGAAAGATCTTAGCTATTCCTAATTAGATTATCTGTTCTATTCTACCTGAAGAGTAACTTTTTATGGCACTTGAGCTGACTCAAGTGCCATATAGCGATCGTAATGTCTGTCTGTCTGTCGGTCTGTCCGCACTTTGCTAGTTTGGGAAAAATGTTCTAGGAGTCTACTTTTTACTTACTAGTGTATAATAAAATAATTTCGACTTTATACAAAGTTCCCAAACAAAAAACTCCTGCCAACATTTTGCCTATTCTTGCAAGTGCCATATGAGCTTTCAGGTTTTTTTTTTTCTAGATTCATGGCCCAAGACTGCAACAGGCTTGCCAAGCACATCGGGAACTACAGCAAGCATAGCCTTTGTAAGAAATTCCAAAATCTATGTCGGACACGTTGGGGACTCAGGCATTGTTCTAGGGTATCAGGATCCAGGTAAGATTAAATGCCAAAATAGCTTATATATAGAGCCAGATAGACCCCATTTGGATTGTGCATCACGACCATACAAATAATTATAATGAGAATTTTAAAAGCCTTTAGTAGGGTCCTTATTTTGCGCAAGGATTTGAGGGCTTGAGCACTAACTTTTGATTGCAAAATGTTCAGAGGTTTGACTTTAGAGAGGCAGAATCAAAACGGACAATAAAGTCTTGGATCGTGTTGGTTCATTTTTACTTTCTCATAGCCTGTTGTGCAACTTCGCTAGATTTATTTTAGGTCTGCTTTCGTCAAGAAATTAAAAAAATCGGTTCTCTCTTATTTTATCCTTATTGAGATCGGGCCGAAATAAATTGCGCCTACGTTCGCCTGCGAAATAAATCACGTGTTCTTTCATCATTATAAAGGATGGGTAACTTTGGGACGATTTTGATGGTGCACTTCAAGACTAAGTTTTCGTTCGTAAGTTCTCTTTGAAAAAATGTCCTTAAGGCACCATTCCTTAAATGCTTTAAGGAATCCGAATCTGAAGTGCTCTGCATTTGCGAAAGAACAATTTTAAGAAAAGAGCACTTTCGGCCAAAAGCATTTCGATAGAAGAACACCTTCATAGGTGTTCGTCGGACAAATCCGTGGTGCTCCGAGAGTGTAGAGTATGACCGGACCAAGGTTAAATTTTAACCGAATAGGTCTGAGATACGGCAGACTAGTTACCGATCACTTATTCACGTAAATAGGCTTGAAGTCCCGATGGAAATGCGTTGACTGCTCCGCTATTCACCTGATCGATTTCATTGAATGAGCTTTTTGGGATCCCAAAACGGAAGCGGAAGGATAAATATGACTTCGTAAAAGTTGCCCGTCTGTCCATCCGTCTGTCAGCACGAAAACTCTCGAAGGTGTTGACATATTTTGTTCAAACTTGGTATGAGGATCCATTTGGTTAAATAGAGGTCAAGTTCGTAGAAGGGCCTTGTAGCGCAGTATTTAGGGCGGGGGAGGGGGGGGGATAAATTATGGGATGAAGAAAATATTTGTTCAAGCTGATGTGAGAGTCGATTAAGAGGACATGCTGAATCCAGAATTGAACTTCATTTTCTCACCGGACGTCCATTACACGGACAACAATTGCCCCGTGAAATTAGCGATTTTCTTATTGGCGCTTGTCGACTTGTCGTCCAGACTCCAGACTTCCTGCTCTCGACACGGAGTTTGGACGCAAACTATTTGAAAATTGTGTTTGTATCTAGAAAATCGGAAACCAAGCAAAAGCAAGATAGATCTGTTGACCTACCGTATCTTCTAAAAATGAAAACACATTTTGGAGATTCTCACGCAGTTTTTATTTTCGAAAAATTTGTTGGTGGACTTTGAACCTTTTGTGCACCATGACCGACAAAACTCGGCTCAGCCGAAAAAGCGATAAAAGGTCAGTTCAAAACGAAACGCGAAGGGAGCAGATTTCTGAAGCTTATATTTCCCTAAGAAAGCTGAGTGATAATCAAACAGGCAGCGTAAGCGAGAGGGGTCCTTTAACCACATTCAAGGTATGATGTAGCGATTCCGGCTAGAAAATGGGAATATGGTTAAGAAAGTACACAACCGGAGACGAGAGAATGAATGAATGGGTACAGCTGCTGGCATGGATGCTTTAAGTGAAATTTCTCTTTCTAGATAAAAAGAGATGGCGCGGTAGGCCGCTGACGCGCGATCACAAGCCGGAGTGTGCTGTAGAAACACGCAGAATCCAAGAGTGTGGTGGTAAGGTCATTTACAAAGCTGGAGTGCCAAGAGTGGTGTGGAATCGGCCTCGAATAGGACATAAAGGGCCGGTCAGGCGCTCAACCCAAATCGACGAAATACCCTTTCTAGCCGTTGCTCGAGCTCTAGGTAAGCTTCCCTTTCCCATGGTGATTAATTTTCTTTGTTTCAATCCAGTTCGGTTCAGTTTGACTATCAAAACGGTGGTTCAAACATGAAAACACGGTCCGTACCCCGTCGGGCTCGGCTTTGTCCATTTCTGGTCTCTAGTCCGAAGCCCCTGGAATAGATGTTAGCTACTAATTCAAAAGTTGAATTTGCCCCTACTTCGAGCAAGCTTTGAGCTTACTTCGTGATTTAACTCTTACCAAGTCCTTTCCGGGTAACGAACTTTCCATCAACTTTCAATCATGCTGAACTTGGCTCTCGCACTTTTTCGCCTGAAGGGTGCAAAATATCTGTAGAGCTGAAAGCCTTTCAAGATTCAGTATATTTTTATATTATATTTATAATAGTCATGAGTTTGCCCGGCCCCGTAAATGATGGTTTTGAGTAAAGTGAGGTAGAAGAGCTACAAAGCAAATGCGAGAGGCCACTAAAAGAAGGACTTCCTCCTTTAAGTCTATCCTGGGGTGCATTTCAGCATTCTTTTCCTTCCATTAGAGGCTGTTGGAAGCATTCTTCTGTCAATAGTGGGTTCTCTTGGAATTGTAGTGCTTCAGGTATGTTTGTTGGTGAAGGTCTTTCATTTTTTGGTGAAGTGAGGCGGGCATCTGCCCTATCACTTCAGACACGAATTCTGCGCGCTGAGAATGGTGATGGCGAGTTCCCATATGCGGCTGAGTTTGCCAATTTGGCTGTCGTGGGGTACCCTACTTTATTGTGGGTTTTTTCCAGATTGATGTGTTGAATTTTGTTTTATTTTATTTGTAGTTTATATTTATGCCAGTGTTTGTTACTTATTTTGTCATTTGTTTGACCCTAGTTGGTCGTATCATAGTTTAAATAAAATAAATAAAAATAGCAAATGGGCGCGTTTCCGCGTGGACTGCGTTGTTCAATGGGACAAGCCGTTTATCGGCGCTGTCACCGATTTCAAATGAAGCGCCGTTTAAACGGTGGCGGCGCGCCGGCGTTCTTTTTCGGCGGGAGTATATCTCATCATCAAAACTGTGTCTTTCGACAAAGAAAAAGTTATCAGAAGGACCGTGAAATACACTCTTGACCCGGCCCTTAGGCTTATTCTCGCCGTTCCCGAGGACTCCTTGTTTGTCCCAGGGACTCACTCCCCGTATTCTCGTGAGTCCCCACGGACGGGGAATGCTCCGATTTACATCACCACCATCAAAGAGGACTCCCTTTCAGATTGTTGCAAATTTTTGCTTGTGTTATGCAATTTAAAATTAATCAAGTACAATCAGAATAAACAAAACCAAAAATAAAGTGGACCCATACTAATTTCATCAAATGCGTTTTTTTCCCGAACAAATCCATTTTGGAAGCATTCCCCGTGTTCTCGCTGTTTTCCGTACGCGGAGTCCGCGTTGATTGACTTCGTCCATTCTCGCCGTTCCCTTCGACGAACGGCGAAAATACGCCTCTTGTCTTTTGGGCTGCAGCTCTGGCTAGGAATTGTGTTGGGATATCTTCCCGGGAGCTTCACTCACATCCAAGAGATCTAACCAGTTGCAATCCTCGACGACAAATGCTAGTTTGTTAAATCGAATGTCGAAGGAAAGCCGTAACCGTATTCTCTTATTAACTAGTAAAGTTTTAAAAATAAATTAGAATTGAATTTAAACGGTGCCTGGTAGAACTGCTTAATCTACATCTTTCGTCGGGCTCTGGGGCAAAGACATTAGCAGTCGTAAGACAGGAAACTCCGACAAACTTTATTAGTCACAATAATCATCGCCATCTAGTGGTTGGTCTGACGGTAAAAAAAGCCGTAACCGTATTCTTATTATGTGATCTTTTTTAACTAGTAAAATTTTTAAAAATAAATTAGAATTGTATTTAAACGATGCCCGGTAGAACTGCTTAATCTGCATCTTTCGTCGGGCTCTGGGGCAAAGACATTAGCAGTCGTAAGACAGGAAACTCCGACAAACGTTATTAGTCACAATAATCATCGCCATCTAGTGGTTGGTCTGACGGTAAAAAAAAGCCGTAACCGTATTCTTGTTATGTGATCTTTTTTAACTAGTAAAATTTTAAAAATAAATTAGAATTGTATTTAAACGGTGCCCGGTAGAACTGCTTAATCTACATCTTTCGTCGGGCTCTGGGGCAACGACATTAGCAGTCGTAAGACAGGAAACTCCGACAAACGTTATTAGTCACAATAATCATCGCCATCTAGTGGTTGGTCTGACGGTAAAAAAAAGCCGTAACCGTATTCTTGTTATGTGATCTTTTTTAACTAGTAAAATTTTAAAAATAAATTAGAATTGTATTTAAACGGTGCCCGGTAGAACTGCTTAGTCCAGCGGGAAAGTGGAAAGTAATTCCAGGAATCGCTTTCCCGCAGTTTTCGCGATGCGCTTCGCTCACCGGAAAGTGATTCCGAGATCTCGCTAAAACCCTCCTATAATCAAACTACAAATGTCACGTGTTGTTATTTGCAGATCTTCTTGGTTTTGTTTGTTTATTCACGCGTTAATCAGTTTAAGCTGGACAAAGACCAAACGCTAGGTGGCGGGCAGCTCGATTTTCCACGACGCGACTTCATCGGGAGTTTCTTGTCTTTCCTACTGTTAAAAACCTGATCAGAATCCGGTCTTGGTGACAAGATTATGTTTACACACAGAGGGAAAAAACTGTTTCTTCAAGCCAGAAAATCTGACAAAAATAAATTCATTAAAATGCTTTGCTAGCATTTATGAGATCAGTACTGATGGCTGATGCTCTCACATGCTAGCTAGACCTTTTTTAGTGTTTTTCACCTGTGCCGTCAACGAAATTCCTTTCAAGTCGACGGGAGCTCCTTTCATCTTGAAAAGAATTTTCGTCCCGCTAGACTTTTTTTCTAGTCGTCTTCACGAATGGAATTCTTTCAAGTCGACCAGAATTCCTCTCTACTCGACAGGATTTCTTGTCCGTGTAAACGCTACATAAGGTTTTGCAGGGGGGGGGGGGGGGACGTTTTCGTGTGAATGGTTCTTGAGCTCGGTAAAAGATGCGATCCACTCGAAGATGTCAATGGATGACGCCATCGTCACGAAATTTTTCAGCTCGACAGAAGCTCCACGGAAAACACAGTTTGGTTCAACATTGCTTTCCGAGCACCGTTGAACAAACGTTATTTCCTAGAGCAAAATAACACCAGGGAGTAGCGCCAAGGCTTAATAAAATTGACACACACTCGAATTGCATGGACACTAGCACCACTAGTGATAGTGAACGTCCCTACTGCAACTCAATCAGTCTTTCACCAGCGCTGGCTCCGATAACTTCATATTTTGAACATAGTAAAAAAATGATACAACCTCCGTTGTTTCCTTTGTGTGCGCAGACCGCACCTTTGCTGTACTAGAAAATTCTGAACCCGACAGCTTGCCTCGCTTTAAATGCCGCAAGCGTAGTGGGCGGCGCTATGAGTATGGCGCGTTTGCAAAGCATGGGTATTGGCGCTACTCCTAAGTGTTATTTTGCTCTGTTATTTCCTGGGCTCATTTCTGGCTTCACCCTTTGAGATAGCTATTCGCGCTAAAGTTGCTATGAGGTGAATGACATCCGCGACAAAATGCATATTTTTTTAAAGATGGCGTCATCCATTTTATGTATTCGTGTAGATGGCATCTTCCGTCCAGCTCAACAACCATCCACGCGAAAATGTCCAACATGAAAGTCAAAGTGACCACTGGCGCGCCACCTATGGTAACTGCCCGCTAGGGAGTGTTAAACGTAATTGGTTGTTATTTGGATTCGGACCAACTGAACAATAGGATCATTTCGAACTTAAAACTCCTGTATAATTTTGTTTGCACATAAAGCCTGAGACATTTTATTACCCCCCCCCCCCCCCTTCTGTGGGAATGATTGCTCCGTCTTGCGGATATTCAAATAATGCATAAGACGGAGATGTCAGCTACGATGCTTTAGCAGCAATATTTCGGCCCGTCTTGGCAAGGGTCCTCGTCAGGCTGTCAATCTTCAGGGTCAATGTCGGGGAAGGAAACAACACCTGTTATAAATAACTGAAGCTTCGACCGACTAAATATCTTATTCGGGCAAATTAATTTTAAATACCACTGTTGCGAAAAAACTAGTCCTGAGATTTAATTTTTGACACGGCCGCTGTTTTTTGCTGCACGATTGGGGCGATGACAGGAAAGGTTTTTCTTCTGTATTATGATCAAGTTCGGTTCTGTTATAAATCAGGGACTGAAAGCTGAAATTTTATTCCATTAATAACCTCGTTCCACATTTCTAGTAGGGATCCTTCAGTGGTTCGCCATTAACGATTTGTGTTCGGCACAATACGTCAGTTCAGGGAAAGCTCTGATGTAATTACTGGTTATCCTTAGAATTAATTGGATCCCAGAATAGCGATTGTAATTAGCCAACTTGATCCAGAAAAAATGAGATGTGGGAAAAACACACAAGGGAATCGAAATTGAAGGCGAATAGAACTGTAGTATAAGAAAAGCAGTAACGGTCCCTACCCTGGACTGTTTTTTCCTCAGAAGTAAGGGACATCAATATAATAAAATGTCAAGAAAAGTACGGTAGAGGTATGCTTTTTTGAATGTCGCCTAAAAGTATGGCGAAATCCAAACTTAATAAATATTTACGGATAATTGTATTTACGAATAATATGAACCATAATTGTACCGTGTTCTTCAAAACTGTGCTAACTACATTTTCATAATTTTTGGGCCCAGTTTCGTGTAGGAACTCAGATTATTTCACAATTTTATACTCACAATTTAACAGAATACCAAATCAGCTATGTTCTTTCCAATGGTATAGTTAACTCAGTTTTCAAAAATTTTTCAGTTAGCACAGTTTTGAAGAACACGGTACAATTTTGGTAGGGCTAAGTCAAATGATAGCCATACACTGTAATTGTTTTTTAATCTTTAGTTCGTTTGCTTTTAACTCTAGAACTACAAAATTACGGCATTGTAACAATTTTGCGATACTTTCATGACTGTTCAAAGTATCCAAACAGAAGAAATGGAACATTCAAGAATAAACAGTAGTTCTCTTTGTGTCAAAAGAAGCCTGAAAGACTCGCCTCTTAGCAGACGTCAAGTCAAACTCCCAGGCAAACTAAGTGATTATTATCTCCTTTTTCCTCCCTTTTTCTGCTCCGTTTTTCTGCTCAGTTTGTACTTTTATTTTCCTCTATCTCTTTCGTCTTACTCCAAATCACCCTCATAAGCCACGAGCCTAAGAGCGTAGTAAACGAGTTCACATTGGGTGGAACTCCTGCAGTGAGGAAAATCAGCCTTAGAGGCGTATTCTCGCCGTTCCCCGAGGACTCCGCGGGGAATCGAAGGGAACGGCGAGAATAGAGGGAGTCACTCCACGCGGACTCCCTGTGTGGAAAACAACGAGAACATGGGGAATGCTTCAAAAATGGATTTTTATCTAAAAAAAAATCACTTTATTTTTGGTTTTGTCTATTCTGATTATTTTTAATTAATTCTACATTGCACCAGCACCAGCAAAAATTGATTACCCTCTGAATCTGAAAGCGAGTCCTTTTTGATGATGGTATTGATAATCGGATCATTTCCCGTCCGCGGGGACTCGCGAGAATACGGGGAGTGAGTCCCCGGGACAGACAAAAACGCGGGGACTCCTCAGGTGGAGTCCTGGGGGAACGGCGAGAATACGCCTTAGGTTGCATACGCCCATCATAAAATTCCTTTCGGATTAGTTATTTTTTGGCCGCTAGGTGCGCTATCGTAAAGAAAGCAAGGACACATTACTTCTTTGCTTACGTTTATCCTGTTTTTTTTTGCTATTTTCAATTTCTCTTAGGCCTAACCGTGTTTAAAACTGTTCGTCAAAAACAATTCGTCATCGGATTTTATGAATGACGTATTGACACCATTTCTTCTTCTAGGGGACTTCTGGAGCTATAATTCCGAGCTGGACCAGTTCGTTGTCTCTCCAGACCCAGATGTCCATGTCTACCCTATTGATATTACGAAGGACCGTTGCCTGGTCCTTGGGACTGATGGTCTGTGGAACATGCTGTCATCAGAAGACGCTGTAACGATCGTTTGGTATGCTGAGACGATGAACGAAGCGCAGACCAAGACCCGGCCCACCGAAAAACTGACCGTAAGTGATCCAGAAAATCTTAGGCATGTTGATGGATGAATGAATTTGATCCAAAAAAATGCCGTGAGGACATGGCGGGAAATATGACGGAAAACACTTAAACCAGTATGAAAAAAACATACCCCCCAAAACCGCTTTCGATGTTCCATAGCCTGCTTGGAAGCTGACAGAGGTCACCCAATTTTACACCCCAGAATTTCCTTAATTCAAAAAAAGCCCGTGGGGCATGGCGGGAAACAAAAATCAACACTCCTAACTCAGCATAGTATCAAAAATAAAGCCCTACCCCCGAAACGGTCTGGCTCCATAGCCTGCTTAAAGAACCTCCCCGCCGACGAGGGTCAACCAAATTCGTTTCCCCAAAATTTGTCATGATTCTAAAAAAGTTAAAAAACAACACTTTTTAAATAACACTTAATAAACACCAAAAAAGAAAACCCCTCAAAACTCTCTTGACGCTCGAGTATTCAAGTATTTATTTATGTACTAAAGTGCTACAACACTGGACAACTTGGTCTGTCGGCCTAGAAGGAAAAGAATCTTGTGTAAGCCTACAGGCTGTACAGGCCTCCATAGCCTGCTTGAGGAACCTCCTGGAACGACCCACATGGGCATGCTCAAATAGATTTTAACCGGAAAGTCAGACAAATGGAATAAAATATGGGGGGCATATGGTTAGAAAAAATACTAAATATGGGTAAGGAAATATTTCGCACTATCTGTTTCATTTGGTATTTTTTTGTTTTTTCCCGTCATTTCTGCTTAAGAAGGTAAAATGAGGAAACTTTTCCTGAAAATGCACCGCCGGCTTTATTTTGTAGCCATGGTACTTTCGTTGCTCGCTGTTTTCATTTTTCTCTTCCCTAATCGTTGCCTGGAGTTTCTGAACTTTCCGCTGCTAATATTTTGCATTATCTGTTTCTTTGGGATCCCAAAACGTAAGTGGAGGGATACCCATGACTTCGTAACAGTTGTCCGTCTGTCTGTCCGATAACTCTTGAAGGGGTAGAAATATTTTCATCGAGCTTGGTACGAGGATCCATCTGGTCAAAGTACAGGTCAAGTTCATAGATGAGCCCTTTAGCCCCATATTTAGGGGTGGGGAGGGGTTTCAAAGTAAGGGACGAACAAAAATGTTTTGAAAAGCCAGTGAGATAGTCGATCTAGGGGTAAAGAGACATTATGAATTCATATCTGAAACTTATTTTCTCGCCGGATAATTAGTTCGTCCGGAATCCGGCCAAAACCGGAACATTTGTTAAAAGTAAAAGTTTTATTTGAAGTTGATTAAATGTTCGATTTTTGGGATAAGAAGACATGCTGCATCCGAATATGACCATTGTTTCCACCCAGACATGTAGTTCGCCCGGAATCCGGCCAAAATTAGAAAATTTGTTAAAAGTAAAAGTTTTATTTCAAGTTGATTAAATGTTCGATTTAGGGGTAAGAAGACATGCCGAATCCATAGATGACAATCATTTTCTACCCGATCATATAGTTCGCCCGTAATCAAGTTAAAGTTTGTCTGAAGTTGATTAGAGGGTCGATAAAGGGGTAAGGAGGAGAATGACTTTTGGTTTTAATAGTAAAAATGTTCGAGGAGTGCTTAAGCAGAAATGACAGAAAAACCTTATGCAAAATATAACAAGACTAAAAGTTTTGATGGGATCCCAAAAGTTTAAGATTTAATCCAGACAATTGCGCCTTGTAGATATCCGGTCTTAGCCTCAGGTAAAATGAGGAAACGTTTTCCTGAATCAGAGGAATCGGACCAAATGCATTGCCGGCTTTGTTTTGTAGCCATGCACTTTCGTTGCTCGTTATTTTCACTTTTCAAGAAGGATTATTTTTTTTACGCGTTGTCGAGAGTTTTTGAAATTACGCTCGCGTGCAGCGCAATCTCTGAAAAGTATCCGCCGAATCGCCGAAGAGGTAATGCCACGCCATAACAAGAAAGCGGAGGGTTTTTGAAGTGCAATGTGAAGTATATTCACATTATTTGTTTTTATCCCTTAAGTATTTATTTGAAAAGGATTTTATAACAAATACAGCATGACTACTGCCAATTCAAGACACTGGAAACATACTCGAGGATACGAATTGAAAATATTTGGCGGTTATTAATGTAGATTTGGATAATTATGTTTAGCAGAAGGGGAAAAGCACTGAGTCTTTAATACGTCATTAAAACTTAGCCGTGTCATGTTACAACCCAAAATGGAACCGACATCCTTGCTCTGGAGTCCAATTTCAACTTCCGAACTTCCCCTTCTTAAATTCCGAGTGGGAGGGGGGGGGGGGTAATACAAATCCCGTTGACCCTGTTGTTATCTGAGTTTCGTGACAGTCTTTGTTTAATTAGGAAAGCATGTGAGCAATGACTTTCATGATGAAATCTGGCAAATTGGACAGCAATCAAGATTGCTCGTGGTCGAACTTCTGTCTTGGCAACGCCTCTGCAGTCTGTTAGATCAGTTAATTAAGGATGCCATTCATTTGAATCATGTGCGTTGCTGTTGGTCTATCAGCATGACAAACGGGGAAGGATAGAGCGTGTTCCACCCTTCTAACAATAGTTGCTAATAGTTACTATTTCCGTTCCATCCTCACGAAAAGTTACTACGCTGACCGTTCCAACCTTCTCGAAATAGTAACTAATAGTTACTATTTGCTTACCATGCTCGGGAGCGTGGTAAGCCTAGTAACCACGAATCTCTGTCACGTGATTGGTCGAATTCACCCGTGGCATGATATACCGCTGGAAAATAGAAAAATCGTTCCAACCTTGACTGCAAAAAGGCGGAATTCGTGACGTCATGCGTGGTAACTACGGTAAGTAGGATGAAACACGCTCATAGTTTCGCAGAAGCAGCTTTCTCCTTCTGCTGAATCTCTTGTGGACTATGTTTACTAGACGTTTTGAACTCGTAACGCCCTCTTCTTCTCAACCCGGTCTGCGGTCTGCTGAGCTCAGCTCATTAAAGGATCCCTGGCCCCCAGATCCCAGTGAAAAACATAGAGATATTATGCCCGATCTAGCACCGGTGACAGGACGGACGAGGCATCAAAATCTCCTGGTGCCAGTTAAATGTCGCACAAACTGGTATTTGAATTCCTTTGTACCGTATTTCACTGAGAAGATTAACAAAAACAAGTGAATTCTAAGTGATTTATTTTCTTATATGTAATAATTGTATATATTCAAGTATTTTAACACATGCAATGTAATGGTCGACGTATTTAGTGCCATGTCGGCGCTACGAGTTGGATCAATAAAATAACTATCTAACTATCTATCTATCTACTTTTCAACTTACAGCATTTTAAAATATTTGAATAATTTAAAGGACACCTGAACAATGAAACCATACTTGAACACACCATGGAGAATGCATTTATAGACATGGCCACGGAGAACATTCTTCTCCTGAGCGTGACGTTTTCAAAATAGGGATGTTCGTTTCTGGAGGTTTGCACATGCAGACTCTAAAGACAAAAAGCGCAATTCATTCAAATCTTGTACGGCGCTGGCCGGATCGTGTTAGGATTTCTTCTAGATATACGTTTGGGCTTAACTGGTTAAAAAATATTCCAGAAGAAGGGTTGATTGGAGACATTTGTTCATTTCTAAAATTGTTCGGTACTGAAATAAGGACAGGTGCAAAATGGAGCAAAAATCATAGCTTGGAAACACTATTTCGTATTCGGATTGGCTTTTGTGCAAGCAATGTTAACGGAAGTCATACAGATAGGGAGGATACTTGGTACTCTTCATTCAGGTGTCCTTTAAAACTAGGCTGTGCTTTCAACAAATAACCCACAGTTTTGGCTGTTTTAAGCCTTTTACGAGACCCGTTGACTTGTAGCGAAAACAGGAAACAATTTACATAACCGTTTTTTCTGATGGAAAATCTTCTCGCAGACAACCGTCGACAGCGTGATGCACATCGAAGGTAGCAAAACACGTTAAGTGAGAAAATCAGTATGGTTTTGTTAGAGGGGTTAGAATTTACCGTACGAAATTGGGGTCTCCGGGTTTAGAAATATATGGAGCGACTATGGAAGTAGGTTGCATTAGTATTGTAGGCAAGACAGGTCCTTTAAAGATGACGAATGTTTTGCTTTTCTTGGGACTAGCAAAAAGGGACTCAGCTATTGAGTCCCCTAGGAACGGCGAGAATAAGTCTCGTGTCCGATTCGTTTGAGATTAGAACATCTTTTTGTTTGTTTTGTTTTTTAATATATATAGCTTAATTCCTTGTCATAAAATCCTAGCGATGTCTGGTGTTTTTTTTTTGTTCAGTTGTTATTGCTTTATTCTTGCTTATAGAAATAAAAATAATTAACCAAGTGCCATATTGTCACTTTCATTGACTCACTGCTATTTTCATTGTATTTAAAGTCCCACCTTACCTTGCCTGTAAAACAGGGTTTTTATGTTTCCTGAACATATGTATATATGTGTGTATTGTACATGGAAAGCCCAACGGGCCATGGTACAAAAAATGTTATGCAAATCAAGTACTAACTATATATTCAACACACTTTCTGAAGACAAAACAAAGAAGACTAAAGGTTGCGTTCCCCAAACTTAACAATTGTTAACAATCGTTAACTTTACTTCGGGGCTGAGCTAACTTGACTTGACTTACTTTATTTACTACTAAATACAAAATAAACTATACAAAACACGCAACCGCCCGGGGAAGGCTCGAGAAGCCTGATGATGGACGACTGCAATCCTCTGATTCTCAACCTATATTATATTTCATAAAAAAAAAGAAAGAAAGAAAAAAGAAGGACAAGAACACTCTCTCTCAATTAACCTTGAATACCAAAATTTAAAAAGAAAAAAATCGAAAAAAAAATAAAAAAATAAAATAAGAAAATTAACTCCCTTCTCCCAATAAATGTTTTTTAAGTTTTACTTTAAATGACCCAATGTGTTCAGCCTCCCGAATGACAATTGGGATATCATTCCAAATAGTCGGAGCTAGATACCTAATTCCGAAAGCTGCACGTGTGGTGTCTCGGTACTCAACAACAAAATTATCCGCCTCTCTAGTCGCATACCTGTGGAGTGAACGATTTGCGCGAAAAAATTCAGTAAAAACTGCAGGACATACATCATTCCAGCATCGATACGCAAAAACAGCAGCTTGATAATCGCGGATCTGACCAATGTTAAACACTCGTAATTTCTTAAAGCATGACGCGGTATCACTCACATTTTCTACATAATTACCAAGAAGACGTACTGTTTTATTTTGTAGAATCTGCACTCTTTTAAAATTTGCGTAGAAATTACTAGACCAAAGGACACAACCATAAGAAATATAAGGCGCAACAATAGTATGATACAATAATAAAAGAACTGATAATGGTAAAGCATGCTTTAATCGACGCAATATTCCCAGACCTCTAGCATAATATAACTGCAGCTTTAACGACCGTTAACTTTTCCCAGTTCTACAATAGTTAACTATTTTGTAACGATGCTCACCGACTTTCGTTACAAAATAGTTAACAATCGTTAAGCTCTGGAACGGAAATTGTAGGTGGGCTGAGCTTAAATTTCGAAATCAGAAACGTGGAACGAAAAAGTTAACAACTGTTAACAATTTGTTAACGATCGTTAAGTTCGGGAACGCAACCTAACTACATAATTAAAACACTGTAAAAGAACAAAGACCTGTGTCGTAGACTGTATAAAACGGAAAAACCCGATATTTCGTCCCTTCTTGGCAAGGGTCCTCTTCAGGCTGGCTGCTTTGTTCTTGGTTATATTAATCAGATAATTGAGTTAGTCATTTCTTCCAGCTGCGACCTAAAGAGGGCCCTTGTCAAGGAGAGTCGAAATATCGCAGAAATATCATAGCTGATTTTTCCGTTTTGAATATTTTGCATATATGATGGAGTATTTATCTTCACAGAGCTTTGCATGTTTCCTTATTTCATCGTATTTACGCAGGAATGACAGAAAAACCTCATACTAGAACAAACCGATATTTCCTGATATTTAGGCTAGCCGTGATTTTTGTATTTTAAACCGCCAAATGTTTTTCCTTTTTCCTTACTTCCTTGTTAAGATCCATTTTGATCTTGCCATTATGGGGTCTGTTGGACTAGACAACTCTTGGCATGTAAGTCCTTGGCGGATGGTTAGGACTAAGCTAAAGCGCAGGGGCACTGGTTTTTTTTTGTTTTGTTTTTTCAATCAGTCAAGTTTAATCAAAATGGGTAAAAGCTAGAAGAGGAATACAAATTTACAAAATACACATACACGAAACAAATTAACTAATACACTTACAAGAAATGACTAGAAATAAATGATTGGATGAAACTACGTAAAAATTTGGTAGAAGAATTAGCGGGATATGGGGAAACTGATTGCCAGTATTCCTCTCGGACCGACGCACGGAAGACGGGAGGGGAGGGGGGAATAAGTGGGCCATCTGGGGACAACACGTTATCTTAGCTCCAAATTTGTTTGAAAGAGTATTTCTGCGTACAGATAATTTAGGAATGTCAAGTTTAATGAGAGCCTCTTGGTATGCAATATTATGATCACCCAGAATGATTCTCATTGCTCTCTTTTGGACATTTTCCAGGCGATCAGAGAGTTACCGAGAGTTAGTTTGAGTTACCGTTTGGTGTGGGGAGGGGATTAGTGACCCTGTAAGACAGCTAGAGTCCACCCAGCTTCAGATGAGTAGCTAGAGAAATGTGGGGAAGTTTTAAAGGACCTGTCTTACATATAATACTAATGCAACCTACTTCCATAATCACTCCATGTATTTCTAAACCCAGAGACCCCAATTTCGTACGGTACATTCTAACCCCTCTAACAAAACCACGCTGATTTTCTCACTTGCCGTGTTTTGCTACCTTCGATGTGTATCACACTGTCGACGGTTGTCTGTGTCAGTAAAACCGGTTGTGTAAATTGTTTCCCTGTTTCCGCTACAAGTCAACGGGTCTCGGAAAAGGCTTAAAACAGCCAAAACCGTGGGTTATTTGTTGAAAGCACAGCACAGCAAGTATTCAAATATTTTAAAATACTGTAAGTTGAAGAGTAAATAGTGCGTGGGGTCCTTTAAGGAGGGGTGTGCGAAAGTACTAGGATGACCCTCACCGCCCATTACACTTCCTGGTTGAGGGCAGAAAGTCAATAATCAGCACCATGTGACCTGACAAGCCAAATGCTGCACCTTTACCTTTGTTTAATTAGCATTTGTGTGGGTTATCGTAATATCTCCCATAGTTCCCAAATGACCCGTCTACGTTTTGCCCGACTTATTCTCTACAGCGCGCGCGACCCCTTGGTAGCCAATTTAACTAATTGATTTCCGGGCGAGACCAGATCCTCTCATCTTCCTGGGATTTCTAAGAAGCTTTGGCCCTATGGTTTTTCTTTTGTGTAGGCTATTGACCTAGTCCCTGCTGTATCAGCCCTTATGGGATTTCGATTCGCTCTTGTGTGTGTACAAGCTCCTTTGTCTAGAGTTCCTGTTAGGCATCAGGAAGCGTAAATTTCTAGACTTTGTTTGCCTTTTGAATTCCGGACCTTGGAATTGGGTTTTCAAGACCTAGTTTGAAAAGGATCGAGCATTACATTTTTTGGCGGCGAGAATTCGTTTGTCTGGATTACAACGTTTGTGTGTCGAGGCTCAAAATATGCTTCAGACCAGGTTGTTTATAGATGTTCTGTTGCGTGAATGGCCTATAAATTCGACGGCTTAAATGATGGTGTATCAACCCCGAAGCCGCCCATCTCCCTTTTTTTGGAGGGGGGGGGAGGGGGTCGCTGGGATCATGGCTTCAACATCCAATGGTATCATAAAGAAGTTCAAACCACCGGTATTTGTTCAAACCATGAGCGAATAACTTCATAAAACCCATGGTGCTGGCTTCAGATTATGCTACCGGTCTTTCCTATTGTGAGGTTGAGCGTGGGTACAAAGATGCCGTAACCTTTCAGTATGTGCTTACTTTATTACGCTTACGCAGAAATGATGCACTAAAAAAAGAAATTAAAACACAGTATAAACAGTCGATTAAAAAAAGCGACTCCCTAGATGGCAGGTGGAAAAATAGCTGTTGTCTTTCGCATTCATGTCATCCTTGTTAGTCAGAAGAATCATTCATAAGTAATCTAAAACAAAATGTGATAGAATACCATTATTACGACTGGTGGGTGCTAGCACCGAAGTGTTTATTTATCGCCATGATTAAAGACGGAAGTTCAGCTCTGCATTCTTTGATAGATAGATAGATACATTTGTTGCATAGAAACGCCAACTGGGTCCATCGCAACAAAAAAAATATACGATTAACATAAAAAAAACAGCATCATAAATTAAAGAGACAAATAATTTTCCCTGTGCGCCATACCTATCCGGAGAAACCTTCCAAGTGAAATAATAGATCTTAAATTCCTTTCCTTCAACATTTTAACAAAACACTCAGTCCCACATTCCCTCACCCCAAACATTTTCTCCTGCAAATCGTTCGTCTCTTTGCATTCTGCCAAAAACAGGCTCAAACTTTCGTTTCTACATCCACACATTGGGCAAAAGTAAGGACCAGTATTGTCCTTTTTCGGTGACTAGAACATAAAGCGATTTTCTTGTAAGTTTAAGAAGCCAAGTAAAGTGGGCAAGGCCGTATCCAGGGGGGGGGGAGGATCTATGTCTTTTTTGTACTTTTTTGTCCGACCCGCAGGCAAAAAAAAACCCGAAAGGCCCCCCCCCCCCCCCCGAAATAAATTGCTGGATACGGGCCTGAAAGTGGGTGTGGTTTTTGACGTTCTTTCCTGTTTTTCGCATAAAATGTCTTCTTGTCTGACTATTCAGACGAAACGGTTCTTTTTACATCCGTTCCATCTGCTGTCACCGTTAGAATCGTGAGTAAGCTTTTTCAACCTTCCTTTTTCCAGGACTGGATCAACCCGTCGAAGAATTTGGTTGATTTTGCTCTCGACAAATGGCTTGACAACGGATTCCGAGCTGATAACTGCTCCGTCGTCACTGTATTACTAGACCCTCCTGGCCCTCCCAAACAGCCTAGCACTGCCATCGCTGCTTCTGTCCAGTCAGCAGGAAACTCGCCGATAACCTCATTAACAGGACTGCCTTCGATAGACGTTCTAGATGGGCCACTTACGTCCTTGGAGGCCATAGCGAATCGCTTCATCAGCGAAGAAGCACGGAACGAAGAGAGGACCCCCTCATCAAGGGGGCCTATGCCGACAAAAAATCTTCCGCCACAGGGCAGCACGTGTCGTGTCAACTCAGCGAAGGAAAAAACAGTTCCTTTGAAAAGTGAGGTCCTCAAGTGTAGGGGGGATGTCAAGTTCGGTTTTATGAAAAAGAGGCGAAAGCACCCTGATAATGAGGCAGAAGGTGGAAGTTCTAAGAAGGTCGCCCCTCCGGTCGATAGTGAAAATGACCCGACAAACGTTGGACGGTTCTCTAAGGAGACAAGACCTGGAGCTGAGTTTGGACCGAAAGAGAATAAACGCCGGAGGACCGCGAGCAGCTCGTTGGACGATACCAGTGGCGCCAGGTCGGTGGCGCGGAGAAGTTGTGAAGCTCGTGAGCTGCGATCGAGCTTTAAAAGAACACTGAGACAACGTAATGTGGACACCTTCGAGAGTCCGAGATTGAATCGAACCCGAAGCCATACGTGGTCGCAGGGTGGTAGGAATAAGTAGTGGTAGTAGTGCACTTTTTTGTCCTTTTTTTGGCTTATTACGGATGGAGAGTCTGAAATTTGATTCAGCATCGCGTCTCAGAGATTTGAGTGAATTAATGCAGCTCTTATGTATTTTTATAGAGTCCTTAATTTAATATAAAATGTAGCGCCAATTGCAGAATGTCAGAATCGCCCCTGATTATAGAATTTCTCGTTCACCGTCTCGTACCTAGATGAACAGTCGACATTGTAAACAGTGAACTAAAAGACAAAAAGCCTCCTCCGGAAGGATTTGAACTCACGACCTTCGGTTTTTGTTGCCGACACTACCACTGAGCTACCGAGGTGCCTGGGAATATAGTTTGCAAACCACTGCATTGCCCAATAGAAGTGGGCTACAGGAACAGTGGTGCCGGGGGAGGCAAGTTCCTCTAAACAGTTCCTAGTCTTAGTCCTTGGAATCCTAGAATTATAAGTTTAATTCAGCAAGGGAAGTGTTGGTAGCATAAATTTCAGCTAACGGTCGCCTGCGGCTCGGACATATATATGGAAGACCTAAGATATGTGCTCTCTGTCGCCAACGATCCAGTTTCAGCCCGGATCGGATCACTTCTTCAATGGTTGTTGGTGTACCAAGGATCTCCCCTCCACAAAATCCCGGATTCTCTCTCCCTCCAACCCCACTGTGATGGTCGGATTCGGGAAAAGAAAATTTCGTTGAGCATCGGGTCGAGTCTTATATTTGCGTGCCAAGTTTTATCGTCCTAGCTCACGTCCCTGAAATAGCAAGCCACACTGTAAAAAAAAATCTTGCAGCATTTGCTACTGGGATTAAGCTTATCTTTATTGAGATAGGATTACCCCTAATTCGGATTAATCTTATCCCAATAGAGATAAGATTAATCCTAGTAGCAACTACTGCATCCTTATTCGGAGAAACTTTTTACAGTGCAGGACGGACATTACAATTGGTATATGACATCCGAATGCTATACAAGTGTCATTAAATTACTTATGGTTTATGTGTCATGGTAAAAGTCCCATTTTTAACCTGTTATCGCATTCTATAGAATGGTACGCGTTTTAAAAATCTACACTTTCGCAAAAGAGGGCCCCAAACAAGTGCGCAAGCGCTCAGACGTGGAGTGTTAATGTAAAATGTTTATCACATACTATATATAAACAGCTTTAGAACTAGGACGTTTCACCTCCCCAATAACCAAACAATAACGTAACTTGTAATCAGCCCACTAAAAGCTTTAAATGTTAACAGACCGCAAGTATAAATCAAAAGAAATGTTGAAGATCTTGCACGAATAGCTCGAGTTCCAAGTATGGTCTGGCAGCCAGTCCGACCCCTTAAACCTCTTCTCCATTAGCAAGGTAATAACGAGTGCAATAAACCAAGTCGTAGCAGCCTAATACCCCCTTTATCACAATTCATTAAGAACGGCATATCATCCATCATATGACAGAAGAGTCCAGTTTCCAACTGTTCATTAAAGAAGTGCGTCGCGTCGTCTTATTTGTTGCTGTTAACCCAAAATCCTCATCCATAGATATAACTCATAGATATAACTTGAGGCCTGTCATAGACGAACTAACACATGGGAAATCTGGGCCCAGCTGCACATGAATGTGAGGTGGGGGGGGGGGGGGGGGGGGGGGGTCGGGACCCATCAAAATGCCTATTTATACCTCTTTTTCCTCAAGTATACCAGCTTAGAATTTGATTCCAGTCACGGGTCAAAAACTTTTTTCATGGGCCCACTTGCCCATGAACGGGGATGGTGGGGGCTGGTTCAACTCCACATATACATCCCCAACCATTATGTTCCAAAGCACAAAGGAATTTCATCGCCTTATCTCCAGTAATTGTCAAGTTAAAAACATTAAAAAGTGGGCAATCGGAGGGTGGAGTTTGGGACCCTCAAGTAAAAAAAGACTCCAATGCTCACAAACCTACCAAGTTTCAACTTGATACTTGATGATTCCTGTCACGAGTAACGAACTTTATAGCAATATGGGCCCAGTTGCCCATGAACGGGGTTAGTGGGGGAGGTGCAACTTTAAAAGCAATTTTCCAGCCCTAGGATCTGCATGTACAAGGAATTTCGTCCTCCTATGTCCAGTTCTGGTCAAGTTATGAACATCATTCCCTGGGCAATCTGGGCCCATTTGCCCCTGAACCGGGGTGGGGGGTGGGACCCCCAAAAGGCACAACGAGACCCCAATACACACTAGTGTACCAAGTTTAAACTTGGTACTTGCACTGGTTCACGAGTTACGAGCTCCACAAAATATGGTGAAAACAGAAAGCTGAAAGCTGCTACAGCGCTCGCAATAGTGGATTGTTCCAAGGAACACTCCACTAGAACGATGGATCTGGTTAAAACCAGCACCCCTCTGTCGCTCGTGATACCTGCAACCTTGTAAAGAGTTTCTCCGTATAAAGATTAAACTTAACTGCAGTATTTGCTACTCGGATTCATCTTATCTCTATTTGGTATGAATCTTATCTGCGTAGAGATAAGGATAATCCGAGTAGCAAATACTGCAGTTAACTTTAATCTTTATACGGAAACACCTTTTACAGTGCTGTTCCTTCTACTAAAAGGTCGTAGTTCTAAACACGAACAAAAATGCACATATGTTCGCTTCCTTTGGTTTCTACTTACAGTGTTCCAACCCCTTGCTCAGATCTGGCCACGTTAGGTGGCACCGGGATTCTGCAAAAGGTGTCTTGAACAGCTGAGGGAGGGTTGTAGCCCCCCCCCCCCCCCCCCCGCTGTACCAAAACCTTCATGGTGACCTCTCCACCCCCTGGAAATATATGGGAAATTAGAAAATCTTATTAAGGACTGCGGTATTGACTGCAAGCACAAGGATTTTCCTTAGACGCGCGGGGAAATGTAAATGCGTGACGGCGGCGCACTGGTTGCTTGCCTATATGTATATATACATGTCATATAAACATATTGTATTTTTTTTTTTTTTTGGGGGGGGGAGCTAGCCGGAACCCCCGAAGGGTAGATATTCCTTCAGCCCAAGCTGACGGAATCATCTTTGACGATGCAAAACGGATAAATCAGCTACTTTTTACTATAGCTATAGATAGATAGATAGATACTTTAATTTAGCCGTTAGGCCATACACAAAATCATACATTTTTAAACACTTCGAGAGAGCGGTTATATAAACTCACATGTAAAACGCTTTAAACTCCCACCACCAATAACTATTTACATCTCTTTAACGCTTCTTTGACAAAACCTGTAACTGCCATTATCGCTGACCGTGAAGATGACTTTAGGATACCAGGAAAGAGCAACCCATCTTCACCAAAAAATCTTACTCTCAAATCCGAGAGCCCCTTGCATCTTGACAGGATGTGGGACAGATTCTCCTCTTCCAAACCACATAACGAGCAAGTATAACATGACTTCGGGTTTCGGGAATTTCTTTCAAATAATTTAACCCTACTCTTAAGAGGGAGACTGTTCGCTCGGATCTGGAACCACAAACGCAGGTTTTCAGCCGGTAAACGTAACTTAAAATAAAATTCAAAACCAACCGACTCTTTAATATTCCTATAATCTTTCAGAGTCTCTGAATTAACAGTCTGTTCATGCCAAAGTTGAATTTCCTGATCCTCCTGAACTCGCGCAAAACTGCGACAAAGTTTATCTTGATCAGTTGTAGGACCAAGACCCCCATTCCAAGCATAAGACAGCCCTGCTTTATCAAGTAGGGCTTTCACTTGGAATGGCCAGGATCTCTTCTTTCCCTGCTTTAATAGTTCCAAATACGCTGCCTTCAACAGCCTCTCATCTGGTAGTTGAAGAAGTTTTATCCAGAACCTAATAACCTGGACAGCTCTATCTTTCTGCAAAGAACAGAGCCCTAAATCCCCCTTAAGGGCTAACGTTGGAGTTGTAGGATGGACCCCAATTAATTTCTTATAATGTTGCAGCTGAACGGTTTCAAGTTGCGGGATAGCCTCATACCCCCAAAGCTCAGCCCCATAATGGATAGTAGGGCGAATTTTTGACTGAAATATTTGCTTATGCATTTTTAAATTTTTTATTCCACTTATCACTGAATTTCTCAACACAGCAGCAGACACTGCTTTACCTCTACGAATCATTTCTTTAACATGATCTTTCCAATTTCCTTTTTCATTCAACAAAAACCCAAGATACTTGAAAGTATCACTTCTTTTTAAATCAGTACCTTTATAGAAAAATTTGTGATTATTTTTACTATTACCAAAAACTACTATTTCTGTTTTTTTAACATTCAGCTTCATCTTCTTATTGTCCAAATAATCTGCTAATATATTTATCAAACTCTGCAGTTCTTCGGGGGATTTAGCTACCAGCGCAGCATCGTCAGCAAATAGCAACAGTGATAATGATATGATATGATTTATTTGCTTAAAGCCCAAGGGCCATCGCATACAAAAACAAAAAAAACAAAAACACCAACAAATAAACAAATCTCTCCCCCCACAAATCCTAATTAAAGAAACTCTTCCCTGTGATTCCACCCTAACCGCAAAAACCTTCCAAGTTGTCTAACCCCAAAAACACTTTTATCCTTAAACTTTTCAACCAACCAACCTTCCTCAAAAATTCGCTCCCCAAATATTTCCACTCTTAAGTCATTCAACTCCACACATGTCAATGTCAATGTCAAATTCCCTAGACGCACCGTGGGTGCCCATTTCTCCTGGAAATATTCAACAATATCATTTACATATATACAAAAAAGCCTCGGTGACAAAGTGCTTCCCTGCTTCACTCCTACCTCACAATCAAATAAATCTGAAAATCCCTTCCCTGCTACTTTAACCATTCCTTTTGTAAGCCTATACATATCCCCAACTAATCGAACAAAAATGCGGGGCAGGCCTATCCTCAACAACTCTTTACAAAGCAGGATTCTATCTACGCTATCGAAAGCCTTCTCTAAGTCTATGAAAGCAACAAACAGGTTATTGCTCCCTCTACAATACTTCTCTATCAATGACTTAAGTATAAAAACCCTATCATTGTGCTATAACCTTCCCTAAAACCTCCTTGCTCCTCAAAAATAATTCTATTCCTACTTAACCACGATGCTAGCCTATTATCAATTATCTTTTCTAGAATCTTACTTAAACATGAAACTTTTATTATATTTGACGGTGCAAAACGGAAAAGTCAGCTACATTTTATTCGAGCTATATTTCGAAGAAGTTAATTTTCCAGCTTGAGCGGCTTGAGCCTGAAGAGGACCCTTGCCAAGAAGGGCCGAAAGATAGCTCGAATAAAATGTAGCTGACTTATCCGTTTTGCACCGTCAAATCTGATTCGCAGTCAGCTTGGGCCGTAGGAACATCTATAGAGCTATATTGCGGCCCTTATGGCAAGGGTTCTCTTCAGGCCCAAGCTGGAAGATGAAGAAACATAGCTCTAATAAAATGTAACTGACTTATCCATTCTTCACCGTCAAACATAACCCCCGAAGGAGTATTTCTAAAGACGTTTCGGGGAGACTTTTCTTTCCAGTCTTGCCACCAGCAGTTGAGTTTTATTAAATCTATTAAAAAAAAAGAACTACCAAGCAAAAACCAGATCTAGTGATGTTGAAGGATGTGGTAAATCTAACTCAAATCTAGGAAAAATCCCGATATTTAGAAGAAAAAATGGACCAAGCCGGATATTGTGTCATCTTTCATGAAATCAATGGAAAATTAACGATGCATTCTTGTCCGCTCTTCCTTCCTACTAGTCCAGTCAAGTACAGGGGCTGAGAGACAGTTCTCGGTTGCATCTGTTCTCAAAAGCAACACTCGGAATTAGCGCCTTGTGTCGAGTGTTTCGTCCCTAATAAAAACGAAGCAACTCGATCTCAGGGCAGTCAAGGGGGTGTTCACGTCTGCTCGAGTTGCCAAGAAATGGAACCAGGAAGACGCGTTTATTAAAGCACAACTCTTACTAGAAATGATCTTTTCCCTATAAAATGGATCAGGAAAAACGTTTTCGGAAATACCATTACTTTCCACCTGAAACTAACAATTCTCTTGTTAGCGCTTGCCGATTATGAGGGTGTTCCATCCTACTTACCGTAGTTACTACGCATGACGTCACGAATTCTGGCTTTTTTCCGACAAGGCTGGAACGATTTTTCTATTTTTCAGCAGGATATCATGCCACGGGCGAATCCGGCCAATCACGTTGCAGAGATGCGTAGTTACTACGCTTACCACGCTCCCGAGCATGGTAAGCAAATAGTAACAGTTAGTTACTATTTCGAGAAGGTTGGAACGGTCAGCATAGTAACTTTTCGTGAGGATGGAACGGAAATAATAACTAATAGTAACTATTGTTAGAAGGGTGGAACACGCTCTATATCCAGCCTCCCTGCTCTCCGACGCGACGGCTGGGCGCAGAAGATTTGAAAACTGAACTTGCCTTGGTTAAAAAGTAGGAAAACTAAGCAAATAAAAGAAGTAATAAACAGAAGATTATCACATCCTTATGTGTGAAAGAGTTGTCAGCGGACAATGAAGATTCCGGCAAACTTTTCGTTGGGTGACGGGAAAACTCGGCAAAGCCGAAAAAGCGCTAAAAAATCGTAGTTACGAAACGAAACAATGGAGAAAGGTGGGAATTTTAGAAGCTTATAATTCCATATGGCAGCTAAGTATATTATAAAAGGCCTTATAAGCAAGAGGGGTCCTTTAAGGGTTGAATCTGACGTTATCTTAACTGAGTTTATTAGTTGCATTACGACTTTTCACTTGTAGCCTACAATGTCTGTCTGTCGCGGTTTTGTTAATTCGGGCACATCAGCATAAGTTAGGTTGATGAAATTGTGTATGGATTATAGAGGACACGACCCAGTGCTTCCCTGATCCGAGCATCCGTCTGGGAGTGGAGGGATGCGAGGAATCCGAGATCTTGTGTCCCACGTAAGTTGCAAACGGGTCATCCGATTCGAGGGAAACTTGGTAGCCTAGACGGTAAGAGCAGATGTTCGATGTGTTACATGTATGCGTCCGAACTGCATCCGACCAGTGTGGGAGTTGGAGGGGGGGGGGGGGGGTGTCGGACTTTTCTAATACGCGTAGGCACCAATCGGATGGAGGGATTGGGATGAAACTGACGACAGTGCAAGGTCACGGGACGTAAATATGTCATTTTGAGGTCCAGATCATAAGCGACCTCGGAGGGGGGGGGGGGCGGGGGGTAGAGTGAGGGGAATCAGACATTATCCAGAGGTGCTCCGGATCGAGTGAAAATAAACTTGATAGCAGGTAGGAGAAAATGCCATAGATCTGAAATGTGATCTATATATAAATGTGATCCACCAAACTGATAGTACTGGAAACTGGATGGTACTAAGCTTTTGGGCCCTAGATGTGCTGTTTGATGTCTGTTGCGGCCTCTGTGTGGGAGTTGGAGGGGAAACGTTGAAATGTTCCGGAGGTTCTCGACTCGAGTGAAACTTGATTGGGGTATGAGCAAATGTGTCAGAAATTACACCTATGTGCCCGAGGTATCCGATCTAGAGGCGTATTCTCGCCGTTCTGCGAGGACTCCTCGGAGAATCGAAGGGAACGGCGAGTATAGAGGGATTCACTCCACGCGGAATCCGCGTACAGAAACAGCGTGAACATGGGGAATGCTTCCAAATTGGATCCTGTTAAAAAAAAATATATGCAGTTGACGAAATTAGTCTGGATCCACTTTATTTTTGGTTTTGTTTATTTTGATTGTTTTTAATTAATTTTACATCGCACCAACACCAGCAAAAATTGATTCCCCTCCGAATCTGAAAGGGAGTCCTTTTTGATGATGGTGATGATAATTCGGAGCATTCCCCGTCCATGGGGACTCGCGAGACTACCGCGGAGAACGGCGAAAATACGCCTTAGGTGGGGGAGTTGAAGAGATTGGAAAAGTTCTCCGATGCGAGTAAAACTTGATGGTTGGTAGAAGAAAATGTTAGAGATGTGCCATAATACTTATACCTGCGATTCCTAGATCCGGATCTTATCGGGAGTAGGAGTTTGTGGTGGCCTCGAAAGATCCCTTGAGTCTTGACCGCGCGAGCCTCAGCTGAAACGGATGCTAACTACCTTTGCAAGTACCATATGAGCTGAAACTGTTCATCGCGGAGCCGAGTAAAAAATAGTAACCGTGGTCAGATCAGTTCTCACTGTCCCTTAATTCCTCAGTGAAGTACGTGGTTTTTGCGCTACTCCATAGAGCAGTTTTCTAGTTAGTAAATTTGGTGAAATCTAGTAGAAGGTTACTCCAGAGGTTTAGTTAACCGAATTTGGGTCGGTAGGCAACACTACTTCTTTCTTTACCTGCACTACTTTCGTGAAAGCCGCGAACGTAAAAATGTATTAATTCTTCGCCTAGTCTAAAGTGCTCACAGCAAACAGCTTAGCCTACTGTACTGTGCCGGACTGTGCCGGACTGGCTTGCAGACCATTTGTTGGAACCAACCAATTTCCGGAGAAGAAGTTCACAAAATCAGAAATTTAAGCAAGCAATTTTAATTGTTTTTCCTCAAGTTAATTTTCCAACTTGAGCGGCTTGAGCTTGAAGAGGACCCTTGCCAAGAAGGGCCGAAATGTAGCTCTAATAAAATGTAGCTGACTTATCCATTTGCACAGTCAAATACTTACTAACTCTACTTCCACGGGACCATGCAGGGGAGATCTATCAAAGACCCTATCAAGTTGAGATATTGTGGTCCGACTCCGCCGGCGTTCTAGACTGCGAAAATGTACACAACCGGTGAATGAGGTTCATTCTGTGGCTCCCCGAAATAAGATTTGGGGATCACAATCAGCCAGCGAAGGGGGCTGATTGACGCATACTTTAGCCTGCTAGAAGTGTTTTTGAAATATGACAAATTCGACTGATGAACTTCTTTCAGATCTCTGCGCGACAAGCAAAAATAAACGATTTTGAGATTTAACCCCCGGGCGTGCCGATGCAATTTTCAATTGCTTTTCTCTTTTTTCGAATTTTCTCGTCAACAAATAAAAGAAGACAAAAAGACCAAAAGCTTTGATGAGAACCCGAGGGAAATCTTTAATTATCCCGACAGCTGGAAAACGACGGTAGTTCTTCTGTACCAGACCCGTCCCACTGTAATCATCCCACTTTAAAAGCTTTAAATGTAAACAAACCGCAAGTATAAATCCAAAGAAATGTTGAAGATCTTGCACGAATAGCTCGAGTTCCAAGTATGGTCTGGCAGCCAGTCCGACCCCTTAAACCTCTTCTCCATTAGCAAGGTAATCACGAGTGCAATAAACCAAGCCGTAGCAGCCTAATACCCAATTCTGGACACGGTTGCTGTTTTTGCTCTTCGATTGGGTAGTCGAAAGGAAGGGTAGAGGTTCTACTACAACGGATACGTCAGCCACGATTTCTCATCAGCGATATTCGACCCTTCTTGGCAAGGGTCCTCGTCAGGCTGTCAATCCTCTGGGTCAACGCCGGGGAAGGAAACAAACCTGTAATCACCTGTAAAACCTGTAATTTGATTACAGGTTTTTTTCCTTCCCCGACGTTGACCCAGAGGATTGACAGCCTGACGAGGACCATTGCCAAGAAGGGACGAAATATCGCTGATGAGAAATCGTGGCTGACGTATCCGTTGTAAACATTGTTTGAATAAATGCATTTTGGTTTTTGAGTCATCTGTCTTTTCTTCTTCTTTCCAGCTAAGATGGATAATTGTCGGCGGCATGTGTATGGGCGATTTTGAAGTTCCGTATTTTGGTGGCCAAGAAGGGTGCAAAACGGATAAGTCAGCTACATTTTATTGAGCTATATTTCGGTTAGTAAGTTAGTAAGTGAAAGCTTGTGGCTGAAATCTCAGAGAGGAAAATTGGAATGAGGGATTTGTTCCTGAGGAGAGGAAATCGTCGTGAGAGGATGAGACAGAGTCGTCACTCAATGGAAAGCTAAGGGTGGCAACGGTGTCGTTCGGACCCTCTTGGAATTTTCAGATGTAAATCTTGAATGCCGATGAAAAATTATCTCAAAATAGTAGTATGAAGTTGTACGAAAAAGTAGCATGCGGTACCAACTGATGCTACTACATGCTACTATAGCAAGACTGGATGCTACTAGTAAGGTGGGATGCTACTGAATAATAGTGCTTAAGTGCCCAGTATGAGGCACATTAAAGTAAAGTATCTGTACTATTGCATATCAATAACTTTTTCGTATAACTACCATACAACTACACAGGCTAAAAATTTTTCATCGGGTAGGCAGTGTTGAAAGGATGGCTGCGTGATAGGCGAAGTTAAGGTACCTGGGGGTCATTTGGGGACATGATGTTGTTTGTTGTAGTTTGTGTGGCTGCTATTTCCAGTTGTTGTTGTTTTATTTGCAACAAATTTCATATATCGTATCATGTACAGTAGAGGTATGTTTGTTTGAACAGTTACATATATGTGAACAGTGCAGTTTTAGGCTAAACGTTAGAATACCTATTGAGGTGTTTTCAGAGGCCCTTAATTACCTACTTCTGCTAACTGGTAGTTAACTTTTGTCGCAGCAAGTGCATGAAAACGGCAAAGTTTAAAGTCAACAAACGTTCAAATAAGCGGACCTCTACTAATAAGTCTATCTAGCCTGCATATAACAGGTCACTGCGTCGGATTCACTTTTCGTCAATTTGTTCAAGGTCTGCTGATTTTGTGATATCTTATGTTTTGTTGCGGGCCCTGTTAGAAAACTAGGGTGGGAAATCCCCCCCCCCTTGATGACGACCCTGGAAAGAGATAAAAAAAAAAAAAATGGACGCTCACAAAATCAATGTAGTGGGATAGATTAGTTGAGATCTGCAGATCAAGCAAAGATATGGATATTATCAACGACTGCGACGAATTGATTTGAATAAAGGATCTGTGTTGACTGCCCTGACAGAACCATTCGGGATTTCATGTCTACATATCTATGACTGCATGTTTTTGACTAGATGTCCATGGTGTAATAGCGGTGTGTTACAGTATTTTTTTATATTATTTTGTATGCGCGAAAGTGTAATGTTTTCTTTTTTTCCTCTGTACTCCGTCTTTTCCTTTGTTGAAATGACGGATGATAAATAAATACAAATTGTTTATATGTATTCTATGTAATTTTAGTTTGGTGAAAATGGGCGAAAACTTTTATTTTCTTCAGATCCGACAATAATACTCTTCACGCACTCATCATTCTAATAGACAGACTGTCTTAATAATGTCACGTACGACGCCCTTTAAAACCTACATCTGGTTGGAAATCGCGGGCACCCCCCCCCCCCCTCCTCCCCCTAATGCAGGTCGACGGACCAACGGATATCGTCTTAATTAAACCTATAGAGCAAGTCCCTGTTTTCAACAAGGAAGGGCATGGTATCCTAAGGATTCCCAATGTCTTTGGCACAATAAGGCTTTCCCCGTCTCAGCACATTGTCGTCCAATTACTAACTTTGTTCTCTTAGGTTTCGCGTAGGGTTAGTCAAAACCAGTACAGCACTTGTATTCTGCGTGGAAACTGCTCGGCACCCCCACGCGGGACACTTTTCTGGTTGAAACTAGCTCTCTTCAGTTGACCGAAACAATGCCCGCCAAAGGGACGGTTCAGTTCTTGCACGAAAAGAAGGGCATCAGTGGATTTCCGCAGTTAATGAAATGCATCTTGTCTGAAGGAAGAAGTTCGTAATGTCAAAGTCCCTTGATAAGCTGTCTCACTTAGTCATTGACGGGGGCTTTCGGCCACCACTTGACTTTTAGTTGAGATATTCTTCTTCATGCGCCAAGGGTTACTTTTGCCCACTGCCGCGCATGCGGCTGAAGGCTACCTAATTTTTGGGGGTAGAACAAAACACTTCGACAATGTAAGTTCATTTCCTTTTTTTTTTTCTATTTTCAGGAAAACCAGGTGAGTTTTCTCTCTGTCAAAATCTCACTATTTCTGTTGCACTTCACGTCACCTGTTGGCATCTCGCGGAGGTGTTTGGCATTACGGGGGCTGACGCTCGAGGCTAGGTGCTCTAACATGAGTTTGTTATCCTTACTGATAAACTGCTTTAACCTTAATGATAAACAGCTTCTGAGCTTCGTGGGGTTGGGTCCAAACAAAGCTCCACCCTTGACCCCCCGTGTCCGTCAGGTACTTTTGCGACAGTGACGCACTGGGAAAACTCAATTTGAGCACATTCGCAGCAGTTGACATGACTTGAGCCTTTCTTTACCCGTTGACTCAGTCGCGAACGACGTCGTTCAGAAGACCACTGGCGATATGTACTGCGACGTTCCATTTGCTTCTGAAAAAAACATAGATCATGTCAAATCAGTGAGCTTTATTTTCAACAAATTCCTTACGGAATAACAATAAGGGGTGAAAGTTCATATGCTACTAGCAAGGAAAGTTAGCATGAACAACAGCTGAGGTTCGGGCTGTCTGGGTCTAATGGCTCTTCCGGTACCCAACTCGAGCTTCCTCGAATCATATGATAATAATTATAATAATTTATTTCTTACCCACAAATTCCAGAGGAAAAACAAGTGGAGTACAATAAAGAAAAAGAAAGGAAGAAAATACTAAAATAACTATAAATACAAAAACACTAGCACATAAACAGGGGGGGGGGGTAAGGGGTTGGTGTGGTGAAAACCGAGAGTATGCTGATCCCGACAGCTTCCTGTGTAGCATCAGTAATTTCTCCGAAATATCTGGAACACCAAACTTACGAATAATTACTCTATTCCGGTGCCAAGGGGGGAGGTAAAGAAGGAATTTACAGTAACGAAAATGACTTTTTCGGAGAGAAAGAAGGTCTTTCTTTTTAAGAAGAGGATAAAAGAAACGTAGAATATAGAATGGTCGCAAAAAGTTGAATACAGCCGACCAAGAGCTCGTCTATTATTCCGCCCACGGTTAGCGACAATTTTCGATTAACCAAATTGTATTTTTTTCTTTACATCAAGGACAGTTTGTTGTCGAAGAGACGGTAGAGAATTAGTGACAGTGATGCCCAGCCACCTGAAAGAAGTCTAAGAAGAAGTAAGAAGAAGAAAGAAGAAGTATAGTCTTGTCCCGTAAGTTCCATCCTAATCGGATCACTCATTACAAGATACAAGATTTCTGGGATTCTCCTCCAGCTTTGTCCACAACGGCCGGATCCGGTCCGGTTCTCTGGTATATTTAGGGTTCAAACTTCTCATTTGTCCCGATTCCTCCACTTTAAACGTGCAACAAGATTTCCGGTATAAGCCCCCACCTAACTCCCCCACAGCTGCCAGATTCAGTCCGGACCTAAAACGGAACATCTTGGGCTCTTGCCAACTATGGAGTTTCATCCACATTGGATAATTCGTTCAAGTCGATTATGGAAAAAGGGTTAAGGTTGTTGGTTGGGAGGGGTACAGAGGCTCTTTTGCCATCTTTGTTTTTATTATGAAAAGTGGCTCTTTTCTATCAAAACCAGAATATAATTTAAATAAATAAATTAAAGATACGACACTTGAACAGAAATACATCACAAATTCTTAAATTCCTAAAAAAATTGTTACTGTAAAAGGTAAAGGGGGAAATATCTCTCAAGGACTTTTTTCTCTCTCCTTGAATATAAAAAATTCCATATTCTAAGATTCTATCTTTTCATAAATTACTTTTTTTGGCCAAACGACTGATGAATAAAACCCCCAATAGCCTGTTGATGACCAAGAAACGAAAACACTCAGACCGGAAACTGTTTTTAGCTTCATCTCTCTCCTAGAGACCAATTTTTGTGTACCTTGAAATTACGAGGCGAAATACGGTCCCTGTGGTAGCAAAGTGGCTTCTTGGCATAAAACCTTAGTTACTCGAGAAGATTGATTCCCAGATAATGTAATTTCGCGAGGGGGAAGGTAACAGGCCCTCCGTTACTTATATCAGAAGAATGACACTTGGTGAAGGTTTAGCGTCTCCAGATTATTGGCTCGTGAAGAATACACGTTACTCTCAATGCAAGATTGGGTTCAACTTAGGCAATAGGAATCATATCGGGGCTCCCCTTACAAATTTGGTTCTGGTAAAGTGAACATCGGGTGCTAGATAGGAATGACCGTCTTTACTGCAAATTAAAAAGTAGGGATCAATTTAAGGAAGCTTGGTTTTAATGTTTTAAGGTCAAAACAAAACTATCTTTGAGCGTTGTCTCTGGGCCTGTAACATGAGCCGGCCATAGGCAGGAGCCCACTCTAGCTATTTGGTAAGCCTGCCGAAACCGTGACGGATTCTGGATGGGTTGAAAAAACTTAAAGCATAACTCTTACAAGAAATGATCTTTTCACGATTAGAAATATCGTTTTCGAAAATACTGTTACTTGCCATGTGGAATTGGAGATTTTCTTGTTAGCGCTTGTCGACTATATCCAGCCCGTCCTGTGACTGGACGCAAAATATTTGAAAACTGAGCGCGCTGTGTTAAAAAGTTGCAAAACCAAGGAAAATCCTCTAATTTGTGTTCTCCGATTGGAAACTTACCTGTCCACGACTCCACCAATGTGATTCTAAATTAGTGAATAACTTTATGGAAAATATTTTTGAGTGTTTTATGGTATCTTATATTTCTTTCCCCCTTTTCTGCTGCATTTATGCCCCTTGGGCAGTGCGTTATAGATCCTTCATTCATTTATTCACAACAAAATAGGTCCTAAACAGGAGAAAGACCTGATGTCTCTCATGTCTTCCAAAATGAAAAACATAACTGCGAAGCTTCTCATGTTCTTATGTGTGAAAGAGTATCAGTGGACCTCGAAGCTTTCGGCCAAAATTGCGTTGCTTGACTGGCAAAATTTGGCACCGCAGAAATAGTGCCAAAAAGACGTAGGAACAAAACGAAACAATTGCGAAAGGGGGGATTTCAGAAGCATAAAATTCCACAACGGAGCTAGGGACAATATAAAAGGCAGAAAAAGTAAGAGGAGTCCTTTTAAGCACAACTCTTACTAGAAATGATCTTTTCCCTATGTAATGGGTCAGAAAAAACGTTTTCGAAAATACCATTACTTTCGACCTAGAATTAACGATTTTCTAGTGAGCGCTTGTCGACTCTATCCAGCCTTCCTGCTCTCCGACGCGGTGGCTGGGCGCAAAACATTTGAAATTGAACGCACAGTGGTACAAAACTGGGCAAACTAAGAAAATAAAATGATTAAAAAACAGAAGATTCTCATATCCTTATATGTGAAAGAGTTGTAAGCGGACGCTAGAGATTCCGGCAAACTTGCGTTGTGTGACGAGTAAAACTTGGCAATGACGAAAAAGTGCTAAAAACTCGTAGGCACTAAACGACACCATTGAGAAAAGTGGGGATTTTAGCAACTTATAATTCCGTAAGGGAGCTAGGTATATTATAAAACGCAGAATAAGCAAGAGGTGTCCTTTAAGAGATCCACTAATTGCAATAAGCAACAGTGGAGTAGAAAAAAAGATCAGCATTATCAAGTCAACAAAATTTGTGCACGAGTTCAATGTCTACAATTTCGTTAGATAGTTTAGACCCATGTCTTCGCAAAGCTGTCCGTTAATCCGTCTGTTAGCACGATAACTCTTGAAGGGTTGGAGATATTTTGTTCTAACATTTTTCGAACATGTATGTAATGCATATCCTCCTATGACCCACGGTCAGTTATTTTACGATAATCTTCACACAGAAAGTTAGCGGTAGATATGAGAGGATGATATAAGTCATATCAGCCTCCAGAGAGGATGTTATAAGTCATATCAGCCTCCAGAGAGGATGTTATAAGTCATATCAGCCTCCAGAGAGGATGATATAAGTCATATCAGCCTCCAGAGATGATTTCTGTTCGAAAAAGTTATAACAGTTAACACACCTCCGTCTCGGTGATTTATCCTCGATGGCCATTTCGGCTCGGATAGGTTATTTTCAATGACCGTCTCTGTGTTATTTTCCGATACCAACCTCGATGTCTGTAGTTAACCTTTACTAACTTTTGGTGTGGACCATGTGGGTCTAAATACAGGTCATCTTCGTAAACTGATCATGTAGGCATATATTTAAAGGGAGGGGTCAAATTAAGGAATAAAGAAAAAAATATTAAGCTAATGAGATTGCTGATCTAAGTGTTAAAGTCTAACTGAAAAGCCAACTTATTTTTGTGTCATTTGATTGAACACACTGAATTATTTGGATTCTGCAAAGGGATTTTTTTTTTTCCAGTATCTACTCTAGTTCTGACGTTCAGAATATCTGCGGCAGTCCCCCCATTGAAAATCTACTATGACGTGGGAAATTTTAATCTCAATACAAACTCGGCTTTTCGGTAGGCAGTTGTGAGATTGGTGAAGATTGCTTAGTGCCTGAACAAAAAAAAATCATAAATCTTTCTCGTTAGGAATACAACAAAAATACAAGCGCAAAGAGGTACCGGAAATCATACGGAAATTCCACTATTTGAAAATCGATTATTCATGAACAGCGGAACAACGAAGTAAAGCATTTTCAGCGGGTCTTCAAGCAAACATTAGGGAGTAAGTGATGGGTAACTAGATTGCCCTATCCCAGCTCTTTTTGATAAAACTTTAAGGGAGATGGTAAAAGCACAAGCAAACTTTCTTTCTGGCCGGTCTGGAAATCGACCCCGAATCTGTGTAAAAAACGAAATTTGGTAGAAGGAAGATTTTCCCGAAGTCGATTGGATATGCGGTAAAGGATGAAGAGGAGAACATTTTGAAATTAATTTCGTGACGGAGTGAGTTGTTCGCCCGGTATCCGGAAAAACCGGCAATGAATAAGAAGTAAGTGTGTGTTTTTTCTGAAGTCGATTACGGATTTGATTTGAGGGGAAAATACTTTCTGAATCCGTATCTCATTTCTGACCGACTGTTGATATTAAGATGCGTGTTGATTCTGTTCACTGTGTAATAAATGATTGGTAATGAAGATTTATAAATGCTGACGCTCAAGGGATACAGTAGTGTTGTATGGATTTTTTTTTCTGTTTTTGTAAGGCACATTTTGCAACAAATTGTTTTTTTGGTTAAATTTTAGTAGTGTCTTGGTTACCGACAAAGACAAGGCACAAAAGGTGTATTCTTGCCGTTCCCCGACGACTCCTTTTGAGGAGTCCCTGCGTTTTTGTTTGTCCCAGGGACTCACTCCCAGTATTCTCGTGAGTCCTCACGGACTGGGAATGCTCCGATCATCATCACCATCATCAAAAAGGACTCCCTTTCAGATTCGGAGGGGAATCAGTTTTTGCTTGTGTTGTTCAATGTAAAATTAATTATAAATAATTAGACTAAAAAAAACAAAAATAAAATGGCTCCAGACTAATTTTTTCAACTACATATTTTTTTTTTCGAGCACAATTCATTTTGGAAGCATTCCCCGTGTTCTCGTTGTTTTCTGTACTTGGAGTCCGTGTGGAGTGACTCCCTCTACTCTAGCCGTTCCCCTTGATTCCCCAAGGAGTCCTCGGGGAACGGCGAGAACACGACAAAAGACATTTTCCCTTACACGTTTCCTTTAACAGGAAAAAACAATTTCAAATTTGTTTTAAGATCTATTTACTACTGAAGAGGTATGATTATTTGAACTTCCCCTAACTTTGAACTATCGCCGAAGAAAAACATTAAGACTCATCCCAGGCAATTTTGTCTTCAAAACGCTTGCTGAACTCCCCCCCCCCCTCCCCAAGATACAAGATACCCCCAACAAGATAGCTTCAGGGGGTCTTGTTTCTTGCTATATACTCATGTTATGTAGTCTAATTAGTACGAATAAATGAATGAATGAAAACATATATTTCATGATTATCACATGTCAGGTGGATTTTGAAATATTTGCGCCTAGTTTCTTTTGGTTTCTTCCTTGAAAGATTGCATCTCTTGCTTAGCGTCGCGTCGGTTCACCCACAAGATGGCAAACTGAATAGCATACCCCATTGGAAGAAGGAGCATATTTAAAAGTAAAATAAAAATAGGAATCCAACTTACGATTTGTACCAGAAGAAAGCTTAAAAAGTTGGCTTTTAGGTGATCAAGTTTGGTACTTTCCTTTCCATTTAACTGTTTTTTTCAGAAACAAAATAAAGGTAATGAACAACTTGAATAAATGCTTCAATAACCAGACCTTGACTAATTATACCTGCCTGGTTAGCATTGTCACTGGTACAAGGAAACGGAAGGACTTTCTAACGCTTTCCGGTCTCGTAATGCTGTGGGGAACCTATGACCAGAAACAATGATCATGGTCTTTGATTCCCTGCTCTCATCAAAAACGCATCACCCTTTCAAGTGGAGCGTAAAAGACTAAGCGCAAAGAAATTGTGTTTGCGAAGAGTTTTTTGATCCGCTTAGTTACCCGTTATTTCGTTTGAACAATCTCCTGATCCTTCGGGTACAAACGAGAATCGAAGGATACTTACAATGGCCAGATTTTCAGATCGATATTTTAATGACGCCGCTCGTTTGATGTCTGTCGTGGAGTCTGAATCAGCGAGCGAATCTAGAATAGAATCGAAACAATCATCGATATAGTTCTCAAACGTCCAAAGGGGCCAAATATAATAATAGTCACCATGGCGCGAAGTCGAAGATATGTATATGTCTATGTCTAAAAATTTATACAGAATATGTACAAATTGATTATTTATTGGTTTTCCTATCAGTTCATTTTCTCATCCTCTTTTCCCAATATTTAACACCCAAAACGAAAGTCTTAAATTTGTCAAACCTCGGCATAAATCCCAAGCCCCGTTCCTGCACACGAGAACACATGTCAGGCTAAACGAAAGTACTCCAAAATCCCCATTTTTACGGCCGAACCTGAGGGATTAGGGTTCCGGATTGTACTGGGCCAATACCGGACAGGTTCCACATGCAGCATTCAAGCACGTTAATAATTTTGACAAACCTTTTAGTAAGCCAGTGTGACTGCTGTGGTATGCCTAGACCCCACAACCCTATTTAAGGCTTTGACTTTTGGAAGAAGGGCATCGAATTCTTAAAGTACAACTCTCGGGCAACTAGAAATGTTCTTTTACCCTGTTCCGATACTACCGTTACTTTTCACAAGAAATTAGCTATTTTCTTGTTTACGCTTGTCGACCCCTTCCTGCTCTCAGACGCGGCAGCCGGACGCAAATTATTTGAAAACTGAACGCGCCGCGGTTAAAAAGTGGGAAAACCAAGCAAAATAAAAAGAAGTCCAAAACAGAAAATAGATACCATGTCTTCCAAAATGAAACCCCATACTTTTAAGCCTCTAATGTCCTTATGTCTGAAAGAGTTTTCGGTGGACCCTGAAGCTTGGTTCTTGTTTGCGTTGCGCGACCGACTAAACTCGGCTCGGCCGAAAAAGTGTTAAAAGTCGTTGGTAAAAATCAAAACAATGGCGGAAGGCGGGGAATTCAGGGGCTTATAATTCCAGAAGGGAGCTAGAGATAGTATGAAATTTAAGGTAGAATAAGCAAGAGGGATCCTTTAAAGAACAAGGTTCTCCCACCCTTTCTGGAAAATGCTGCTATAAGAAGTAACCAGTCTAAACCGGTGGGTTCCGTGTTGTAATAGGCCAATATTGGACAGTTTCCACACGCAGCATTCAAACACTTTAATAATTTTGACAAACCTTTTAGTAAGCCAGTGTGACTGCAATAGTATGCCTAGCCCCTGCAGTCTTATTTAAGGCTTTGACTTTTGGAAGAAGAAGGGCGTCGAACTCTTAAAGCACAACTCTTAGGCTACTAGACATGATCTTTTACACTTTTCCGATAATACCATTACCTGTCACAAGGAAAGTAACCTACTTTTCACCTACTTTTCACCTAAACCGAATATCTGTATTTTAAGTGTAAGGGCATTCGTTCTTTTAAAAGCTTTTAATAAAAGCCTCTAATTAACTAATTCCGAAGATTTCGGAAAATGTTAGATACAAACGAAGAAGTCTTCTATTAAAGCCAAAGACATTGGCGAGACCTTGCGAAAGCTTTCGTTACTTGTTTGAGGCAGGAATGTTCTCTATATTTGTTGAATTACTGCGATACCCTGGTGGTCCACGGACCAAATTAATGGAATTTAGAGCCAATTAACGATGGCAAAGTCAAATTAATGGAACCAATTAAGCTAAATTATATTAATCGAACCAATTGATGATAGCAGAGTTTCGGGAAATCGCTTTTTCTTTCTGGTGTGCCTAGCACAACCTTTGTCTGTCTTGCGATTTGCAGAAGGCACTAGCCCCTCGCGCTCGCCGTCGTGACTCATTATTGTCGATTGACTAGTCAGTGTAATTCATTCCGGTGTGTTTCAGTCGCGGGTCGGCAAGCGATCTGGCCACATGCCGACAGGGTTGCCACATGTCGCACGACAGTGTGAATTGTCACTCTATTTTGCTTTTGTCACTCTTTGTCCTACGTAGGACATAAAAATCACTCTGTTTCCGAAAATGACGAAATGTGTTATTTTTGCAGCAGGGATTCCGACCAGAAGTAACTATTTCAAGTTTTTTTCATGAAAGTAAAATTAAGATGTGTCATTTTTAAAGAGGCGATTCCGACCAAAAGTGAACATTTCAGGAAAATAGATTTCACTCCCCATTCACTCTCTTTTTTGGGCCAAAAGTCACTCTCTAAATATTTTTGATGTGGCAACCCTGCATGCCGATCGCTGGCTCCGGGGTCGTCTGTAAATATGTTGTATTCGCGACTCAATGTTTTGTGTTCTTACTAGTTGTCACTTGTTGAGGTTAAAACTTTGATAATGTTTAACCCATGGATGCGTGGTCAATAATAGCCTTATTGAGGCCCTTTTAAAGTTTAGCCGAACAATGAAGCCATACTTGAACACACCATGGAGAATGCATTTACAGACATGGCCACGGAGAGCATTCTTCTCCTGAGTGTGAAGTTTTAAAAATAGGGATGTTCTTTTCTGGAGGTTTGAACATGCAGACTCCAAGACAAAAAGCGCAATTCATTCAAATCTTGTACAGCGCTGGCCAGATCGTACTGGAATTTCTTCTAGATATACGTTTGGGCTTAACTGTCTAAAAAATATTCCAGAAGAAGGGTCGATTGAAGACGTTTGTTCATTTCTAAAATTGTTCGGTACTGAAATAAGGACAGATGCAAAATGGAGCAAAAATCATAGCTTGGAAAAACTATTTCGTATTTCGATTGGGTTTTCTGCAGGCAATGTTAGCGGAAGTCATACAGATAGGGATGATACTAGGTACTCTTCATTCAGGTGTCCTTTAAAGTTTAGCCGAACAGGGCTGAGATACGATTCGAAGTTCTAGTTGCTCATCACTAACTCACCAAAACAGGCTTGATGACCCAATGAAAATACTTGACTTGGTTGCTCCGCAATTCAAATAATCGATGCTCATCAGATGGACTTTTCTTTCGAATTTGTGATACCACTATGGGTAACTAAAAATACTATTGCCTAAAATTAAATCTTTCGGGTGCAGATGCAATAAAAATAAAAAATTCAGAGGTGACCTTACAATCTGGAACTGAACATTTCCTTGAGGTTCGCTTCGTTAGCCATGGAATGTTGTTGAAATTCAAACCTCCGCGTTGGGTTAAACTTTGCCTTGAACGTCACGACTAGAGCCCAAAGAAAAACTTAAACATCCTTTAGAAGAGTCAAAGTACTTCGGGTATTCAATCCAAGATATAAAAATAAGCTGACTTTTCAGTTTAAATTTAAAGAACCCCTCGCACTATTTACTCTTCAACTCTCAGTATTTAAAAATAATTGAATACTTTAAGACTAGGCTCTGCTTTCAACAAATTATCCACGGCGTTGGCTGTTTTAAGCCTTTTTCGACACCCTTTGACTCGTAGCGAAAACGAGGAAAAATTTACATAACCGGTTTTTCTGATGGAAAAACTTCTCGCAGACAAACGTCGTCAGCGTTGTACGCATCGAAGGTAGTAAAACACGGCAAGTGAGAAAATCAACGAGGTTTTATTATAGGGGTTAAAATGTACCGCACGTAATTCGGGCCTCCGGGCTTAAAATGTTTGGAGAGATTACGGAAGTAGGCTGCTTTAGTATTATAGGTAAGACGCATCCTTTAAGTATATGTCTTCGTGGAAAATATAAAGACAGAAAAAGATGCTCAGCATTTGTCAAAGGTTACCAAACTACTGACTGTTGAGAGAGTAAGTATACGGAGAGTGTATGATGCTGAATTGTAGGAAAACAAATTACAAATGGTTTTGCCCCCCACACAAAGGATGGGCTTGAAGCAAACGACGAAGAGTGGATTATCATTAAGTCAGCTTTCCATGAGGATCTTAAGGTACGAAGAAACGCCATGGACTCAATGAATGGGAATTTCAGAAATAGGGTACTTACATTTTCGCTCTGTTGGAACGTTCAAGAACATTGGGTCGACTAACTCTCCCTCGTCTTTGACGGGCGACAACACCGACGTCTGCATCGTTTGCCCACGCTTTCTCGTCGACGACTGCCGACTATTCTGCCTGTATATTTCATTCATCTGGTCGCTCTTTCCGCTACCATTTAATATGAATTCAATCTCCATGGGGTTGGCAACTCTCACCACTTGGAGGGAAGTTTCACTCCTGAACAAAACTCTATGAAGGAAGCCCCTTTTCTTGATTCTATATTCGGTGAAGGCCATCGCGGACGCGCCATGGATAATCCGGTCGTCGCAGCGCATCAAATCCGGTTCAGACCGATTTCCGGTGAGCTCTTTTTGTGAAGCTTTGCTAAGACGGGCGATACTGGAGTGGCGAGCTTGGCGAGCTTCGAACTGCCAATCGTGGCAGGACCGCTGGTAGTAATACCCCGTGTCGCTTTGGAATGACGGACGGGAGATCGTCGGTGAGCAGGGAGTTTTACTGTGATAATGGCTTCGGCGTGAGCGAGGCGTTGCCAACTTGGGCGTGGTGGGGGGATAGATACTCCCTGAACTAAGCGTTGACATATACTGTGAGAATGAGCTTCTAAAATGGGGGTGAGATATGCCGTATACGATAGGATTTATCACAACCAACAATTTGGCACAGTAAGCAGGTATCGAAGTAGCGATTGGTGACAGCGGCGAAGACGCAAACTGTCCTATGACGCTGACCATTGAGTATGGTGTCCACGCGACGAGGAATAAGAGGATCAGGCTAATTATGACTTGTGCCGTTTTGATATCACTTTTCCGGCGGTTTTTTCGAACTGAACCCCTCTGAGAGGGGGTTGCCATGGAAGCTATCTCATTCCCACTATTCACGACAGTTCCAAACATTATGCCGTAAGAGACGGTGATAACTACTAACGGAACGAGGAATCCGAAAAACAGCAAAAATATATAATAGCTTCGATTATTTGTGCTTTGAGTTGTGTAATCCCAGGAGCAGGAGGTTCCGATTCCTTCGACGTGGTAGGAACTCCATCCAAAAGAAGGGGGTATGACGAGACAGAAAACGTAGGTCCAGATAAACAGGCAAACCTAGAAAAAAAAGTAACTTGTTTTTAAAGTCTTTGATTCATGTGGGCCGGGAAGGTGGGATACACCATAATTTTTCGATGGGTCGGATTTTTACGAACACACTGTTACCTTTGTTTTCCCCAAAATCCTCACGGTAGCCAACGTTATCCACAAATTACTTGAACACAAATCACTCCTGAACGCCAATCCGCCATTGCTAATTAACTATTCATTGATCTCCTGTCGCTGGTCAAACGATTACTAGAACCTTCGAGAAGATCGAGTGGCGTGTAAGAGGAGTAAAACAACTAAGTATATCATCCTGTGGTCGTTTCGATATGTCGGAAGAAGAAATCATCGGTCAGTTTGACATTTTTTGGTCTCGGAAGCTGGATATTATTTAGCTCAGTTGCAGAATCTTCAAGAAATCACCATAACGAATTTAGTATAATTTACGGCGTTTGTTTATTGTGATCTAGTTTGCATCCTTAATTCTTTGAACTTACTGGAATTCACAAGAAAAATCAGAAAACACAATACTTAAAGAAATCGATAATGCAAATAATTAGTTTAGTTTTTCTACAAATTTTCCATATGCCTGCTACAATAAAACATTTTGTTAGATCCAAAGTCAAACTATGATTCCATCCTCCCCAAATCGGGCGCTTCCGACCTGCACCGCTAGATGACCCAGCGGTCGGATCGAATCGTGGCTTCATCTTGGGTCTTAGGTGGAGGGGGGGGGGGGTCTAGACGTTGTAAGTGCTAGAATGCTTATGATATAACTCCTTTAACCAACTACTTGATTTTGGGCAATCAAAAGCTTGGGTTGGTCTAAATTCAGGGTCAACGCGCGCAAAAAAATATAATGATGTTGTTCACAGACAACGACGAAGAGCACGATCCCTTTCTGATTTATTTATTTATCAAGAGTTGAAAGAACCTCCCTGTTCTCATGTAATTATTCTCCTTCTTCCTTGACAAATTTCGACGTTCGGAGCCTTGTATTAGCAAAGTTACAATCCGCATTTAGTCACCAACGACGCAGTGGTACAGAATAACAAATCTCTTCATGAGATAATAAAACAACTTTAGGAGTTCGCAATTCCCACTGGCACAGAAGCTGATTGGCCCCAATCCGACACAAAGTGTAGAGAAACGTGCGCTCAGTTCTTTACAGCGGACCTAGAATGCCTTGTTGTTTCTGCTAAATAATTGGTAGCTATAGACCTATTGCATTGGCGACTGCGGTATCTTAGGTTTTTGAAAAATGACTTTGTGGGATGGTCGAACCTCAAATACAGTCGTCAGCTTACCAATTTGGCTTCAAGACAAAGTGTTCGACTGGAGTTTATGCATTCTTCAAAACTAACTGGAAGAATGTATTTGGGCTGTTACAATCCCTGCTTTTGCTTTTTTTTTATTAAACGTCAAGGCGGCTTGCTGTAGATTGTAGATGAGCACAAAGTAAAAATTAAAGAAGACCTCGCAAAATAAATTCCGCAGATATTAAATATGCTTCGGAAATGTCGCCTAAAAGCTTAAAAAAATAACCAGCCGTCTGTTGAAATTCCACAAGAGTTGTAGGTGTCGTAGGTGTGATGAACTCTCTTCCCCAGACCCTTCGATTGAGATTTCTTTTTCTGAAGAACTAGGGTTATTAATTTACAAGGGAACCCGATGCGAGCTACCTGTGACAGAATGTGATGTAGCTTACACGATCAAAAGTATGGAGAAAAAGTTTTCTATGGGAGCTGACGGTATCTGTGGTAAGCACCTCGAGCATGGAGGCCGTTAACTTTTGTCCCAACTATCGGTCCTTTACCAACTAATTTTCAACTTCGGTATTTTTCTGGATTCTTTTTGCATCTGAATTATTGCCCCTGTTCTGAAAAAGAGAAAAACCACGCGGTTTTTGTTCGTCATATAGACCCATTACAAGTTCAAGTGTTTTGTGTAAAATTTATAATTTTATAATTGCAAAGATAAGAGTGAAATTTCGAATGTCTGGTTTTCAATTTGGTTTCGTAGAAGGTCTAGGTTGCTCCGAAATACTCCAGTCGTTTTGTAATATATTGAAAGATGCACATGAAACTGATGAAAAGCTTGCTATTGGCACATATGATGTTCAACGTGCTTTTGACCCGCCAATACATCCACAAGCTATGTTAGCACTTATAAAATCGGGAGTTGAAGTAGACCCCATTGTCTGATACGTATCACCAACTTCAAGTGCGTGTCCAACTTTGCATTTTGTCTTTGTGAATCGCATGCGTTATATCGGGATCGGTTGAAATATTTCAACGCATCCGACACTGCGACAAAACGCAAAGTTCTGCGTTGCTTGTCGCATGGTTTGTGTGCATGACGCAAAGCAGTCTGAACCAGAGGTATGCCTGGTTGACCACAAAAAACACCGTTTCCCACTACTAGCCGAAAAATCCGAAAACAAACTTTTTATGGAATGAGCTTCGTGGCCAATGACCAACTCCCTGTACGCTGGAAGTCCGTTGTTTGTCCCGTTTTTTTCGAAAACATGTATCTCAAGTTCAATCTATATCACCCCCTTCACACAGCCGAAGCTTAGTTGTTGAAGATGTCACCTCAGCTTGAAAGTGTGTATTCATTTTTAGTTAGTTGTGTGTTATTCGTGGCTTTGGTGTTTATTGTCTCTAACTTGTCTCTTCTTAATTATTTATACTCGACCAATTGTTTCTTTGGAATCTTGATGGATAATCAAGCTTACTTCTTTCCTCGCTTACTGAAGTTTCCAAGGAACTTAACAGGCGAATTCGTGTTCTCCCTGCCGTTCTTTTTTTTCATGTGATTTTGTCTCATGTTTGTTTTGGACGAGTGCTTACGAATGTTTGATTTGGGGTCGCCCCCTTCGGACAGGCGAAAGCCTTATGGGGTGGCCTCTGTCCACATATGTTCACTGTTTGCAATAAAATCATCTCTCCCTCTCTCTCTCTCAAGTTTTCTACTTCAGAATCAACCAACAACGCTCAAATGAGGAAGTGGATTCTCCCTGGGTTTCGGCATTCTCGAATAGACTATATGAAGAAAAAGGCCCGGGCAGCTTCTAAGAACCTACCCCCCCCCCCCCCTCCCCTTTTACAGTGAAGCCTGTAATTACACAAATTATTCTCTTCTTTTCCATGAAACAAAATGAATCCGAGAAGAACAGACGGGAAAATCAGGTACAAGAACCTTGTATTGGAGAATCGTCGGATAAATTAACTGAGACAGAATATAGCTCGTTTAGCTGGTTTCGGAAAGTCTCCGACAATCAAAGCTTGTTTCAAGTCTGAAGCCATCCTCAAGTTTTATTGTTCATTGTCTAAAGATTGGGTATGAACTGTTTCGTGTGAATAAGGCCAGAAAGCTCCCAAGGTGTTCCTTTAAATGTCAGGGTTTTGATCGCGTGGAAAAACAGTGTCTCACAAAGGAATTCACGAAGTGGAATATTTAACGCTAAGCTAGAATCTTTCGTTTGTTTTTCCACAAGTAAGTTTTTCCAACTTGGACGGCTTTGAGCCTGAAGAGGACCCTTGCCAAGAAGGGCCGAAATATAGCTCTAAGAAAATTCAGCTGGCGTATCCGTTTTGCACAATCAAATATGTATCCCCAACGTTCCTTTTAACTCTTCTTGCTTTATTAATTTAATTTTATCGGTAGGTCGTGTTCCTTCATCTTTTAAAATTGGTTTGATTTCCCCTATTCTAAAAGATGGAAAGAAGGATTTAACATTTTGTGGTTCTTACCGGCCAGTAGCCAAAGTTTGTATTATTAGTAAACTTTTCGAAAAGTGTTTTAAAAATATTTTTGAAGGCCTTGATGAAACCAAGTTGGATTTAAACGGGTATGGATTGCGATCATGTGCACGCTACTTTTTCCACTTCAATCAGTGATGCACGAGTGAGTGGACAACCGCTGTATACGCTTCTGATTGACATAAAGGTTGCTTTCGACAACACTTCTCATGCGGCTGCTCTTCTATCCCTTGTGTATAATGGTATTCCCCGCTCTGTTGTGCGTGCTTTAAGGTCCTGGTACAATGGACTTGAACTTCAAGTGGCACTTCGTTCCCCCAAAGTTCTGTCTAATTTAATCTCAGTGGGAAAAGGTGTTGTTAGGCAAGGTGGAATTTTATCACCATATATTTTTAATGCATGTTTGGCAGATTGTCTTCGGTCGCTTAAGACTTCTTTATTACAATTTGCACGTGATGGAACGTTTTTAGCATGTGCTGATGATATTACTATTTTAAGTCGATCAAAGGAAAAAATTATTTGAAAATTTTGGCATTCTAGTGTCTAAATTGGGGCAGAAGGGTCTAATAGTTAGTTCTGAAAAGTGTATTTATTTTTGTGTTTCTGTGTTTGTCGACACAGAATTTCCCTCTGGACTGTGGCGGGGGGATTGTCTTCAGCCCTGTTGAGAAAGTTATGTATGTTGGAACCAGGGATTGGCAACTTATCCTTATTCAACATGTGCAAGATAAAATACGAAGAGCATTCGGTGCTGTTATTCGTTTACGGGGGATGTATCTCAGAGATGTTCTTGGTTCTATTTAGACGGCTGTTGCACTTCCTCACATTCTTTTTCCGTCTGCTTTCTTCTTTTCTTTTCGTCCTTCGGAAATTTCTGCGTTTAAAGTTACTTATTATAAATTCCCTAAATTCCTTCTTAGTTTCCCTACTTTTACTTTTAAACTTCTACTTTTAAAGTGAAGGATACTTTGGGAACTTTGAATAGTAAAATCCAAGACTTTCATAAAAGGCTGAGAACATTTTTCTTCATCACAACCTTTTTCCTTTCTTCATCAAAAAAGCGATTAGTTTGTTTATTTTGATCTTCGTTTTTTTCCTTGTGCTTATTATAGATTTAGTAGTCTAATTTGTTTTTTAACGGTCAGCTGTTTATTTATATGTAATTGTGTGCGAGTCTGATTGACATTTTGTTGTTTCTTTTTTATACGTTACTCTTCAGTATTGAAGGATTCAAAGAAATAATAATAGCACTCTTCACGTGGAAGCAATTATGCTGATGATGCTGGACTGAAAAGAAATAGACAGGACGCAATGTGAGATACTACAATCTTTGTACACGTCACTAATTCACTTAAACAAGCTTGAAGACCGGAAAAAATTACGACAGTTTGTTATGCCACTGACGAGTGTGTATTTTTATCTTTTGAATTTTTCCTTTTGGATTTGCGGCTCGTCCATGTGATTACGAGCGTGTTCCACCCTCGTACCAATAGTAACTATTAGTTACTATTTCCGTTCCAACCTCACGAAAAGTTACTACGCTGACCGTTCCAGCCTTCTTGAAATAGTAACTAATAGTAACTATTTACTTACCACGCTCGGGAGCGTAGTAAGCGTAGTAACCACGGGTCTCTGTCACGTGATTGGTCAGATTCGACCGCGGCATGATATTCTGCTGGAAAATAGAAAAATCGTTCCAGCCTTGACGACAGAAAGGCAGAATTTGTGACGTCATGCGTAGTAACTACGGTAAGTAGGATGGAACACGCTCTACACCTCTCTCTGCTTGACTATTTAGCAACTACAATGGCAAACGGTTCTCTCAAAATATATATCAATAAGAATAATACTAAAATGGCAGATAGCAAGTCTGATAATTGCAATGTCTAATATTTGATTCCATAGGCATGAAACTGGACCACGGTCAGAGGAGAGGCCGAAAAATCACAGTTGTTCTCTTGTTTAAATTTAGTGGATCAGCTGTTGAGCTGGTCTTATCGGGAGGCCGTCCATATTCTCAACACCCCTACTACAACCCATTTTGGAAAGATTCTAATCCATCAAGAGAGTGAAAATAATTCAGTATATTAAAAAAATAATTATACACAAATAAGCTGTTTTTTCAGTTAAACTTTAAGAAGTAATGTGTTTGTGCAGCTTCTACAGCGTTCTGTCGATCGGTTATGTTTCTAAAATATTTCGCTATTAGATGACAAGCATTTCTTGACAGGGTTGAGAGGGGCAAGGACCCCCCTACAACCATCCCGTTCGTGTCCGTATCCAGTCAGTCCGGATCTACAAATGTTAAATCTGAATCATGAGATAGTTCTGCTCGCCAAGTTCCACACCGACCTCTCCACCCTATGCCTGTCACAAGATATCCGGCATGGATCCAGGGTCCGATTCGTATCTATAAATGGTAGATCGAGGGCATAATGACAGTCCTGCCCATCGGGTTCCACCCGATCTCTCTAACGTAAGCATGTCACAAGATTTGCGGAAACCCCTCTAACTCTAATTCCCCAAAAGTGGCCGGATCCGGTCTGCTCAAGCGGAACATCTAAGACATGTGTTATTGCTAGATATCAGCTTCAATCTAATTCGATTACTCTTGCGAGAGTTAAGTATGTCACAAGATTTCGGGAACACCTTCTCCAACTCCCCTCAAAGTACCCGGATCCAGTACGGTTCTATAAATCTAAGGTGTATGCTTGTCTTTGCCGCCAAGTCCCGTCCCGTTCCCTCCATTCCAAGCTTGTCACAAGATTTCCGGTAACCCCCTTCTGCCTCGACGATAAACATCACTGTCAAGTTTCATCAAGATCTGATAACTCGTTTGAAAATTATGCATGCCACAAGATTTTGGATCCCCCATCCCTCCCCCCCCCCCAAGTGGCGCCATTTCAATAAACCTCGGGGGGGGGGGGAAACACCCATTTTTGGCCCCCATGCTCGATTTTTTTTTGCTCAAACGCAAAATTTAATTGCTTTAGGGTAAAATTAAAGCAGCTTTATAATATAACATAATGAGTATATGCAAGAATCACGCATTGTTCAAAGACCCTTCAGAAATAAAAATGTTCACTGGAGCATGCTGTGACCTGGAGTTTGAGGCCTACCCATATGACAGAATAAGCGACTTTAGACCCTCTGAGGCTTTTGATTGAAACCCTATCGAGATTTGTCACGATCGCGAGAAGTAGATCTGGATTCTTGAAACCTTTTGAGTTCGGATGTGGGGTTAACATCTAAAAACACCAAATTATGTTGAAACCGAGCGCCGCATGCAAAAAAAAAATCAGCTGTTATCTGCTAAAATACAAAGATTGTGGTTCAAAACCAGATTACTAACTGTGTGGTGCAGTGTGAAATTGACGATTTGGGAAATAACTTTACTCAAACAACAAGGAATACAGAAAAAAAAAACGGATTTTGGGCCCCTTTCAAATTCAGGGGGGCATGCCCCCCCCCCCCCAAATGGCGCCACTGCTCCCCCCGCCCCCGGGTGATCAGATCGGAGAAGGAACACCGCCGAAGTCAATCTGGTCAGCCTAGCCCATTCGGAAGTACACTAACTCGCGATGGGCGGACCGACGGAAAATCGATCGGTTAGCAATGTTAGGTTAGGAAACCGGTTAGGATGACCTTGAAACACCGGTAATGCAAAATATTTATTGAAGAAGCATCTTGTGGATGAGCTGCAGTATTTATTTGAATTGTTGATTCTGTATGTATGTAAGGCCTGACCACACACAACTTATCGGATGTGACCTGCTTCGGTTCTATAATAAATTATCGACTGATTTGTTTGATTCCTCTCTCCTTGCTCAGCCTTTCTATTTATCCTTATTCTTGAGAACTCGAATCTAGTCCAGTATATTCTATCCATCGAAACTCAATTATCTCGATTTTTCGGCTTACCATTTGTGTGTCGGCCAGGATCTCGATTATTATCGTCTTGAAAGTAATGGCTAGACATTACGCAATTTCTGGATTCGCAATTTCTGGCCTCTAAGACACTCTAAGTCATCGATTCCTAGTGCGGAAGTGGTCAGTTCATTTTGCATTATTCGAAGAAAAGCAGTAGATAGCCACGCAATTTATCACCGAACAGTTTCCCAGGATACAGACCAAAGAATTGGCCAAGTTCCAGTTCAACGCTCCGGTTGGACTAGTTTGTCCGATGATTGTAAAATATGAATTCATTAAGATTATGAACAAAACAGAATAGCTTTCATTTTCTACTCCAAAGACTTCAGACAAGACTTCAGTACTTTGCAGTACTTGCATTGCCCGGGAAGCAGATTGAAGATTTTTCACTCATCAACTTGTGTATCTCTTTACTATATGGTTGCGTTCCGGAAACTTAACAATTGTTAACAATCGTCAACTTTATTTAGGGCGGACCTAACTGCAGCTTTAACGATCGTTAACTTTTACCAGTTATACAATTGTCAACTATTTTGTAACGATGCTCACCGACCATCGTCACAAAATAGTTAATAATCGGTAAGCTCTGGAGCGGGAGCTTAAATTTCGAAATTAGAAACGTGGAATGCAAAAAGTTAACAACTGTTAACAATTTGTTAACGATCGTTAAGTTCTGGAACGCAACCCTTATCTATCATAAGTGTCCAGATTGAGACAATAGTTGCGTTTTTGCAGATACCACGGTGTCTGATACCACGGTCAAAAGTCGTTTTTGCAGTTATCGTGGTATCTGGCCAGTTATCGTGGTATCAGATATTCGGATACTACGGTCCGGCCGTGGTAACTGGTCGTGGTATCTGAAAAGTCATCTCACTTTCATCAAATTTTGTCAGATTGGTGAGTTTAGCACTTTGTGAATTTTGTGATGTAACTGGATATCTGTTTTTCTTTTGTGATGACTTCGAAAAGTGCAATTTCGGCAAAAGTCGTTATTGCAGAGCACCGTGTATCAGATACCACGATAACTGCAAAAAACGACTAACTGCAGATCCAGTTACCGTGGTAACAGATACCATGGTATCTGCGAATATGCAACTAATAGATGGCTTTAAGAAACTAGTCCGCTTGGAAGCGCTGAACTGGAATAATGGCTTACCTCGTGAATTGTCAAATTTGCAAAATTCGCCTTATTCCAGTTCAGCGCTCCAAGTGGATTAGTTTCTGTCAGTCCCCCGATCGTCTCACAATCAACATTTGTGTAGACATAGTAAAAAGTCCGATCATTAAGATAGTGGATAACTTTCACTTTCTACCACTTAGGCATATAGAAAACCCCCATTAAATGGGAAGTAGATTGCAGATTTTCTACTCATCCGCCTGTGGATCTATATTACTATGTCTGTCAATAAAGCTAAGTGCACACACAGTCCGGTAAGATTCCGCGCGCGAAAACGCGCATACGAAATTCGCGTCACGATGCCCGACAGCTTTTTCAGATAAAACGAAATTCAGACGTGAAACTTGGCCCCATGTTTGAAAAATTCACTGCTTAGCCTATAGTCAGATGATGCTGATTGATTGCCGAATGAATGAATGCAGCTGACATTAAATAGGTCGTATAAACAGTTGAAATTTCAAACACAGCTTCTAATTTTTCAATTCTCAGGGCACAATTTCGCATGCGTTTAAAATTCGCTCCGGTAAAAGTAGAATATTTTCTACTCAAATCGGAACGAAATTATCGGACCGAATCCGCATGCTATGTGTCAGAATTCCGGAGTGGAGAAGGAAATTCGCACCGGACTGCGAAATTCGGACTGTGTGTGCACGCTACTTAAGTGCTGAGGTGAGGCATGGGGGGATTAACAGAAACTAGTCCGCTTGGAAGCGCTGAACAGGAATATGGCCAATTAAGCAGGACAGATGGCTTACCTTCTGGGCACGACTCCGTGTCATTCTCATCTTGCCATTCAGAGGCTGTGCTGATATGACTATGTATCGTTCCCAAGCAATAGCCGCTAAGGTAACCATCGAGTTCAAACCGAAGAAACCAACTCCGGCTCCGTAGACTTCGCAACCTAAAAAGACGTCCTTCAGAAAATCCGATGACGAATTGGCCATATTCCTGTTCAGCGCTTCCAAGCGGACTAGTTACTGTTAATCCCTCTATACATAACCGTCAGCAGCTGGATCAGACATGGTAAAATAGACCTACAGGTTAGCGAGTGGAAAACCTGTCATCTGTGTCCCAAGCAATTGAGGTTTTGCATGTGTTTCAGCAGCAGAAAGTGAAAGTGACCCACTACAATCCGACTTTTTACAATGTCTGTGAGCCTCATAACCGACACTTGTGTAGACATAGTAAAAAGTCTGATCGCATAGGGGAATGGGTCACTCTCACTTTCTGCTGCAACATATGCAAAACCTCCATTACCTGGGACACGGATGACAGGTTTTCCACTCACTAACCTGTGGATCTACTTTATCATGTCTGATCCACGTGCTGATGGTGAGGCATAGGAGGATTAACAGAAACTAGCCCGCTTGGAAGCGCTGAACAGGAATATGGCTAATTGCCGCCAGACGCGCTAGAGGAACAATAACAATCACACGTGAGATCGGGGGATAAGTTATCTGACGGGTGAATAAGCGATTAGGCTTTCGCTTCATATCGAGTCGCGCATTAGCCCCGTTGAAAAGTCAGCCAGCACTCGGCACTGAAGTCATAGAAAACAAGACCAATGGTTTCGATGGGATCCCAAAATTTAATATTTATTGGACTTCTGGAAAGTCCCCTACTTTGCTTTGGCACCCCTTCCTGGCAAGGGTCCTCGTTAGGCTGCTGCTCGACTGGAAGAAACGACCCTGCAATCCAGTTCAGTAGCAACCTGACGAGGACCCTTGCAAGAAGGGTCGAAAACTTCACACCCACGCTGTCAGAAGTTTCATAACAGATAACACGAGGATGCGCGGTTTCAACAGATAATGCGTAACAGATAACACTTCGGATATTATCTGCTGTGCTTCAAAATGTTATGCATAATAAGCGTTACCATCAGGAAGAACCGAAAACCCGCCAAAAAGTATCTGCTGAGTTTTCAGACATCATGACGATAAGAATAAAGTCAGTAGATGCTTTTTTGGCTCTTCCTAACAAAGCTTGTTATGCATAAGATTTCATGCATAACGTTGTCAAACACAACAGATAACACCCGAAGTGTTATCTGTTACGCATTATCTGTTGAAACTGCGCATCCTCGTGTTATCTGTTATGAAACTTATGACAGTGCACCCCCCACAGTGCCCGGATCCGGTCCGGTTCTGTAAATGATCTATCTAGGGTTTTCTCTCAATTCTTCCACTCTAAGCGTGTCACGCGATTTCCGGTGCCCTCCCTCCAACCCCCCAAGCAATCGTATCCGGTCCGGAGCAATGGGAAGTCTGAGACACGTGTTTCAATGTTCCCTCAAATTCGATCGCCCGTTCGAAAGTAATGCAAGCCATAATTTCCGGATTGCCTCTCACGCCACGATTGTCGGATCGTGGAAGTGAATTTTCGAAGTCAATCTGTTCGGGTCCCTGATACGCCTGCAAAGTTTCATCGTCCTAGCCAATCTACAGAGCAAAATAGCGCTAGGGAGTTGCACCAAGACCTTTTATATGCTTTCCATTCATTGAAAACGGTTCTTGCTCGTAGCGCCACCCACCACGCTCGGAACAAACAAAACGAGACAAACGTGCGGGCTTGGAAAATTACTGGTATAGCCAGGGACCCACAAATTTCCTTTAATGACTCGCCATTCAGGGGGCTTGTCATTTCCTATGCTTCCATTTTGCTATGTTGCCCGAGCCTCACCTAGTTTCCAAAAATTTCGCTTGGGTATAATCGGCATTCTTGCTCAGATAGATATAGATAGCCATCTTCAGTCAGGACTATTCAGCATGCCACCAAGTACCTAAGCTAGGACGAAAGATCCAGGATACTCCTCCATTACAGAGAAATATTCGTTGTTCAGCATAACGGCTGCGAAAAATTTTGTCTATCTGGATGGTCGGGTATTTTATCCCCGTGGGTATTTCTCGAACTATCTGACGCTCGGTCAAGAGCGCATCAGAAATCTCTTATTGACAAGCCCCCTGAATGGCGAGTCATTGCAGAAAATTTATGGGTCCTTGGTATTAGCTAACATGCGTTCGTCATACATCGAGGAAACAGGGGAGTTGTATCTTTTTTTCGCTGTAATCAGAATGTGGATTTATCGGAGCCATCTCTGGTGCACGACTGATTGAGATTCAGTTGGGTCGTTCTCTATCGCTCGTGGTGCTAAATCGCTACCATTCAAAGTGTGTGTCACTTTCTTGGCGGTATTCCCTAGTGTCTTTTTGCTCTGGTCATCTGGAAGTACCCTAGCTCGCTATCACAGGACTGATCGACCGAACGACCGCTGAAAAAGCGATCGATATATGGCACTTGAGCCGAAGGCTGCCGTAAATATTACTTGTAACAGAAAAGTCAGCTACATTGTTCTTCTGCGATGTAGGCAAATTCTCTTCCTTTTTATGGGCACTTGCCCTTCGGCCAAGTGCCATATAGCGATCGCAATTTCTGTCCGTCCGTCGGTCGGTCGGTCCGCGTTTTGCTAGTTCTTTACATAAGCTAGGACGATGAAACTTGGCAGGCATATCGAGGACCCCAAAATATTAAGTTGGAAATAGTCATTTCCCCGATCCGAGCATCGTGGGGGTGGTGGGGGTGGGTGGAGGGAGAGAGCATCCGGAATCTTGATGTATTTATAACTTTTGAAAGGGTGATCGGATCTTCACGAAACTTGTCATTTGGATAGACACCTTTGTCTCAGACGACCTACTTCAAGTCTGGACCTGATCTGGTGAGCTGAAAGGGGGAACTGGAAATCTAGGGAAACGATTGCAGTGGAGGGATAGCGATGAAACTTGGTTGGAAGAACAAGCACAAGTTGGGCCATAGTCGGGCCGGATTCGACCAAGGTTGGGGAGCTGGGGGTCCGGATTTCTGGTGATCTCGCGAGTTCGGTACTTCCTGATGTGCTACGACGATGAAACATGGAAGGCCTATCAGGAACCCGAACAGACTGACTTGAGAATAGTCGTTTCCCCGATCCAAGCATCATGGGGGAGTGGGGAGGGGAGCCCGGAATCTCGTGGAATGCATAATTTTTGAACGGGTGATCGGAATTGAATGAAACTTGGCAAGTGGAAAGAGCCATCGTCTCATATGTTCCGTGTCAAGTCCTGATCGGATCCGATACTTGTGGGGGGGGGGATCGGAGGAGGGAGCCGGAAATCTCGTGAAACGCTTAGAGTCAAGGGGTGAGGTAGATTTTGGTGGGAAGAACAAGCATTTGCTCTAGATACATGATTGACAGAACCAGATCGTGGCGGGGCTCTTTGGGGGGAGTTGGAGGGTGTTTCCCGGAATTCCGGTGACCGCCAGTTCGGATAGTTCCAAAGATTTAAAGGACGCAGTGAAACTTTGCAGGCGTTTTAGTGACTTAAGGACCTGACATAATGACTTGTGTTCCTGGATCCGACCATCTTTGAGGAGTTGATCCCGAAAACCGCCAAACCCCAAACCCCATGCGATCACGCTTGGGAGATTTGGAGGGGGGTGGGGGACTTTTTGACATGTACAAAAAACAAACGGATGGACAGAATGGAATGCAGTTGGACAGTACCGAGTTCATGCGGCCTTAATGGCCTCGGTAGGGGAGTGGGGGGAGGGGTGAAGTGGGAACCGGAAATTTGTAGGTAGGCTATGCTCCGACTCCAGTCAAAGTTGATGGACGGAACTAGAACATGTCAGGAATGCGACATTTATGTTTTTGAGTCGTAGGTATTCAGCCACATTAGGGGGAGTTGGAAGGGGAGTCCTGGAAATGTGGCTCGCACAGGGGTAAAACAAGTGGAACAATTTGAATGAAACTTGCAATCTAGAGAAATCACATGTTCTAGATGACATATTTTAGGGTTCGAACCGGATCCGACCACGGTGGGGGAGGGGGGGGGAGTTATCGGAAGTTCCCAAAAATGCTCAGATTTGAGTGAAACTTGATAGGTGGTAAAACAGAATGCTTGAGATGATCCATTTGGGAGTCCGAACCAGATTCGGACGCAGTAGGGGGAGCTGGAGGGGAGTACCGGAAATCGTCTGACAGGTCTAGGGACCAAACGAGTGGATCTATTGGGTTGAAACTTGGAAGGTAAATAATTTGCCGCAGATTATCCGAGTCAATGCCGGAAATTCCCAGCCTTAGTGAAACTAGATATCCTATTTCTAGGTCCGAACTGCATTTTTGGATGGCGGGGTATTTCGTGACGTTCTTACCTAGTTCCTTGTGTCACCTACTCGTATCAAGTACCACATGAGCTCGTAGCTCTTGTTAGGTTTCGGAACAGGATAAGCCAATCAAGTAACAAAATTACCGTTTTTCGGTCAGAATGGGCAAATAATGCGATGGCCTTGTCACGTTCTCACTTCCCTTTCCCTCGCAAACATCGGCCATTTTCCTGTCATCCTTTCCACCCAAAGTAAAAGATATTTCTCCCAGCCCAGATAATTCGCCGAAAACATTGAAATCTGCCGACAGCTCTCTCAAAAAGAAAGGCAAGAAAATCAAACTGTCAGACAATTTTCAGAACTCTATTATCGTGAAATATCAATTCTGGTAAGAAATGTGCTAAACGAATCCCAAATCGCTTTTCTCAAGCAAATCCCATAGACCAACTAAAAATGATGGCAGAGTCCTGGAACTAGCAAACAATTAAGAATTCCGGGAGATACCAGGATTTCCTGGACATCCGTAATGCTCATTTGGAAAGAAATGCGAGAAACAAAGGAGCAAAAACGGATGAGCGGATTAAGTAACAAGTAGTTCTGTCCAGCAGTAAGAGACAGGTACCCGATGAAAAAATTTTAGCCTGCGTAGTTGTATGGTAGTTGATCAAAAAGTTGCATGTAATACTTTTATTCAAACAACGTTTACAACGGGTACGTGTCAGCTTGGTCTCAAAGAATATTTAGCATGTAATACCATGTAATAGCAAAGAATACTATCATTTAATGTGCCTCAGACTGGTCGAGTCTTATATAGCAGTATCCAGTAGCATCCTGGCTTGCCATTGTAGCATCCAGTCTTGCTAATAGTAGCATGCAGTAGTATGCAGTAACACGGTAGCCTTGAAGTAGAAGCATGTAGTAGCGTCAGTTAGCACTGCATGCTACTTTTTCGTACAACTTCGTCCTACTATTTTGAGATAAATTTTTCATCGGGTAAATGTGAGGTACAGGTAGAGTTGCAGCACTAGCCTTGTCAGGCCACACTTGGCGATGCTGAAGAGGCTGTTTCTGTTTTAAAATAAACAATAATCAGCGTATTTTGAGGCCTTCTTTCAGATCAGTCTCAAGAATGTAGCAGATCGACTTTGCACAATTCGACTGAGATGGCTAAGAACAGGCTCGAGGCCTACTCTCTCATCTCACATGGAGTACAATAAAAATCAACACATAGCCTACAAGTGAACTTTCTTCTCAGCCAAATGATTATAAACCTAATTCTAATCTATTAGTGGTTTGCAAATCTAATATAAATCTAACTAATATGCAAAGAGACAATTTGGCGGGAGTGGGCTCGAGACCAAATAGGTGTATAATACTAAGTAGGCTTACCCATTATACTGAGACACAGTGGCGTCGCAAGGGGGGGAGGGAGGGGGTGTGGCACCCCCCCCCCCCCACCTTTTTGAGATTCTTTGAAATTTTGGGCCGGAGGCCAAAAATTTTACTAAAATTATTCGGTATTTTTTCAATAGCAGAACGGTTCGATGTATTTACGGGGATTCGGTAGTTACACAGAATCCTAAATAAGCTATCTGTACAAATATCTGCGGTATAATGATCGGGACTCGGTATAATTGCCAGTACTCGGTAGTTATCACGAATTTGGTGAGGGAATTTACTGAAATCATTTGGTAATTTTTCGATGCCGGAACTATACTCTTTATATTTATGGAGATTCCGTAGTTACACAGAATCCCGAACAAGCTATTGGTTCAAAATTATTCGGTATCATGATTGGGATTCTGTAATTTCTTCCGTATATTTTCCAGGATTAGGAAGTTAACCACGAATCCTGACTTTGTTCCAGTTTCGACGAAAGTATACCGAATATGAATATTGTTCGGTAGTCTTTCGATACCAAAACAATTCGGTATAATAACCGGGATACGGTAGGTATACAGAATCCCGAACATGCTATCTGTCTAAACTTATTTGGTATAATAACTGGGATTCAGTAATTTATCCGTTCTAATTGCCAGGATTCGGAAGTTACCACGAACCTCGAAACTCAGAAGAGGTTGAGTGAAGCACTGGTCGCAGACAAAAGGGATGATATATGATATCATCGATAGTCCTTATTTTTGTTTTGGATCCCAAAAAGAATATCTAATCATAAATATTTCGAAAATTGCGCCTGCAGCACTTTTCGTCATGTTCTCTATTTTGTGGAAAGGCGCGTCATTTGACCGGGGTCTTAAGCCAGTTTTAGGATTCAGATTTTGGAACATTAGAAGCTAGAACTTGGATGGAAATTAAATTTGACAGGAAAAGCAAAAAAAAATGTTGCTTGCGGCGCTCACTTATGTGATTATGGGTAGTATATTGACTAGACCACTGTTGCTGCTGCTGCAGGAATGTCGCTCCATCCGGTTTCTGGAACTTCTTAGAGTCTCGGTATTTAATCAACGGTAAATTATAGAGTTTGTAAGAGAAGCAGTTAAATTTTAGCCTACAGAAAAAAAACGAATTTCGAAAATTTTAGCCTGTGGCGCTCGATTTAATTTTCTATTGCCTATAATAGATAGAATATGTTACTGCAATCATGCCCGGTAATATATTCTCAATGTGGGCTTCGCCAGAACGCTGCCTAATAGTTGGCATATCGTCTTTCATGCTGCCCTTTATTGTTGCTCTTCCTACGTAATTTTTTTCTGTCTATAATTTAAAGCTCGAATTCTTAGTTCTAGGATACGGTAAAACTTTTGAAACATTCGGTAAAAGTTTGGCTCTGCAGCCCCCCACCCCCTACCGAAAATGCACTGGCGACGCCTGAAAAACTCTGCAGAGCAATTTTAACCAAAACTACCTGCAAAAAGTATGGCTTTAACTTAAAATTTTGAGACCATGCCTGGATTACGGAATGAAATATAGGTAAATCAAATAGGTCATCTCAAGTAATTCAAGTTTACCGACAGGACAGCAGAAAAAGCCTAAAGTAAATTTTCGGAAAAAGTTCTATGCTTCACATTGAAAATTCTCTCATCGTTACAAGCCACTGACTTTATGCCCTGAGGGTTAATGAACCTACTTGAGTTACTCTGTCGGATCCGTTTCAACATTCCCGTCAGGCTTTCGTTCGAATTCCCTCGAGAGGGAGTATATCGAAACCACATAGCAACTGTTCCCGTGTTTTTAGCAGTGATGACCGACGATCGAATCTTTGACATTCGCCATCGAAGTTGAAAAAATCTAAATCTTTCCGGACGGGATTGACGACTGTGCTGATGATTTTTGGCAGGAATTCCAGCCCGAGACCGCCCGTCAGGATCGTCGGGTGTGGGCTGTATCTGATCTAAATATTTTGAAGTCAAAATGGCATTGAAACTATAATGCAAGAGAAATGCCACACAAACTTACAACTCTAAAACTTTTCATGGTAGCCTACTTCTTGCCAAAGTATGGGATGAAGGATTTTAAGAAGTGTAGGGAGGAACGAATAGACTCCGCATTTAGTCCCTAGATTATTATGCTATTGTTGCCTAAGAAGACAGCTTCGGGGGATCATGTCTCCTGTCTTATAAGTAAGTAAGTAAGTCATTTATTTAGAACCCGCCATTTTCAAAAGGCGGAGTAAATGAAAGAAAATAAATAAAACACATAAACACACAGAAAAAGACACTTAATTTTCAATCTTCTGCCAGGAATATATATTTGTGCCAGGTAGTATGTGTAGTACCAATGAATGAAATGAGAAACATGAAATGACTGCCTAGCTGCAATGTGTTTGGGCGCTATTTCGAGAAATTCGTCTTGATGGATACCGTGGTTTCAAAGACTTGAAACCAAACTTCAGCACTGACTTTCAAATAGAATTAATCGAAAATATCCAAAACGATATTTTTACATTTATAATTATTGCAAATAATCCAACCTAAGTTACATTTTCTATATCCAAAATTTGAGCAATGTGTTTCCGTAATTCGGTTTTATTAGATCGAAGTTTGAGGTGATGCAAGATGCTTTTTTACGACAATTCTGTTCTCAAATTTTGGCGAAACGAGATGTTTACTGCACTGAAACAAGGTACCGAAATATCGATACTGATATCTCGATTATAGAATATCGAAAGTAAAAATATTGATAAATCGAAAAATGCAAATATCGCCCAACACAAAACTCCCGTAAGAGTGATGACGATGTCCGCGTTGTTATTATTTTCGTTCCGAAGAGCATTGTAATCATCACAACACGGCACTGGCCCCTCCTCTTATCAACATAATTGTAATAACTTGCTGGAACGCAACCGAAATTTGGATACACTATAAAAAGTCTTTCCTACGTCTGACTTCAGTAACTGTGCATCGCCGAATTTTTGCAGGTTTTATTCCGATTTTGGAGAGGGAGAGTTTTTTTTACAGTGTACTGACGCTAAATGCCCATAAAAATGTGCACTGAGGGTCATCTGTTTTTTTTATAGTCGGAGGAAACTCAGAAGTTTCAGAAAGACGAATTTTCGTTACGTTGTGTAATTGTGCACTTCGTCCTTTCTGCTAAGCTCTACAATTTTTGTTATATAATTTGTTGTTAAAAAAACTAAGACATCAACCTCAAACATGAAGGGGGCAGATCACCCAGAAATCATCCTATAGTTGAAGACCTTTGTAAAAAAAAAAAAAGTGTACGAAAAGAGTGGAATAAATGAAGAGGTAACATTGCTTGTCTTTAAACGATTGAGAATGGAGAGATTTGCTCTTACAGTGTCCGTTCACGCCATGAGGGCTATTAATTTTCGTCTAGCTTAAATTTATTTACACCCTTTAAGTTACAGATTTATCTAATGACTGAATGTATTTTATTTACCCCTATTAGACTTAGTAAAAAAACGGGGTATAGAAAAAGAAAAAGAGAGAATGCAAAAGAAACAGAAGTAGGAAGAGAAGTAGAACCGAGTAGAACTAGACTTAAAAGAAGAAGACTTTAGCACCACTGCGCCTTACAGGGAGTTTTTCTTGGTAAGAGAACGGGTATAACGAGAGAGCTGATTTTGGAAGGCCCTGTATGCGACTTTATGGACCAACAACCAGAGGCGTTACTAGCCAAAATGTTTGGGGGGGGGGGGCAATGCATTTACCGACTCGCTGGTAATTTTTACCGACTGTTTTTGCAGAAAAATACTGTTCTCAAGAAAAAACGACTGTTTTGACAAAAAATCAACTGATTTTATGAAAATCATCGCCCCCCCCCCTAGTCGTGACGCCCCTGTCGACAACACCATTTCTGTCACTAATCCACGAGTTTCTGGTAATTTACAGAATCGATAATAACACGACCGAATTGAATGCTTATTCCATCTGTCAACTGAGCCGAAAAAGGGGAAAGCCCTATAACGTGTGGCATTTTTTCCTATTTATCGTCTCATTTTGTGTTGGGCTGTGGGCCCCCGGTTTGTAAATACCATATGTCCAAAACACGCCACTGATCCTCAGGAAGAACGAGAAAACGTCTCACTAACGACTCAAACACAACAACTCAAACCCTGTGTCAACCAATCACGGTGATCGTTGGGGACAGCTGTGATGCCGCTTCCGGCTTTTCCGCTAGGTAGAGTTAGTCGTCAAGAGTATTTGCTCTGAACTGGATTGGCGCCTTCTCTCCGGGACAGGTTGCGCTACCAAAGACGGAGCTCCAATCCCGTTCTTGCGTTGAGTAGAGTTTCCGTACGGAAAGCCTGTGTTGCGTCTTCGCAAACGAGGCACAATTTTATATTTGCTTTATGTTAATACACATTAAGATGTGTTTATATTAAGATATGTCTACTAGTATATATTTATACTAACATTGCCTTTTTCATATTTATTATTATATAGACAAGCTTACCTATTTTCCCAAAAGCCCATTCGCCTCGAAATGAGGAATATGACGTCATCGGATGTAGGGCTGCAGCGCATAGGTCACAAAAAGCTAGGTTGACGACAAATGTGTTTGCCGGACTTCTAAGCCGACGGAACCTGCAAAATTTAATTAAGTTGATCAATAAGATTTGCAGAATTACTCCTTGGCAATAAAACATTGCTCTTCAATGGAAACTTCACCCAGTCGGCGCATTTCTAACGATAAGATCTTCGTTCCCAAGGAAAAATTACGCATCCAAACCTGAAAAAGTTTCAGCTTTTGCACCATACAAACCTCTGTCGCGATTCACCCTAAAAAGGAGATAAGATTTCAGACATCAAACAATCATGTTCTATAAATAGATACAGTTTCAAACAAGAAAGAATATATACAAGTTAAAGAAGACGTTCAAAATATTCCCACGGATTAACTGTTTGCAAATGCAAATGTGAAAATGCATTTGCTGTTCTCAGACGATTCACTGGCTCATGGAACGAATTTAAGAATCCCAAGAAAAGGGTGATATTATAGACTGTGAAAAAAGGGATTTTAGACTCTGCAGTTATTATCTACCCTAATGAAGTGAATGCATGTGCAGTTTTGTTATTTTAATGAAACTTCTGTGAAAGAAGAAGCTTACATAAAACAGCAAAACGAGTTTTAAGCAGAAACAGTGTAGCACGTCTTTAACTTTCACTTTCACAAATTTTCCGTTTTTTACCGGATTCCGGGTGAACTACATGCTCGGCAAGCAAATAATTTTCATCTTAGGATTCGACGTGTCTCCTTACCCCTAAATTTATTTAGTTTTACAAAAAAACTTTTGTTTCGCCTCTCAATTTGCCACCCTCCCCCACCGCTAAATAGGGCTACAGAGCCCATCTTCGAACTTGATCTGTACTTAGACCCAAAGAGTCCCCATGTCAATTTTGAATAAAATATCTCAACCCCTTCAAGACTTCGTGCTAACAGACGGACAGACGGACAGACAGATAGATAGACGGACGGGCGGACGGAACGAATAGATGGACGGACGGGTGGACGGACGGACAGACGGACAACTTTTACGAAATCATAGGTATCCCGTCACTTAAGTTTTGGGATCCCAAAAACTTCTCCATGATTCGGAGATTGCGCATGCGACGAGGAAGGTCCAGAAGAAAACGGTGATGTTTGAAAAAAACATGATCGTATTTGACAGGTGTCTTTTTTCCTGAGAATCGGGTATAAACCAGCGAGGAAAAGCACAGAGGAGGAGCAAAACTTGTATTTTTGCCAGACCTAGTCGGTGGTACCTGGCTCTCTTAGGAACGAGTTTCCCATAGCCCACCCCCGTAGCATTTGCAGTTGATAGAACAGCTGCTTCACACAATCTTCTGAGGGTCGTTTAAACCGAAATTCCCAACCACTTAGTTGAGGTTTGTGGTTGCAGAAGGTTCTTTGTGAACATAAAGGTAGAAGCACAAGCTTTAGGCGGATTAATACATGGATATCGGAACTTCTCCAGATTAATAGATAACCCGATGCTGCTAAGGTCCTTGAAAAGTGATTCCAGATTGTGTTGTATTTTTTTTCTTAGATCTGCTGATCAAAAGTATATCGTCTGTGTAAGCAATGTAACTGATTCCAAAACCTTGGACAAAAGAAGTAGGTGTTGGGTTGCTTACGCAATCTGCTATTGTGCATTTAAAGATGTGTGGGGATGACACACGGCCTTGTAGGACAACTTTCTTAACAGATATAGAAGTACTTTTTTTTTATTTTTTTTAACTCCCGCGTCCTTCTTTTTCCATTTTTGGGATCCCAAAACGTAAGTGGAGGGATACCTGTGACATCGCAAAACTTGTCCGTCTGTCCGTCTGTTAGCACGATCACCCTCGAAGGGAATGAGATATTTTGATGAAGTGTAAGGGTTCTTCGGGTCAAGGGTAAGGTCAAGTTCGTAGATGGGCTCTGTAGCCGTACATTTAGGGTTGGCGGAGGGGGTTCAAATTAAGGGATAAACGAAATATTTTTAAACAGCTAATATGACAGTCGAGTATGAGGTAAGAAGGCATGCTGAGCACGATGGTGAAAATCATTTTCTCGCCGGACAAGTAGTTCGTTCGGAATCCGGCAAAAACCGGAACTTCGGTTAAAAGTAAAAATTTCATTTGAAGTTGATTAAATGTTCGATTGGGGGGTAAGAAGACATCGCTGAACACGATTGTGAAAACCATTTTTTCGCCGGACAACTAGTTCGCCCGAAATCCAGCCAAAACCAGAAAATCTGTTAAAAGCAAACCTTTTATCTGAAGTTGATTAGATGACAGATTTAGGGGTAAGAAGAGAGGCTGAGTCTGTATATGTCAACCGTTCTTTACCCGGACATATATTTAGTTCGGAATCCGGTTGTAACCTGAATTTTTTTTAAGTCAATGTTTTATTTAATGTTGATTAGATGTTCTTTATAGAGAGAAGGAGATACGCTGCATTAGTTTCTGAATTTTCTTTTTTTGCTCGACCAGTAGTTCGCTCGGAATTCGGGCGAAACCGGAAACTTGACAGAAGTAAAGCAGGAAGTTTCGGTCTGTATCGTCAAAATAGATATGGCTTATAGAGGTATATCTGAACATGGTTTTCTCTAATGATCAGCCTGGCAAAGACTGGATCTTGCGAAGACAAGACCCAATTGTCTGGATCAATCGTTGGATTTTTGGGATCCCATCGACACCTTTGGTCTTGTTTCCTCTTTTAGATTGAACTAAAACAGTGGCTACGTCTCCACCTCCAACTCAGTGACGTTAATACCAATATTACCTAATAGTTTACACTGCTATAACGTCATTTACACTTATCATCATAAGATAAATACTTTATTTTCATACTTTCCAACTCTAAGAAAAAATACCTTCTATTTTCAAACTTTTCGTTTCCCCGTCAAACATTCTCATCTAATGTAAAATACTTTTAATTATTTACTTTTTTCACTCTAAGGGTGCTACCCTATATCTATACAAACCTTTTTTCGTCATATCCTACCTAAAATTTTACTGTCCCATTTAATAAGAACTCTAGAGTTCAAATACCAAAAGTGCAGAGCCTTTACTACAGCCCTGTTAACGACGTTTCGACATAATGAACATAAGGCTTGATTGTGATTGACGTTGTGTCGACCGCACACAAGTGAATGGTTTCTTTATATATAATGTATTTATGTATGTATTTATTTATAACCCATCTACAACAGCTACAAAAGCATGAGACGGAGTGCAGAAAAAAAAGAAAAAAAAGAAGGAACTAATAAACTCATACCCAAATACAAAACAGCAACAAATTCGATAAATACTAAAATAGAAGTTAGTTTTTAAAATAGATAGAAAATAGATAGTTTTTTTTATAGGGTACTAGCATTATTCCTGCATCCAGATTCTGCTCGACATTAACCTAACCTATCGTCAATACTCTTGATCAGTAACTCTTCGTGCCGAGGAAGAATCGCCGTATGCTCAGCGAAGAGCCAGAGACGTCACGATAACACACGTTGTTGATTGGTTTACACAGGATTTGAATCATTTGTGAGGGTTCGTTTGGGCGACGTTTCTTGTCCTTCAACGGCGTGTTTCAGACTTAGTCACATGGAGGATACCAGTCAAGATTTCAGACATGATAAAAACCAGATCCAGATCCAAGCGGAATAGTTTGCACATCCGTCGAATATGAGTCGCAGTCAGCCTGAGCTGAAGGAATATCTATCACCAAAGTACGGAACTTCATATCGCCCACACATGCAGCCGACAAGTATTCATCTTAGCTGGAAAGAAGAAGAGACAGGTGGCTCCAAAACCAAAATGCAGAAGAATCTCTACCCTTTCGACGACCCAGCCGAACAGCAAAAACAGCAACCATGTCCAGAATGAAATCACAGCACAAGCTTTAGCTCCAACCAATTTTCAGAGAAGAAGTTCTCAAAATTAAGGAAGAATCTTTAATTATTTTTCCACAAGTTAGTTTTTCCAGCTTGAGCGTCTTGAACCTGAAGAGGACCTTTGCCAAGAAGTGCCAAATATAGCTCTAATAAAATGCAGCTAACTTATCCGTTTTGCACCTTCAAATATGATTCGCAGTCAGCTTGGGCTGAAGGAATGTCTATAGTCCGTGGTTGTCTCCTTCCCCGTCATTACAATAATTCATTATCACACAGAGAAAGTACAATAGATCCATAAGTTAATGAACAGAAAAAGGAAGCTTTCACCTTTCACCGTCAGAGAGGTTCACACCTTTTTTATAGCAAGTTTAAAGCACTCAAACGTGTAGGGGTTTACACTTCATTGTAAACTCATTCAGTTAAAGGCCTAACTGTCACTTTATTTACTGATCCTCTCATTTCTTACCACCTTAAAACTGAAGCTATATAACTGTCAACCATCCACACAAAAAATGTTCAAATAGTATGCCCATTTTTTTGCATTGCATTGCGTGGTAAGCAAGTGATGGAAACATGGATGTCTGTGTTTTTCTGGCCAAAAAGTTTGTTCGAGAAGCCAGTGATGGCACGGTTCTAAAATTGGCGGCTTGAATGGTCAGAGTTATTTTTGCACTTGTTTCCTTTTCGTTTCAACATATCCAAAACCACAGGTTTTATTTCAAAATTTTAAAATTGTGACACCTTCGGAACTCTTTTGGTTTTCTCGATAATTACAAGACTTACTAGGCTCCTCTTGGTCCTGACGAGCAACACGGAAAAACTTGAGTGGCTTGAGCCTGAAGAGGACCCTTGCCAAGAAGTATTAGCAAGAAGAAATAGCTCTAATAAAATCTAGCTGACTTATCCGTTTTGCACCGTCAAATACGGAAACGCTTACATAAACAATATTCCTGACAAGCGGAATTAAGAAGCGGGGGCCTACTCCGTCTTGATAGAGCCAAATACGGCAATTGCAAACACCAGTGTCAACCTATAAAGTGAATGTAGATATGTGATTTATCACTAAGTAGTCCGTGGGCCGTGGCAACACGAAAGCATAAAAATACTGGAACTCTCTAAGCCGATGATATACGTTCAAAATCCCATTTCCTTACATATTTACCTACTCCACAAATAAATTTGTCTTCCATCGCTTTTCTTAGGAATCGCCATATTCTGTTCGCTCTCATAAAACACTGATCCTTTTCATCCCCTCTTCATCAAATTCGCACAATTCAGAAATCACAGAAATGAGAACGGATGGAACTACCGGGGGAACGAGCAGTATTTAAGTAAGACGGGTCGGGTCCTGCGGATTACCAGATTTCAGTCTGACGGAAGTTTTTCAAGGAAAAGACTTTTCATCTACGTTTGATTGGAGTAAGCCCTCAAACTTTTGATTGGCACAGGCTGATAGCAAGATCGGAGAGAATTCTGCTGAAATTTCAACGGGAAAGCAGGGCTTCCTCTCGTTTTCAGCTAAACCATTTTCCTTGAGGCACGCCATTTTCCTTGTGCAATTTCAAGAACGATGGCCAAACGCCGGCTTTCTGACGAACGAATGTCTCGATACTGACAATTTTACCCTCATCATGTCGAGAACCCCACTTGGGAGCTCAGGAGAGCAGTGGTGGAGCACAATATTTTTTTACTATTTATTCAACCAGCAAACGACGTGCTGATCCCCGATGATCCCTTTGGCTATATCTTGTACCTCTTGCCATTAGCAAGAGCGATAAGAATCTTAGGAGCTCAACCTCACCACCCGAAGGACGAAGACGAAGGAGAGAGCCCTTTGAGTGAGAGCTGGGATCTAGCCTTCCCGATGAAAAATTAGTAGCCTGCGTAGTAGTATGGTAGTAGTACGAAAACGTTGCATGTGATACTATGTAACAGTAAAGAATACTATCATTTAATGTGCCTCAGACTGGTCCAGTCTTATATAGTAGTATCCAGTAGCATCCTGTCTTGCCATTGTAACATCCAGTCTTGCTAATAGTACCACATAGTAGTATGCAGTAACACGGTAGCCTTGAAGTAGAAGCATGTAGTAGCATCGTTAGTACTGCATGCAACTTTTTCGTACTACTCCATAATACTATTTTGAGATAAATTTTTCATCGGGTTTAGTTCCGAAGAAAGGTCCCTTACCAGTCAGTGAATTGTAGAGGATTCAGGATTTTTGCATAATATACAACGTATCTTTCCCTTTAATAAATTTTGTAATCCTTCATTTGGCCAACAAGGATTCTCCATTTAAAAATCCTATGGGGAACAGTGCCTCTTAATGTGCCTTGAGAGCGCTGTTCGGAACACTGTACCCGAAAGTTGGGGATTTGTGTTTGACTGAGTGCTTGCAAGACCAAATAATCTGATAGAAGTCTTTGGTCCCATACAGCGACTATGGACACCCCGACGAAACCGAGCTGAGCTAGAGGCAGCCTACTTGCTCTAACTTTGAGTTGAGACTCGTCTACTTCCGTCTTCGCCGTTGCTCATAGCATCGGAAGAAGTGCTGGAGGCACGCTGACCCGCTCTGGAGCGCGTCTAGAGAACCAATCGACTTTTACTTTGAAAGTTTCTTCTACGCGGCTTCACAGCGATGTAGCTATTTGTAGAGGTAACGAAACGTTACGTGCCGCGTAACTCTTCTCCAATCGTTTGCATCGGGCAGGGTATGGGGAAATATTCGACTCCACAAGTTCGTATCACAGAGATAGGGTGACGAAGGTTCTGTCAGATTTTTTGTTCTTGGTGGTTGCTATCCATGTTACAAGTAATGTGACACTGCTACCACGTCCAGTCGGGAGTGAGAAAGAGTTCAAACAGCCTTGATGAAACAGAAAATAATGACTTCTCACTTAATCTGTTCTTTCAAGTCTGTGTCAGGCTACCCTTAAACATATGCTTCAACATTGAACTGATCAAGTAATGAAATTTCTTAGATGCTCCATTTATTTTAGCTTTAAATCAATATTAAGACCGATGTATTTCGACATCGCCGTCGTAGCCCAATTGCCTGTATTCACCACAGCAAACGCAATACATCTCGGAGAAAACACGATTCCCATTTCCTTGGTAGACATTTGGCTTAACTGAAACACTGATGAATGAGTCTCTACTGGTTCAAACCGGGGTTACTGCTTCCTGAAGCCGGTATCTTAATTTAACGTACTACGTTACGTATTCTGAAACAAAATTACGTATCACTGTAATCGCAGTTCTTAAAGTTTAACTGAAAAGCCAACTTATTTTTGGATCATTTGACTGAATACACTGCACTTTCTGGATTGTGTTAAGTGATTTTTTTTTATTTATCACTATTTGCCCTAAAACGACCTTCAGAATATCTACGCTCGTCCTCACAATGCAAATTTCTACTATGACGCAGAAAAATTGAATCTTAGTACATACGCGGCGTTTCAGTGGCCAGTGATCAGCTTACGGAAGGTAGCTCACTGCGTGAACACTTATTTTTCGTAAATGGTTTTCGGCGAGCATCCGACACAGATAAAAGACCATAGAGCATACAAATCAGACAAGGAAATTCCACTATTTGAAAATCGATTATTCGTGAATAGCGGAGCAACGAAGTAACGCATTTTCCCCGGATTTTGAAACTTCTTTAAGTGAATAAGTGATGGGTAACTAGATTGTGTTATCTAAGACCTTTTCAGTTAAACTTTAAAGATTTATGCGCATTGTTCCAGTCTCCCGGTACTGGCATGGTTTCGCTGCATTTTATCTTTCGAGGGACCCCTCTTGCTTTTCTGCGTTTTATATTATCCCCAGCTCCCTTATGAAACTATAAGCTTTTGAAATCTCTACGACTTTCCTGCACTTTTCCGGCCGAGCCGAATTTTGCTAGTCGCGCAACAAAAACTTGAACAAACTTGAGCAAAACATGACAAGTTGTCCGTCTGTCTGTCAGTACGATAACTCTCGAAGGAGTTGAGATATGTTTTTCAAACTTGGCACGGTGATCCATTGGGTCAAAGTACGAGTCAAATTCGTAGATGAGCCCTGTAGCCCCATATTTGGGGGGTGGGGGAGGGTTTTCATATTAAGGGACAGAAAAAAAAAGTTTTAAAAAGCCAATAAGATTGTTGTTTTAGGAGTAAAAAGGCATGTTGAATCTATATCTGAAAATTGTTTTCTTGGCCAAATTCGGCCAAAACCGGAAAATGTGTTAAAAGTAAACGTATTATTTGAAGTTGATTAAATGTCAGATCTAGGGGTAAGAAGACATGGTGAATCCGTGTATGAAAACCGTTTTCTACCTGGACAAGTAGATTGTCCGGAATCCGGCCGAAATCGGAAACTTTCTTCGAAGTAATAGTTTTATTTGAAGTTGATTAAGTGTTCGATCCAAGGGTAGAGGACATGTACATGCTGAATCCAGTTATGACAATAATTTTCTACCCGCACATATAGTTTAAAAGTTAAAGTTTATTTTAAGTTAATTAGAGGTTCGATATAGGGGTAAGGAGGTAAGGCAAGGAGCTTTATTTTTTTTGCCGGACAAGTACTTCACCCGGAATCCGGCCGAAACCGGATATTTGGCAGAAGTAAGGCAGGAAGTTTCGGCAAATTTCATCAATGTAGCTATATGACATATAGAGGTAAACACACATTCTGAATCCATACCTGAGCTTGGTTTTCCCAGATGACTAGCCATTGGCGTTAATCAGTCTTAACATTTTTATATCAGAAATGTTCAAGGAGTCTGGAGAAGACCGGATATCAACAAGACGCAATTCAAAGATCACATTTTTGGGATCCCATCAAAGCCTTTGGTCTCGTAAACCACTGCGCGTTCTATTTCCAAACATTCTGCAACTAACCGCCGCGTCGGTGAGCGGGAAGATTGATCAAGTCGACAAGCGCTAACGAGAAAATTGCTAAAATCACACGGAAAGAAATAGTAGTTTCGAGAAACGATATTGCCGAGCCATTCCACCATTTCTGATAAGAGTTGTGCTTTGAATACCGGAAGAAACAAGCCCGAAGTTTTCGGTGGGATCTCAAAACAATAAACTCCCTCTCAGTGTATTATGTCTACCGACCCTTAAAGAAAGAAGACATGCCCTGACGATGAAATTTGGGTTCAAATGTCTGTCGTCTGAAACTCACAGAGATATTTTGCCTGAATATGTGTCAGATTTACGACCGAAGTCCTGTACTAGGCAGTTTACACGGTCAATCGGTCTTCCAAAGCTAAGCCTGCCACCTGTAAATTCGACTGACCGGTACTTGTCTTCATTTGTACCTTATTTTGCACGTAACTTTAATTCCTGAGGCTGTTTTTTAAGTGTGTTGTAAATAAGTATATTAACATGTAATTGACTATCCGAAGCTAGCGTGTTTCTTATGCTATTATGGAGAATAAAGGAATTATTATTATATTATTATAAAACTTGTGCTATGATCCTGACGTTTCAATCCTTGTTATTCTTTTTTATTCATTCCATGATTATGCAACCCGCTGATAGCCTTCTGGACAAAACAGCTCAGAGACTTTTTAGACAACCAAGACAACCAAGCGTGCTTAAGAGCGCTTAAAACCCTGAAAAGTAAAAAAGCTATTGGAGGTGGAATGCTTAGCGAGTTTAACGCTCGGGTGCTCCCGGGCTAGAATTCCTACCCGGATCTTCGGCACCATCATCACTTTAAAAGTTGAGATTTGTTCAACTTTCTGACGGAAGTAAAAAAAAATCGGACGGGAAATCGTTATCGTGCGTTCACAGTTTAATGCAGTAAAACAACAGAAATCAGGCCATTTTGATGTATGTCTCTGACCACTCTGCTATCCCAGGAAACGGGGAAGCTGATGCGCTAGCTGAAGAGGCTTGGTTTGGTTTCCGGAACTTCTCCGTTTCGAGTCAAACTTGATGGATGGGAGGAACAAATGCTCTAGGTGTAACATTTATGCGTCCAAATCGTATCCAGCCTCGGTGGGTGGATTTGGGGGGGGGGGGCGGAAATTTTCCGTAAACCTTTTGGCAAGCATAACACTCGAAAGCTAAATCCGACCTGGGTGAAATTGACAGTTGACAAGAATGCATGCAACAAATTAGAGTGGATCGGTTGCGATTAGGCGGGCAGGAGTGTTAAAGTCCTGCGTGTACATTTACAGATCCTAACCGGGTCCAGGCACTGCGGGGGAGCTGGAGGGGGGGGAGGGGGGTTCCTTGGTATTTTGTGACATAGTTAACTATATAATCCGTGATCCGATCGTCTGGAACTTCATAGTCGGCGAGAGCACATGTCCTAGGACCCGTCGCTGAAAGACCCGCTTGCTACTCTTGCAGGTGCCGTATGATCGAGCAACCACGCTTTAAAAAGTCTCTTCTTTATCGGATTTTACTATTTATGTGTCACCGATTTCGGACATTTTTATTCCTAATTCGGATATTTAAAATCTGAATTCGGAGAGTTATAATCTGGTTCAGGATTAAAACGCTAGAATGCAAAATACTGCAGTGTATATACTACAGTTTCTTGAATTCTAGCATTTTATTTTGCATCGGATTATAACCCTCCGAATTCAGATTTTAACTATCCGAATTAGGAACAAAAATTTCCGAAATCGGTGACACACAACTACTAAAGTCCGATAAAGGAGAGACTTTTTACAGTGTATCTCTTGTTACTAGCTGGTTATTGGTCTTATTTCGTGTTTCTCGTTTCTGTAGCCTACCCATTCTAAGGTGCCACGGTGGTGACCTGATGAAAAATTCATCTCAAAATAGTACTATGAAGTAGTACGAAAAAGTAGCATGCAGTACTTATGATGCTACTACATGATTCTACTTCAAGGCTACCGTGTTACTGCATACTACTATATGCTACTGTTAGCAAGACTGGATGCTACTATGGCAAGACAGGATGCTACTACATACTACTACATAAGATTGGACCAGTCTGAGGCACATTAAATGATAGTATTCTTTGCTATTACGTAGTATTACATGCAACTTTTTCGTACTACTACCATACTACTACGCAGGCTACAAATTTTTCATCGGGGAGGTTCAAAAGTAGTTTAGGGATCTGAAGAAAGAGTAATTCAACCAAGAACTCGAAAAGGTAGAAAAACCGAAGAAACCTCAGCCTGACACAGCAAAATTAAAAATTTAATTTTTTTTTAAATTTAAAAATTTTAATAAAGTAACAGCAGTCTTTAATTCTGAGGAGCTGAATTCCTGCTCTGAAGCAACCCCGCAACACAAATGGAGATGTGAATGAAGATGCGGTCCATCTGATGTTGACATGTTGCGAGTTGGATGAGTTGAGGCATAAGATTTTTGGAGAGTCTAGGGAGAGTCTAGGAGAGTCTTGGAGGAATGAACGGTGAGAATGACGAAGAGTGAATTTTGCAGTGATTAAGTGTTTTGAAATATTCCGCAAGCTGGCACTGAGGTATCGTGAAAATGTCATGCAGGCTTAGGATTTTCAGTTAATTTGTTTAGCGGTTTACTATTTATTACAGGTCTATTACAGATTTGTTTCCTTCCCCGAAGTTGAACCAGAGGATTGACAGCCTGACGAGGACCCTTGCCAAAAAGGGCCGAAATATCGCTGATGAAGAATCGTAGCTGACGTACCCGTTGTAAACCTTGTTTAAATAAATGTTTCAAAGTCAGCTTGGGCTCAAAGAATATTTACTATTTGGTTTGGTCTTTTTTTCGTATATCTCTTTTGCCATGACACTCGGGCTTTTATGCAATTAATATTATATCATATAGTACCATATCGATTTCTTTGTGTTTCCTAGGCACCCTGGCTTGATCCTTGAATCTCAAACTTATCCTTCTTTTTTTTGGGGGGGGGGGGATATCCGTCACGTTTCCGTAGAAAAATCGGAATGTAAAGGCAACAACATAATAGCAACAAGAAAACAAAGATGGATTTACCTTGTGAAAATAAGGAGTACTGTGGAATTCCCAATCACTCCTGCTACTCCTATAATCGCCGCGTATGTACCAAAGAAATAATACACCTCCCACGGGGCGTGTCTAAAAAGGGTCGTTCCAGCTTGTACTGTGGAGGTCCCGAAAACGTACGAAGGTGTCGTTTCCACCACTTGTAATCCATCACCGATGTCAACCGCTTCACTACTTTCATTCAACATCAACAGGGGATATAACAGTTGTTTCATCGATATTGCCGCGATTTCATTTCCAGTAGAGTCATTCTAACGATCAACTGAAAATAGGAGAAATAAATCAAAGAGAGGAAAAATCTATCAGATCAAAGCGACTATCCTTCTGTGACGAGCGCTCGAGCACGGTAATTTGCTCTTCATCTCTGTTACAACAGGCTTTTTTCCACTAGAGCTGGGACAGATTGGATTACAAACCAGTCAGTTTTAAAGGGTCAAACATCCAAACGTCAGTGTGCTCAAATTCACAAACTTTTCTCCCTCATCGCAATTGTGACCCTAGGGTAGTTCTTTTGGTGGTTTGTAGACGCGGTTCCCGGGATCGACTAAAACCAGGAAGGGAAGGGAACGCGAGAAAAGCAGGAAGGCATCCTAAAACCAGGAAGGCTGTCACCAGAATTTGGAGCACCGTTCCCTTCCTCTATTAAGTATTATTTGAGGGGTCGGCAACTTTTCAAAGTTCACCATCCCTTCCTCGTTTTAGTATGCCCTGCCTGGTTAGTCGCCTACCGTCAGAACGAGAAATGAACAGGTGAATTACAATTTTTATAGTTGCCGACCCCTCAATGAACTTAATGTCTACCCATGTCAGGACACTAAAACGAGGAAGGGATGATGAACTTTGAATTTGAAAAGTTGCCGACCGCTCAAATAATACTAAATAGAGGAAGGGAACGGTGCGGGGAATTCTGGCGACAGCCTTCCTCGTTTTAGTATGCCCTTCCTCGTTTTAGTAAGCCCTTCCTAGTTTTAGTATGCCTTCCTGCTTTTCTCGCGTTCCCTTCCCTTCCTGGTTTTAGTCGATCCCGTGGTTCCAGACCTTTCACAGACAAACAGCTTTGTCTCGGATGTTGGGTGGTTTTCAAAAATTCAAAATAATCCCGCGCCATTACAACCAACACGCTGTATAACTTGAACAGATAGCGAACTCGGACTCCTGCCCGCACAAGTTCGTATTTGAGCCAGAAGAGGACCCTTGCTAAGAAGGGCCGCAATATAACTCTAATAAAATTCAGCTGACGTATCCGTTTTGCACTATCAAATCTGATTCGCAGTTGGGCCCAAGGAATATTTATTGATGATGAAAGTGCAAAAAAATTTGGTGTTCGTCCTGTTCATGTGCTCGGACTGTTAAATGCGCTGGAGCTATCTTAAAAGATCAATAACGATGCGTTTGCCAGAAAAGCTTACAAGAAAAAAGTGAAAAAAAGTCCTTTTTTTATTGAGGGGAAAAGATGAAAACCAACTCACACATACTTGTTGTAGGTGTATGTGTGATTACAAGTGTCAGACGTTTCAGCAGTTTAACTCTGAAAGGAGATGTAAACTCAGAAGAGGAGGAAGAAGAGACGGGTCGTGTAGCTCGTGTAACAGATTAGAAGAAATGGACAAAGCTTAGTCGGAGTTGTGATGAGTTTCAAGAGCATTGACTATTAACAAAAAACATCGCTTCTTGAGTGGTTTTAAAGCGGCTCGTGGCTAATTTGCTTTAAAGCCTGCGTAAGTTTCCCTTTTATAACTAATCACGATCAGATAATTAAATTCTAACTCTCAGATGTTCCATTCAATTTAGCTTTCCACCAATACAAAGACATCCGAATTTGAAAACCGCTGTCGTAGTCAAATTGCCTGTGTTCATCATCGCAAACGATATATCTCGAAAAAACGCAATTCCCATTTCCATCGTAGACATTTATCTCCACGAAAACTGTGGCGGATGAGGTTCTACTGACTCAAAACCGGGACTGTGGCCAAACCGGGATCGGACACTTGCACCCTGCGATCGTAACGTCTGGCGGTCTGTCGCTAGTTCGGGTACTGCGATCATGCGTGTGGGGGTGGAATGAGGGGGAATCCGGATTCGGTACCAGTACATTTCGATAAGTGGTTTGGGCAGATGCCTGCGATGTTTCATTTATGTCCGAACCACCTCTGACCACGATGAGGGGAGTTTAAAATGTACCGGATATTTTCAGAAGTGCTCTGAATCGATTGACCTTTTACGGGTGGTAGGTGCAATGTGGGACTAAGAGCGTGTTCCAACCTCATACCAATAGTAACTATTAGTTACTAAATCCGTTCCAACCTCACGGAAAGTTACTACGCTGACCGTTCCAGCCTTCTCGAAATAGTAACTAATAGTAACTATTTACTTACCACGCTCGGGAGCGTGGTAAGCGTAGTAACCACGAATCTCTGTCACGTGATTGGTCGGATTCCCCCGTGGCATGATATTCCGCTGGAAAATAGAAAAATCGTTCCAGCCTCTACGACAAAAAGGCAGAATTTGTAACGTCATGCGTGGTAACTACGGTAAGTAGGATGGAACACGCTCTAAATCTACTTTGAACACGGTGAGGGAAATTGGAACGCATAAGGAGCCATCGGATGGAGGGATCGTGACGATTAAATTGGTACGGTACAAAGGTCATTTGCCATAAATGTGCTTTTTTGGGATCTGGACCGTGTACGCTACAACCTCTGTGGTTGGAAACAAAGGAGGGGTCGATTTTCAGATTCGGGTAAAACTTGATGGTTGAAGGTAAAGCAAGTGGTCTCCAAACCGGATCCAATCTTGGCAGAGGGAGTTGGAGGGGAGTACCAGAAATTTTCCGGAAGTGATCCGATTCGAATGGAACTTGATGTGTGAGAACAAATGCTCTAAATGTGCATTTATATGTTCAAATGTCATCCGGCCTCGCTGGGGAGATGGAGGGGCGTACAGTACATTTCCCGGAAAAGTTTCGCGATTCAAGTGAAACTTGATGGGCGGGATGACAAGAAGGCCTAGGTGTGTCAAACAGCATCTGGTCGTGGTGGGGGATCGACTAAAAAGAGGCACGGCACGGCAGGGCGCAGGAGGCACGGGTAATAAAAAAGAGATTAACAAGGAGTAGAAGTAGGCAAGTAAGTGAGAGTCCTTAAATCCATAGCGTAAAAGAACGCACGTTAGAACATTGTCCGTGCCCTCAGTCTGAAACCTGAAAGGGCCCTTTTAGTTTTCATGCCTCTTTTTAGTAGTCGTACCTCCTACACTATGTCGTACCGTGCCGTGCCTCTTTTTAGTGAATCCCGCCAGGGGACTGGGAGGAGGATTTCGGAATATGTTGTAACATGCCTAAGTAGAAAAAACACGAACGGAGCGACAGAGTTGAAACCTGTTCGAAGTTCGAGTGACCCAGGTGTGACGTTTGAAGAAATTTGGTGGGTGGTAGTAGTGAGGGTACCGGACATTTCCCAGAAGTGAAAAGCGTTGAGTGAATCTTGATAGTTGGTAATAATAGATGTCATAGATGTACCATTCATGGGCATGAAGCACATCCGGACCCATGGAGGATCTGGACAGGATCTGGACAGGATCTGGAAGGGACCAAACCTGTTGAGTTGTTTTTTTCCCGAGAATTTCCCGGACACTTGTCCGCAACAAGTGCCATATGAGGCTCGTAGATCTTGTTTTATACCGGTATTGTAATATAACTTGCAAAACAGGTCATTCCAACAAAAGAGCTTTCATCCATGCAGCTCGTGTGACAGGCTGATGCGTCGACAGGCACGAAACCATGAAGAATTTGCCGGAGACAATAGAAGCCGAGATATAGTTTACTTCTCAGGATTGACATACAGTAAAATAAAAATTTTAATGGTGATGATGATTGTATTTATGACCCGTCAAAATGAACACAAGGCACGAAAGAGAATTAACTTACAAAATACACAATTTAAATTTTACTAACCCAAGAGGGTTTTCCAGTCGTGGACAACATTTTGACAATAACCTTCTATTTGTTTCTCCACAGCTGTTCGTGGATCACTCATTTTCGGGTTTATCGTCCAAAGGGGGAAGCGTAATAAATATTTAGCAAAACGATAGAATATAGACCGGATCTTCTATATTTTCTGCCGTACCATTCGTCTCTGTAAAGCGGTTATGGTAAAGGTTAGTCAAGCTGGTAAATGAACTTCTGGAAAAACAAATAAGAGATTCTTCTTTCATTGTTTTTTCCACAAGTTCATTTACCAGCTTGAACCTGAAGAGGACCCTTGCCAAGAAAGGCCGAAATATAGTTCTTCTAAAATGTAGCTTATGTTTCCAATTTGCATCGTCAAAGATAAAACATATTTTTAGGAGATGCTTTAATTCTAAATTTCTTTCTTGTTTTCTCCCGGGAGGAAGATAAGACTGTTTGAAGTCTTGAGTAAAAGTTTGCTTCAGGGAGGAAGACTAGCGAAGAACAATCGATGAAGAAGCCGCATAATATAATGCTTATTGGCTACAAGTTTTGTGTTTCGAAACTTGTCAACTCCTCGTACTGTTTAAAGTCTCCACTTCTAGAGAAGGATATTTTTCAGAAAGCTTCTTATTACGATGTTTAATAATAAATCAAACACCCTATAGAACTGCAGTGTCCATAATACAAGCTGAGAACAACTTACAGTTATCAACGCCCGCAATAGTGTACAAGGTTCGGTAAATAGTTACTCTCGTTCGAGGTTTCCTAATCCATCAGTGTTAGTCCATCAGATGTCATTAGAGAACTAACTTCTCCAGTCAGGTACTGACAGTTCATAAAGATGAATCACGGAACGCCACGGAGGATGTCCAGGATAACGGAGCGCAGGTTCAAAATAGTTGTGAATGGGACCATCCTCAATGAAGTCTCCGGTGGAGAACTTCGTGATGTATGCTTGGGGATGATGTAGTATGTCAGGATTATAGTTATCCTTGCGTCTGTCCACCGTACTATCCTTCCACCTGATGCGCCAATAAATAATCGTACGCGTTCGCAGCTGAAGCTAAAGCCAGTTAAAATCAAAACAAAGATGTACATTAATGCGTTTGTGGCGTTTTTCGTTGACCTGTTCGACAAAATGTCTGTGTAACGTTAGTATTAGTACCGCCATGTGTCCCGTTATGTAACTTGTGAATTGTTTGTAAAGACAATCAAATTAGCTCGCAAGCAAGTTTTTGTATAATAAACCTTACTTACTTACTTACTTATTATCGTCGGAGTTGTCATGGGCGGAGATTTATCACAAAATTTTGCGTTTTTTTCTGAGTTCTGATAACGTGATTTTATATCCAAATAATCTATCAGATTTTTTTATTGGTGATTTTACTCTAATTACCATAAACAAGAAACTTATAACGCTTGGCAGTCGTTAATTCTCTCAACTATCATTTTGCACAATCTAGGTGAAGTCTTAGTTTACATTTTTGTCTCCCGCATAGAAGGACGTCAGCAAATGGCTACATTGAAATGAGAATCAACAGCTAGGAGTATTCTACAGATGGTATACCCAAAAACACCAGATTACTAGATCTTGAAGGCATTCTCCGTCCTGGCGAGAACACGGGCAGTGTGTCCCTGGGACAAAAAAAAAAGCGCACGAAAGTTCCTTCCCGATTACAACATTTGTAGCTCGCTCCAAGAATTCCTAGACCTCCCTTGCTCCTCCAACATTGCCCGGATCCAGGGTCCTCCAACAGTGCCCCGGATTGTACAGCTTGAGCTTATATCCTTCCAGTCCGTCGTGTTGCATCCCCGTCAGACTACCCTAGGCGTACCAACGGATTCCCGGAATCCATTCTCCAACTCAACAGAGGCCGGATCCGGTCGACATGTAATTTCAACTTGTAAGACCAGTCCGGTTCTGTAAATCATGCAACTGTGCTGGTTCTTCGAGCCAAGTTTCGTCCCTATACCTCCGCTCTAAACCCGAAGATTTTTGGTGCCCCCCCCCCACTCCCCTCACTCTGCCGGATCCAGTCCTGACATGAAACAGAAAATTTGAGACATTTACTCTTGCCAGCTATCAAATACGAGTTCTCTTGCCATATGTAGTTTCTATCCAAAGATGGCACTGACTAACAACGCGAACGGAAGTGCGTAGCGCAGGAGGAAGACGTCGTTGGTGTCAAACGCAAACAAGCTAGATCTCTCTTTCAGCAAATTCTTTAAGAGAATGAGAAACTTAATAACTCCCACAACCTCCATGTTAGATAGGCAAATTTTGTAGCAACAGATTGACTCGTGACCTTCTTTGCGATGTATTCCACGCAAGGCCGTATCGAGGGGGGGGGGGGGGGTAGGGGGTTGACCCCCCCCCCAAAAAAAAAAAAACATACAAAAATAATCATATTTAGGTTTTCCCTGTGATCTATGTTTTTTTTTTACTTTTTGTCCGACCAGCAGGCACCCCCCCCCCGAAAGGCACTCACACCCGAAAAAAGTTCCTGTATACGGGACTGATTCCATGTCGTTTACACTGGCCAGCTCGCCATAAGCACAAATGTTAACAAGCGAAATCCACATTTTATAAGTAGTGAACTGGAAGATAAAAAATGCTCCTCAGCTGGGATTTGAACCCAAGACCCTCTGCTTACAACTCGTTCTTACCATTTGAGCTACCGAGGGGCTTGTGAACATAGTTCGCACACCACTACAAAACTCTAGTAGAAGCCGGCTAAAGGAACAGTGATTCCGCCCGAAGGCAAATTCATCTAACCAGTTCACAGCCCCATGTCATGGAAATTAAAAATAATACACAGATGGCACTTTACACAAGTGACTTGTACTGTGACGAATAAACCGCCTTGTGGGTCCTGGTACGTCTAAGCGGCTCTGACAACGGAGTCCTAGACTTCTAACTTATATTAGAAAAAAACTGTTTCTGGTTTATTGGTCACGGTACAAGTTCCTTGTGTAAAGTGCCATCTATGTACTATTATCGAAATCCACGTATCTCCTGGCACGCAAAAGGTTATCGTTTATGTAAGAAACTGTGTATAAAGAAACAGAAAACAAGAGCTGGAAGCTCATATGGCACTTGCAAGGCTTGGTAAAAGGATGAAAGTAGGAATTTGCCAATTCGTGGGTTTGTTGTGATCATTGGTAAGCAAAACCCTTCTGATAAGAATGACGACGGACCCTTGGAAATCACGAGAATGTTTCGTTTGGTAAAAAAAGTTTTTTTTGCACTTGGCTGTGATGATGCGCACTTTAAGGGCGCTAGAAATTCATCTGTAATGAAAACCCTTGAGACAAAAATGATCCTGGGCCCTTTAGGATCACGAATATATATGGTTTCGTCAAAAGTTTTTTTTTACTTTTCGGTTAAGATGCGCACTTTAAGGGTGCTAGAAAGTCATTTCTAAGCGAAACCCTTGAGGCAAAAATGATCATGGGGTCATGGGGATCGTGAAAATGCAGATTTTGTTTAAAAGTACTTTTTTGTACTTTGCAGTTAGGATGAGTAGGTACTTTAAGGGATGGTCTGATCTGGGAAGTGACAATTTCTAAGACAATCTTGTCAAGTCTCTAATGTTAGGCTACGCTAGTTCTTCCTACCAAGTGTCACCCCAATCGCTACAATTTAAGCGTGTCACAAAATCCCCCCCCCCCAACGACTCCCCCACATTGGCCCCCACATTGTCCACACTTGAAATGGGACATCTGAGACATGAGTTCTTTCCGAATATCAAGTTTCATTAAGATCCGATCACCCATTCAAAAGTTGGATATTTCTCAAGATTCCGGATTTACCCCTCCCTCCACGATGGTTAAATCGGAGAAACGACTATTCTTGAGTTAAATTCTGAGTCCCTGATGCGCCTGCCAAGTTTCATCGTCCTAGCAAATGTGTAAGCATCTTAACTCGGGATCCCCGGAATTCGGGAACCCCCACTCCAACTCCCCCCACAGTGCTAGGATCCGGTCCGGGCTTGTCAACTATGTATTTAGGGCTTGTGCTTGTTCTTCCCACCAACTTTCCTCCCGATCCGTCCAGACTGAACAACTCACACGATTTCCGGTTCCTCCCTTCAACTCCCCCCAAAGTCACCGGATCCATTCCGGACTTGAAATGTGACATCTGAGACAGGAGGTCTTTCCCAAATTTTAAGTTTCATTAAGATCCAATTCCCCGTTCAGAAGCTACACAAATGTTTATATTCCGGAATCCCCCTCCCTCCACTCCCCCCACGGTGGTCGGATCAGGGAAATAATAATTCCCAAGTCAGTTTGGTGGGGTCCCTAATATGCCTACCAAGTTTCATCCTCCTATCACATCTGGAAGTGCCCTAACTCGAGATGAGTGGACAGATGGACCAACCGAAAGGTGATCGGTATATGGCACTTGAGCGGAGCTGCAGGTGCCATGAAGACCGGTTTTTATTCACTTATCTCTTCGTCTTCTGTATCACCGTCAGATTCTAGGAAGGTATACCTTGACAACAAACACCTTCTTCTTGCAAACGTTGATAAGATCCTTCTTTTGAACGAATAGATTTTCTAGATCGGGATTGCGAGACTAAGCTCAATTTTTTTACTCCTGGGATGTAAACTCAGTATAAAACTTGACGCTCCGTTCCCCTTGAGGATCTCCACCGAAGGATCATGCTCCACTGAACTTTAGTGCCATCTTTGTCCCGCCGAGGGGTTACCCACTCTCCGGCACCTGCTGTACGTCCTATCCCGGCATCGGTCGGCACCGACCGAAATCACCTGTGACCTCCATAAATTGGGTGATTTTGCTCTAAGCATGTTGATTTTTACGTTAGAAAACGTGGCAACCGGTGCCGGCTGGGCACCGCGGCACCGGGCACTTGCTGTATACTAAATTCGAGAGTGGGCAACCCCTCGTGTCCCGCATGCACTCAGGGATTATTGGACAGCTTTCCAGTATTTGAAATCTGAACGCTTAAGCACCCTGACGAAGGGAAGTGTAGTCTCATCGAAGTCGGGATAATGGTCATAAACTATGTTACTTTGAAAAAGTCTTGTCTATGGCTGAATGCATAACCAAGGTGCACTCTAACCTTTGATCCATTCTTTTGGTCAGTCAGAGTCAGCGAACGTCCAAATGCCTGGCTTTGGCAAATTTCAGTCATTCGGTTTCGAGAAGCAGAACAGGGGTTAATTAAAATAAATTCAGAGTTTTGGAGTCAAACCTGAGGAAGATCGGTGCTGAGGAACTGTACAACTTAAAGGCCCTTTCTTGCTTACGATGCCTTTTAAATTGCTTTTAAGCTCGATGGTGGGTTTGTGAGCTTCTGAAATCCCCACCTTTCGGCATTACTTCGTTTAATAGCAACAACTGTTTAGCGCTTTTTCGGCTCAGCCGAGTTTTGTTAATCTCGAAATACAAACTCAGCCGGAAGCTGCTAGGTCAGTGGACAGCTCTTTCATATAAAAGTACATGAGAAGCTTCTATTTGCTGTTCTGCATTTCGGAAGACATGGTAGGCCGTCTAGCCTATCTTCTGTTTTGAACTTCGTTTATTTGGCTTAGTTTTCCCACTTTTTAACCCCGGCCCGTTCAGTTTTCAAATATTTTGCGCTTAGCCGCCGCGTTGGAGAGCCGGAAGGCTGGCTAGAGTAGATAACTGCTAACAAGAAAATCGCTAATATCACGCGGAAAGTAAAGGTATGTTTGAAAACGGATATTTCTGGGTCATCTCATCGTAAAGAGATCTTTTCTAGTAAGAGTTGTGCTTTAAGTTCTGCTGCATTATTTTGATATTGTTCTCGAGTGTAAACTTACATCTATGTTTTTTTTCTGAAACTGTTTAACAAGGTGGACTTTAGTTTGAACTTACTGTCAACTGCTTTCCAAACATGGCTGCCGATCAGAAAGGTAACTTCGATGTGTTCAAGATTTTTGCATTCCTGTAGAACACAGTCATACAGCAATGTACTGTCAGATGTTTCAGAACAGAGAACAGAAGGATGCGCGGTTTCAACAGACATTGCGTAACAGGCAAAACTTCGGATCTTGTCTGTTGTGTTTGAAAATGTTATGCATAACAAGCGCTGACATCAGGAAGAGCCGAAAAATCACCGAAAAGCATCTGTTGAATTTTCCGACATCATGACGACAAACAAAAAGTGATGCTTTTTTGGCTCTACCTGGCAATGCTTGTTCCGTATAACTTTTCATGTATAACGTCTTCCAACACAACAGACAACATCCCAAGTGTTGTATGTTACACACTGTCTGTTGAAACCGCGCATCCTTCTTTTGCCTGTTATGAAACTTCTTTCAGTGTGGTGCCATCTTTTGGTTACGGTTGACGGGCTAGACTTCCCGACCGGACACTCCTTCGTTTATCCGCTTCTTCAGTCCACTCACAGATGCATTTGCCAATTTTGTTGGCCTCTCTGTTACCATCAGGCTACTCACAGAAAAAAAAACAGTAGCCGCGCCGGGTTTGGGTTTCATTGTGGCACGTGCGTGCTATTTACTAGAAAATCCTATAAGCAGTCCATCAAGGTGAGGAGTCGAAAACACATTTTAGAGATCAAAAGAAGCATCAACGTGGATTAAGTCTGCTTCCCTTCTGTCACGTGTTCCTGCTTGTCTCTTGTACGTCACCTCTTTTCGATGACATGGTTAGCATAATCTATGGCTTTCTTCTCAGTCCTAGATTGCATACTCTTAGCCATCTTAAGTTCAAATAAAATTCCTATAGGATTCATGACACAGCCACACTTTTTTCTTTTGTTTTGCTATGCATCTGGCAAAGCCTAAAATCTATATCGACGTAAATAGACCGACAGTAGTGTGATTCGACGTCTTAATGGCTTTTCTTCTTCTTTTTTTGATCCAATCCCTGGCAAAGCAATAAGTTAAATTCGAAAATGGTGTGCTTTCTGCTTGTCAACAGTAACATGCACGGCCGAGAAACGGGGTTTCGAAACTTTCTTATCGGTCGGTTCTATGCATCTTACAGACCTGAAATTTGCACCATTTGACCCAGAATTTTTGCCCCTCACCTTTCTTACCTTCTTTTGGATCCAGACACACCCTTATGTGCCTAGGACGTCTAACAAGAGTTTCTTCGTCTCAGAAGCAGGCTCCTGCAAGGTCTTGTACAGCTCTCCGGCTATACAGAGGCATGGGAGTGCCGCAGGTCGTTGTTCTATTTACGACGAAATGTGTTGTTGGTTCATCCTCTGCGGCAGGTGCCGTCGGGTAACCGAAATAATATTGAGATGGGGATTATCTCCTAGAGTACTTATTCGATCTTCAACTTCGAATCTCTCAAAAACAAGAGCTGCTAGCTCGTATGGCACTTGCAAGCACACATAGTAGGCAAGGCTATCAGCTGAGGTTCGCGCTGTCTTGAGGTGCAAATCATTATGGACCCTTCGGAGTCACGAAAGTGTATGGGTTCGTCAAAAAATATGCTATTCATTTTGCGGTTACAATGCGCACTTTAAGAGGGCTAGGAATCCATTTTGCAAGCAAGAGCACTGGGGCACGAATTCACATTGCGGCTAAGATGCGCACTTTAAAGGACTAGAACTAAATTTGTAAACAAAATACTTGAGGCAGGCAGAGATGATCATGGGCCCTTGGTGATCTTAAAACTGCATCGTCTCTTAAGAATGTGTTTGCACTTAGCGGTAAGATTGACGCTTTAAGTCCACGGGCCCTACGAATTCACGAAAATGTATCTCTTGGTCAAAAGTATGTTTGTAACTTTGCAGTTAAGATTCATGCTTTGTGTAACTCATTTGTTAGCACATAATTTAGGTACATATGATCATAGGCCCTTGGGGATTATGAAAGTGTACCGTTGGATCAGAAACACGTTCTCTTGTCAAATATCAAGTTTCCCTGGGATCCGACCAACCATTCAAAACGTATGCAGGACACAAATTCCGGTAAGCCGGAATCGCGACCTCGACTCCCCAAAAGATGGCCGGGTGAAGGAAATGAATGCTTCCAAGTAATCTGATCGGATACCTCATACATCTGCCGAGTCCAAATGCTTCGTTCAAGTGCATCTGCAAGTACCTTAGCTCGCCATCACCAGAATTCCGGGAAGCCCCTCTACCCCCCCCCCCCCCTAGGTGCGCCTATCAGGTATGTTTCTATAAAAAATGTACTTACAACTTGTCCTTGTTCGTCTCACCAACTTTTATTCCAGTCCCTCCACTCTAAGCCTGTCCCGAGATTTCCGGTCCCCTTCATTTCCTCCCCCAGAGTTATCTGATCCGGTCTGTACACGGAATGGGACATCCGATACCCGAGCTCTTTCCAACTGTCAAGTTCCATTTTGAATCGGACGGCCAGTTTGATTGAAAGTTATGCTTGCCTCAGGATCCCAGATTCCCCCTCCATCTTCTCCCCCAACGATGGTCGGATCGAAGAAACGACTATTCTCAAGTCAATCTGGTTGGATCCTATGCCAAGTTTCATCGTCCTAGCACATCTGGATGTAGCCTAACTTAACCCTTGATCCGGAATTCCGGGACCCCTCCTCTAACCCCCCCCCCCCCATAGTGCGCGGAACAAATCCGGTTATGTCATTGATGTATCTAGGATCTATGCTTGTTTTTCCCACCAAATTTCATTCCGATCCCTCCACTATAAGCGTGTCCCAACGGTCCCAATTGTCGAATCGAAACTGTCGAATCGGTGAAGTGACTTTTTCCAAGTCAGTTTGATCGGGTCCCTGATATGCCTGCCAAGTTTCATCGTCCTAGCACATTTGGAAGTACCCTAACTCGCGATCACCGGACCGACCAACGTAAAAGTGATCGGTAGGCCTATATGACATTTGGCCGGAAGGCAAGTGCCATAAGAAACGAAATTTTAGGTTATTGTTTGCTTTTGAAAATCTCGTCCATACGTATGTATTCATAGATAGGGGTGTTACTTCGTAAAAAAAAAAAAAAATATGTCACTTTGTCGCTCCGCTTTTCAAGAATGATCGATTTTGTGGAGACCGGTCAATCTATAGAGGACCGCTTTTTTTCCAGCTTCCACTACTGCAATACGATTATTGCTTTTTGAACTTTAATTATACCAAAAGATTGCTCAGATTGTGTGCACCTCTCGTATTTTTCGTTGATTTTCCCTACATACCATCAAAGAACTGTTCAAAAATTTCTCGTATACACCACTAGGTCTATACTGAATATGGGGTGGTTTAAAGTGGATGGTGGGAATAGTCCGTACTGTGTCATAGAATTTGTCTAGCATAAACCATTGGATTTAACTTTACTTACAGTGGTAAATATCGCTTTTTTCGTCAAATACTTCAGACACTAGCAAAGAATAATTAAGAATGTGAATTCGTTGAGAAATCACTTAATGAAAACATATCTCATCTAGCGCGATAAATTGATTTTCGTATTTTTAGTAACATTAGATTTAGCACGAAAAACGTCGCAAATAATCTCGGATAGCTGAAATGACCGAGGAAACGCAGTCACAAGGTAACCCCTCTCAGCTGAAGTGTTTTTTTCATAATTTTTCCTTTTCCATCAACAGTTTGTAGTCAAAGAAAAATCCACAAATAGTAGAATTTGATTACAAAAAAGGTGTCAAATTCGCTAATGCAGCGTTTACACGGACCCGTCCGGTAGAAAGGAATTCTGGTTGACTTGAAAGAATTCCGTTTGCGAAGACGCCTAAAAAAAAGACTACCGGGACGAGAATTCTTTTCAAGATGAACGGGATTCCGGTCTACCTGAAAGAAATCTCGTCGGCGGCGCTGGTGAAAAATGCAAAAAAATATCTAGCTAGCAAATGACCTTTTATCTGTTGGCTAATGAATTTCTATTGTCAGATTTCCTGGCTTGGAGAAATAGTTTTTTCTCCCTTTGTGTAAACATTATCTTGTCACCAAGACCAGATTCTCTTCAAGTTTTGCTCTAACCCTCCCTCCACTCCCACTGGATTGTCGAATCACGGAATTTCTTAAAATAATCTATGATCTGGTTCCTAATGATCGTGACAAGTTTCATATTCCTTTCCCATAAAGATGTACTGGAACTTTGTGATCACCGCAGTAACCGACAGGGTTCAGCTTTAAATAACAAGACTAAAGGTTTCGGCGGGATCCCAAAAGTTCAATATTTGATCCAGACAGTTGGGTCTTGTCTTCGCCAGGTCCAGTCTTCGCCAGACTCCTTGAACATTTTACTGTTAAAATTTAGAAACAGATTAAGGCCAAATAACCTAATCATCTGAGAAAACCAAGATCAGATATGGGTTCAGCATGTGTGTTTACCCTGTAAGCCATATCAATTCTGACAAAACAGATCGAAACCTCCTGCCTTGCTTATGCCGGTTTCGGCGGAATTTCGGAATGACTTGTCCGGCAAAAAAACAAAGCTCAAAAACAAATTCAGCGCATCACATTACCCCTATATCCATCATCTGATCAACTTCAAAAAAAATTTAAACTTATGACAAATTTTCCGGTTTCAGCCGGATTCCGGGCGAACTATATGTCCGGGTAAAAATTGATTGTCATAGACGGATTCAGCATCTCTTCTTACCCCGAAATCGGACATCTAATAAACTACAAATACAACTATTATTTTTAACAAATTTTCCGGTTTTGGGCCGGATTCCGGGCGAACTACTTGTCCAGGTAGAAAATGATTTTCACATCAGTGTTCAGCATGTCTTCTTACCCCGAAATCGAACATCTCATCAACTTCATATAAAGTTTTCCTTATTTAACAAACTTTCAGGTCTTGACTGGATTCCGGACGAAATACCTGTCCGTCGATAAAATGGTTTTCATAATCGTGTTCAGCATGTCTTCTCATCCCCGAATCGACTGTCTCATTAGCTGTTAAAAAATATTTTGTTAGCCCCTTAATTTGAACCCCCACCCCTAAATGTAGGGCTACAGAGCCCATCTACGAACTCGACCTTTCCCTTGCCCAAAGGATCCTCACACCAAGTTTCATGACACTATCTCATTCCCTTCGAGAGTTATCGTGCTTACAGACGGACAGACAGACGGACAACTTTTGCGATGTCGTAGGAATCCCTCTACTTACGTTTTGGGATCCCCAAAACGAATTAATCGGCAGTAAAAATAAGACCAAAGGTTTCGACGGGATCCCAGAAAATAATATTTGATTCAGACAAATGGGTTTTGTAAATACTCGGTCTTCGACAGACATCTTCAACATTTTGACGATTAAAGTTTATAGAGAGACAAAGTAAGGCCAATGATAGTTCAAATATGGATTCAACCAAGAATAAATATTTATTCTTGATTCAACATGTGTGTTTACCCTATAGCATACGTCGTCTCTACTTTGACGAAATTGATAAACTTCCTTCCTTAGGCTACCTCAGTCAGTTCAGCCAAATTTCCGGTTTCGCCCAGATTCCGGACTAACTACTTGTCTGGCGAAAACCTTAAGCACAAAAATGAATTCAGCATGTCTCCTTACCCTGTATCGAATCTCTAATCAACTTCAGATAAAACTTTTACTTTTAACGAATTTTCCGGTTTCAGCCGGATTCCGAGCGATCTTTGCGTCCGGTGAGAAGATGATTGTCATATACTTATTTAGCATGTCATCTTACCCGCAAATCGAATACCTCATCAAATACAAATAAACTTTTACTTTAAAATGTTTTCCGGTTTTGGCCGGATTCCGGCCGAACTAATTGTCCAGCGAGAGAATAATTTTCATATTCGGACTCAGCACGTATTCTTACCTCCAATCGAACTTCTCTTCAGATTAAACTCTTACCTTCACAAATTTTCCGGTTTTGTCGGATTCCGGGTGAACTACTTGTCCGGCGAGACAATAATTTTCATGTTCGGCTTGAGCGTGTCTCTTTATCCCATAATCGACTATTTCACTAGCTTAAAAAAAATATATGTCCCCCCCTCCTTAATTTCAAACCCCTCCCCCACCCCTAAATATAGGGCTACAGAGCCGACCTGTACTTTGACCCAAAGAGTCCTCATGCCAAGTCTGATGACAAAATATCTCAACCCCTTCAACAGTTATCGTGCCAACAGACAGGGACGGACTGACGGATAGGCTGACAGATTTTACGAAGTAATATGTATCCCTCTATTGATATGTTTTGGGATTCCATAAATTAATTAATTTAGAATAACTATACATTTAATTATTATAAATAATGAATTAAACATGTTACTAATTATTTCACGGTCCTATGAAAGTTTTCAAGCATTTTACGTGCGAGATCGGACATACAGCATACAAAGTTATTTCATTTACTTGACAAGAATGGAAATAATACGGGGTATGTAATACTGATATGATACGGGGAAAATGAATGTGGTCCTCGAGTGGCAACCAGGGGCGTCACGACCGGGGGGGGGGACGCCCCCCCCCCCAATGTGTCGGCCATTCGGTAAGAAATAACCGAGTCGACGCGAAGCGCCGCGATTTCTCGCCAAAACAGTTGATTTTTTCCATTAAACAGTCGATTTTTCCGAAAATCAGTCGATTTTTCGTCAAAACAGTCGTTTTTCTGGAAAAACAGTCGGTAAAAATTACTAGCCAGTCGGTAAATTCCTTGCCTCCCCCCCCCCAACATTTCGGCTAGTAACGCCTCTGGTGGCAACTGGTAATAGCTTGTTCAGACGGGGCTGAAACAACGGCCGATTCTCGATCAGCGGCTGATTTACGCGCGTAAATAGCGGTTGAAAAAAATCCAAAAATCAGCCGCTGATCTTCCAAATAGGCGCGTATTTTCATCGCGGTCACCGATCGAGATAAACTAAATCCTTTGGAATGTGACCTTTGATGACTCTGGGAAGTCATCAAAGGTGGAAGGGGAAAGCTTCCGGAAACAGAGTGCAATTAGGGGAATTAGGTCAAACTTGGCGAGTGTTAGGTTAATCCAGTTCAAATTCTGCCAGACCAATGTGAACATTACAGGATTTTTACATGAAGTATCTGAGAATTACTAAATGATTTTGAAAAAAATATAGAATAATTTTCTAATTTCAGTAGAGTATTTTTTGTTTATGTCTGATAGTTGTTTTCGTTGTTTTTCTTTGAAAAAATTAATAATTTGAATGTTTTTTTATTCAACCTTCACTGAAAAGTGAATGAACAACAACAAACGATTGCATTCTGTTCTCGAATTATTTATATTTATTATTATATATTTTTTGTGTTCTCATTGAAGCACAAAAATATTTAAATAATTTTATTTGCTTTTTATATTAAAATTGCCGAGTCGCCTAAAATTTGTCAATATTCAACTTGTGACTTTTTCTGGTCTAAAGACCACAAGTCAACTATATTTGACTTTGACAAACTCACAAGATGTTTGTGTTGATTTCATATATTTTGTTACAAACAAAAATAATATTCGGAAGTAGGTTTTTCTTTTTATTTCTTCCGTCAACCCCAAATAGTTGATCTGTCGTCTGAACAGATCAGCCGCTGTTTACGCGCTCATTTCGGTCCCGTGTCAACAAGCTATAAGGAGGACAACGCTAACGAAATGGATAGGGATAAACTTGGAAACAAGCAACACTGAATCGCGCGAAAGTTTTGAAAGCTCAGAGCATGGTTCAGATTGGGGGTTTAGTTTTTGGTAAGTCAGATGTTTGTTGTTGTAATCAGGTTGTCTCTTTTTGTTTACCTTTCTGGACGTTCTTTACTGATTTTTCAATATCCGTCGTTTAGTGAGTGTCAACATTGACTGCTCAGTGCCACCCTGTTATGGCCACAATCCTGTGGCTGTATTTTTGGTTAAGACTGGCTGAAACCAGGGGTCCTGACATTCCTCTGGGCTCCCAAATGTATCATCATTACTTTTGTTGTCTCTCCCTGGTAGGGGCGTCCCAAGCCTTTTGTCATTGGTGGGGCGAACCTGGTGAAATTGACAGAATCTGTACCTGATTTTTTCCGATTTTTTTTTTTTTTTAAATGCAGAGACTTGCCCAGGAGCTGCCTTCAAGAAGCTATAATATAAAAAGTTCATAGTATGTACAAAATCAAGTCTAAATAGAAAATTTGGTGCATTTTCATGCTCTTCCCCTTCTGTTTTTCAGCGATTTGCACTAGCCTTTTATCTTTGGGGGATGTCCAGTTTTGCCAATGAGACTTGAAAATGTGCCGAAAAAAAATGCTGTTGCTGCAAAGCGACAGCATTGCTAACGGCTATAGGCTACCTAGGACAAATTAAATCCACCTTTTTTTCTGGCAATATTTAAAAACCAGTAGGCTACTTTCCATGCAAATTCTAGCTTTAATGTGGTTCAACCCCCCTAAACTTCCAAGCCTCAAACTTCAACTAAATGATGCATCTGTCTTCTAAATATCGTACTGACGACTGCGGAATGCGAGGCAGGTGAAATGTTGTGGAAATACTGATGGTCAAAGTGCCTTTGGGTTGTCCCAAGATTACCTACAAAACCACAGAGCTGTCTGGCTTAAAGTAGATACACACTACATTCATTCTGAATTTACAGCAAACAAAAGTAGGCTATTTTTCATGTCAAGAGACATCTGCAATCATTAGAAGTAAAAGTTAAGCAATGAATGGCAACCAGCTGAAGCTATACACTGTAAAAAGTCCCTCTGAGTAAGGATTAAAGTTAACTGCAATATTTGCAATGGTACTGGGATTAATCTTATCTCTACTGAGATAAGATTATCTTTTTAGAGACAAGATCAATCCCAGTAGTAAATACTGCAAGAATTTTTTTACAGTGAATATCGTTAAATGGAAAAGAACAAGAGTTAAATAAATGCCACTATAATTACGGAACTCAGTAACTAGGGTGAACCAAATACTGAATTTGTACTGCAAAAAACTAACTAAAAACATAAGGAACAGATCGGTAGTGGTATAACAACCGAAGCATGTAAAGTAATAAAACTCTTGTTAGAACCACAGAAAACAACCGAATGTGGCAAGTCTGGTAAGTCTTCACCGCAATGCCCGTTTCAACTGGAATTTTCGCCTGGGCTCGCTCGGGCTCGTGCCCGCCCCTGCTCCCTTCCAGAGGAGCAGTTTTTCTCAAGACTGTTGGGACCATCCCAATCTGTAAGATTTAGTGAGTTCTTTGGTCCTTTGCAGACGGTCTTGGTTTAGGCCTCATATTGAAAATCGTATTTCCTGTTCACAAGGATGCCTCTCTAGCCAAGCAAAGACACAGCACAGATGCCAAGGTCAAAGTCCTTGCCCAAAATCTGTGCCTAGGCATGGGTGTGAACAAATGCTTATGCATTTGACCAGGCATAAGTGCCAAGTTTAGATCTCAACAAAAACAAGCAAACTCTTGAGAAAACAATTTGGGTACCATATCTGCTGTAGGTATTGTGTATTGCCTGTAGTTTATTGTTAGAAACAGACAATTTGCATTATTATGCTAAACTAACATAAGTCTTAACAAACATAAAATTCTATCATATAGAGAAGCTGGAAAGGACAGCCAGGTAACAGGTCAAATTTTAGAAAATTGTACTTTGCATTATCCCAGTCAACATCAGATCCCTTATTTATGCCATAAGTTATGGAGGAGGTTATGCCAAAGATTAAATATAGGATTCCAGCAGTTAGTTAGGATTCCACTCATGCTAAATGCTATGCGAAAATATCAGTTTAAAGCAGAATGGGACCATCTTTGGGCTGACATTCAGTTTAGTGTTAACATTGTCATGAGAAATTTGCGAAGGTTAAAACCTGTCTACTGCATTTGTATTATTAAAAGCTAAGGCTGCAAAGTGATTTCAAATGGTTATTTTCTAAATTTCATTCAACTCATTAATACCTTTTTTAGAAATGGGTCCCCAGCTTTTGGGTTAGCCTAGTCCATGTTCCAGATTGTAGATATAACCAACATTTTGCATAATCCATCTTGAAATAAGGTACTTGTGGTTGAATGTATGACCTCTTTGTGATCTATTTACTCGGATGTAAATTATTACCGCCAGTATTTTGTATTTCAAAGAAAAATATTTGTTTTGCAACTTATCAGTCTATTGCAGAGCCTGGTTCTGCAAGGGAAACAACAGAGTAAACTGAATCGTGATTTTAAAGGAACAGCTGTAGACTGTGTCTTGTTGTGTCTGTGAGTTGCTGCCTTATAGTTAATGTGTGTTTTTTAACTTTTAATAGACATTTTTCCTTTATTTAGTCTCATATCTTCTGCTTTCGTCCACCTCTGCTGCAGAGGAGGTGAGCAGTGATGTATTTGTAACACATCATACCGAAGTTAAAGCTGATGGTCGGATTTTAAAAAAACAAAATGTAGAACCAGAGGCTGTTGTGGAGCATGACGTGCAAGCGAACCCAGAAAATGAAAGCAAGAAGTGTAGTGAAGATGTATGTGATGCCTTAGAAGCTAATAGTTCAGAGGAATCAGAAGAAGACCACACACCCCTAGAAGTATCAGTTGAGAATTCCATTGGCGCAGAAAATAGTTCATTTGTTGATAACACCACTGAGCTTGTTGCATTGGCATCAAAGAAAGTTCATTGTAGTAATTCTATCCTTGAAAGCTGGACAGAAAACTCAGAAAGCCCATCTGTTAAGGTAAGAATGTTGGTGTATAACTTTAGTGGATTATCGTCTTTTTCTGTGCTAACCCCAAACCATAACAGATTTGTCAGTAGGCTACCACTATTTAACAAAGAGGGACATAGGAAAGTCGCAGTTACCATACCAGGATGTTTGGTCCAGATTGTATGTCTACAGTAACAATATGGTTGGATTAGTTTGGAGGGTCTGGGATTATATTATACTTTTATAAGTGTGAGGTTGGCCAAAACTTTGAGCGAAACTTCTATTATATCTGTATAAGTAGGAACTAGCAGTAGTCTAATTTCGTTTCTGGGGATGAAACCTTGCTGCAACTATGCGATTTTTGACCCACATTTTCAGCAGTCTCACATCTTCAGTCCTAAACTGCGCATGCGCGTCTGTCACCCTCACATGTGTGTTCGTCCGAATGACGCTTGAGTAAATTTTTCGTTTGTATTATTTCCCCCAATCATGTTTCTTTGTGTTCTTTTGCAGGCTTGTACGAGGATTTTCGTCTTGAAATATTTATTATTTTATTCAGGTGATGTTTGACGGCACTTGCAGCTTCGCTCAAGTGCCATATACCGATCACTTTTCGGTCGGTCGGTCTGTCGGTCCACTGTTCTCGAGTTAGGGTACTTCCGGAAATACTAGGGCGATGAAACTTGGCAGGCATATCAGGGATCCGACCAAAATAACTTGGAAGTAGTCACTTCCCTGATCCGACCACTGTGGGGGGAGCGGAGGGAGGAGGAATCCTGAATCTTGAGATATGTATAACTTTGGAACGGGTGATCGGATCTTAATGAAACTTGATATTTGGAAAGACTTCGAGTCTCGGATGTCCCATGACCGCATTCGATGAATGTGTGTAGGGGGGGGGGGGGGCAGGGTTCCCGGGTGGCTAAAATACCAGCCGGTTAATACCGGCTAAAAGGTGATTTCTGCCGGTAGGCTATAGTTAAAATCAAGCGGCATGGATAAAATCAAATAAATGGCTAAAATCAAATTTCTAACTGCTACTATGTGATTTTGGTAGCACTCCCCTATTCTAAGACTGTCATACTTCTTTCAGGTATTAAATAAACCTAGAAGAACTCAAACAAGCTTAATTAACTGATCCCAGCGATCTCGTATATAGAGTACTTCTTTATTCGAAAATAATCTGTAAAACTTTTTTGTTGCATTTCTCAAAGAAAAAATTGCCTCATTGCACTGTTATCACTAAAATGAAATCAGCTTTGGATATGGCAGAAATAAATTAACCAACTAAGGTTAAATGTCCATTAAGTCACATTAATCAAATTATAGAGCAGACATTCAACTTCAATAGTAAAACAAAACGAAAACTTCCTCGTTAGTTCAGGGGTCTCCCAGCATTCAGCACTTTCCGAATCAGAGTCGAATCAGCCCAATGGCTGAATCTGTAGAATGTTGTGCAAGCGATTAACCTGGTACCTGGTGCTCACCTGCACACACACTAGAAGGCTGTTTTTTTGGATCCCAAAACGTAAGTGCAGGGATACCTATGACTACCCTGCACACACACTAGAAGGCTGTTTTTTGGGATCCCAAAACGTAAGTGCAGGGATACCTATGACATCGCAAAAATGTCCGTCTGTCCGTCTGTCTGTGAGCACGATAACTCTCGAAGGGAATCAGGTATTTTGATGAAACTTGGTGTGAGGATTCTTTGGGTCAAGGGTAAGGGGTAAGGTTGGGGGAGAGTGTTTCAAATTAAGGGGCAATAAAAATATTTTTTTAAAGCTATTGAGGTAGTTGATTTAGGGGTTAGGAGACATGCTGAATCCGAATATGAAAGTTATTTTGTTGCCGGACATGTAGTTCAGCCGGAATCCGGTGAAAACCGGACACAAAACTTGTCGACCAGTTTTCGGCTATAGCGGTCCTACCCCTTCATTTGTTTGTTCAGCGACGTTATCGAAGGGGGTCTCTAAGGATTTATACAGAGGCGAAAAAGACATGGGGTGAATGTGTTTATGTGTGCGACATCTTATGTGTGATTGTAGGAAATGTAGTAGGAATTGTAGGAATAAGTGAGGGGTTGCTCACTGAAAAGGTGTATTTGGTAGGGGAGGGATTACTCACCGGAAAAAGATGTACTGGATAAGTGAGGGGTTGCTCAGTTTGGGACGGGGTGGGGCGAGCCGATCCCAGGTACTCGTGACCAATCCCAGGTGTACGCGAGGGGTTAGGAATTGGGTGTTCCCGTTAAAGGAGTACTCGAAGGGTTAGACACTTGGGTGAGCCAATCCTAGGTGCTAGGTGTGTATGAGCCAGTCCTAGGTGCTCGGTGAACCAATCCCAGGTCTACGCGAGGGGTCACTGAAAAAAGGTTTTCTTGGTAAGGGAGGGGTTACTCACTGGAAATAAGATGTACTGGATAAGTGAGGGGTTACTCAGTGGGTGTACTAAAGTTGTTTGGGGAGGGGGTGGGGTGAGCCGGTTCCAGGTACTCGTGAACCAATCCCAGGTGCACGCGAGGGGTTAGGAATTGGGTGTTCCCGTTAAAGGAGTACTCGAAGGGTTAGGCACTTGGGTGAGCCAATCCTAGGTGCTAGGTGTGTATGAGCCAGTCCTAGATGCTCGGTGAACCAATCCCAGGTCTACGCGAGGGGTTACTCACTTGAAAAAAAAAACAGGGGTTAGGAACTGGGTCTTGAGGGGGATTCCCTGGGGGAATTATCGAATTTTGAACTTTATTTCCTTGACGGATAAGCTGGCAAAATTTGCAAGGTTTGGCTCCAGAGTCACCAGATCTTTTGCTCTGCTGCAGTTCTCCGGTAATGCTGCTAAAATACGTGGAATTTGGTAGAAAAACAACAACACAATTCTAAAATACCTTTTTGAGGTCGATTAGAGATAAGATATTGGAGTAAACATGCTTGTTGAATCCGTATCTGAACTTGGTTTCCTCATTTGATTAGTTGTTTGCCCGTAAGCAAAAAACTTCAAATGGTATCATTTTTATGGCACTACCGATCACAGTTCCGTCTGTCGGTCGGTCCGAGTTTTTTGTCCCACATATCCGAGTTAGGGTACTTCCCGATGTGCTAGGACAATGAAACTTGGCAGGCATATCAGGGACCCGACCAAACTAACCTGGAAATAATCAGTTTCCCGATCCGACCATATGCGGGGGAGTGCGGGCCGCTGGAAACTTGAAAATTTAGGGCATTTTGTCACCTTTTTCCGAGTTAGGGTGCTTCTAGATGAGCTAGGACAATGAAACTTGGCAGGAATATCAGGGACCCGACCAAACAAACCTGGAAATAATCAGTTTCCCGATCCGACCATATGCGGGGGAGTGCGGGCGCTCGAAACTTGAAAATTTAGGGCATTTTGTCACACTTTTTCGAGTTAGGGTACTTCCAGATGAGCTAGGACAATGAAACTTGGCAGGAATATCAGGGACCTGACCAAAGTAACCTGGAAATAATAAGTTTCCCGATCCGACCATATGCGGGGGAGTTGGGGCGCTGGAGACTTGAAAATTTAGGGCATTTTGTCACACTTTTTCGAGTGAGGGTACTTCCAGATGAGCTAGGACAATGAAACTTGGCAGGAATATCAGGGACCCGACCAAACTAACCTGGAAATAATCAGTTTCCCGATCCGACCATATGCGGGGAAGTGGGGACGCTGGAAACTTGAAAATTTAGGGCATTTTGTCACACTTTTTCGAGTTAGGGTACTTCCAGTTGTGATAGGACCATCAAACTTGGCAGGCCTATCAGAGACCCGACCAAACAAACTTATAAATAATCAGTTTTCTGATCCGACCATTTGGGGGGGGGGGTGGAGGGCAGGGGAATCCGGGAAATTGAGAAGTGTGTAACTTTCGAACGGATGATCGGATTGTAATGAAACTTCATAACTGAATAGAATATATATCTGTAATGTCCCGTTTAAAGTCTTGACCGGATTCGGTAGCCAGGGGGGAGTTGGGGGGGGGGGGAGACCGGAAATTTCAAGAAACGGTTAGAATGGAGGGATTGGAGTGAAACTTGCTGGGAAGAACAAGCATCTGCTCTAGATAAGTCCTTTAGACCATTGTACTGGATCCTGACTGGATTCCGGTGATGGTGGTTTTGGGGATTTTCACGATGAAACTTGGCAGGCATATCAGGGACCCAATCAAACTGACTTCAAAATAAAAATTTTGTCGATCAGATAATGGTGGGGGGAGTGGAGGGAGGGGAATCCGCAGGAGAATCCGGGAAATTGAGAAGTTTGTAACTTTCGAACAGATGATCGGATTGTAATGAAACTTCATAACTGAATAGAATATATATTTGTAATGTCCCGTTTAAAGTCTTGACCGGATTCGGTAGCCAGGGGGGAGTTGGGGGGGGGGAGACCGGAAATTTCAAGAAACGGTTAGAATGGAGGGATCGGAGTGAAACTTGCTGGGAAGAACAAGCATCTGCTCTAGATAAGTCCTTTAGACCATTGTACTGGATCCGAACACTTATGGGGGGGGGGGGGTCCCGGAATTCCGGTGATGGTGGTTTTGGGGATTTTCACGATGAAACTTGGCAGGCATATCAAGGACCCAATCAAACTGACTTCAAAATAAAAATTTTGTCGATCAGATAATGGTGGGTTGAGTGGAGGGAGGGGAATCCGCAGGGGAATCCGGGAAATTGAGAAGTGTGTAACTTTCGAACGGATGATCGGATTGTAATGAAACTTCATAACTGAATAGAATATATATTTGTAATGTCCCGTTTAAAGTCTTGACCGGATTCGGCTGCCAGGGGGGAGTTGGGGGGGGGGGAGACCGGAAATTTCAAGAAACGGTTAGAATGGAGGGATCGGAGTGAAACTTGCTGGGAAGAACAAGCATCTGCTCTAGATAAGTCCTTTAGACCATTGTACTGGATCCGGACACTTATGGGGGGGGGGGGTCCCGGAATTCCGGTGATGGTGGTTTTGGGGATTTTCACGATGAAACTTGGCAGGCATATCAGGGACCCAATCAAACTGACTTCAAAATAAAATTTTGTCGATCAGATAATGGTGGGGGGAGTGGAGGGAGGGGAATCCGAAATTTTCAGTCATGCGTAATTTTGGAATGGGTGATCGGATTCGAGTGAAATTTAAGAATTTAACAGAGGACATTTCTCCGATGATTTTTTTCATATCCGGACCGGATCCGGCAACTATTGGGGGGGGGGATGCGTGACCCGTTTAGAATGGAGGGATCGGGATGGAACTTTGTGGGAAGAACAAACAGATGCTCTAGGTAAGTCATTTGCTGAATCGGATTGGCTACGTGCACCGCGGGGGAGCTGGGGGGGGGGGGGGTGGACCGGAAATTTCGGGAAACGGTTAGAATGACGGTATCGGAGTGAAACTTGCTGGGAAGAACAAACATCTGGTCCATGTAAATCTTTTACATAATTTGACTGGATCCGGAAACTTGAGGGGGGGGGGGGAGGAGGGGGTTTCCCGGAATTCCGTTTTTTGGGGGATTTTCACGACGAAACTTGGAAGGCATATCAGGGACCCGGTCAAACTGACTTGGAATTAAAAAAAATCCTCGATATGATAATCTTGGGGGGGGGGGGGGGTGAGGGAGGGGAATCCGGAATATTGAGTCATGCGTAACTTTGGAACGGGTGATCGGATTCGATTGAAATTTAATAATTAAACAGAGGACATTTTTCTCTGGTGACCTTTTTCATTTCCGGACCGAATCCGGCAATAATTGGGGGGAGGGCGGAAAATACTTGACCCGCTTAGACTGGTGTGATCTGGATCGAATTTCGTGGGAATGACAAACAGATGCTCTGGATTAATCATTTACAGAATCGGATTGGCTCCGGTTATTGTGGGTGGAGTTGGAGGAGGGGGGGGGGGGTCTGGGATTCCGGTGATCGCGCGTTAAGGTACTTCCAGATGTGCTAGGACGATGAAACTTCGCTGGAATATTGGAGACTCAACAACATTTGCTTTGAAATTGCTACGTCCCAAATCCGATTATTCCTTAAAGTACCAATCTTGACCGCATAGTAAAAAAAATACTTTTAAGCAATATATGCATTTTCGTGATGCCCATCAGCCCATTTGCAGTTTTGCCTCAAGGGTTTTGCTTACAAATGAAGTTCCAGCTCCCTTAGAGCGCGCATCTCAACCGCAAAGTCGAAACTTACTTTTGATCAATCAAATAACCTTGACCCATGCAAGTTCCATATGAGCTTACAGCTCTTGTTGTTGTAGGCTACATATTCAAGCGGTTGATTATTGATAAATAGCAAAAATGTTAAAGGGGTCTAGCGAAGACTTGGAAATGTACAAGATTCGATTGTCTGGATCAAGAAGTCTGACAAACATCATAATTTTTGGGATCCCATCGAAACCTTTGGTCTTGTTTTTCTTGGTGGAACTGCCTTTGATTTCCAGGCTACGATAAGAGAACAATAGCTTTTCAGCCTTCTCCACACTGAGTCTGTTACGAAGGTCGGTATATATAATCTTCAGGCTCGAGAACAGGCGTTCTAACCTGCAGAACTAGATGGGCAGAGCTGGAGAACAAGCATTAGCTCTACAAACTCCTGCTTGATTTTTGGATTAGATGTCATGGACTTCCAGAACGTGACCGGGTCTATGTTCACCATGATTGCATCACGAAAATGCTCTCGGGGAAATGGGTCACCTCTGCCGCGTACTGGATGCGAACTCGGTGTCTCGTGATCGTAACAATTCCCAGGCTTTTTCAAGGTGATCTTGTTTAAGTCGCTTGCCCTGATATTTGGGGTGAAAGAAGTTTGCTAATTAGTCCGGAAATCAACCCTGGTTGAAAAATAGTCGGAAAACAACGAAGAAACAACAGTAAAGATTGATACGTAGAAAAGGTCAGTGTGATTTGATTTTAGCCAGTTTAAGCCGGTAAAAATCGGTATTTATTAATAAAAGCCGATTAAAACCGCCGGTATGGTAAAAATTAGTTTTAGCCGGCAAAAACGGAACCCTGGGGGGGGGGGGTCGGAAGGGGGAACCGGAAACCTTTTGAAACGCTCAGAGTGGAGTGATTGGGATGAAACTTGGTGAGACCAGGGACCCATAAATTTCCTGTAATGACTCGCCATTCAGGGGGCTTGTCATTTCCTATGCTTCTATGTTGCTATGTTGCCCGACCCTGACCTAGTTTCCAAAAAATCCGCTTGGGTCGAATCGGCGTTCTTGCTCAGATAGACAAAATTTGTTGGGACTATTCAGCATGCCACCAGGTACCTAAGCTAGAAAAAAAGATCCAGGATAGTCTTCCGTTACAGAGAAAATTCCTAGTTCAGCACAACAGCTGCGACAAATTTTGTATATCCGGATAGTCGGGTATTTTATCCCCGTGGGTATTTCTCGAACTATCTGACGCTCGGTCAAGAGCGCATCAGAAATCTCTTATTGACAAGCCCCCTGAATGTCGAGTCATTACAGGAAAATGTATGGGTCCCTGGTGGGACGAACAAGCACAAGCCCCATGCATCAGTGACGGAACCGGACCGGATTCGGGCACTGTGGGGGGAGTTAAAGGGGTAGTCCGGAATTCCGGTGATCGCGAGTTAAGGTACGTACTTCCAGATGTGCTAGAAGATGAAACTTGGCTTAATTATAAGAGACTTGACAAGATTGGCTTAGAAATGTTCAGGTCACCGATCCAACCATCTGGGGGGTGGGGAGGGGGAATCCTGAATCTTGAGGCATGCATAAGTTTCGAACGGGTGATCGGGTCTTCATCAAACTTGATATTTGGGAAGATCTCATGTCCCAAATGTACCATTCAATTCCGTACAGTATCCGATGAATGTGGGGGATGGGGGTGGGAGTGGAGGGAGGAACCGAAAATCTTGTGACACTCTTGGAATGGAGCGATCGGGATGAAACTTGGTGGGAAGAACAAGCACAAGCCCTAGATACATCAGTGGCAGAACCAGACCGGATTTGGGCACTGTTGGAGGGGGGGGGCGGAATTCCGGTGATCGCGAGTTAAGGGGCTTCCAGATGTGCTAGGACGATGAAACTTGGCTTGAACATTAGACTTGACTTGATCAGGCTTAAAAATTGTCACTTCCCAGATCCGACCATCCCTTAAAGTACTCATCTAACCCGCTAAGTAGCCTACAGAAAACACTTTAAGCTAAATTTACATTTTCATGATCCCCACGAGCCCATGATCATTCTCAAGAGTTTTGCATAGAAATTAATTTCTAGCTCCCTTAAAGTTCGCATCTGAACCGCAAAGTGAGTTTTTTCGTGATCTTTGTCCCAGAAGGGTTTTGCATCAAAATGAATTTCTAGCACTCTTAAAGTGCGCATCTTAACCGAAAAGTAAAAAGAAACTTTTCACCAAACGACATATATTCATGATTTCCCAAGGGCCCGTGATAAATTTTGCCTCAAGGGTTTTGCTTACAAGTGAATCCCTTAAAGTACAAACCACAGCCTACTTTTGAGCAAAATATACACTTTCGTGATGCTTCAAGGGTTTTGATTACAGATGATTTGAAGCGCTCTTAAAGTGCGCCGCATCCTCACAGCCAAGTGCAAAAATAAAATACTTTTTAGCAACCGATCCATTCTCGTGATTCCCAGGGGCCCATGATCATTCTTATCTCAAGGGTTTTGCTTACAAACGATCACAGCAGACCCTCGAACTGGTAAATTCCAAAACAGTGCTCGTGCTAAAAGCACCAGTTAGAGCATTTATGTATTTTATTTATATAGCATATTAAGGGCAACAGGCAACGTTCCTAAAAGGAGGCAGGATGTTAGAGGAGGTGGAAGAAAGTTTTCATAATTCCAACCTACCGCGGTGGCAACTATCTCCAGTCTCCTCTATCTAACTTGCCTCTAGCTTCTGACTTTCTGAATGCTTTAACGTGATCTTGTCTCCAGATAGTTAACGGAACACAGCTGAGCTCACTGCTTTCTCACGACCCCAACGTCACCAGCAGAGCTACCGTTGCTCCGTGTGCTATTGTTTACTTTTTTGCGTCATGGTGCCACCACAGTGCAAGAGCGGCCCCTCAGGTCAATGCCCTCCCACGCGCATTTCCGGGAGTCCCTGTCCTAGCTGTTGATTCGATAAAGCATCACAGGTTAGAATCCCTTTTTGTATTTCTTATTGTATTGTTCTATTATTCTAACACTCGTTCTTCCTTTAGAACCCGATGAAAAATTCTTTGTATAAATGTTGTCTCTGTAGTTTCTCGTGTAGTTGTATGGTAGTTGTACGAAAAAGTTGCAAGTATTGATAAGAAGTAGTATGGAATACTTTGATTTAACATGCCTCCGACTGGGTTAATCTTAAATAGTAGTATCCGATAGCATCCAATCTTACTTTACTAGCATCCAGTTTGCTAGTTGTAGCATGCAGTGGCAACAGTTACTACTTTTATGCTAATTTTACTCCATATAGTCCATATACGACTAGTTATCGAAAATTTTTCATCGGGAAGCTGAAACAATCTTTGGGGAAAAAGTGGAAAAATTGAAGAAGAAGAAAATATAAAACACGAATCTGTAACCTAACTAACAAATATTTTGTGACGCGAAACAGTTAACTTTCGCCACCAACCATCTCCTTCATTCTAGTCGTAAACATATCATCATCTACAAACCCAACGTCAGTTGCCGGCTATGGGAAATTTCATCCCAGGATCATTCGTCGCACGAAAGTTCGCCACAAACAGTCCGTCACAGGCATTTTTTCCCAATTAAACACTGATCCATTTACTCATTCGAATCGCAATCATATCTTCATCTTTCGTTTTCACAAACCCAGGAGTCACAAGACAATTCACCCCCCGTGTTTTTGGTGACAATGTACCCCCAGGGAAAGTGGTTTGCTACGTGCTTCGACGTCCTTTCTTTGTATATAAATGATGGCTTTTTTTGTCAGGAGATGAAGATTTTGTGCAATCAGCTGAAGTATTTGTTGGAATTGAGAACTGACAAATCGAGCTCAATACCGACTTTCATTTAAACTTTAAAAGTAGAACACAGAAAACAGAAAAATATGTTTTTGTCCAGATTTTCCTCGAGCGTTAAAGTTTAATGGGCACATCAAACTACCCCAATCCCACTCTGTAACAACCTAGGAACAATGCTTACCCCCTAGCTTAGCAGCTTTTTCAGCAGTTTCTTCTCTGTGATATTTCAAAGCGTAATTTTTTGGGCCAGTACATGCTCAATTTACTAGCTTGGACAAAGATAAAAGTGATGTTTCTTAAAACACTTAGTAGATCTTTATTTCATGCATAAATCAGCTTGTCTAATTCAGATTTGAATAGGCTATTTGTTTTTGAATGATTTTTGTAGCTACGTTATTTTTATAAACTTATTGCATATTCTGGTACATTTTATAAAGCAAGTTATTTATGCTTCACAACACTATTCCACAAAGAAAAACTTTTAATACGCACTTAAAACATGGAACTTCTGATGAAACACTAGAACAATCAGTTAAACTGCATCTGCGGCTTGACTTATTGGTGACATCTCAAATATATCCTTTTCTATCAAGCATTGCTGGGAGTTTTTGAATTTCCTGCCACGATATCCCAGCTCCTAAGATTTGGATCGCCGAAATGCCAGAGAGGTAAAGACAAGGGATAACAAGAAAACGGCCGATTTTCGTAGCGCCTTCTAAAGGAAGTCGAAAATGTTTTTTTGTGGAGCATTTAATACAAAATAATGCATTAGAAGTGTCCATTGTGCTTTAAGTTAGCAGGTGTATTCTGAACATTTGGTAACATGATGCCAATAACTTTTCTCCGCAGTCCTGAGAACACGGATATCTTGATAAAGGCTAGGCTAGTCAGTTAGTTGATTCTCTATGTTTTTCTTTTTTTTTAATTGATACCAGTCAGTGACCTGCTTAGCCCAGCACTTGTGCTTTCATGGCAGGAGTATTATGTTAGTTTTGTATTTTTTATGGCACTTGCCCTCCGGCCAAGTGTCATATAGCGATCGCAGTTTCTGTCCGTCCGTCGGTCTGTCGGTCGGGCGGTCGGTTTTCTAGTTCGGGCACTTCCACGCCAGCTAGGACGATGAGACTTCGCAGGAATATCAGAGACCTGACCAGATTAACTTACAAATAATCACTTCCCCAATCCGACTTTCCCAACGGCAGCAAAAGGGGAGGAAAAGAGCGAAATGTCCAAAGGCGGTATCGATCCAACGATCTCTGTGGTAGAGGCCCAATGCTCTACCGCTGCGCTACGCTCGGTTGTATTTATAAGAGAATGCGGGAACATGTACTGTACGGTTTAAAGATTAAAGTAAGACCAAGTGCTAACCAGAGCAAAATAACTAGAGCTATTTTGCTCTGATGCTAACTAAACTTAAACTAAACAAATCTCGTGAAACGCTTCCACATAAGCTAGGACAATGAAACTTGGCAGGCATATCAGGGAACCGACCAGATTAACTTGGAAATGATCACTTCTCCGATCCAGCCATCGCGGGGGAGTGGAGGGATGGGGAATCCGGAAACTAGAAACATACATAGGTTCCTTCCCCGATACTGTGATTGGGGGGAGTAGAGGGATGGGGAATCCAGGATCTGGTGCCTTGCATTACTTTAGAAGGGGTGATCGGACGTGAATGAAACTTGACAAGTGTCAAGAACAAGTGGCTCAGATGGTCAATCTCATGTCCGGAACGAATCCGATAACTGGGGGGGGGGGGGAGCTGGAGGGGGGGTGCAAAGAATCTGGTGAAACACTTAGAGGCGAGAGATCGGGATGGGACTTGGAGTAAAGAACAAGCATAAGCCATAAAGACAATACGAGACAATACTGACAAAATAGGACCGCGACATGTCACTGTTGGGCGAGTTTGAGAGGGTTTTCCACAATTCTGGTCATCGCGAGCTGGGGTACTTCCAAATAGGCTACGACCATGACACTTGGCAGGCTGTGCTATGACCATGAAAATTTTCAGGCATGTTCCCTCCCCCGATCCGATCATCGTTGTGGGAGAAACAGTTATCAGTGAGTGGAATAACCATTTCAGATTTAGTAGATCAAGCCGATTTTCTGATGAAATGAGTATTGGGAGAGAGATGCAGCCTTGACAACTGCAAACGGTATCTGACAAACATGCTAACTGTTCTTACAAATGCCATATGAGCTTTCAGCTCCTGTTCTTTAAATGTAGTCAAATGAAACTGAAACGGAAACGCGGCCTTCTGATTGGCTCACATGTCACTGTTCAGGAATCTACTCAATCAATGGAGCCAATGAACAGTTCCATGGCGAAGCAATGACTGGTTAAAATGATGGAGACTTCATGTTTACTTTAAATTTGCTTTTAATTCTTTTAACACGATTTTTTCTTGTCTTCTTAAGTGCAGGGTCTGATTTGCCGTTCTCCCCAATTTTGGCCATAATTGGACATGCTGTATTTATTTTTGGACGGCGCCACTCGCCGTCCCTAAAGATTGACCTAGTTCCCCTCAAACCTTATTGCTCTTACAAAACACAGAAATTGACATGAGAAAGCGGTTCCCGTCGTAACAATCTTTAAATAGACCTTTCACAAACAAATGGTCCACAAAAAAACTGCTGATGTGGTGACGTACAGTATCCAAGTTACCAGGTGGTATGGCATGTGATTTTTGACCTGGAATGGTCTAGTCTAGTTTGTTTTGACGTCGTTTGCCCATAGATACCATACACAGATCAAACTTAGCTTCTTGTGGAACCGGGAAAAATAAGTAGGCTAATTGAAAATTGGATACATAGAGTATATATAGCGAGCACGTGGGGTTACACGACGTCGGTTGACGTATTACCCTGTTGAAACGAGGTCAGTGATTCGATTTGGAATAGAGTGGCTGCTTTTGTAGGGTATCAGTTTGATTTATTTCTAATGCAGTTTGAGGCTACTGGGGATGGGAGTATGAAAACAGGTGGACTTCGTAGCTACAAATAGCCTAGATAAAGAGTCGGAGGGTTGTGTTAAATCGGAAAAAAGGAAATTGTACGATAACGTGGGTTAAAACGTAACGTGGGTTCTTCTTCTTTTCTTCTTCTTTTTTCTCTCCTTTCCCTTTCTTTTTTGATTTCTTTGGTTTGTTTCCCTTAAGACTATATGAATAAAGAATAAGCCCCGCCCATTGCCAGGCCTTATGTTAGGCCTTATGGTGGGGCCATAAACAGTTAATGGTGTTTTTTATTTTTATGAATAAACTGAACTGAACTGAAAAAGGCTCTATTCCACTTAGCACTAAAACAAAGTGAAGATTGCCACCTGTCACTTGTCACCTGTCACTTGTCACCATTTGTCTCCAACCGGAGGAGGTGCCAACTCATATCCATCGGCCAATCTTGGGCCTCGGACGGCTCCGCCCCCTACTTTGGACTACGTTTGGACTCTGTTGCTGTGTTCCTGAAAATTCTAAGCAATCACTCAATCAGTTTTATTCCAGTCAAATTTCAACCAACGAACCCGGGCTCGTTGCTCGTCACGCATACAAAAATGCGGACTCAACTGTCCTTTGACCAGGCTGGGTGGAACCAAAATAAAATGGCACTCGGTTGATTAGTGTTGCATCCAGTGGGTTGTATGTAAGAACAATACCTTATTCAGGTTCCAAAACCTACGCCTGAACGGAATCTAAAAAGCTCTGCTACTACACTATTTTATTATGGCACTTGCCTTCCGACCAAGTGCCATATACCGATCACTTTTCCGTCGGTCGGTCGGTCAGTCCGGTGTTTGCGAGTTAGGGTACTTCCAGATGTGCTAGGACGATGGAACTTGGCAGGCATATTAGGGATCCGACCAAACCAACTTGGAAATAGTCACTTGCTCGATCCGACCATCGTGGGGGGAGGGAGGGGAGCCGGAATCCGAAATTTAGTGACATGCAGAACTTTCGAACGGGTGATCGGATCTTAATGAAACTTGATCTTGGAAAGACGTCATGTCTCGGATGTCCCATTTTAAGTCCGGACTGAATCCGATGAATGTGGGGGGTTGTCGGAGGGGGTAACCGGAAATCATGTGACACGCTTAGAGTGGAGCGAGCAAAAGCCCTAGGTACATCATTGACAGAACCGGACCGGATTCGTGCACTGTGGGGGGGAGTTTGAGGGGGGTTCCGGAATTCCAATGATACGGAGTTAAGTTACTTCCAGGTGGGTTAGGACAATGAAACTTGGCAGACAAGTCAGTGATCCGACCAGATTAACCTGGAAATAGTCAACTTCCCGATCCGACCACCGTGGGGGGAGTGGAAGGAGGGGGTATCCGGAATCTTGAGAAATGTATAACATTGGAACGGGTGATCGGATCTTAACGAAATTTGGAAAGACCTCATGTCTCGGATGACCCATTGAAAGTCCGGACCGGGTCCGATGAATATGGGGGGGGGGGGGAAATCTTGTGACACGGTTAGAGTGGAGCGATTGGGATGAAACTTGGTGGGAAGGACAAGCAGAAGACCTAGATACGTCAGTGATAGAACCGGATCGGATTTGGGTACTGTGGGGGGAGTTAGAGGGGGGGGGGGAGTCTGGAATTCCGGCTATCGCGAGTTAAGGTATTTCCAGATGTGCTAGGACGATGAAACTTGGCTTGAACATTAGAGATTTGACATGACTGGCTTAGAAATAGTCAGTTCTCCGATCCAACCATCGTCGGGGAGTGGAGGGAGGGGAATCTGGAATCTTGAGGTATGTATAACTTTTGAACGAGTGGTCGGATCTCAACGAAAGTTGACATTTGTAAAAACCTCGTGTCTTGGGGTCCCGTTTAAAGTCCGGACGGGATCCGATGAATGTGGGGGGGGGGGGGCGGAAATCTTGTGACACGCTTAGAGTGGAGCGATTGGGATGAAACTTGGTGGGAAGAACAAGCACAAGAACTAGATACATCAGTGACAAAACCGGACCGGGTTCGAGCACTGTGAGAGAAGTTGGGGGGGGGGGGGGAATTTCGGTGATCGCGAGCTAATTCACTTCCAGAACATAAGAAACTTGACAAGATTGGCTCAGAAATTGTCACTTCTCAGATCCGGCCCATCCCTTAAAGTACTAATCCTAACCTTAACGTACTATAATGCTAACCACAAAGTACAAAAAATACTTTTAAGCAAAGTATACATTTTAACTCAAGGGTGTTGCTCAAAAACAAATTTTTAGCACCCTTAAAGTGCGTTTCTTAACTGAAAAGTAAAAAAAATCCTTTAACCAAACGATATATATTCATGATCCCCAAGTGCCCATGATGATGTTTGCCTCAAGGGATTTGCTTACGACTGAATTTCTTAAAATACAAACAAATTTTGAGCAAAATATACATTTTCATGATTCCAATGAGCTTATCATCATTTGTGCTTCAAGAGTGTTCATTACAGATGAATCTCTAGCGCCCTTAAAGTGCGCATCATTACGGCCAAATGCACAAATAAAATAGTTTTTTCGAACATAAATTCTCGTGATTTCCAAGGACCTATGACCATTCTTATCTCAAGGGGTTTTCTTACAAATGATCAAAACAAACCCACGAATTGACGAATTCCTACTTTAATCCTGCGACCCGGCCTTGCAAGGACATATAAGCTTCTAGCTCTTGTTTACATTACTAAGCTAAAATCATAAAAACTCGTATATACTCAACTTATATTTCTCCTCTGAGCTTTCTTCACTTCCTAGCTTCTGACGACCTGCAGTTGTTACCCCCGGTTCACACTGCTGCGATTTCGCGCAAAATTCTGCGTCATGCGACATACGACACAGATCATGCGACAAGCAAAGCAGAACCGTGCGTTTTGTCGCAGTGTCAGATGCGTTGAAATATTTCAACTGATCCGACATAACGCATGCGATTTTTTAGGGAAAAGAAAAGAAAAAACAAAGATTAATTAATTTCAAGACTAAAAATTGCTCTACCTTGTCTGACTGTAATCCTAGGATGGCTGAATGCAAAACATCTTCTGAATAGACTTCTGTTAACCTGTTTTGAGCAAGATGATATAAGGGTTTGACTGAAAATTTCCTAATAAGTGGGTGGGTATTCAGATGGGTAATCTCCCAGCATTTTCAGAGGTCGTTTCCTCAAGGGCTCCTTTGTCCTTTTGCAGAATAATCTCGAAGAAAAATTTCATTTTCCTTTTACGTCTGCGTGGTGGTGGGAACGTGCATGCGGTTCTGTCGCACGTCGGAACATCAAAGAAAAAATCGTGTCGCATACGAAGCAGCAGTGTGAACCTAGGGCTACGGATGTGTCCGGGTAAGAGGTATTTATTACAAATGGGCTTCCCGTCCTTCGTGTAGAAGTTACGCGACTGAGAAGCGTCATTACTGGATTTCCCGCTGTTTTGCCCGTCGAGACCGTTCCAGTTCTGTGTTTTGGCAATACTCTATATGACCAAGTCCAAAACACGCCATTGATCCTCGGGAAGAACGAAAAAACGTAGCACCATCGACTCAAACTCAACAACTCAATCCTGTGTTAACCAATCACGGCGATGTTTGGGAGCAGCTGTGATACCGCTTCCGGCTCTTCCGCTAGGTTCAGGGCGATTTTGCATCGACAAGAAGAGTTAGTCATCGAGAGTATTGACGTGCTTCATACCCGTTCTGGAAATTTCCTCTTTGGTTGAAATTGCCCCGACCTCGGTAATTGGTAGAACCCAGAGCATTAACCGCTTCTTACCGCCACCACTCTCGCGAAGCCTTAAGACGCTTTCACATTGACGCGTTGAGCCTTTCACACTGAGCTAAGCAACCTCTGCGTCGCGCTTATGTCGACGCGACGCAGAGCTTACGCAGACAAGTAAAACGCAACGCAAGAATGTCGACGCGTACGCATGAAGTTATTCAGTAGAAAATGGAAATTTACGGCCTTGTCCTTGTGTATAATGGCATTCCCCGTTCTGTTGTGCGTACTTTAAGGTCCTGGTACAATGGACTGAACGTTCAAGTGGCAATTCGTTCCCCAAAAATTCTGTCTAATTTGATTTCAATGGGAAAAGGCGTTAGAACAAGGTGGAATTTTATCATCATATATTTTTAATGCATGTTTGGCAGATTGTCTTCGGTCGCTTAAGACTTCTTTAATACATTTTGCACGTGATGTAACGTTTTTAGCATGTGCTGATGATATTATTATTTTAAGTCGGTCAGAGGAAAAATTAATTAACAACTATAACATTCTAGTGTCTAGAGTGGGGCAGAAGGGTCTAATAATTAGTTCTGAAAAGTATAATTACTTTGTGATTATTAGTTTGCCGACACTGAATTCCCCTCTGGATTGTGACGGGGGGATTGTTTTCAGCCCTGTTGAGAAAGTTATGTATCTTGGAATCCCTTACTCATCTAATACCAGGGATTGTAATTTTATCCTTATTCAGCATGTGCAAGATAAAATAAGAAGAGCATTCGGTGCTGTTATTCGTTTACGAGGGATGTATCGCAGAGATGTTCTTGGTTCTATTTATACGGCTGTTGCACTTCCTCACATTCTTTCCGTCTGCTTTCTTTTCTCCTTTCTGAACTTTCTGCGTTAAAAGTTACTTATTATAAATTCTCTAAATTCCTTCTTGGTTTCCCGATTTCTGCGAGTAACTCTTTCCTAACTTTGAATTTTAAAGTGAAGAATCCTCTGGAAGCTTTAGATGGTAAAATCCAGAACTTTCGTAAAAAGGCTGACAACATTCTTCTTCATCACAACCTTTTTCCTTTTTTCAGAAAAAAGTGCCCTGATTAGTTTGTTTATTTTGAACTTTGTTTTTTCCATGTATTTCGTTGTGTATTTAGTAGGTTCATTTGTCTTTAACGGTCAGCTGTTTATTAGTATGTAAGTGTGTGTGAGTTTGGTTGACATGTTGTTGTTCCTTACATTACTCTTCAGTTTTGAAGGATTCAAATAAATAATAATAATAATAATAAGTATAGTTTGAGGCTCCAATTTGCAAAGAAATACGTTGAAGAAAAAAGAGTAAAAAAAAGACGAGTAAACCCAAACGTCGCAGCACGCTTACTGAATATTTTCTCAACCGCTACACATTCTAATCTAAAGCGACATCTCATAATAAAGGTTAACTTCAGACATCGAGGTTGATATCGGAAAATAACACCGAGACGGTCATTGAAAATAACCTATCCGAGCCGAAGGCGAGGTAGGTTATGAAAAATATCTACCGAGCCGGAGGCGAGGTTGATATTTTTAAATGGCCGTCGAGGTTGTTATTCTGATATGAACCGAGATGGAGGTGTGTTAACTATTATAACTTTTTCGAACAGAATATTTTTATAGGTAGGACTTGTTCTTCTTTTGTTGTACTTATTTGCTACTTTTGTAGGGATTTTTGTTTAGTGAAATGGCAACTCTATCCTACTATAGAAATGTGAAAATGACTACTGTTGTGACCCGTCCATTTCAGTTTATAACAATAAAATCCCCAACTCTATCTTTTTGGGATCCCAAAACGTAAGTGGAGGGATACCTATGACATTGCAAAAGTTGTCAGTTTGTCCGTCCGTCCGTCTGTTAGCACGATAACTCTCGAAGGGGTTGAGATATTTTGTTTAAACTTGGCACGATGACTCTTTGGGTCAAAGTACAGGTCAAGTTGGAAGATGGGCTCTGTAGCTCCATATTTAGGGTTGGGGGAGGGGTTTCAGATAACGGGCAAACAAAATATTTTTAAAAGCTATTGGGATGGTTGATTTAGGGGTAAGGAGACATGCTGAATCCTAATATGAAATTTTTTTTTTGCCGGACAAGTAGCTTACCCGGAATCCGGCGAAAACCGGACACAAAATTTGTCGACCAGTTTTCGGCTATAGCAGGCGCTACCCCTTTATTCTGATTGTATTCTGTGTGACGTCGGAGAGATCTAGTGTAATCGAAGGTCGAAGGGGTTGATATGTAATGTTCAAGCGAGGATGTTGTTCAATGAGGATTCACTGGTAAAGTACAGGTCAAGTTCGTAGATGGGTCCTTTAGTCCTATCTTTAGAGGCAGAGGAGGGGTTTCGAATTTACGGTAAAAAACATGTATGTTTTATAAGCTAATAAGATATTCATTGAGGGGGTAAGGAGGTCCGCTGAATCAATATCTGAACTTGGTTTTCTTGCTGAACAAATGGTTCATCACGAGTTCGGCTGGTACTGGAAATTTGGTTGAAGCCCAAAGTTGTTTCTGAAATCGATTAGAGATTCGGTATCGGGGCAAGGAGACATGCCGAATCCATTATTGAACTTTATTTTAACAGTAAAAATATTAGAGGAATCTGACGAAGACTGAATGGCGAAGACTGAATGGCGAAGACATAACCCAATTGTTTGAATCAAATGTTAGATTTTTGGGATCCCATCGAAACCTATGGTCTTGTTCATTTGTGGCGAATCAGATGCCGTCTAGCGGCGGGCTCGATCAAGGCGTGCTCCTGGAGAGATAGAATTAATCACCCTTAAACCGGTGTTGCCACTGGTTGCAAAATCCTGCGATTTGTCGGACATTTTAGTTTCTTTGACAAAGCGAGCAAGAACTCTGCAACCGGTTCCTTATCAGCAAACACAAACATGAAGCATAAGAGTTGAGGCGTATAATTATGAAGAGGATAAAGCGAGATTTCTCGTTGATGTTTTTATTAATGGACTGTTTAATCAGAGCAACATCAAGAAAAAAGAATGTGGCAGTTGCTCAATAGATGCCTTCTGGAGAGTATAGGAAAATAAGTTGAAGTAAGCTGGAAGTAATGTTTCAGTTGACAAGTTGCATTTTCATTGGGAATGTGATTGTAACAAGGTATGGCCCAGGGTGGTTGGCTAGGAAAACAACACTTTCTTTCGGTTTTGAATATTTTTCTCTTATTTTTCTCTTATTTTTTTTTTAGTATTTTTCTAATTATTGTTTTTTTGTGTTTTTTTTTGTTTTTCTTTCTTTCCGATTGGATGTCAGGTTCTACTTTTCAGTGGTTGAGAAAAAGTGCTCGAAGAACTTCTGCGGAGGTTGATACGGCTTCGATCATCCTTTCTGGAGGCTGATATGATGTTATATCAACCTCTACAAAACTCGTTGTCATGATATGCTACCGATGGGACATAGGAAGATATACACGACATACCTGTTCGAGAAAAGTTATCACGCAATTAAATAACTTCTAAACTTGGACTAGCACAGCTCTCTCCTCCCTTCAGGCACACCGTTGCGCACCATTGTTACATCCAATGGGTTGTAAGAACAGCACCTTTTTCAGGTTCCAGATCCTACGCCTGAACGGAACTGAGAAGCTCAGCTACCACACTATTTTATTTACATTACTTAGCTAAAATCATAAACACTCATATATACTCAAGGAGGGTCACAGATTGTGGCCCTTAAAGCCAAGATGGGCCTCTTTTTCTCAGGTCAGGTCATAGGCGGTTCTTCATGCCGAGTTCATTCGGTGTAAGTACTCTGAAGAATTTACCGCCAACCAAAATAAAGTTTTTTTAAATTTGTTCCTGTAGGTTAAAGTTTGAACATAAATCGGCTTTGTAATCATTGAAAGAATTTGCGATGCGGACCTGATGATTGTGGAAACCCCCATGGCGAAAATTCCCCTGACTCAACCCCGCCGCCAACCCCCACTCCACCGGCCAAAATCTCCCCCAATACAAATATAGGAAATTCGATAATCTTACTCCATTTTGGACACGCAGGTTAAGTGTAAACGCGTGACGGCGGCTCCACTGTAAAAAAAAAAAAATCTTGCAGTATTTGCTACTGGGATTACTCTTGTCGTTATTGAGATAAGATTATTCCTATTTCGAATTAATTTTATCCCAATAGAGATAAGATTAATCCCAGCAGCAAATACTGGATCCTTATTCGGAGAAACTTTTTACAGTGTCGCTCGCTGCTCGTATCTCTGTATATTTCATAAAAATATATTGCATTTATCACTGTGAGTTTTTGTTGGGAGGGGTTTTGGTACTGTGGGGGGGGGATATATGGGGGCTGGAATATATTCTATGATTGCAGTGCTCCTTTCCTAAGCACGTCTTTTGACGTAAAGTCTACTTCTTCTTCCTTTTTGGGATCCTAAAACGTAAGTGGAAGGGATACCTATGGGGGGGGGGGGGGGGGGGGACGACTTTGGGTCAGGGACAGGTCGAGTTCCTAGATGGGTTCTGTAGCTCCCGAACGGTCGAACTCAGTTTATTGGTTACCTGACCTTACTGATTTTACGGACGCACTGGCAGACCCCCATTTGGTTTCCTGGTTAGCCCCCCCCCCCCACACAAGCTGGATGTCAACTCAGTTTATTGGTGCCCTTAACTATTGTTACTGATTTTATCGGACACACTTTGGTTTCCTGGTTAGCCCCCCCCCCCTCCCACACCCTTCCGTAGCGACGTCCCTTCTCCGTTCAACAAATCAGGAAGCCTCCATGATTACCCATTGACCTGCTTCTGTTTCTAAGTCTTGATAGTACAAATGTTCAAGGAGTCTGGCGAAGACCGGATATCTACAAGACCAAATTGTCTGGATCAAATATTAAATTTTTGGGATCCCATCGAAACCTTTGGTCTTGTTTTTAGTGCGGAATTAAAACTACTTATATCTATTTTATTCTCGATGCCAGCTGCTTTTTTCGAAAATGGTTGAGTGGAGCACTGCACCAGGGCCCTGAATCAACTAAGTGCCAGTTTACTTTGGTTCCGCACTGCTTTAAGAACAGTTGATTCCGCACTTTAGTCTTCGTAGCTACAATCGATCTTTCCTACCCGGAACACAGCCTTTCGAACCCAGCTTCATCGTATTCTACAGTTATCTTTGCTTCGATTAAACACAACTCTCTCAGACTCTCCATCTGTACTTAGTCATGCCTCTGTCACCAGTAGCTCCAAGATGCTTTAAAAGTAAATCGAACTAATTTGCTGCCAAAACTCAGCCACTCTTTCCAGATCGAGCTACTGACCTCGTTTGAAAGGGGTGATACGTCAACCGATGTCGTGTGACCATACAATCTCGCTAAAAATACACTATGTAACCCATTTTCAGTTCCTTATTTTTGTCAGTTCCACGAAGGGGTGGGTTTATCTGATTATCGTATCTATGGGCAAATACGTCAGAACAAACTAGACTAGACCAATCCAGGTCAGAAATGACGAGCCATATTGTGGAGTCGATTAGGTTAGGCAAAGAGCTGATTAGACTCATTTATTTACTGTGTATTTGTATGTGGAGGGGAGTGGGGTCCCCGTGCCGAGGGCCTTTTTTGGGATCTCTGAAAAATGAGCATCCAGCACTATATGCACTTCGGACTAGGCTAGTTGTAGTGCATGTAGCCTATTTTACACGAAAACTATGGGAGTTACTGCTGCCTTGAGTGTTAGTGATTAGCCACTAGCCAGAAGGCTTTGGTATCCCCCTCTCGAGAGATAGCATAGGCCTATAGATTTGTGAGCCTCCCTCGGGTTCAACACCGTTTGAAGTCCCAAGTCCGATGTTCATGCTCGGATCTTGAACAGCCCAATGCTTTCAAAGATCTTCTGCACTATCAACTTTCAGCATGTTCATGATAAGTGGCAATCTTCACTCCCTAGCTTCCCCCCCCACCTTAAATTGACCTGTGGACCACCGAGAGTTCCTGGAAGACTATGATCCAAATTTGAAGCTCGCTTGAAGTTGTCCAAAACAATCAGTTCAGATTGCAGTTCAGAGTGTCGAGCCCCTTTCTGCACACGTACAAGAGACGGAACGAAACGGTTTGACTGAACCGTTGTCACTCGAAATAGGAATCAAATTCTTCCGTTTTTGTCGACGCCTTCAAGTTAAATTGCTGTCCTTTACGATCGTTGAAGCTTGGCAATTGAAAGGGCCATCTTTAGGACATTCGTTTAAAGTGGAACGGAAAAGCCAACTTAATTTTGTAACATTTATCTAAACACATTGCAATATTTGGCTTGTGTTAAAGGACCCGTCGCACTATTTATTGTTCAACTTGCAGAATTTTAAAATGTTCAAATACTAGGCTGTGCTTTCAACAAATAACCTACGGTTTTGGCTGTTTTAAGCAATTTCCGAGAACCGTTGAGTTATAGCGAAAACAGGGAAACAATTTACAAAACAGGTTTTTCTGGTGGAAAAACTTCTCGCAGACAACCATCGACAGCGTGATACACATCGAAGGCAGCAACACACGGCAAGTGAGAAAACCAGCGTGGTTTTGTTAGAGGGGTTAGAATGTGCCGTACGACACTGGGGTCTCCGGGTTTAGAAATATATTGAGTGATTATGGAAGTAGGTTGCGTTAGTATTATAGGTAAGACAGGTTCTTTAAGGGATTTTTGTTCACTATTTGCTCTAGTATGATGTTCAGAATATCTACGACCGTCCTCACAACGCAAAATCCTATAATGAGGCGGAAAGATTCAATCTCGTACAACATTGGTCAGTGATCAGTTCGCAGAAGCTAGCTAACTGCGTGAACACTTATTTTTCGTAAATCGTTTTCGTCAAGCATCACACACGTACAAGCGCTTAGAGGTACCACAAATCCGACAGGAAAATTCTAGTATATACAATTCGATCATTCATGAATAGCTGAGCAACGAAATAACGCATTTTCATCGGGGCTTCGAGCCTCTTTAAATGAGTAAGTGATGGGTAACTAGATTGTCATATCTCAGCCCTTTTCAGTTAAACTTTAAGAAGTTCTTGTTTAGATAAATAGATAGATAGACTGTCACTTTTATCATTCCCGAAACTTTCATTGTAAAATCCAAATTTGTCGAGGTGGTCGGTACGTATAAAACATAAACACTAACACAGATTAAACATTTGCGCGAATAACGGTACAAAACTTTGTTCGTAATAATAATAATAACTTTTATTTCAGCCAGAGGCCATATGCACGCACAAACAAAAACACAACAAAAGTTAACAAGCACTAGAACGAACTAAGGACACACGTCCATGAGGAGTGCTCCCTCACAGGAAGGCAGCTGAGAAGGGGATCAGCGGCATACCTGACAAGAAATTTCTCGGACCAGAAAATTCTCTGGTGAAAGGACGCTTAAGATCGCCTCACTGTCTCATTCAGTGTACAGCACCTTCGGGAGACAAGGAGCGTGTCCGAAAGCTCGGAAACGAACGAAAATGCTGAATTAATTCAGCATTTTATGCAGCATTTCGCTTTCGGACTTAAATTTTCGCTCAGTTAATGCAGCATTAATTCAGCATAAAATTCATCGAAAAATTCAGCGAAGATGCTAAATTTTACGCTGAATTTTCAAGAAGAAACTGGGGAGCTGGCGATTAAGGCTAAATTTCGGAATTAGAAGTGTCAGAGAAGAAATAAAGAACGTGTCCGAAAGCTTTTAGTGCTGTAAATGCTGCATTCAATGCTGCATATAAGGTAAGAGCTTTCGGACGAAAATAAAAATAAAAATGCAGTATTAAATGCAGCATTTACAGTCCTGAAAGCTTTCGGACACGCTCAAGTTCATGGCTCACGCGACAAATCTTTGGTAGTTTAGATAGGCGGCGGGCAACTCGATTGTACCCAGTAAAATTTTATTTGTTGAAGTTTCGCGATTGCCACTGAGGCCGCTCTTGCAGGCCGATCACCTCGCTCGAGCGGTTTCAAATGGTGGTGGAAGTATAAATTTACAGATAGGGTGGTCAAGCATTTTCTTACCGAAAGTTCAAGTTCAAGTTTTTCAAGTTTTTTTATTTTTCCACATTCACAAATAAATAAATAAAAAGCAACACTTTCGCGCTGGAGAAAAAACCTATGAGGGTTTGCATTTGCGCGAAAGTCCACATAACTACTTACCTATGTAAAGAAAAAAAGAAAAAATAAATCCAATCTCTCTCAGTCATCAATACTCAACTCCCCCTCCCCCCATTCTTCCCTCCCAACCTCACCTTACCCCCCTTACCTCCCTAGCCCACCCTTCCTCCCTAACCATCCTACCACCCATAACAAAATTTGACATTTTTGCCCAGAAAATAATCTTTTAATTTCTTTCTAAACTGAGGTATGTGTTCCGCCGCCCTAATGCTCACTGGTAGTTCATTCCATACAGATGGACCCAGGTGTTTCATTGAAAATGAAGACCGGGTACCATGACGTAAATCCACAACTATATCATCACTATGCCTTGTTCCATAATTATGCAGGCCACTATTTGTTTGGTAAAAACTGTTAAAGATATCGGGGGCTAATCCATTCATACACTGAAACACAAATACTGCAGCCTGGTAATCTCTTATCTGACCGACATTAAGGAGCTACAGGGACGTAAAACAAGCACAAGTGTCATGCACATCCTGGAGGTATCTACCGATTGTTCTTACAGCTTTATTCTGTAGAACTTGCACTCTTCTATAGTTGCATAAGAAGTTGCTGCTCCATAAGAGGCAGCCGTAGGAGATATATGGATAAACCAACGAATAATATATAGTTAGAAGTATCCTCTGTGGGAGAAAGTGCTGCAGACGTCGAAGTATGCCAACCCCACGGGCGATTTTTGATGAAATAGCGTCACTGTGACATTTCCATGACAGGTGGCAATCAAGATAAAAACCAAGGTAGCGGAGACGATCAACTTGTTGAACTGGTTTACCACACAAAGTTACCAGGCCAGACACATCCAGCGGTGTACCAACTCTACAGTACGTCATTAAAAATGTCTTGCGCACATTTACACACAGTAGACTTAATGAAGTGAAAACCTCCAGCTTTTCCGATGCAAGGTTCGCTTTTCTCACCAGCTCCTCCACAGATGAGGCAAACACAGTTAAAACGGTATCATCAGCAAAAGAGGTAAGACACACATCTTTCAGGTAAAGACGCATCAGATCAACATAGATAAGGTAAAGCAGCGGACCCAACACTGAACCTTGTGGTACTCCACACCTCACTGGAAATGCTGGTGAGCTCAGGTCACTCAACACTACCTTGAGAGATCTCCCTGTGAGATAGCTTTCAAACCACTTTAAGCACTTTCCACGGACACCCAACGACTCCATTCGACTTAGTAGCGTTTGAAAATCAACTGTATCGAATGCTTTGCGAATATCTATAAATATAGACAATGGTGTTTCACCACTGTCGATACCACTATTAACTGAATCCACAAGATGTTGCAAAGCATTCGTCGTCGAGTGCCCTTTGCAAAATCCGAATTGGGTCTCACTCAGTAAACTATTAGCCTGTAAGAATCTGTATAGACGTTTATGAACCACTTTTTCTAGTAATTTAGAAAACAATGGAAGAATAGAAATCGGTCTCCAATTCTCAATTTCCTTTTTAGGGCCACCTTTATGAAGTGGTATCACTTTCGCAACTTTTAGCTGATCAGGGAAACTGCCCTTTTCAAGTGACAGATTTATGATGAAAAGTAGGCACGGTAGAATATAATGCATAAATGCCTTAAACGCTCGAAGAGATAAACCGTCCACTCCAGCAGAATTTGATTTCAGAGATTTTACTATTTGAAGCAGTTCATCACTTGTACACGGATACACTAATTCCAAACTCTCACCTCTATTATCACATATGATATGTTCTTGAACTTGTTGACATCTATTTTTTACACTATTTTGCACTTCACAACCAATATTAGAGAAAAAATTACCAAACTTATTTACAATTCCACTCCTATCTTCACGGACAAACCCCTCAAGTTGTACTTCACCCCCCCCCCCAGTATCAGCACTCCCACCAGTTACTTCTTTAATCAGTTTCCATGTTTCTTTCATATTTCCTTTACTATTTGAAAAGTTACTATCATAATATTCAGCCTTCGCTTTGCGCCGTAATTTGTTCACTAAATTACGTTGCTTTTTAAATAACTCAAATGAATCATCACTTTTATCATCTAGATATCTTTGATAAAACTCAATCCTTCGCTTTCTTTCTTCAAGTATTTCACTTGTTATCCATGGTTTACGGGGTTCCTCTTTCTTCACTTTCATTGCCTTAATGGGACACGCAATATCATAAATGGGTAAAATAACAGACATTAGATTATCAAGTGCTCTCGTAGGAGGTTCTTCTTCAGAAAACACAGGGGTCCAATCGATGACACTAACTTCTTCCACAAACTTTTGAAGATTCTCTTTTTTCATTAACCTTGTCTTTATTTTCTTTCTCTTTGGTCTCTGCAACTGACACTTCATAACACCCACCAAAGGAAGGTGGTCAGAACCAGGAAAAGCCACAACATCAGCATGACAAAGCTTCAAATCGGCAGAACGAACGAAGATGTTATCAATTAGGCTTGTACTATGTCCAGTAATTCTCGTGGGTACACTCACAAGCGGGTATAGATCATTCGATATCATAAAGTTTAAAAAATCAACATTATGACTAGATAAATCCAGCAGGTTAAAGTTGAAATCACCCATAACAATATGACTTGCTCCAGAGGGTACTTTCGAAATCAGCTGATTCATTCCCCCCACGAAATCATCCAAGTGAGCACTGGGCGGCTTATACACCATACTAATTATATTCTTTTTCCCATCAATTTCAATTTCAACTGAAAAAACTTCAACCTTACCTTCAATCCATACACTAAGATCATCCCTTTCTTGATAATTCAACCCATTCTTTACAAGGAACCCAACACCACCACGACCCATCAAGACTCGGTTCTTGACGCGAAGATCATAACCTGGAAATGAATACAGAGAGAGAGACTGGTTTGAACTAAGAAATGTTTCACATAATCCTGTAATATCAAAAGAAGAAGAAAACTGTTCAATTAATTCCAAAATATCCAGGTAACTCGTAGTTACGTGGACATTCCAAGAACAGAGTCGCAGACTCCTTTCATTTGTATCGGGATTATACGGCAGCCGAATATAATCACTTTCTCTCATAGGCTTTAGCTCAACAATTGGTATATCATCATCACCGGCAATACCTCTCGATAAATAATCCTCAAGACTAAAACGATCTTGATCAACCGTTATCATTTTACACATAAATGAACAAAAAAGAACACTTCAAAAAGTTTCAGCCCTCAACACATGCTACTAAGCAACATCGTCGATACACCATAAACGACGGGGGAACGAATCACTCTCGAGACGTACGTAAATCCGACCTTGATCCGACCACACTTGCTTATTCCCATATTTCTCACGCGCTAGGTTCAAAACATCACGTCTTCGCTTCGTCAGATTTTCCGAAACAAAAATACCAGAACGAACTAGTTTCGACTTTCCCTTGAAGACTTTATAAGCGAGGTCTTGACTCTTGAATGTTACAAGCACAGGGCCAATTGCATCCGGTCGATTTGCAGCGTTGTTTAGCTTAAATCTTTTCACTTCAATCAAATCTCCGTTAGATATAGCAAGTTCCATTTTATTTGTCATAACTTCAATGACTACTGACTTCAAATCACTATTGGGAGGTTGTTTAACCCCATTGAACATGAGGCTATTCAATCTAGTTTCTTGCTCATACTCATCCAGCTTTTGCTCAGCCACCTTCATCCGTTCCTCTATAAATGAGCACTGATTTTTCAAATGCTTTAAATCATTTGAAAAAGCAACAAATCTCGGCTCAAATTCAACAACCAACGCTCTGTAAACATCACTTGAAATCGACGAGCTTTGAGCTTTGATTGCGCTAACTGCGTCCTTAGAAAGGGACTGTTTACCTCCAGCAGCTACCAATTTTTCATCTAGTCTCTGATCAATTTTCTGAGCAAGGTTTTCCATAACAGACTGGATTTCTTGTTCCGTAGCCGTAATCCTGGTAATAAGAGCAGTTGATCCCGAAGCTTTCTGTAATGTGGTACTTTCTGACGCATGTCCTTTAAGCTTGTCTTTGCAAATCTCTTTGTAAATATCTGGTTTCAGCGCAAGTTTTTCAAGAGCTATGAAAGTTCTTTCAAGAAGCTATGAAAGTTTTAACCTACAGGAATCAAGTTTCAATTTCAGGATGAGCTCGTTGTAAGGATTTGTAGGGGGTCTTGACCTAATCGGCAGGGAACGCTTCAATATTTTTTCGATCCGATAAGCCTGGTCCTCAGTGAGGTCAAAATGTCAAGCTCTCACCGGATATCTTAGCCCCGAACGATACTCTGTTACAATAGTACAGCTTGAACGATTGCGAAGACGAATCGACAGGAATTTTGTGCTCCTTGGGATCCCAAGTTGTCGGTTAAGGACATTACAGGCACGAGTAGATCAAGGTTCTTTCCAATGCCCAAAACCAGGTTTTTCTGGGGGCTTGAAGTTCGCATGAAAACCCAATAAAAATTATGCAAAATATACTATGGATCCCTGCTTTTCTTTTTGTGATGTCCTACTTCATCCTATTGGGAGAATCTTATCACGGCAAACAGAAGAAAAAGTATAATTATTTATTTGTATTTATTTATTTGAAATAAAATAGACCAACTAGGGTCAAACATTAAAACAATAATACAATGGGACAAAAAAAGTATTTACCTGAACCTGGTTAAAATAGTTGACTGATGTTTCCTAGGACTACCACCCTGGCATTCAAATCTGACATCACACTTGATTTTTTGACATAAAGTCTCAAAGAAGCATAAAGTCTCAGCCCGTCGAAAAACATTCCACATTATGGGCTGAGGCATTTAGCCGAGCGAACTACTTCTCCGGGAAGAAAACGAAGTTCAGTCGTTGTCTTGAACTATTCATGATTTTTTTTTCTTTTTTGAAAACTTCTTCTTATACGGTCCTAGACTATTATCAATAATAATAACAAGTCTGAACAAAATAACAGGTTCGTCCTCAAAGAAGAAATTGTGGGAAATGTAATCAGTTCAATCAATCAATCAATCATTTTTTATTTAAGACCTAGTAGCACTAGGCTAGCACGGACGGGAATTGGAAAAACAAACACTCACTAACAACAGGCTACACATAAAACACAAACTAACAAACAGTAAATACGAAACAAACATAAATCAAGTACAGTTAAAATGTTTAGTGAAATACGGAACGAATGAATTTAGGTATCTTTCAGAAGATTTCGTCGGCGAGGGAACAAGCTCGGGTTTCGGGTCGTTCTTGCTTCGCGTGTTAGGTCCATGAGGGAGTGTATGAAGTCCGGAAGGATAGAGTGTTGAGAGGGTATGTAGGCAGTCGAGTTGAACTGAACATGTTAGCTTCAATGGGAGATTGTAAACGGGTCCTTGTCATTTTGTTTATGACAGGTTTATTCCTTCCCTAACGTAGACCCTGAAGATTGACAGCCTGACGAGGACCCTTGCCCAGAAAGGCCGGAATGTCGCTGATGAAGCATCGGAGCTGACGTATCCGTTTTATGCATTATTGGAATGTATGTTTCAAAGTCAGCTTGGGCTCAAGGAATATTTATTAAATTTTATGCATAACAAGCATTGCCAGGAAGAGCCGAAAAAGTATCTGCTGACTTATCCGAAATAATGAAGACAAACAGAAATTCAGCAGATGATTTTTCGGCTGTTTATCAGGTCTTTCTTGCAATACTTCTTATGCATAATATTTTAACTTTCTCTAAAGCACAATAGATTACATCCCTAGTGTTGCCTGTTATGAAACTTCTGACAGGTAGTAACCAGGTTTTCTTGTTTCAGCCTGATTCAATAAACACGTAAGGCCTTTTTCCGCGACGGAACTGTTGGTCACACCTGGGCCACACACTTCTGAGTGTTTGCCGCGGAAACACAATTGTGCGCCACACAGTCGAGCCACTAGTTGAAACTCGCGGAAACGCCGTTTTGTCATTTTTTGGCGGTAATTTCAAATATATGGAAATAAAAATGAAATTCATGTAAAATCTCAATAAATAGAACTCCAGGCTTATTTCCTTACCATTCCGTAGGCTACAAAAAGTATCCTCACTTTTAAGTCTATATGCTTGAAAAAGTAGTTAGCTCAATTGTTTAGACACTATTTTGCTGCTTAATTTGAATTTCCCGCCAGAATCGAGCCACAAAATCGACAATCACCTCGCCAGTTGTTTGTCAAGTTTGAGCCACAAAGCGAGCCACGAAAATCTTGTTGGTTGCTGAAACACACTAGTGGGCCGCACAAAAGGCCGCGGAAACATACTTTTCGAGCCACAATCGACCCACAAACTGTTTCTGGGAGCACAGGAACGCCTTTAAAGATTTACATTATCACTTTCAGAATTGGTAAGTTTTCCAAATTTGGTGAGCTGGGCTGGCTAGGTAGCCTACTGTTGCATAACTGCTCTACAAAGCCTCTTCCGAAAGAAAAGCCCGTCGGCTGGTTTCAGCGTCCCTAGAGACTTCAAAATTTTGAAGTTGACTTTTTCCTTGTTTCAGCGTCAACACTCAGCACGGTGTAATGGCTGTCCCTACGCTGATGCTCTTCCATAATGGCCGCCCCGTGTCACGTTTTAATGAGTCAGAGTACAATTTGAACGCTTTTGCAAACTTCATAACGAGAACGACCGGTAAGTTTCACCAAAAGTTTCCAACGTAGGAGACTAAAGTTGAGTATGGGTAATGGTCCCTAACGTCGATTCTACGGACGAAGAGATCCTGAACTACAGTTTCATTGTTCTACAAAAAGATTGGTGATGTTCAACCAGAAGGGCAGAGCAAAATAACACTAGGAAGTAGTGCCAAGACTTTACAAAATTGACACACTCGAATAGCAGCGATACTAGCACCACTAGCGATAGAGAACGTCCCTACTAAAACTTATTCAGTCGTTCACCAGCGCTGGCTCCGATAACTTCATATTCTCAACGTAGCAAAAAAATAATGCGGCCTTCATTGTTCCCTTGGTGTGTGCAGACCGCGCCTTTGCTTTACTAGAAATTTCTAAACCCGCAAGTTTTTCTCGCTTTAGATGCCACAGCGTAGTGGGCGACTACTTGTGCAGCAAAAAAATAAAATTCAGAATCGAATTCAACGTATCTCCCTATCCGCATAAAAAGCATCTAATCAATTTCAAATGAAACTTTAACTTAAAAAAAAAATCGGTTACTACCGGATTCCGGACGAATTATATGTCCGGTTGAAAAACGATTGTCATATACAGGCTGAGCGTCTCTTCTTACCCGTAAATCTGTCATCTAAACGGATCCAAACGGATTCCGGACGAACTTGTTGTCCGGGTGGAAAATGCTTTTCAAATAAGTGTTCAGCATGTCTACTTGCCCCTAAAACTGAACATTTAATCAACTTCAAATGAAACTTTTACTTTTAACCAACTATTCGTTTTTTGCTGGATTCCGGGCGAACTACTTGTCGGACGAGAAAATGTTTTGCATATTCGTGTTCAGCATGTCTTCTTACCCCATAATCGGCTTTACTCAAATTTTTGTGATCATTCTGTACTGTTCTGTACTGGTATTCGGCCACTTCTGTTGACTGGTGATCTAAAACGTATTCGCATAAATTATTACCGGTACTGCAAATTTCTCCTATATCTGCCTCGTTCTTACCGGAATACAAAACTGATAAAGAAGTATTGTGCGACAGATATTACTGGTGTTTTCGAAAAATTATGTTCCAAGCTAGCCAGTGAAGCGCCTTATAGGCTAGGGTGTTTTCATCGCCTTATCCGTCTTTTTTCTGTATGTGATTAACTTTGTTTCTTGTTTTCTCTTGTTGTTTTTCTTTTTGTATTTACTCCACTTAACCTCTGTTCTGTAAAGTGGGTGATAAATAAATTATTATTATTATTATTATTACTATCACATTAGCTGTCTAAAAATATTTTGTTTGCCCCTTATTTTGAACCCCCTCCCCCACCCTTAAATATAGGGCTACAGAGAGAGTCATCGTGCTAACAGACGGACAACTTTTACGATGTCATAGGTATCCCTCCACTTACGTTTTGGGATCCCAAAAAGTAGAAAAAAACACAGAAAAAGGTCACACAACGAAAAAACAAATCACAGAGGGAAAATCACATCATAATTAAAAAATGTCAAAGAACAATCCCTTGCAATTCATGGCCGCTCTGATTGCATTTTAATCGTTGACATAGCTCATTTTAGCTTTCGAATTGGGTCAACGATACCGTTTTTTTTGGTCATGTAGGTATTGCGCGTACAGGGAGGAAGACGAAGAAGGTATTATGCAAATTTAGGTAAATCCGTTTAAAGTCGGACCGTATTAACGTAAAACAAAACCAAAGGTTTTCGATGGGATCCCAAAGTGGAATGGTTATTGTAGACTTCCGGCCTCCGGCCAAAACACGTTAGATATTAAAGTTTAACCGAAAAGGGCTGAGACAGGAAAATCAAGTTACCCATCACTTATTCACTTAAATAAGACCCGATGAAAATGCTTTAGTTCTTTGCTCCGCTATTCACGAATAATCGTTTTTCATATAGTGGCATTTCCCTGTCGGATTTATTCGGCGTTAAGCTTTTAGCTTGTCGCCACATGCGCTTGTGCCTGTGTTGTATGCTTGACGAAAACGATTTACGAAAAATAACTATTCACGCAGTTAGCTAACTTCCGCGAGCTGATCACTGGTGTTGTAAGGATGGTCGATTGGCAGGCGAGATTTAATGAAGCTAAGGTTCCTGGGGTGTGGGCTGAAGACATTCTAACACCGTAGGTCCCTACTAGCACCAGGACCAGTCAGGAAACCGGACGTAGGAAACAAGGGAAAGCCTCGGGGAATTCTGTAGCTCAGCCGCAGTCAATCCCGAAATCCCCAATCAAGCTGGTTCACACATCCTAGCAAAGCTGGAATTCACATATCCAATCAAGCCCGAGGCCTACTAGCCGAGATGGACCATTCCATTGGTTATTTTACTGTACGGAACCATTTACAGGAGTACACAACGTGTATATGTAGATAATGTACGACACTGGGCCCTAACTAAAATATATTGATCCTTAACATAAATATAACGTAAGGTAACCGAGGTCTTGCTCCGACCGAAGGTGAAAAAGAATTCTTTTGGCTACGTACTCATTCCGTAGCCAAAATACTTTTAAAGCACAACTCTTACTAGAAATGATCTTTCCACTATGAAATGGATCAGAAAAAACTTTTTTGAAAAGACTATTACTTTCAACATAAAAATTAGCTATTTTCTTGTTAGCGCTTGTCGGCTCTATCCAGCCTTCCTGCTCTCCGACGCGGCGGCTGGGCGCAAAACATTTGAAAAGTGAACCCGCCGTGGTTAAAAAGTGGGAAAACTAAGCAAATAAAAGAAGTCAAAATCAGAAGATGCTCATATGGACAAATGAAGTGGTACAGGCAGTCCTCCTCAGGATATTTAAGCAAAACATGCTGGGCCCATTGTTGACGCTCGAAGCCCTCTCCTCTAATTTGTGTTCTCCGATTGGAAACTTACCTGTCCACGACCCCATCAATGTGATTCTAAATTAGTGAAAATATTTTTCAGTGTTTTGTGATTATTTTATATTTCTTTGTCCTTTTTACTGCACTTACGTCCTTGGGCAGTGCGTCATAAATCCTTCATTCATTCATTCATTCATATCCTTGTGTGAAAGAGTTTTCAGCGGACGTTGAAGATTCCGGGAAACTTTGCGTTGTGTGACAGGCAAAACTCGGCACTGCCGAAAAAGCGCTAAAAATTCGTAGGTACAAAACGAAACGATGGAGAAAGGCGGGGATTTCGGAAGCTTACAATTCCAGAACGGAGCTAGGTAAATTTTAAAAGTCAGAATAAGCAAGAGGGGTCCTTTAATGGAACGGATCAAAGCCTGACCTTGGATTAGCACAGCAGTAATTGGAGCTGGGGGATAAAGACCGAGTGAACTATGTCACGATGCCCGGAAATTAATGATGGCGATGGAAACCGAAGAGAGATATAGAAAAGTAGTTGATAGAGGGAGGAAAGAACTAGGAGGACTATTTCAGAGCAAAGTGCAATGGGAAGTCTCCATAACACTGGCCACTGTTGTATTGATATTAATCTTCCGCGTCATAGGAGAGTTTGCGTTGTGGGGACGGCCGTAGATATTCTGAACGTTTCTACTAGAGCAGATAGAAGAAAATGAAAAAATCCCTTACCACACTGTCAGAAGTTTCATAACAGATTGCGCATAACACTTTCTAGAATAACACCTTTTCAGTTAGAAATAAAGTGTTGTGACCAATTAAGTTTACACTATTTCGTGCCTAGATCTCCAACAACACCTTCAATTGGTAAAAAATACTAACGGGAACGAAAGAAACATAACATATAGACAGAAGCGACCACAAAAACTACAGAGGAATACATTTAGGAAATGCGGTAAGTAAGATTTTTTGTAAAGTGATAGATTTTCGGTTAAAAAATTGGCTAGAAAAAAGTGAGATTTTAAATCCAGCGCAGGCTGGTTTTAGGGAAGGGTTCAGCACGCTTGACCAAATTTTCATATTAAATGTGTTAATTAGAAAGTACACGAGAGGCAAGGGTGGTAAGCTATACGTAGCATTTGTAGACTTGAAAGGAGCATTCGACAATGTGAATAGAAAGTTGTTGATTGAAGTATTGGCAGACTTGGGTCTTCCAAATTTATTTGTAGCTTTGATTGTAGAAATGTACATGAGTATTAAGGTGGTGGTGCGAGTGGCGAAGAAGTTTTCAAGAAGTGTGAAATCTAAGATGGGTGTGAAACAAGGTTGCACTCTTTCGCCAAAATTATTCGCATTATTCATAAATGATGTAGTACAGTTCATGACGGATAGTTCGGCTCCAACGGTGACGGTAGATATCATGTCCCTTTGTACTTTGTTATTTGCTGACGACCTAACACTGGTGGCGGATTCTAGTATCAACCTTCAGAAACTTATAAATATATTAGAGCTATATTTAAAAAAGAAAGAGCTAGCACTGAATGTTAGCAAAACAGCTGTGATGGTGTTTAGAAAAGGTGGTAGATTGAAAGAAGGTGATAAGTTTCAATATGGAGGGAAGAACCTAGAAGTAAAGGAAGAATGGGTGTATTTGGGGTGTAAATTGCGAGCAAAAGGAGGAATATTTGGAAAGCATGTGAAACAGGCGGAGATGAAGGGGAAAAGGTGTGTTAATTTAGTTCTAAGAAGCCATTTGAAAGATATTAATAACATTAAGATACAGAAAGAGGTATTTTACACGAAGGTATTGCCGGTTATGCATTACGCATCAGAAGTTTGGGGGTTTCAAAAGGCAGGTAAGTTGGAGCAGATACAGTTAAATTATTTTAAAAGATCGTTAGGACTGGGTAGTAGGACTAATAGTTTAGTTGTTAGGGGTGACCTAGGTTTAGGAAGTTTAAGAGGTAGGCGTTTAGTGAGTATGGTCAGTTTTTGGGAGAAGATAATTCGTCTCCCACGTGTTAGAATGTTGAAAGCGGCGTATCTGGAGTCACTTAGGGACACAAGTAAGGAGTCATGGGCGTCTCAGGTTAAGAAAATTTTAGATGAGTGCGGGGTCGGTGATAGGTGGAATGAGGGTATTGGTCATGAGTTGGAGTTAGGGACAGTAGCTAGAGAAGTAAAAAGTATACTTCGGGACCAGGAAATTCAGAGGTGGCAGGTTGATAGAGATAGTTCAAAATCGTTAAGGTTTTATACAGAGGCGAAAGAGACATGGGGTGAATGTGTTTATTTTAAAGCGGGTTTAAATAAGGAGGAACTGAAATTATTAATTAGTATGCGTGCTGATATTTTACCCCTGGGGGATAGGAGGAGGTACACGGGTGGGTTGATTGGGAGAATTGGTCCTTACTTCTGCCCGATGTGTGGAGATATGAATGAGTGTGTGCGACATCTTATGTGTGATTGTAGGGAATTGAATGACTTGAGAAGTGAAATATTTGGAGTAAATGAGTGTGATCAGGAATGGATGGAGCAAATGTTTAAGAGTGAGTGTTATGCTACTATAAAGAAAGTGGGTAGATTCCTCAAGCTGTCAATGATGCACAGAGAACATTTTTTGTAGTTTTAGTAGTGGCTAGAAATAAGTTCGTCAATTTTGTTTGTTTTTTCTGATTGTATTGCCATGGCCCTTGGGCTTTTAGTGTAATAAATATCATATCATATCATATCATATCATATAACATCCCAAAGTGTTATCTGTTGAAACCGCGCATCCTGCTGTTGTCGTTATGTACCTTCTGACAGTGTGTATTTTTACCTATTAAAGGTGTTGTTGGAGATCTGGGCACGAAATAGTATAAACTTAATTGGTCATAACATTTTTTTTCTAAGTGAAAAGGTGTTATTCTTGAAAGTGTTATGCGCAATCTGTTATGAAACTTCTGACAGTGCAGAACCCGAATAATTCGGGGCATTCAGTTAAATTATACAAAAAGAAGTTGGTTTTTCAGTTAAACTTTAACGGGACCTGTCTTTAACCTCCCGTCTAGTCAGATTGCGACCGGAATATGAATACTACTAGAAGACTTATCCAAAGAACGTTTTTCTTTCCGGAATTACCGGTTTATACTAGATTCCGGCCGGAACATTTAACTCTGGTAGGAAAGCAAAGCAGATAGATGGATCAGTAGTCTTATCTTCCCTGTAACGACACCAAAGACATTATTGGAACTTAGGAATTTTCGGGATCCCAAAACTTAAGTGGAGGGATACCTATATGACTTCGTAAAAGTTGTCCGTCTGTGTGAGGACTCTTTTGGTCAAGGGAGATGTCAAGTTCGTAGATGGGCTTTGTAGCTCAACATTTACAATGGATAACTATTCATGGATAACTAACTATTCACGTTTGAAAAAAGCAATTGGAGCAAAGCGAATTTACCGCTCTACATCTCTACTCTGACAGCCCTTCTTTCTACCATACGTGTTCCATACCATCTTCTTCAGCGCCAGATACCTACGAATGATAAAGCTGATATTGATTGTTATTATAACCAACTTGTGTTGTGTATGAAAGAGGCAGAAAAAGCTCCGTACCTCGGCAACGTATTCGTAAAAAAACAAAAACCTATCTGGTCAATGGACCCTTGTTTAAAGTCGATAAAAAATAAAGCGAAACGATGGCTACATATATGGAATGAGTGTGGTCGGCCAAGCTTTGGGTGTGTGGCTGATCTCAAACGTAAAACTAAAACCGAATATAAACGTTATCTGAGGTTGGCACGTTATCGCGGGATGGATTTTCCTGTGAGTAGGAAAGATTGGCGAAAAGTGATCAATTCCGACAAGTTAAATGATGACACCATGACAAGTAATTGCCTTACACCATCTGCCTGGTATAAACATTACTCTTCGATTTTTTCGGTGATTAATTATTCCGTGCATTCTGTATATACTCGCTTTGTTATCCCTCTCTTCAGTACTACTCTTTCGCAGCGCCATATAGTGCCCATAACTTTTTCTTCTGTAATTGATGCTGTAAAAAGTCTAAAATCTGATCCAATAGATAGTGGGTATTTCCAAGATGCACATGCCGATTGATTGCCCCCCCCCCCCCCCCCTTATATTTCACCTTCAGCTTCTTCTTCAAATGTGTCTATGTACTGTAGAGTTTTCTGTGTGGTACTGTTTCTTCAATTTTAACAAGACCTAAGGTTTCGATGGGATCCCAAAAATCTAATATTTGATCCAGACAACTTCGCCAGGCTAATCATTAGAGAAAACCAATTTCAGATATATCTATCTTGACGATACTGACCGAAACTTCCTGCTTTACTTCTGCCAAATTTCCGGTTTCGGCCGAATTCCGAGCGAACTACTTGTCCAGCAAAAAAAGAAAATTCAGAATCGGTATCTAGAAAAGAACATCTGATCAATTTCAAATAAAACTTTAGCTTCTAAAAAAAAACCCGGTTACAACCGGATTCCGGACGAATTATATGTCTGGTTAAAAAACGATTGTCATATACAGACTCGGCGTCTCTTCTACCCCTAAATCTGTCATCTAATCAACTTCAAATAAAACTTATTACTTTTAACAAATTTTCCGGTTTTGGCCGGATTCTGGGCGAACTAGTTGTCCGGGTAGAAAATGCTTTTCTAATAAGTGTTCAGCATTTCTACTTGCCCCTAAATCGAACATTTAAGCAACTTCAAATCAAACTTTTACTTTTAACCAACTTCCCGGTTTTTGCCGGATTCCGGACAAACTACTCGTCCGGCGAGAAAATGGTTTTCACCATCATGTTCAGCATGACTTCTTACCCCCAAATTGAACATTTAATCAACTTCAAAAGAAACTTTTACTTTTAACCAACTTTCAGTTTTTGGCCGGATTCCGGGCGAACTACTTGTCGGAAGAGAAAATGTTTTACATATTCGTGCTCAGCATGACTTCTTACCCCATAATCGACTATCACATTAGCTGTTTAAAAATATTTTGTTTGCCCCTTAATTTGAACCCCCACCCCTAAATGTAGGGCTACAGAGCCCATCTACGAACTTGACCTTACCCTTGGTCCAAAGAGTCCTTACACCAAGTTTCATCGAAATATCTCATTCCCTTCGAGAGTTATCGTGCTAACAGACGGACGTACAGACGGACAACTTTTACGATGTCATAGGTATCCCTCCACTTACGTTTTGGGATCCCAAAAAGGGGAAAGTCACCGATTGACTGTTCCTCTTATCGACCTATTACTGTTTCTTGTAACATTAGCAAGGTTTTTGAGTACATCCTTCTACCGTTTTTGAATAAAAATATTAATGAGGGTGAGAACCAAATGGTTTTCGGCATGGGGTGAGTTGTCGGCATGCGCATAGGATTCTGTCTTCTTTACTTCTTGATAATTCTTCCAAGGGAAATGGTCTTTATATTTGTGCTTTGGATCTTTCGAAAGCGTTTGATAGTGTTCTTCATAGTCAGCTCCATTTTTCTCTTTACAATTCTGGGATCAATCTTTCTGTTATTATGCTCCTTAGGTTTTGGTATTCAAATTCTTTTCTTCAACTAAAATCTGCACCAGGCACTATTATAAGGGTACGAAGATAGGCAGGGTGGCGTTCTGTCCAGTGTTGCCAACGCTTGGAAAGAAAAGGTACCAGAAAACGCCAAAAAAATGTACCACTGACCAAGAAATTGTCCCATTTTTTGGCAGTGCATTTAACGGGGTTCGAATTCTAAATGCACCTGGGATAGGAATTTCAAATGCAACCCCAAAAATGACTTGATCGCAACATGTAAGTATCTGCATAATCTAAAAACAAAAAATCAAATCTCCCTCTGCTTGCTCAGTAGGTCAGTTTTCTTCGATATATGTACAACAAAAATAGTTTTGTACCTCATTGTCCCAACTTTTGAAATGTACCAACAAAATTGTGATTGTGCCATATTGTACTAGTAGAGATGAAATGTACCAAGATGGTACAATTGTACCGCTGTTGGCAACACTGTTTCTGTCCCCTACGCTTTTTAAGATTTGTATTTCTAGTGTGTTGGCGAAGATTTCAGGTACTTGCCTTTCTGGTCTTGCGGATGTTTCTTACCTTGCGTATGCTGATGACTTGCTTCTGATTAGCCGTTCCAAAAATGGTCTTTCCTAAATGGTTTCTACAGTTTCTGGTGCTTTTTCTGATATTGGCCTTTCGCTTAATATAGATAAGTGTGAGTTTCTTCACTATAATTGTACTACTGCTACTCCCTTCACTGTAATAATTTCACTATCCCTCTTGTAGATTGTATCCGGTGGCTTGGTATCTCTATTACTAACAATCTTTCGAATTTGCGTCAGCGTACTGTTTCTGATATCAGTAAAAAGATCCAGCTTGGTTATGCAAAGATTGTTGCAAACCTAGGGAAGTATAACAGACGTGCGCTGGCCAAACTTTATTCTACTTTTTGTGATCATTCTGTCCTTTATGCTTCAGGTCTTTTCCCCCTTCTTAAGAAAGGTAATTTAAAAAGAATCCGGATAAATTACTTAAAATTGTGCAAATTTCTTTTGTATCTTCCACCTTGGACAAAAAATCGGATTCTCGTTAGCGAATTTTCAGTTCCTAATATAACTTTAAAGTTGGAGATACTGCACAGAAAACTCTCCGGTCGGCTTATGCGCGCCTATCCCCTCACCACCGTCGTATCCGTTTCTTTCGTTGATTTTGTGTATATTTCTTTTTCTTTTTTTGTGATTCTTTACAGTTATTCCTACTCCACCATATTTACTTCATGTATCGTGTGGGTGACAAATAAACTAAATTAAATTAAATTTAGGGGTGGGGGTTCAGATTAAGGCGCGAACAGATTTTTTTTTTATCAGCTAATGAGATAGTCGATTTAGGGATAAGAAGACATGCTGAACACGAATATGAAAACCATTTTCTCGCCGGACAAGTAATTCGCCAGGAATCCGGCCAAAACTGGAAAGTTTGTGAAAAGTAAACGTTTTTTTAAAGTTAATTAGATGCTGAATTCAGGGGTAAGAAGACATGCTGAATATTTATATGAAAATCATTTTCTACCCGGACATATAGTTGCCCGGAATCTGGCTAGACCGGAAAATTTGTTGAAAGTTAAAAAGTTTTATCTGAAGTCGACTAGATTTTCATATAGGGTTAAGGAGGTACGCTGAATTTGTTTATGAGCTTTGATTTTGCCGAACAAGTAGTTCGGCCTGAATCCGGTCGAAACCGGAGATTTGGCAGAAGTAAGGCAGGAAGATTTGATCAGTTTCGTCGAAGTGGATATGACGCATAGCCTAGGGGTAAACACACACATGCTGAATAAATATCTGAACTGATTTTTTCAGGTGATTAGCCATTCGCCTTCTTCTGTTAGTAAACTTTAATAGTAAAAACGCTCAAGAAGTCTCGGATATCTACAAGACCAAGTTGTCTGGATCAAATATTAAATTTTTGGGATCCCATCGCAACCTTTGCTCTTGTCAATATCGCCGTATTCCAACGACTCGATTTTCTGTTTCTTCTTAGACCTAGTCTGAAATTAAAAACACCCCATAAACATAATACGCCCATTGAATTTCCGGTTTCCACTAGATCGAAAATTTGGAACAAAGGAACTAGTAAATTGCTCGGCAGCTCAAGCTCTAGCCTAAATATCTACCTACCACCAAGAACAAATAATCAGATAGGACCTCCGTGCAGCGACTGTGGATACCTCGACAAACTGAGCGGAGCTAGAGGTACGTAGTCTAGCTTTGAGTTGATAACCGTCTACTTCCGTCTTCGCCGTTGCCCATTGCACGTTGCCCATTGCACGCTGACCCGCTTTGGTGCGCGTCCATAGAGCCAATCGGTTTTGACTTTGAAAGTCTCTTCTGCGCGGCTTCGCAGCGATATTTGTAGACGTAATGAAAGGTGATGTGCCGCGTAGCTCCTAACCTCCGCTCGTTTGCATCGGGCAGGGTACGGGGAAATATTCGACTCCGTATGGTCATATTACAGAGATGGGGAGACGGAGGTTCTATCTGACTGTTTGTTCTTGCGTTTTCTTGCTTGTTCTTGCGTTCTTACGTTTAACACTTTTCGCATAGGAGGCTCGGGAAATGTTTCCCCGTTGCCGCTGCTCCGGATCTGCACTTTGCTGTTTCCATCCCCCCCCCCCCCCCCCGCGGAAGAAGTGTTTCCGGTGTCAATGACCTTGTCAGGGACAGGGGTCACGTGTCGTCTGCGGAAATGATACTCAAGGCTAAAAGTTGGGGTTACGTAACCTAGACTAGCATTGGCTCTTTGCTTACCCTACATTCCTTGATGAACTGGACTTCCGGATCTTTTGGCACTTGTCGTCTGTGGATGTGACACTCTAGACTAAAAGTTGGAGTTACGTAACCTAGACTAGCGTACACGCCCTTCACATACCCTACATCTATCGATGAACTATAGCCTACTGCCGAATCTTTGGCACGTACAGTCTGTGGACAGGCCCGTATCCAGGAATTTATTTCGGGGGGGGGGGGGGTCGCCCGCGGGTCGGACAAAAAATACATAGATCAGAGGGAAAAGCCTATACAAAATGATTATTCTTATATGTTTTTTTTTTTTTTTTTTTGGGGGGGGGGGGGGGGTGTGAACCCCCTAACACCCCCCTCCCCCCTGGATACGGCCCTGTCTGTGGATATGGCCAAGAACAAATAAGCAGTACAACCTCCGTCTCCCGATCACTGTAATACCAGGGACCCATAAATTTCCTGTAATGACTCGCGAGTCATAAATTTCCTGTAATGACTCGCGAGTCATTACAGGAAATTTATGGGTCCTTGGTAATACGACCATGCGTAGTCGAATATATTGCCGATGCCCTGCCCTATGCAAATGAGCGGAGGGTAGGGTCTACGCGGAAGATTATAATACTCTTAATGATTAACGAGCTCGTCGCAGTAGCAGGGTTGCCACATCAAAAATATTTAGAGAGTGACTTTTGGCCCAAAACACAGAGTGAATTGGCAGTGAATCGGGACGTTCACGCCTGCTACAGTCTTTACCTCTCCATGCGCAGCGGCTAAGAGGGAAGTAGACGGGTGTCAACTCAAAGCTCAGCAAGTAGCTCTGCCTCTGCTCAGTCTTGTCGGGTTATCCATAGTCGGTGCATGAAATCAAAGACGGAGGTTCTGTTAGCGTATTTGTTCTTGATATGATACTCGAGGGTAAAAGTTGGAGTTGTGTAACCCAGACCAGCACATACGCATATATGTCTCGATGGCCTGGACCTTCGGTCTTTTGGCACGTGTTTAGGCTAAAATTTCGAGTTGCGTAACCTAGACTAGTATATATGCCCTTCGCATACTCTACATGTCTCGACGGACTTTCCAACTTGCTCTTGACGTTTCTGGACCTGAAGGGGTGGGTAGGGTAGAGAATAATTGAAAGGCTGAAGTTCTGTGAGCGGAAAACTTGTCAAGGCTGTCATAATGGGAGCCTGCTTTGTTCTGTTTGATTAATGGGCTCCTCTGGTCCGGTAGTATATTCAGAGTTATAAATAGGGTAATGGTTCGGGGGGGGGGAGTAGGCTTTGCCGATGTAACTTGACATGGAGCTGACGGATTTTTTTTTTATGTATATATCACGCCGAAACAAATAAATGAAGGAGACGCACTAGCTTTATCTGTACATTTTGTGTTCGAATATATAATAGAGGTATGCTGCTCTGAACGCTTCTCAAAATAAAAACAGTTGAGTATAAATAATAAATTAAGTTAACACTCTCCAATTAAATTCGGTAAATTGTAACACGTCCAGTTAAAGGCCATAATATAAATATTTACGTTCTGAAAAAGCTCTGACAGTGTATGGGAGCTTTTAGCGCTAATGGGGTTAGCAAAATTGTACAACTAACGTTTATACGGGGAAATCCCCTAAAATTGTTTGTCCTCTGTGACTAAGCTCTTCTTGTTCCAGTTGGATTGAATCAGTTGAAGGGGTCATATAAATATTTACGCCATCCCTCGTTAAATTTAACACATTATCAAGCTTCTGACACTACGGGAGCTTTGTGTGCCATTCCGATGCGGCGAAAACAAATTTTTGCTCGAGCATTGTACAACTTCTGTTCATATGGAATACTTCCCCTTAATTTATTTGTCCTCTGTAACTAAGCTCTTCTAGTTCCAGTTGGATTGGGTCAATTGAAGGGGTCATATAAATATTTACGCCATCCCTCGTAACACTGAACACATTATCAAACTTCTGACTCTATGGGAGCTTTTTGTGCCATTCTGTGGCGAATTTTTTTTTTTTACTTAGAGCATTGTACAACTTCTGTTCATGTGGGGAAATTCCCCTTAATTTATCTGTCCCCTGCACTAAGCTCTTCTCGTTCCAGTTGAGCTGAGTCAGTTGAAGGGGTCATATAAATATTTACGCCATCCCTCATAACATAACTTCTGACAATACGGGAGCTTTTTGTGCCATTTCTGAAATTTTTTTTATAGTTTACGCATTGTACAATTTCTGTTCATATGGGAAAATTCCCCTTAATTTATCTGTCCCCTGTTGCCAAGCTCGTCTTATTTCAGGACTGGATCCGGTTTGTCTCCTGAATGTCACGTCGAAGGACTATATTGGTCCTTTAGTGCCAGAAGTGATTGCGGAAACTGATTATGTTTTGTTGCTGTCCTGGTTGTTCCTCAGCTGTGCTTTTATTTGTGCCATCTTTAAAGCCCAGTTCTGGCAGGCGACTGTTGACCGACTGTTATTGAGGTGGCGCGAACAGGACCTGGGCCATGAGCACGTGGAGTGAAACAAAAGGATGGGACGAAGGACCTAGGGGACATTTTCGCGTGGATAGCTCTGGTCCCGTCGAGTTCGACGGGCATTTTCGCGTGGATGCCGTCGATCTTCTTGTCTTTTTCGCGTGTACGGATGAACAGGTGAATGGGCAATCGATGGAGCTCCGAGGGCAGCGTTGAGCTGAACGGGTATATTGTATGAACACCCGCCATATGCTCCCAGCGAGCTGAATGGGCATTTTCGCGTGGACGGAACCGATCTTCCTCAGCCGTTCAACGCCCGATCGGTTTTCTCATTTTCGCGTGGACGGGATCGCCCGTTCAGCTCTCCAGCCACCCAAGCGAAAATGTCCTCTTAATCAGGGGAGGGTTCTGAACCCCAAACGAACATTCTCGATAAAAAATGTGTAGCCTGCAGTCGTACGAAAGGTTACGTGTAATTATATGTAGTAGTACGAAATACGTTCATTTGACGTGCTTCAGACTGGGATGATCCAAAGGATAAATACTCTTTGAGCCTAAGCTCACTGGGAAACATGTATTCAAACAATGGATAACGGATAAATCAGCTAGGCAGCTTTGGCAGCGATATTTCGGCCCTTTTTGGCAAGGGTCCTCGTCAGGCTGTCGAACATCAGGGACAACGTTGGGAAGAAACGAACTTGCAATAAATACTTGAAGGTAGAAGTCCGAAGAAGATTCTGTTATTTTGTTTCAGGTTCGTTTCTATTCAGATGCGTTTACCCATTGTTTGAATATATCATCTTAAGCAGTAGTATCTAGCAGCATCTGGTCTTGCTACAGTAGCATCCAGTCTAGCTACAGTATCATGTAGTTACTGCTGCATGCTACTGAAGCTTACAGCTTCGTGCAACTGATTTTCGAAATTTTTTCATCGACTTAAAGCAAAAGTGAAGCCTAAACTATCCCTTGAATTCTAGTCCATTCAGTTTTGTATCGCGAACTGAAGCGCTAACATTGTTCGGGAATATCTACTATCATGTATGCACAACGTCCGTATGTTATCCATGTGAATAGGAGCTGCGTCGGGTCTACACCTTTTTAAACGGAAATGACCGAGAATTTGGGTTACGCCACCAGCTCTCCTAAAATGGTTATTTTTTTTGTTTTTTTTTTTTAAGATATCACTTAACTTTAGCTAAATTGTGATTTCTTGTAGTCTCCTCATCTTTATTCTCTGAATGAAACCTCTACTGTCTCATAAATATTCCTTCAGCCCAAGCTGACTGCGAATCGAATTTGATGGTGCAAAACGGATAACGTCAGCTGAATTTTATTGGAGCTATATTTCGGCCTTTCTTGGCAAGGGTCCTCTTCAGGCTCAAAACCGCTCAAGCTGGAAAACGAACTTGTGGGAAACACCAACTTGAACTTGTGTTTCCCACAAGTTCGTTTTCCAACTTGAGCGGTTTTGAGGTCCAATACCTCTCTGAATGTTGGAGGCAATGTTCTCATAACTGAGGAAAAAATTCGATGGCTAGGGATTACAATTGGGCAAACTATGCGAAAGGTTTGCGAGGAAGCAGTCAAATCAGCCGCTAAAAGAATCAGATTTGGTTACTGCAAAATTGTGCCGAACCGTTCCAGGTATAGCAGACCTGGGCTTGGGATATTATATACTGCCTTTTGCGCACCGTATGTTAACTTCCTTGCTGGATTGCATTTTATACTTAGAAGAAAGGACCTTCAACGCCTACGCTCGACATACTTCAGATATCTGAGATTTCTTCTCTACCTACCACGGCGCACGCGGAACCGCTACCTGATCCGCCGTTTGTTGCTTTCCGACCCATTGTTGACGCTCGAAGCCCTCTCCTCTAATTTGTGTTCTCCGATTGGAAACTTACCTGTCCACGACCCCATCAATGTGATTATAAATTAGTGAAAATATTTTTGAGTGTTTTGTGATTATTTTATATTTCTTTGTCCTTTTTACTGCACTTACGCCCTTGGGCAGTGCGTCATAAATCCTTCATTCATTCAATAAAATTCAGCTGACGTATCCGTTTTGCACCATCAAATCTACTGTCTCGTTTCTTACCAAGCAGTAGGATGGCTCATCACCATGATTACAAATCCTGTTACCACCCCCCAAACTGAGTGAAATGGCACCCCAAAGTGCAACAATCACACCTAACGTCGCTAAGGCGACTGCGGGTAGTTTCCTCTGAGATCGCAGGGGTTCCGGATCCAGCTTGAGGAAGCAAAGAGAGGCACACAGCAGCAAATATTCCGTTTAGCTCAGGCACAGCTAAGCTAAAACGGTTATTAGTTGTTTGTGTTGTTCGTTGCACAAACGAAGTTGTTGCTGTTGTCGCGCATGCACGGAGGGGAAGTCCTGAATTGAAAAGCTAGAGCAAAATTTTGTCGATGTGTGCATTGTCATAGCCTAGAGAAAACATTTACACACCTATGCTCAGGTAGCGTTCCAGCAACTTATTATTGGTTACGATCGTTACTACTCTTGTTATTATTGCCGTTCCAGAGCCCGCCGTAATAAGTAAATTGGCTCCTCCCACTTATTATTTTCGTTCCACGACTGTTACGATCGTTACAATTTACTTATGATGGTCGCGAGCATCATAAGAGATAATAACTATCGGTTCTGCAGGAACTCCCGTAAGAGCGATGACGTATGTTCGCGTTGTTATTATTTTCGTTCCAGAGAGCGTCATAACTACCACTATACGGCGCTCGCCCTTCCTCTTATCATCGTAACTTGTAATAACTTCACTGGAACGCTACCTCAGTTTCAACAGATGTAAGTTGGCACACTATCTGTTGACATTACATAATTGTCGCGTTTTCGCAGTTATCGTGATATCTTATACCACGGTCAAAAGGCGTTTTTGCAGTTATCCTGGTATCTGATATTCAGATACCACGGTCCGACCGTGGTAACTGATCGTGGTATCTGAAAAGTCATCTCACTTTCATCAAATTTTGTCAAATTGGTGAGAAAGAAGTTTGGCACTTAGTGATGTAACTGGATATCAGTTTTTCTTTTGGGATGACTTCGAAAAGTACAGTTTAGGCAAAAGTCGTTTTTGCAGAGCAACCGTGTATGAGATACCACGGTAACTGCGAAACGACTAATTGCAGATTCAGTTACCGTGGTAACAGATACCATGGTATCTGCAAAAATGCAACTAATATTTCCGTTATGACCTTTTCGTCGTCAGTTTTTTACGCTTAGAGGAGCGTCCAGAAACGCAACAAGTCTCATAACACAGTTTCTGTAAGATTAGCAGATAGCAGACATACACTTGTTGAAACTGAGCATCTTTGTATAATTGAGGAAGTCTGAAATATAATTTGTATAATCGCATTCCGAAACATTACAACTTAAATAAACAGTATTCGAAAACGGACTAAACTGAGTAGCGTCACGCCTATCAGACCTTTTCCTCACTTTCACTCTGAACCACGTTGTAATAAGAGTGGTCAGGGAACTGTTCTAACTGGATATAGTCCACATCTGTACACAAGAGTTCGTCAAACTTGTCCACAAGTTCGGAGAACGTTGGTCTTTCTGTTTGCTTAGAATCCCAGCAGTAGAACATAATATTATAGAGCTCCCGCCGACAGTGTTCCGGCTTCTCGAGGCGATAGCCTTCTCTCACTCGTTTCATGACCTCCCCCGCGGCGAGACCTGGATAAGGCGTTGATCCTGCAGATAGAAAAGCATATTACAGAAAGTGAATGACCAGTCCTAGAGATGTCCAACTCCCTACACTCTCTAGCGTGTTCCACCCTGCTTACCGTAGTTACTATTCATGACATAACGAATCCCGGCTTCTTGGCGTCAAGGCTGGAACGCATTTTTCTATTTTCAGCAAAATATCTTGCCACGCGTTGATCCGACGTCACAGATGTTCGTAGTTCGTAGTTACCACGCTCACTACCCTTCCAAGGGTGGTAAGCAAATAGTTATTATTTCGAGAAGGTTGGAACGGTCGGCCTATTAACTCTTCGCGAGGTTGGAACGAAAATAGTAATTAATAATTGCTATTGTTAGAAGGGTGGAACACGCTCTAAGATCGCTTGGCCCATAAGGATGCTTCGAGATCGCGCCGCTAAATGATACGACGTGCGTACCGATTCCCTGTTTGTAGTCGCGAGTTTGATGGATGTAATCTAGGCACTGCTAATGCTAAGATGCTTCCGATTAACTCCTTGAATAAGGTTTAAGTAGAATTTTCATGAACGTAAATACAAAACATTATGGAAAGCCACTCGTTCATTTTGTAAGCAAACATGTGCATAACAAGTACAGAATCCATGTTACCTTTCTTTTGAAAAGTAATCCGAATTACCGATCTTCAAAATAATAAAAACCAATTTTGCGGCAGGGATAAGTTTCATTAGAATACGCATCAGAGGTCAGTGGGCGGAACGACCGTTGTTGACAGAAAATGTAGATTAAACTGCGGGATTGGCTAGCTATTATGACCGACTTCAATCAAGAAGTTTCTACTTCTGTTTTATTGACTGGGAGAGACATATAACTTTCTTGAAACAAGAGATTTATACAGGAGAGCTGTTTTAATTAGAATAGCTTTTTGTGAGACTTCCCGAAAGTTAGTCACATTTCAAGTCGAAGTTGATTCGGAAGCATCCTCCAGTACCCGGTACGACAATGAGATTCCGAAAGTGCACTACTTGGTTAAAGTTTCTATCTCGACACAACAAGAAACAAGAGCTGTAAGCTCATATGGCACTTGTAAGCATATGTAATAGGTTAGGGTATCAGCTAAGATTTGCGCTGTCTTGAGGAACAGCCGATTACGGGCCTTTCGGATACATAAAAATGTATGGGCCAGTAAAAAAAATATGCCTTGCACTTTGTGGTTACAATGCACAATTTAAGGGGGTCTAGGAATCCATTTTGTAAGCAAAAGCCCTGCTACACAAATGATCATCGGGCCTTGGGTCATGAAAGTATATCATTAGCTCGATTTTTTTTTTTTTTCCATTTTGCGGCTAAGATGCGCCCTTTAAGTGGTTAGCACTGAATTTGGAAGCAAAATAATTGGGACACAGATGATCATGGGCCCTTGGGGATCTTACAGATGTTTTTTTTTTTTTTCAAATGTATAGATTCTAAAAAATGTTTTTCCAGAAGGCCCATAGAAATCACGAAAATGGATCTTTTGGTCAAAAGTATTTTTTCACTTTGCAGTTAAAATACAAACTTTAAGGTGGCTAAAAACTCATTTGTAAGCAAATACTTGAGTTACAAATTATCATGGGCCCTTGGGGATTGTAAAAGTGTTCGTTAGCTCAGAAACACGACATCTTGTCAATTGTCAAGTTTCCTTCCGATCCGACCAACCGTTGAAAAATTATGCATGAAATTCTGGTATCACCGGACTTCCGGGAAACCCCTTCTAATTCTACCCCCCCCCCCTCACAGTGCGCCGATCCGGTCCGTTTCTGTCGTAAATGTCATTACAACTTGTCCTTGTTCTTTCACCAAGCATCATCCCCCCAGAGTTATCGGATCCGGTCCGGACACGAAATGGGACATCCGCGACCCGAGGTCTTTCCGACTGTTAAGTTTCATTGGTGTCCGATGCCCCGTTCGAAAGTTATGCTTGCTTAGCTCTCCTGATTCTAGATTTCACCTCCCTCCCCCCCCCCCCGATGGTCGAATCGGGAAATGACTTTTCTCAAGTCAATCGTCCTGATACGCTTGCCAAGTTTCATCATTCTAGCACATTTGGAAGTACCTTAACCCGTGACAACCGGAAATCCGGGACTACCTTCCACCCATCCGGTTATGACAACGATGTATCTGTGATCTGTGCTTGTTCTTCCCACCAAGTTTCATCCGATCCCTCAACTCCAAGCGTTTCACGATATTCCTGGTACCCCTCCAACTCTCCCCAACAGTTCAGGGATCTGGTCCAGACGTTAAATGGGACATGCGAGGCGTGTGTTCTATCCACCTACCAAGTTTCATTCAGATCCGATAGCCCGTTCGAAAGTTACGCATGTCTTAATTTTCCGGAAGCCCCCTCCCTCCACTCCCCCACGATGGTCGAATAGGGGAAGTGACTATTTCCAAGTCAGTTTGGTGGGGTCCCCGATATGCCTGCCAAGTTTCATCGTCCTAGCACATCTGGAAGTACCCTAACTCGCGATTACCGGACCGACCGACCGACGGAAAAGTTATCGGTATATGGCACTTGGCGGGAAGGCAAGTGCCATAAAAAGGAAGAAAATATTTGTCTAGTATAGGAATACAACGTAAAAAGAAAACAGCCAGAAGGTTTGTCCGTGCTTATTCCTTTTAGTAGATTATTTCAGGATAGTCTTAAAATAATGCTTAAAAGTCCGCCAAAATTTTCAAGAAGAACAGGTGTGACAGCTAGGGTCCGGGAATACAATCAGCTATTCTTGCCGTTCCCTGAGGACTCGTCGGGGAATCGAAGGGAACGACGAGAATAGAGGGAGTCACCCCACGCGGACTCCGCGTATGGAAAACACGGGGAATGCTTACAAAATGGATTTTGTTCTAAAAATAAATATGCAGTCGACAAAATTAGTCTGGATCCACTTTATTTTTGTTTTTTTTTTCTGATTCTTTTTAATTAATTTTACTTTACACCAACACCAGCAAAAATTGATTCCCCTCTAGGTTTTTTTTTTATGATGGTAATGATAGTCGGAGCGTTCCCTGTCTTTGGGCACTCGGGAGAATACGGGGAGTGAGTCCTCGGAACAAACAAAAACGCGGGGACTCCTCAAGTGGAGTCCTCGGGGAACGGCGAGAATACGCCTCTAGTGATGATACTTATCACTAAGTATTAATGTGCCGGCGAGAAAGTAGGACTGATATTGGTTTGAAGTGCTAGGTTTAAAACCAAACTGACCATTCATAACGAAAGAACACAAAGAGCGTGTTCCACCCTTCTAACAATAGTAACTATTAGTAACTATTTTCGTTCCAACCTCGTCAAAAATTACTGCCCTGACCGTTCCAATCTTCTCGAAATAGTAACTATTTGCTTACCATGCTCGGGAGCGTAGTAAGCGTGATAACTACGAATCTCCGTAACGTGATTGGTCCGATTAGACTGAAAAAAAGAAAAAGGCGTTCCAGCCTTGACGCCAAGAAACCAAAAACTGTGACGCCATGCGTAGTAACTACGGTAAGTAGGGTGGAACACGCTCAGAACGAGATTAAGAGAGTTAGTTTCTACGCTGATTACGGTTAGCGGAAGTACAATCGAGATGTTCGAAATCGTGTAAATCCCTCGCTTAACATTTTAAGAGGGATAATTAGCTGATCAATAAAAAAAAACTTGTCGTTTTGTATTATTTCAAATTGGCTCGAGTAGTTTGTCCTGATTGATTGTATTGTTGATTTATCTTGCAGAGACTTCTTCGGTATGAGCAATCGCTGAGCCCCCAAAACATTTTTTTTCTTCTGGCGATTAACTGATTAAGTGATTGCTTAGGTTAGTTCACTATGAGCGTGTTCCACCCTACTTTCCGTAGTTACTACGCATGACGTCACGAATTCTGCCTTTTTGGCGTCAAGGCTGGAACACGTTTTTCTATTATCATCAAAATGTCATCCCAGGGGCTAATCACATCACAGAGATTCGTAGTTACCACGCTTACTACGCTCCCGAGCGTGGTAAGCAAATAGTTACTATTAGTTACTATTTCGAGAAGGTTGGTACCGTCAGCGTAACTTTACACGAGGTTGGAACGAAAATAGTAAATAATAGTTACTATCGTGTTCTTCAAACTGTGCTAACTACATTTTCATAATTTTTGGGCCCAGTTTTGTGTATGCCATCTGCATGAAGAAAGTAGGAACTCAGAAAGTTAAAACTAATCTACCTGTTAGATGGTGCTCATGCCGTCATCTAACACTTAGCACAATTTAACAGAATACCAAATCAGCTATGTTCTTTCAAATGGCATAGTTAACTCAGTTTTAAAATTTGTTTCAGTTAGCACAGTTTTGAAGAACACGGTACTATTGTTAGACGGGTGGAACACGCTCTATGTGTTGTGTTGGTTTGTTGTATTTGCTTTAATGTTCCTTACTCCAATTATTAGATTACAGGTTTGTTTCCTTCCCCGACGTAGACTTGAAGATTGACAGCCTGACGAGGATCCTTGCCAAGAAGGGCCGATATATCGTTGATCAAGCATCGTAGCTGACGTATCCGTTGTATACATTATTTTAATAAATCTAATTATTACATCGTAGGCTAGTGTAAAATGATGGGTAGGGTACTAAAGTCAAAAGTATGGATAAAGTACAGTTGTGTTCGCAATAGTCATTCCTATTGACTACTATTAGCTCTTCCATTACTGCCACATCAGTTAAATGAATCAGCTGAAACCCGATCGCCCATTTTTTAGTTCCAAGGTCAAGCCAGTTGATGGGTGGGTAATCGGAAAGGTCAGTTTTCAACTGAGGGTAACTGAATAAAGGCTCGCTTGTCTTTATATCTGCAAATCAACATTCATTAAATTTCAACTGAAAAGGCAGCTTATTTTTACATCTGACATTTATACACACTGAAATATTTTCACCCGAGTATTTTGTAATTTTTTTAATTTTTTCACCCGAGGCTCTAGTAATAACGTTCAGAATGTGCGCTGCTTGCACGACAACCCAAAATTCACCCAGACGCGGAGCATTTGAATTTTAACAAAAGCCATTTCCAGGGTTAAAGACGCTAAGCTCGGAAAGGAAAATGATGTTAAGATACGTCTTGCAAAAAATCTGCCGTCTTTAGCTTATCTTGCGGCAATGGCTCACCTATAGGCGTATTCTCGTCCGTCCCCGAGGACTCCACTTGAGGAGTCCCCAATTTGTTTGTCCCGGGGACTCACTACCCGTATTCTCGCGAGTCCCCACGGACGGGGAATGCTCCGATTATTGTCACCGTCATAAAAAAGGACTCCCTTTCAGATTCGGAGGGGAATCAATTTTTGCTCGTGTTGGTGCATTGTAAAGTTAATTAAAAACAATCAAAATAAACAAAACCAAAAATGTAGTGGATTCAGACTAATTTCGTCAACTGTATATTTCTTTTTGAACAAAATCTGTTTTGAAAGTATTCCCCATGTTCTAGCCGTTTCTGTACGCGGAGTCCGCGTGGAGTGACTCCCTCTATTCTCGCCGTTCTCTTTATTCCCCGAGGAGTCCTTGGGGAACGGCGAGAATACGCCTTATGTCGTTGGTAAATATTTCAATCATAGAGGGACAAGCACAAAGAGGTACCACAAATCCAAAAGAATAACTTCATTAGAGAACTATCCACTTTTTGATAACTACCTTGAGACGACGATGCGTAAACTAAAAGTTTGTTTTTATCAATGCATTCCGTCAACTCCTTTCATACAATCGACGTTACTCTGCTAGTCAAATGTTTTTAGAAAATGAAATTGAATCTTTTGATGTTATGAGACGGAAAGCGATAGTTAGTTTTGTTGCAAGGTTAGAAGTCTCCGAAAATCCACTTTTAAAGGAAACTCGTGAGAATGCAGAATGCCGTTCCGGCCATTCTTACCGCCTTTTCCGTCGACTGTGCTATTGCCCCGAGCCACCGAATGGATGACATGATTGTATATATTTAGTAAAGAATAGTTTCAAGTTCAAGTTTCAAGTTTTTTTATTTTTCAACTTTCACAAATAAATAAATAAAAAGCAACACTTCCGCGCTGGAGAAAAAACCTATGAGGGTTTGCATTCGCGCGAAAGTCCACATAACTACTTACTTATATAAATAAAAAAATAAAAAATAAATCCAATCTCTCTCAGTCATCAATACTCAACTCCCCCTCCCCCCATTCTTCCCTCCCAACCTCACCTTACCCCCCTTCCCACCCTTCCTCCCCTAACCACCCTACCACCCATAACAAAATTTAACATTTTTGCCCCAGAAAATAATCTTTTAATTTCTTTCTAAACTGAGGTATGTGTTAAAGAATAGTCCTGTGTTAGTGTAATTTCATTATGTGATGTGTAATATCACGAATTATATAAATTGATTCATTGATTGATTGAAATCGATTATCAGTGAACAGCGAAAAAACGAAGTAACGCACTCTTATCGCGTTTTAGTGCTTGTTTAAGTGAATAAGTGATGTGTAATTAGACTTTCGGATCTCAGCCCTATTTGGTTAAACTTTAAGGTTGTTTCTTTCACAGAAGTCAGATTGTGTTACATGAAACAATCTTAATCTTATGTTGGAAAGACTGAATGTTTTACAAGTGACCTTTACCGCGACAAATACACCAGAATATTAAATCTGAATTATCCGTAGAAATCCTGGACTCTAATGTCTGAGCCCCGTAGATAGTCCAGGGTCGAAATGGCTGGGTCTCACGGAGAAAACCATTGGAAATGAAAGACTTATACCCGGGCCCGACTATAGTCACACCTGGTAATGACGCCGGTAATAAGACCATCTTACGCTCGAAACTGGGAAGAAAAGACGCTTAAAACGTAAGATAGTCGAGATGGAAAAATCCATCTTCGCCATTTTGTTTACAGTTTCGTTTACCTTTGAGTGATGATGGTGGTAATATGTCTTGAATTTCTTCGTTCAAGGTGTGATCAGGATCAAACGTAAGAGTGGGTAGTAACCAAAATTAACGAACCAAATTACGTACAAATATGACTGAATGTGGCCCGGGCATTAGCTTAATTGGAAAGACGCCCTTGAGATGGGCTGTTTCATAATTTAGGCCATCATGGGTTCCTCACAGATTCGCGAAATCTGCCACACGCATTCATAGAAAACGGCTCCGAATCTTTCTAAGCTCACTTTCTTCGGGGATTTTTCCGGAGCGATCCGATATTTCCGGAGCAATCCGGAGCGTCGAAGATTTTTCCAGAACGATTCGCTTCGCTTTCCGAGACTAGCAGAGCTCGAGGGAGAGAGATTTCTTTACCAGCGTTGTCTAGGTAAATAGTTGATTTCCTGCACCTTCTACTCTTTTTACGGGTAAAATAATCTCCATGTTTACAATTATCATAGAGAACACGAAATGTCTGATTTCCCCTCAAATTTATAGCGGTGATGTCAGCATTGAAGTGCTTTCGAATTTATTTGGCGAGGAACAGTTCTCAAACGATAAATTTATTTTCCCTGCTTAGCCTACAATCGTTACTGAGAACAAGAAATTCCTCCTTTCCCCTTATATTTCTACCGATTACGTCAGCCTAAAGTGCTTTGCAATTTTAGTTGGTTTTTGTCGCCTAGTTAAACGGAACGATCGAGGATACGCTCGTACAATGCTTCAGGCCAGATAAACCAGCTGTTGCTTCCCAGACGAGATGAAACATCAAAAGTGAGAATATAGAAACGGATCCCCCCCCCGACAACAAATCCTCTCAAGCGCTCTTAGGAATCTGGCGTGGTCGTGGTGGTTAGGCGTGGTTGACAAGTTGTATCCTTGGTGTTGGGGCACTAGACGCACAAAGCTCATTATTTGTTGCTCACAATTATTCGCAAGCGTTTTGCAGCAGCGTGGTTTCTCTTTCTCAAGATGTGTCGTTAAGCAAACTTTCCAGATGGGATGGCCCCTCAAAGTGAGAATATAGAAAGCGAAAAAGTCCCCTCACCCAACAGTAAATCCTCTCGAGCGTTCAGATTCCTTTTGGGAATCCCGTGTTCATTAGGCTTCGTTGATAAGTTGTATACTTGACTTTTAAGGCAATCATTCGCAAGACTAGGCACACAAAGCTGTGTTGCTCAGATTTTGAGCATGATTTCTGTTCCCCGTAATGTGTCCTCCCACAAGATTTTTCCACAAGCACGATCTCCCGGTAATTTTCGTCTCGCCTTTAAAGTTTCTTTACGCTCCCCTAAGCAACTGAAAGGTCATTGAAAGTAAGAAAAAGAACGACTTTAACGAAAGACGAAGAGTTTGCCAAGAGCTCATGCTGAAGCTCCAGTTACAGGTTCTATAGTTTTAGTTGTTGCTTAGGAAGTTATGGTGCCTTTTTGATTTGATCAGAAAGATGTCTTTCTGCGACATAGCAAGCAGTGGGCTACATACTCTTCAGTATGGGAAAAGAATATCGTTGCTTAGTCCAGGCGTGCACTGCTAAACGTCCTTTAGGATATTGTGGTAAAAACAGTAGCGTCGTTGCTGTCCCCCTCGCTTTCCAAGAGGCAGCAGAGCTACCCATGAAAAAACACCTTTAAAACATGGACCCATAAATCTCCTGTAACGACTCGCCATTCAGGGGGCTTGTCATTTCCTATGCATCGGCGTTCTTGCTCAGATAGATATAGATAGCCATCTTCAGTCAGGACTATTCACCATGCCACCAGGTACCTTAGTTGGACAAAAGATCCAAGATACTCTTCCATCACAGAGAATATTCCTAGTTCAGCACAACATCGGCGAAAAATTTTGCCTATCTGGATAGTCGGGTATTTTATCCCAGTGGGTATTTCTCGAACTATCTGACGCTCGGTCAAGAGCGCATCAGAAATCTCTTATAGACAAGCCCCCTGAATGGCGAGTCATTACAGGAAATTTATGGGTCCCTGGTTAAGCCTTATTGACGAGACCCAATACCAAATATGTGTATACATTTTATGCAAAATATGTTTTTAGTAGAGTGTTCCTTGGCACAATCCACTTTTAAGAACGCTGAAGCAGCTTTCGGTTTCCGGTTTTCACCGTTTTCATGGAGCCCATTGCTCATGAATCAGTGCAAGTATGAAGCTCAAACTTGGTACACTTGTGCGTATTGGGGTCTAGTTGTGCCTATTGTTGTTCCCACCAACACACCCAGCCGGTTCATGGGCAAATCGGCCCAGATTGCCCAGTGAATAATGTTCATAAATTGACCACACCTGGACATAGGACGATGAAGTTCCTTGTACTTGTACATTCTAGGGCTGGGAGCTTTCAAATTTGCCCTTTTCCCACGCACCCCGTTCATGGGCAACTGGGCCCAGATTTTCCGTGAGTGAAGTTCGTTACCCGTGACAGAAATCAACAGGTCTCAAGTTGAAACTTGGTAGGTCTGTTAGCATTGGGATCTCTTTTTGTTTTTTACTGGCCCAAAACTCCATCTCCACTTGGTTCAAGGGCAATTGGGCACAGATTGCCCATTTTTTGTGTTTTAAACTTGACTGTAACTGGAGATAAGGCGATGAAATTCCTTTGTGCTTGTGGATCATAGGGTTGGGAATATATATGTGGAGCTGACCCCCCCCCCCCCCCATACCTTCCCGTTCATGGGCAAGTGGGTCCAGATTTCCCATGAGTTAAGTTTGTCTATGACATATCAACGAGTTCAACTCTCTGACATGTCTCAAGTTCAACTCTCTGACATGTCTCAAGTCATGTCATTCTCGAATTGAACATGCGGATTTTGGTGTGACAGCAACAAATAAGACCACGCGGCGTACTTCGATCCTTAAAGGACCCCACTATTTACTGTTCAACTTCCAGTAATTTAAAATAGTTGAATTCTTAAAAAATGGGCTTTTTTTTTTAAAATTACCCACACTTTTGGCTGTTTTAAGCATTTTTCGAGACTCGTTGACTGATGGAAAAACTTCTCGCAGACAACCGTCGACAGCGTGATACGCATCAGAGGTAGCAAAACGCGGCAAGTGAGAAAATCAGCAAGGGTCAAAATCGGGTCACAGGGTTTAAAAACGGATGAAGTGATTACGGGAGTAGGTTGCGTTAGGTAAGACAGGTCCTTTAATGATCAGTTGGAAACTGGACGATTTTGTCATATGATCGATGATATGCCGTTCTTAATGAAGTTGTGGCAAAGGGGGTATCAGGCAATAAAACGATTTGGTATTACTTCACTTGTCATACCTTCCTAATAGGAAAGAGGTTTAAAGGGTAGGACTGGCTATAGGAAGACATTCAGTATTGAAACTGAGGGAGTTCGTGCAAGATCTTGAAGATCTTCTTTGGATTTCTAAATGCGGTTTGTTTATATTAAAAGCTTTTAATCTGGGATGATTTCAAATTAGGTTATTTCAATATTGTTCGGGTTATGGGGATGTGAAATTTCTTGGTTCTAACGCTGTTTGTTTATAAGATGTGATAAACATTTACTTTCACACTCCAAGTCTGAGCGCTTGCGCACTTGTTTAGATCAGTCTCCGTCAACCTATTGTTTACTTTAATTCATAACAGCTCACCTATGTAAAATTTACGTTAAAGAATGCCACGGGGGCCCGGGACAACGTCAATGCTCCCCCCTAGGTTTCTGCGAAATGACGCCTCTGATTAAAAACACACGGGCCATCAAACAATTCTTACCTAAAGTAACTATTTCCCAGAGAAGAACACCGAAGCTCCAGACATCTGATTTGGTCGTGAAAATGTTATCGTAAAGGCTTTCCGGGGCTAGCCACCGGATAGGAAGCCTTCCGTCGGATTTACGTTCGTAAATATGATTGTCCTCCAAGTCTCGCGCAAATCCGAAATCCGCCACCTTACATATCTTTGTTTCTTCTTCAATGAGGACATTTCGAGCAGCTAGGTCTCTGTGGATAATCTGAAAAAAAGAACGAGTTACGCAATATCAAAATTTCGCAAACAAAGTCGAAAACTGGAGTTGCGAGAGCCGAATGCTTGCCTGAACAGCGTTGACAACTTTCAGTCGATCAGAATATTTGCCTCGAATCCAATTCTATTAATGTTCAGATAGAAACCTGGACTTCTTGATCCTAATCCCATAGAGAAAGAGAGAGAAATTTATTAAATAAACAAATAAAACACATCCGTTTGACAACCACTCCAAGAAGTAACCTTCTCCTAGGGGGTGGCATAAAATAAACTGCAATAATGCAGAACAACTACTGAACAAAAAATCAACTTCAATTGTCCTAATCGAGACCACAAAACCAAACCACAAACAAAATTCCCTTCTGCTTCATACCAATTCACTCTCTGTGGACCATGGTCACGACCAGGCATGATTTCATGCATAAAGCTTTCCCATATTAAATAGTGACTTTCGAGCAAGATTACAAAAATACAAGAAGACATCCAAAATATTCGAAAGGAGGAAGCAATTGTATTCGTAAGGAGGAAGTGATAGTATTCGAAAAAAAAAGGTTGTTGCGGCTTATTGTTCCGTTATGGCAAATAAGTTGCGTTTCAACCGCCTTGTTCTCGCCGCGATTTTTAACTCGGTTGCCCTGCCTTACATTTTATATATTGGACCTTTCTGGCGAATGTTAACCAACACTGATAAAAAAAACAAATTCGTTATATTTATTTTGTTTCTGTAAATATCTGCTCCACCTTCCTCCACCCAAAATAGGAAAATAGACGCTACTTACAATATCACTGACCACTGACCCACTTACAGCAGTTGGACAACTTAGACAGAGGTTCAATTATAGCACTGAGCACGAATGAAAGAGCATTCTTCTACAATAGGTTAGTTCTATAGATAGGTAATACTGTCGTAGTGTCTATGTTTGTTTGTTATCCTTTTATAAAAGTGTTCCCTTCTTTTTTTCTTTCCTTATATTCCTACTCCGTCTGTGCCTTGTGCCTTTTGGTGGGTAAAAAATAAAATTATTATAATTTACAATACAAGTCTTTACAAGTCTTTCAAAACTGAATCTGATGACACTGAGCCAGCGAAGACATCAGCTCTTGATGAATTTTGGGATGACTCTGTCGAATTCCGATCATCATTGTGAAATACTTCCAAGTTTTCAAAGCAGTAGACAAGAGAAAAAAACCCGGGGATCAAAAAATCTCAAACACCAATTATTAGAAATGCCTCCAGCTGCTTCGTCGGATCGCTTTCTCAAGTCGTTCGTGCCGTATTTCGTGAAACATTTTAATTCGATAAAACAAAATGACTTCTAATTGTAAATATTTTGAGGTATTGTTGACCTAGGCTAATTGTATATATTGTCATTTTATAATTGTAGATATATAGTTACCGATTAGTTTAATATTTCACGAATTGATGACTTTTTACTTATAGATGTTTGTAGAAGTTTATTTATAATTATATGTATCGTTTAAATGTAACCGCCATAAGTCATATGATAAATCAAAAAGGGTTATTATTTTTGTTGACGTCCTATGCTATTCGTTGTAAAAGAATATTTGGAGAATATAATGAATTTGAATTTTTGAATTTGTCGGGTGCTCTTCTGGCACACAAACGAAAACACGGGGATTTCACTGTGGGAGTCCCCGCGGAACGCTGAAAGTATGCTCAGTCACGGTTTCTGGTTTCCTGGTACTGACCGGACGCCAGTCTGCAAGACAAACAAAAACGCAGGTACCCCACCGTGAGTGTCCCCGGGGAACGGTGAAAGTGCGCTTTCCGTTTTTGATCCAGGTAACTTAGTTTGGATCGCTGGATTAGCATAAATCGACAAACATATCCTAGAACTACGGGCAAGTGGTTTAAGGGGAAGCTTTTGTTTACTGGTGCATCTGCAAAACTCTCATCTGCACCGAGACCCAGACCATGCGAGAGACCCAGTTGACATCCAGTAGAAAGTTCCTGGAAAACTTTTATCTTTCAGAGTTCTTTGTCAGTTTGTTTTCGGTCCTGCTAATTTTGTTTTCTTTTAATAATGATAAATTGATGAGTTAATCTGCCGCAATGCACCCAAAGCAGATAAAAGTTAGCGAAAAGGAGACAGAAGACGGTTTTTGTCGAACATTAGGTATCAAAGAAGTAAGAAAGTGGAGATCGTTGAAGAGATAAATCGGGAGCATTCTGCCATTTGAAATACCTCGATCATCCCATTTAAGTCGCGACTTCAAACCGGGACCGGTGCGATTCAGAAGCATCCTTGTGGGCGAGCTCCAAATCGATTTTAGCCAGAAAATTAGACAAAAGTAAAACATTAAGCTGTTTTATGCTACGGATAAAAAGTGAACACGAACTGAAAACTCAGTTGGTACTTGCAAAGGGTATAGTTTCATGTATAACAGCTAAGGTTCGCGCTGTCATGACTGCACTGTAAGAAGTTTCATAACAGATAACACGAGGATGCGCGGTTTCAACAGATAATGCGTAACAGATAACACTTCGGATGTTATCTGTTCTGTCTGAAAACGTTATGCATGAAATGTTATGCATAACAAGCTTTGTTAGGAAGAGCCAAAAAAGCATCTACTGACTTTATTCCTTATCGTCATGATGTCGGAAAACTCAGCAGATACTTTTTGGCAGTATTTCGGTTCTTCCTGATGGTAATGCTTATTATGCATAACACTTTGATACACAACAGATAACATCTGAAGTGTTATCTGTTACGCATTATATGTTGAGACCGCGCATCCTCGTGTTCTCTGTTATGAAACTTCTGACAGTGTGGCTGGCTCTTTCGAGAGCTCCTCGAATTCCATCAGGGTAGGCTAGCTGGATAAGATTTGGATCTGCAGATTGTCTAAGTACTATGGCATCTCCGGCTCACCAAGTTCTACCCCCCCCCCCCCCCCCCATGTCGCCCGATCCGAGAAAGTTCGGTGACCTCTTCCACCTCCACAACCGTGTTCAGGTGCTCGTCGGTGTAGCATCTACACTGTCAGAAGTTTCATGACAGATAACACGAGGGTGCGCGGTTTCAATAGATAATGCGTAACAGATAACACTTCTTATGTTATCTGTTGTGTTTGAAAACGTTATGCATGAAATGTTATGCATAACAAGCTTTGTTAGGAAGAGCCAAAAAAGCATCTACTGACTTTATTCCTTATCGTCATGATGTCGGAAAACTCAGCAGATACTTTTTGGTGGTTTTTCGGTTCTTCCTGATGATAACGCTTATTATGCATAACATTTTGAAATACAACAGACAACATCCGAAGTGTTATCTGTTACGCATTGTCTGCTGAAACCGCGCATCCTCGTATTATCTGTCATGAAACTTCTGACAGTGTAGAGCACTTGCTCTACCATCCGTCAGGTTTCACTCGAATCAGAGCACTTTCGGAAAATTTCGGCCCTCCTTCCAACTCTCCCCACTTAGGTCGGATCCTAACTGGACAGATAAATGTCAAATCTAGAGCATTCGCTCACACTGCCATCAAGCTTCGCTCGAACTGGAGCACTTTTCCCCCATGTAACACCTTCCCATCTATAGATCAGCGTATTGTCAGAAGGGGTTACAGAATAAACCCATGATGATGCAGGATCTCGGGAATAAGAATGGACGAAAAGACTATGAAAGTAGGGTGAATTAGAATCGTAGGTTCGACAGGGCCTTTAACGTATCCAAGCAAACTGTAAATCCGTGTCCCCCCCCCCCCTCCAAAAAGCTTTCTGCAGTTTCTCCCTGCGCAGCTTAGAAAACCCCCTTCTAGCCCATGTATTCAGGGGGAGCTTTGATATAACCGAAATCATTCATTGCGAAAGAGACGGGAAAAAGCTACAGGTAGAGGGGCGTGAACTACGCATCCATTCAAAACCTCTATTCAATATAGAAACACTAGGAATGCGATATCACAAAGCTTAGCACTGACGGAAAATTTAGACGAAACAAATAACAAATCCCTTTTAGAAGGCGGTGTAAATTGAGCAATTATCCGGCAAACAAAAAACGAAAAATCTGACAGCTTATGGATCGTTTTCTTGCAGTATAAGGCAAACAACTTTCGGACCCCAGCGGTCATTTTCTCTATGGGTATGAGAATATATGTATATATTCATATATTTATTCTCTAGAAACAAAGGAAAAATAATCTAGATAGGACAATGTATAAAAAAATACTTTGGCTAAATGTAAGCGATGTAAATGTAATGAGTGTTTGGTGGTGCATTATTCTTCTTGTTCTTGTACTGCGTAGTGTTAGCTATCTTGTTGTGACTTTAATTTAAAAGTCGACCGGACCTTGAAAATGTGCCAGAATATTTTTTCAAGAGGAAATTATACAGTTTTGTCCTTACAAGAAGGGATGAAACTTTTACAAAGCCTTTATATATGTGTTTGCACTTTTTGCATTCATGACGATCAAAGAATTTTTTTTCATTTCCTGATTTAGAGAATGCAGTTTTTACGCAGAAATCCCTCAGGCTATGTCCTACTTTGAGGTCCAGTTTAAACTAAACAGTTCTTGGGCTCTCGGCAAGCTGTAGAACATTAAGGTTTCGACGCTTTCACGATAACCTCTCATCCATTCATCAGCCGTGTTGCATGCTGTCTCTAAGGTAGGGTCCACCCGCGGATGATTCCGCGGGTCACTCAGGATGATTCCAGGATGATTCCATATATTTACTTTCTATTCTTATCGTTTTTTATAAGATGTAGGTATCCCTTCAGCCCAAGCTGACAGCAGAAAATGTTCGACACCTGAGATACATTCCAGCGACATTTCGACCCTTGTTTGCAAGGGTCTTACAAGGGTCCCCGTCAGGCTGTAACCAGATTGCACGTCCGTTCTTATAGCTGGAGCCTAACCAGTCCTTCTGCTATGCCAAATAGAGCCGAAACGAATGAATGTATTTTATTATCCCACTGCACTAGACATAGTTAAAAAAGCGGAGCATAGAAAAGAAAAAGGAGAAAATATCTCTAGAACATGTATCAGCTGACTCATCCGGTTAGAGTGATGTACAACTACCATAACGGAGTGGATTTTGTAACTGAAATTTCAAACGATAGAACTCGTAAGGTTTTTCCCTTTCTTGGCAAAAACCAGGGTAACAAAAAAACAAGACCAAAGGTTTCGATGGGATCCCAAAAATTTTAATGTTTATCAGACTTCTTGACACAGACAATCGAATCTTGTACATTTCCAAGTCTTCGCTAGACCCCTTTAACATGTTTGCGTATTGTGCATTCTAACCCCTTTAACATAACCACGCTGATTTTCTCACTTGCCGTGTTTTGCTACCGTCGATGTGTATCACGCTGTCGACAGTTGTCTGCAAGAAGTTTTTCCATCAGAAAAACCGGTTATGTCAACGGGTCTCGGAAAAGGCTTAAAACAGCCAAAAGTGTGGGTTATTTGCTGAAAGCACAGCCTAGTTTTAAGGTATTCAAATATTTTAAAATACTGTAAGTTGAAGAGTAAATAGTGCGAGGGGTCGGAGTGCGGAAAATCTCAAACGTTTGGAAACTCTTGCGAAACATTCTGGAAACGACATCTGTAAGTGCTTTCAAAAAGCTCCCAAGTCTCTTTTATTTCGCTGAAGTCCCATGACGGAATGGACTCCCATCTATTCTTTACTTCAGGTTCGTAAAAACCGTTAGTTTTTTTCGCAGACAATGGATTGCAAGCGCGGTCCCTTTATGATGAATGAATGAATGTATTGATAAAAAAAAGCCCCTCTGGCCCTGGCATGCCAAGTTTCCTCGTACTAGCTCACGTGGAAGTGCAAAAACTAGTAAAACTGGAACAGACATTATGATTGCTAAAGACAATTGCTATGCGAAACAAGAGCTGAAAGCTCATATGGCACTTGTATGAACAGTTAGCATGTTTGTCGGATACGGTTTGCAGTTCTCAAGGCTGCATCTCTCACCCGATATTCATTTCATCAGAAAATCGGCTTGATCTACTAAATCTGAAATGGTTATGGATAACTGTTTCTCCCACAACGATGATCGGATCTGGGGAGGGACTATTTTTAAGCCAATCTGATAGAGTCCCTAACTTGCCTGCCAAGTTTCATGATCATAGCACATTAGGAAGTACCCCAGCTCGTGATGACCAGAATTGTGGAAAACCCTCTCAAACTCCCCCAACTGTGACAAGATCCGGTCCCGTTTTGTCAGTATTGTCTCTACGGCTTATGCTTGTTCTTTCCTCCAAGTCCCATCCCGATCTCTCGATTCCAAGCGTTTCACGAGATTTCTTGCACCCCCCCTCCAGCCCCCCCCCCCCCCCCCAGTTATTGGATTCGTCCCGAACTTGAGATTGATCATCTGAGATACTTGTTCTTGACACTTGTCAGTTTCATTCACGTCCGATCACCCGTTCTTAAGTTATGCATGTCACTAGATGCTGGATTACCCATCCCTCCACTCCCCCCAACATCACCGTATCGCGAAAGGAACTATTTTCAGTACCCTAACTCGTGATCACCGCGGAAATCCAAGAAACCCCCTACGACACCCTCCACTGCGACACGATCCGGTCCTATTTTGGCAATAAAGTATCTAGGGTTAATGCTCCTTCTTCTCTTCAAGTTCCATCCCGATCCCTCGACCCTAAGTGTTTCAAAAGATTTCCGGTCCCCCCTCTACCTCCCACCCCCAGTTATCGGATTCGGGCCAGATTTGAAATTGAAAATCTGAGACACTTGTTCTTCACACTTGTCAAGTTTCATGCATGTCCGATTACCCGTTCCAAAGTTATGTATGTTTCTAGTTTCCGGATTCCCCATCCCTCCACTTCCCCCGCGATGGCTGGATCGGGGAAGTGATTATTTCCAAGTTAACCTGGTCGGTTACTTCATGTGCCTTCCAAGTTTTATTGTCCTAGCTTATGTGGAAGCGTTTCAGGAGATTTCCGGTGCCCCCCTCCAGCCCCCCCACAGGTATCGAATCTGGTACGCAATTGAAACTGAATATCCGAAACACTTGTTCTTGACACATGTCAAGTTTCACGCATGTCCGATTACCCTTTCCAAAATTATGCATGTTAATAGTTTCTGGATTTCCCATCCCTCAAACCCCCCCACTATGATCGGATCTGGAAGTGATTATTTCCAAGTTAATCTGGTCGGTTCCCTGATATGCCTGTCAAGTTTCATTGTTCTAGCTTATGTGGAAGCGTTTCACGAGATTTGTTTAGTTTAAGTTTAGTTACCATCAGAGAAAAATAGCTCTAGTTATTTTGTCCTGGTTATTTTGCTTTGGTTAGCATTTAGCATCCGTTTGACCACTTGGTCTTACTTTAATCTTTAAACCGTATCTGTTCCAGCATTCGCTTCTGAATACATCAAAGCGTAGCCCCGTGGTAGAGCGCTGGACCTAAGCCACAGAGGTCGTTGGATCGATAACGCATTTGGACATCCGCTCTATTGCTACCCTTTTGCTACCGTTGTTCCTAGTTTCCGGACTCCCGGATCTGGGGAAAGTCGGTTTGGGGAAGTTATTATTTGTAAGTTAATCTGGTCGGGTCCCTGATATGCCTGCGAAGTTCCATCGTCCTAGCTTGTGTCGAAGTGCCCGAACTAGAAAAACCTGGACCGACCGCCCGACCGACAGACCGACGGACGGACAGAAATTGCGATCGCTATATGGCACTTGGCCGGAGGGCAAGTGCCATAAAAACTATTCATGCCGTTGATGCTTTAAAGGACCCGTCATACCTATAATGTCCTACTTCCGTAACTGCGTTCATTAATGCTTAAACCCGGAGAGCCAAATTTCATATGTTACTTTCTGGACCCGCTAACGACACCTCACTAATCTTTGCACTTGACACGATTCACTGGTTTCCGTGCGAATTATGCTCCCGACGAGTGTTCGGGTATCTTGATCTTGATGCGTAAGGATTTTCTGAATTTTGCCGAATTTCCGCTAGAAGTCAATGGGTCTAGAAAAAGGCTTAAATAGCCAAAGCCGAGGAGCTTAGTCTTATGGAGCTCTCAGATAATTTTTAATAATGGAACGTAAACAGTAAATAGTGCGAAGTGTGCCTCAAAGACAGTTCTATGGTCAAGAAACTGTTTTGAAATATTCTGGCAATGCAACCTGATAGGGCTTTCAGAAAGCTCCCAAGTTGACTGATGACTGATGATCCATTCTTTAGCCCAGTTGAGCAACATCTGTCAGCATGTTCGGTTGTATCGCAGCCTATAGACTGTCAACTGCAACTGGCTAGTCTGCCATGACCAGCACGTCTACTTTACGTGTCAAGTCGAACAGAGTAAGTGCCACCAGAGAATCCTAAGACACGTGTCCATGGGTTTTCTCGGGTTTTCCGTTCAACGAGACGAATTAAGTGACGATTTCGAAGAATGACGAGGTTATCCTAATTTTAAAAGCAAGAGCTGTAAGTTCGTCCGACTCAATCTTTTAGGGTAGATAGCATGTACATCAGCTAAGGTCTAAGGTTCTTACCAGTGGCTCCTGAGTGGCTCTTCCCAGAACCCCCTCTAGCTTCCCCGAAAAATATTGTTGTCTTGCATGTCAAGTTCCGTTCAGATATCCCCACCCTAAATGTCTCAGAAGTTCTAACAGTGCCCCACTCTAACTGCCTCCACAGTAGCCGAGTCCTATATATACGGACCCGTATCTGAACATCATGACATATGACCTTACACAAACTGTTCTCTTCAAGTGGCACGCAGATGTTCTGCACTGTGCTGGTAAGACGCAAAGTTAAAGGGGCACCGTCCTCTTTCCTATAGTTAAGTCCTGCAGGTTACTTAAAGGTTAGGACCTGTAAATCATATATCTAGGACGCCTGCTCTTGCCATCTGTAACGTCCCACTGAATCAGTTCCAGAATCATGCCTGTCAGCAGAATCGGGACAGACCAACGGACATTACTATCGTTACATGAAATCCAGCAAATCGCTATATAAAACTGCTAAACCAAACACGAAAGGCCCTTCACGGCGTTGATGCTCTGAAGAGAGTTCGATTGTCAGCAAACGCCTTCGAAACATTCTGACAATGACAATTGTAAGGGCTTTAGAAAGCTCCCAGTCTCTTCCATTTCTGTTGCTTCTTTTCCTTACTCCAGGTTTCACAATAACTGTCAGCAAGTTGGTTGTTTCGCAACCCACGGATTGTCAACTCGGGAACGTCATGCCTGTTTTAGTAGAATCGGGACAGAACGACGGGCATTATTATCGTTACATAAAATCCATCGAATCGCTATATTAAACTGCTAAACCAAAAATGAAAGGCTCTTTATGGCGTTGATGCTTTGAAGAGAGTTCGATTGTCAGGAAACGCCTTCGAAACATTCTGACAATGACAATTGTAAGGGCTTTAGAAAGCTCCCAGTCTCTTCCATTTCTGTTGCTTCTTTTCCTACTCCAGGTTTCACAATAACTGTCAGCAAGTTGGTTGTTTCGCGACCCACGGATTGTCAAAGAAGGAACGTGGCGTGATTGGTCTGCCACGATCAGCGTCTAATAAACTTCATGTGTCCAGTCAAGCGAGTGGGCGGCTTTAAGAAATCCTAAGACATGGATTTCAGGGTTTCTAGAACTATTCGGGGACATTCTCAGCTTTGCAAGCCAACTACTTACAAGTCCGTCAGACAGCAAAACTGATTAGTTATTGGTGAGGTCTGCCTGACTGAATTCCCTCACCGCTCCAGGCAAGCCAGTAAAATATAGTAGTCAAGACGGGAGAAATGAAATAAAACCTTTCGAGAGAGCGAGTATAGAGCGTGTTCCATCCTACTTACCGTAGTTACTACGCATGACGTCACAAATTCTTCCGTTCTGTCGTCAAGGCTGGAACGATTTTTCTATTTTCCAGCAGAATGTCATGCCACGAGCGAATCCGACCAATCAAGTGACAGAGATCCGTAGTTACTACGCTTGCTACGCTCCCGAGCGTGGTAAGCAAATAGTTACTATTAGTTACTATTTCGAAAAGGCTGGAACGGTCAGCGTAGTAACTTTTCGTGAGGTTGGAACGGATTTAGTAACTAATGGTTACTATTGGTACGAGGATGGAACACGCTCATAGTATGACACGTCACCGTTGGAGGGTTTTCACGAGATCTCGGAATCAGTTTCCGGCGAGCGAAGCGGATCGCGAAAACTGTGGGAAAGCGATTCCTGGAATCACTTTCAACTTTCCAACTGGACCGATCGCGGAAACGCATCGAAAGCTGATATCGCCGGGGAAGTACTGAATTACAAACTTTTTCGACTAAATATGGTTCACTTAACAGTTCTTTGACTCTCAGATCGTCGGTGTCAAGCGTAAACCACGTATCTCCCTTTTTCAAAGTTTTTCAGGAGGTGAAAAAAACATAATAACTTTTTCTCGTTAGTAGTACAGCCCCCTATGTTAATGCGAGATACGTGGTTTTCATGTTGGTTGTATCTCCCAAACTATGAGTCGGAGGCTGTCGCGATACGCACTGTTCGACGCAGAACTTTTCGGCGAGTAGAACTGCGTCAAAAAGTGGAAATCGCAAACCTGACCAGATACGTGGTTTCTGCTTGACACCGACGATATATTCCATCGAAGTCACCTTCATAACGCTTGCCATTTTTCTATATTTACTAGTGATACTTGCACTGTTTTTTTTCCACACCGTTGAAATTCCCGCCGAAACATTCAACTTTCCGCGGAGCTTTCCACTAACCTTGTGGAATCACTTTCCGGGAAAGCTGCTTCGGTTTCTAAAGCGCGAAAACCGGTGTGGAAAGTTCGACAACTTTCCGAAGTAGCGCGAAAACCACTGGAAAGTAATTCCGACTTTGCTTTCCAGCTCGCGAAAACTCTCCTCATATTTTAGTTAGGGTAGAGCCTTTTCTAAGTATAAGTCTGCTCATTTATACATGGACATTCTACAACAGTTATGTAGTTGAAAAAAAAGAAGGTTACTGATCTACACTTGCATATTTGAGTGGAGGAGAGATTTAAAAAAGTGATAATTACAGTCGTGGTTTATAAACAAAAATAAATTCGGACTTTCGCTACGTTTACTTTAGTTCCAATCGCATTGTCTAGCACCGCCAACGCATCTTTAATTATACTTGTCTTGAGCTACTTCTCATTAAGCTAATCCAAGCAAATTGCATCAAGATAATATTTCGATAAAGGTACCAGGTTTAAAGTTTTTAAATTATTAAAACATCCGTTTTGTAGGTTTGATATGAGATAGAAGGAAAGCAATGGCAGCTCTTCCTTGAATGTAGAAAGTACTTGCTCGAGACAGCACGGTTAGAAGTAAGAGTGTAATTCTTGTGTTTAGTGGGAGGTCCCCTGTAAGCTGTACTTCCGGTGGGAGTCGATCCCTCCTGGGTCCTCCAGTGCCATGAAATTGTTTAGTGTATATATGAAGAAGTTAAAGGACACCTGAATGAAGAGTACCAAGTATCATCCCCATCTGTAGGACTTCCGTTAACATTGCCTGCAGAAAACCCAATCCAAATACGAAATAGTGTTTCCAAACTATGATTTTTGCTCCATTTTGCATCTGTCCTTATTTCAGTACCGAACAATTTCAGAAATGAACAAATGTCTCCAATCAACCCTTCTTCTGGAATATTTTTTAACCAGTTACGCCCAAAAGTATATCTAGAAGAAATTCCAAGACGATCCGGCCAGCGCTGTACAAGATTTGAATGAATTGCGCTCTTTTTCTTGGAGTCTGCATGTGTAAACCTCGAGAAACAAACATCCCTATTTTGAAAACGTCACGCTCAGGAGAAGAATGCTCTCCGTGGCCATGTCTGTAAATGCATTCTCCAAGTGTCCTTTAATAAACTGAAATCGAACAGTAGTGCGAACCGAAAGGACCTACCTTTCAGCTGATACCAGCGGTCCGGCCCAAAAGCTGACTCGAACACAGAAGTCCCTAACACATGACGCATGAAACTCATCTTTTGATTCAAGTTTGAATTGTTGAATCTCTGAGCATATCCAAATTTTCGAGATTAAGAAACTGAGTTCGAAGGCACTGGGTTTTCCGGCACCAAAATGCACTTAAAGTTCGTGTGAAACAATGGACATGACAGCCCTAACCTAATCTTCAGCCCCTCCTTGACCCACAGGCCACGCCTACTCGCTCCTGTGAGTCGCCATCGGTAGAGCATGAAACACCAGCACCAGCATGTCAGGCATGAGCCATTCTTCTCCTATAGATAGTAACCAATTTTCAAAGAAGAACGGAAATAACAAGGAAAGAAGAAACTGCTAATATTCGCATGGATGAATTTCGGTTGGAACTCAAAGCTCATAGATATTATACTGCCATTATTCAATGATGATTCACTAAGATCGTGGAAGGAAATCAAGAGTCCCGGAGTCACCAAACGACATCGAGGTGGTGACCAAAGGGGTTAGCCACTTACTAGCTGCAACCTAAAGGTGGTGAATGTATGTGCGCTTTGTTCAGTATTTTTGGCACTTTTGGGGCTGTTTTTTTTAGGTTTTTCTTGGGAGTTGGTTGTAAGAAGCAACAACGTTTCTTGTGGCCCTCTTTGATTTAATGATCTTTGAAGAAAAACCAAATTAGATTCAGACGAAAATGATTACAGTGATCACATACTGTCGCAACGAAAAAATCGCACTTCGGTGACTTTTTTTCCGATCACAAGGTCTAAATTATCGAGGTCTACACCTCCCCCCCCCTCCGGAACTCCCTCCAGGTCCCAAAATACCCCTAGCAAAAACTCCTGGGTAACAAATCTCCCGCCCCCCCCCCCCCCCCCCCCCGAATGCAAATATATAGGAAATTAGAAAATCTTATTAAGAACTCAACCCTGAAGCTTATACATAGCTCCATTCTTGAACCCTATATTGGGTACGGGTGCTTGGTATGGGCCAGTGACTTCATAAGTAATTACAAAAGGATTCAAATAGTGCAAAACAAAGCAATGAGAGTACTCGGTGAATTGCACCAGTATGAAAATACTGTTGTGTGTTATAAAAAGCTTGGTGTTCTGAATGTTGGACAACAGCGTGACTACCAGCTATCAGTTTTTGTATTTCAGTGTTTAAATAAGTTGTCCCCTGAGTACATCTGGAATATGTTTTCCCAGAATTCTTTTTACCATGAATATGCTACCAGAAATGGTGACCATCTGGTCCATGAAATCCGACACTCAACGAGGTCAGGCTTCGCTATTAGAAACATCGCTGTTTCAGTGTGGAATGGTCTTCCGGATAGTATTAGAGCGCCGGTAACTTAATTTTGTTTAAAAAAGTTAAAGAAACTTTTTATTGAAAAAGGTGGTTGAATTTTGTGGGTATTTTATTTTTTTGCATATTTATTATTATTTGGCCAGATTGTTTTTTGTAGTATTATACGTTGGGCCAATTTGTTTGCATTTATTTCATTTTATACTCTCCGATCTTGGAGGTCAATAAAATATTTGAATTTGAATTTGAATCTGAATCTGCAGTTTTGACTGCAAGGACTTTAGGATTTTCCCTAGAGACGCGATTTATATGTACACGCGTGACTGCGGCGATCGCTGGCAGACCGCCTCTGTATATACTTTTCATAAAAAAAAATTTATAGTTATGAAAACTGGGTGAGGGTGGGGGCGCCAGGGTTTTTTTTGTTACCGGAGTAGGGGGGTGGGTGGGTCCTGGGGGTATTTTGGTGGGAGCCCAAACGGATCTTTCAAATGTCTGCTTATCAACAGTCTGCTTATCCATGTATTATTATTAATTTCCGTGACATGGGGATGTGAACTGGTTAGATGAATTTGCCTTCCGGCGGTATCACTGTTCCTCTGGCCGGCTCCTACCAGACTATTGTAGTGGTTTGCGAACTCTGTTCAGAAGCCCCTCGGTAGCTCAAATGGTAGAGCGCCTGCCTTGTAAGCAGATGGTCCTTGGGTTCAAATCCCGGCTAAGGAGCATTTTTGTCTTTCAGTTCACTACTTATAAAGTATCAACAGCATTGGCTCAGCTTACTGTCACACAGAAGTGAGTGTGCTGAAAAAGTATTTAGTATTTAGAAGTATAACCCGATGAAAAATTTGTAGCCTGCGTAGCTGTATGGTAGTTATACGAAAAAGTTGCATGTAATACTCTGTAATAGTAAAGAATACTATCATTTAATGTGCCTCAGACTAGTCAAATCTTAAGTAGTAGTATCCAGTAGCATCCTGTCTGGCCATAGTAGCATCCAGTCTTGCTAATAGTAGTGTGCAGTAACACGGTAGCCTTGAAGCGGAAGAATGTAGTAGCATCAGTTAGTACTGCATGCTACTTTCTCGTACAACTTCCTACTACTACACTGAGATGAATTTTTCATCGGGAAACGCTCCCTGGAAATAGAGCAACTTCAATAAGTCTCGAATGTAATCTCTTTTTTTTGGAATTCGCATTCTCTACGGTTGGCATTCCAAAGTTCGCAATATTGCTAGAAGCCTGGCTTCTTATTAAGTTTACACAAACACTTTTTAAGACTCTTTTGGGATATTCGTTCTGAAAACATTTTCCTCGTCATTCCCCAGAGAGGGGAAAGCACAAGGATTACAAGGTATTCAGGAGCTGAGTATCGACTCCTGACCTCAAGTCGACGGTGGAGAGAGCTAATCCTTTCCTTAACTAACCCCGAAATGTCCAAGCAGAAGTCCGTGCTCAGGAAATATAACCTTTGAGGATATTAATCCGGATTTCCTTGGGTAAGTACAAGATTTGTCCTCCATTGATATATAAATTAGTCCTGTCAGTCCCTAAATCAGTGACTAAATGCCAGTAAGAAGCGACGAGATGGAACTTTGCATGCAAGCTTAAGACTAATGAGTAGCGTCTGACCTTAGCTGCAGTATTGAAAAAAGGCTTAAGATCAAAGGACAGTTCCCAGAACGCAAGCTGTCTTTAAAGCCCCTGTCCAATTTCAGACTCCACAATCCAATCTTCAGCTTTTGCCTAGTACCAATTCGTCTTTTCCGCGGGATGTCCGCAAGAACGACACCAGAGTTCAAAGCATCCAACATTTCTGTCCTGCCTAGCAACACCATTCGTGTAAGGGAGGGAATCAAACGAAGGGACAATCAAAATGAAAGGAGACATTCCGAGGGTGTGAAAGGAAACCACTGACGAGCTGAAAATCAAAGATCGCAAATGCACCTCTGCTAACTATTCAATGACCAATCGCGATGTTCTTGGAAACGACTTCGGAGTCACAGATTGGTGTAGCATAAAAGGAGATGAGAAAGAGGATAGACTCTGCCATTGAAAACATGAAGGAAGTGAAATTATTTGCAGATTTGTCGTTACTTATGGAATGAGTGGAAGGAGTTTCACGAGCTAAATAGAAGAATAGAGTACCTTGAGGGCAAAATGAAAGCGGTCCTCGCCTGACTTGTCTGCATGGCAATTCACTCTTCATCAAAGCTATTTCGATTTTGCCTTTGTTTCTGGAACTTTAGTTGAAGAAATATAAATTGCTAGTTTGTAGAGAATTTAAATTAGATCTCGTCTTCTGCGCTTCTTCTACGTAGTAATTCATTATCCATCAAGCTATTCAGCTTCATGGACTGTAACTGGTTCTGAAACGAGGTGTCCACGCCGATCTCCAGAGTGTCTCTGCGCACCTTACCCTGGGCTAGCGCGTCAGAGGGAAAATATGTTTGCTTGTCAAACCGACCAATCGTCTTACCAGAATTGGCTTCTCAAGAAAGCCCAGAAAACTTCAGCAAACCAATCAATAACTTATTTTTACCTCTTGCACTTCCAGAGGTACTTTGGGAACAAAGAAAAAAAGAGTCACTAGTCGTCTCTCATATAAGCCACTACTCAGACATCTTCCTATTCGGGCGGAATGAGCGCGTTGATGTTGCTTGGATTCGACTGGTAGATGAAGCAGAGGGTGTTCTTCGGTCGCCCTCTGCATCTGGATCCCTCCAGTTGCAACTGGAAGCACAGCGCTCGGGTGTCTAGCCCTTCCCATCCTAACGACATGGTTTAGGTATATCCAGTGACGGATCATCACAAATTTAGGTGATCCGGGGTTCAACTGTCATCTGGTGAATCCCCAGATATGTTTTCGCTGTCTGTCGAGTGTTTAAGGTCGCCCCAGGCAGGTGTTTTCAAAAGCTAGGGGCATTTTTCTTGCAGTTAAGTGAGGTGCCACGCCTCAGATCCGGACAGATCAGAAATAACGTTGCTGTTAAACAGTCTCAGCTTGAGTCTAGGGGAGTTCTTCTTGCTCCTCCATACCCTCTTCAGCCGATTGAAGCACACCACTGTTACTGACGAATAAGACTACTGTGTAGTATAATAATGATGATATTATGATCCGGATTCATCACCTGCCAAAACTGTACAAGTACAATAGGGGGCAGAGTATGAGAAAAAAAGAAAAAAAAGGAAAAAGTCAACAAAATACAGTTTAACACAAATATATACAACGGATTCAATGCACTCAACATACTATTATGTATAATTTCCAGTTCAAGACGTTCTCTGAAGAGTCACCCAAGGGTGATCTCGAGTCAGGACCTTATTTTGAAAATTAACAACTCTCACAGGAACAGCAAAAGTCGGGTCTATCAGACCGAATCTTTTAATAGCATACTGATTACTGGACCACGGTGGTGGAACAAGCTAATGGTTCACATACTTAAACTAAATCATACGCAGCTTTTTCTTATCTATCTGAGTGAAACATTTTTAAAACGGAGATATGTAAAGAAAATTTGATAGAACAAAGGCATCATACAACTGGGCTAGAGTATGACGATTAAATCTTGTTTTGTTCGGGACAAGCCTTTCATATGCACTACGAACTTTTCTACGGGAACCATCAATAACAAGTACTCGCGTAGCCTTGAGTGATTGGGACTCCAAGGTAAGAAATAGCCCAAACCAGTTTGACCTCCATACCTTCTAGCATAACAGAGACACCATCGGTATCTTCCTCTTCTCGGTATTTTTCTCTGCTACGACGTGGCACACCCCAACTGCAGGCGCTGCCACCAAAAGAAGAGACAACACAACACATCCTCTTCGACTGTCCATAAAACGCCGTAGAAAACCAAACTCTCTGCCAAAACGATGTCCCGCCACTCCCGACGTCCCACCACGATGCCGACGATGTTCAGCCACTCCCGATACGGAAAGTAGCGGCACAACCCCCAAATACTGTAAAAATCCTACAATCGCACGACGTTCGACGCTAGTCAGAAGAGCAGAAGAAAAGAAAGGTGGAAACGGAATTTCATTAAATTAGCCCAAAAACAAACGAAGTTGAAGGAAGGAGGAGCATCGCCAATTCAGGCTTTGAATCAAAGGTAAAGAAACGGACAAATAGAATGCGATACTTGTTTTAAAAGTTTGTTCACCGTAACTTACAGGTTCGGAATAGTACTTATATTTGTCTTATTTAGGGGCCTATATCGGCCATATTAGTCTTTTGTATTTTCTTATATTTGCCCTTATATCGTGTTGTATTTATATTGGGTTTCACTTCTTTTCCTTCACTCCATCTAGGCTTGATCGGTTCATTCAATTGTTGACCATCGCGTCGATTTTCCCGGACAAGCCTCATCGACTGCTCTAATTTTGCCCTTTTAATACCCGCTTTAAAACGTACTTACTTTCTCTCCCCGTGATCTCTTTGGTCACGAATATGGAAACGATCACAGATAGTGCTCGGCGTAAAATGTGACATTACAGGACCCCGCCGAGAGCTCGGTCTTGTTTTTGAAGGCAACTTACCCCCTTTGATGACAGATACTCCATGCCTTTGGCTACTTGACTGCCAAACGAGGTCAGATCGTGTGACGTCAGATGACTGCTCGTCCCGTGAAGATTCCCGTAGTAGTGCTCAGCTCGCGATTTTCTTAAATAGGATTGGAGCTTTCCTCCGGAGACGTATTCCAAAATCACGAAAACAGGATCTGAAAATGCATTTTCTTTTAATGACGGGAAACAATGAACATCATTAGGACATGGGTCTTAATTTGTTAGTATCAAGGCAGATTTCAGGAATTTCCTGGAATTCCAAATTATGCTGCGATCCGAAGAAGAATGTCTACATTAAAAATGGAAGAGTAGAGACATCCCCACGGTGCAATGAACGGAAAAAAGATAGTAAAGATGAGAAATTCGGCGAAATTTCAGCAAAAAAATCGGCCGGGGCGTTGCCTTTCGCAGTAGGCTGTTCTGCAATCTTCGATTAAGTACTTATTTTTAACTATCAGAGAGACAGCAACGGTGAGCAAAACCCGGTAGCTCCCAGGGAATCAAGGAACCCAGGCCGCAACCCCTCACGCACTCTACCTATTCAAAGTTTGCTCCTACAAAAATACCCACTGTTATGACCCAACAAGATCCTAGGAATAGTTTCCTTCGCCTTCTGTGGACTCCAGAGCTGATGGACTCGGACTCTGGACTCGTCTTTCACGGAGCTGTCCGTCCGCCAGAGCTATGGACTATTATGCTTGACGTAATACCCAAATTTGGCATTGCCATGATGGTGGTTGTTTGAAATAAATTCGTTATGTTATGTTATGTTATGTTACTCGGACTCTGGACTCGTTTCGAGACGGTCTCGAGACGCTTTTTTCAAGGACTCTGACTTGACTCGGACTCCGATAGGCTGGACTCGCAGCAGCTTTGGTGGACACACTATCTCACCCCTGTCTGGCGATTATAGTTCTTCATTTAGCGCAGGGTCGCATCATATAGGTTGGTTTTAAGTTTGGTGTTCGAGCCACTTAAAAAGCTAGAATTTGCATGGGTGTGAGTCCAATTTTGCCAGAAAATATGCAAATTTAAAATTTTCGCCTGCAACGCCCCGACTCATTCTAAACATATATTTCTTATAATTTATGCACCACATTTTATCACAGTTCATCACAAATTTATGAACTACTGTCATGTAATATTACACTTTCCATTGTTTGGCAATATACATACGGACGACCTGCCCAAAAAGCTTTACTTATATTCAACTTATATAACTTTACAACCATTATCTCTCTCTCTCTCTCTCTTCTTCACTCTCTCTCTCTAGGTGTCTGTAAAAGATGGAATTTGCACGGATAGGAGTTGCAGGATGTCCAGGCAGCAGCATAAAAGGCAAATGCAGCAAAACCATTTACTTGCTCTTTTTAAATGCTGTGGTAAAAAGCCTTGCGTCTCATGAAGTTAGACAGGTAATCTCTAAGTGCCAGTCGCGAGTTTTGCCCTGTCGCTGATTTTGCATGGCACAGTTTTTACTTTCGCGGTTTTGACCCTCGCCGTTTTTGCCCTGTCGCAGTTTCTACATGGTGCGTTTTTTTTCTGACCGTGGCATTCTTGTTTTTACAGTCTAGACGGTTGAAAATTCTGCAGTTGAATACTCACCTGTTTTCTGTTCTGACGGCTGCGTTATTGGTCTGTCGCGGTACTGGCTTTCAAGCTTTTGATTGTCGCTGTCTTTGACCTCGTAATTAAATTTCGCTCACCGTCGCGTTATTTGTTGTTGCGGTACTGACTTTCAAGGTTTTTACTGTCATCGCTTTTGTTTTTAAGGTTTTGACCGTCCCGATTTTTGTTTTTGCTGTTTTTGTACGACCCTGTTTTGTTTTTTCGCTGTTTTGGCATGTAACCGAATATTCGCGGGTGCAGCTCTGGAAGCACCGGAAGATCCATTCTCAAAAGGCAAGACCTGATTGACTCATGATGTAATAGACAAGGTTTTGGTATCAACGGCCACTTATGGGAGCTTCAGTCTCAACAGTACTGTCGCCTTCGGATAATCTGCCTCCGTATTTGGTAAGAACTGAAAGAACATGTTCAACAGAAAGAGGAAACAATAGAGAATAAAATTTTGCAATGGACGACTTAACAGGCACTTCTGGGAGTTTTATGTCTCAACAGTACTGTCACCTTCGGCATAATCTGCCTCAGTAGTTTGGTTAGAACCAAAAAGGAGGAAACGAGAGCAGATATTTTGCAATAAGCAAGTTGGTTAAAGTACAACTCTTACTAGAAATCATCTTTTCCCTATAAAGTGGATCAGAAAAAGCGTTTTCGAAAATACCATTACTTTCCACCTGAAACTAGCGATTCTCTTGTTAGCGCTTGTCGAGTACATCCAGCCTCCCTGCTCTCCGACGCGGCGACTGGGCGAAAAAGATTCGAAAACTGAACGTGCTTTGGGTAAAAAGTGGGAAAACTAAGCAAATAAGAGAAGTAATAAACAGAAGATTATCACATCCTTATGTGTGAAAGATTTGTCAGCGGACAATGAAGATTCCGGTAAACTTTTCGTTGGGTGATGGGAAAACTCGGCAAAGCCGAAAAAGCGCTAAAAATTCGTAGTTACGAAACGAAACAATGGAGAACGGTGGGGATTTTAGAAGCTTATAATTCCAGCTAAGTATATTATAAAAGGCAGAATAAGCAAGAGGGGTCCTTTAAGGTGACTAGGATATTCAGAAATCTTCCTCGACTAGTTCTATCTCTAACGTGAAAGAGAGCAGTTCACTTCCTCCCTGTGTGGAGAAACAATAGAGCAAGCAATTTTGCAATGAACGAATTCAACCCATACTTTTGGGAGTTTTATGTCTCAACAGTATTGTCGCCAGTGGCATAACCTGCCTCAGTATTTTGGTTAGAACTGAAACAATATGCTCAGCAGAAAGTATATTCTTTTGCAATAGACGAGTTCGTCAAGGTGACCAGGATACTCTGATAGCTTCCTCGACTAGTTCTATCTCTAACATGAAAGAGGAAAAGTTCACTTCCTCTCTCTGTGGTGAGAACTGAAAGAATATGCTCAACAGAAGGGAGAAACAAGAGCACATATTTTGCAATAGACGACTTCGTCAAGGTGACAAGGATATTGCAATTTCTAACAGCTTCCTCAACTAGTTCTACCTCTAAAATGAAAGAGGAAAAGTTCACTTCATGCTCCCTCTCTGGTTAGTGTCTAAAGAATATGCTGAATAGAAATAAAGAAGCAATAGAGCAGAAAATTTCGCAATGGACGACTTCGTCAAGGGGACAAAGATATTGCATTGTCTGTTGCACTTTTCGACAGTTTCCTCAAGAGAATCCAAGGTTGGCTAAATAGCTCATAGCCACCTGGAAGCAAGGATTGCTTGAACGAAAGAATAATCATGTTAAAGGAGTTGATTAGGAACCATTTTTTGCCTTGGGAGGGGCGGAATCCGCCTTCTGGGTTGTTCCTCAACCGAGTCTGGGGTATTCTCCACTTCGGCGGGGTGAAATCCGCTTGCTTGTGAAATCCAGCTCGTAAGCCTCATCACGTAACAATCTTGACTCAGCCACGTCCATTCCGTTTGAACCCTACTTCTTGACGACGACTGAATAACGTCATCACGACACGATAGATAGACTTACGGGCTCCAGTTCAAGTTATTTGCGGTGTGGATACAGAAAATACAAAACAAGATAATCTGGTGTGTAAGAAGGGGGGGGGGGGCTCGGTGGCAAGAAGACACCACCTGACCGATCTCAGGGTAATCACAGCCCAGTTTCAGTCTAAGGATATGGGGGCGGGTGGCACATTCATCAATGTGGACCGGGTTGCCCACTCGGGTAAATGAGATAAAACTCCTTGGAGTACACCCTACATCAGACCTCAGATGGGATAGAAAAATTGAGGCTATGCTCAAAAGGGCGAATAACACCTATTACATGTTTACTTTCCATTTATGCGATCATCCATCGAGTAGGCTTCTGCAGCCTGTGTGGCATTTCGGCCTTAAACAGGAGCAGCAGAAGATCCAGTATAGAGCGCTTTGAATCTCCAAAAGCTCCCTATTCCTCCCTTCTCAGTAATTTCTGATTACAGAGTCTGGGAGCCAGCCGCTTAAATCTACCCCTTAGGTAGTTTGGCACAAGTATTCTCGCCAACCCAATTATAAGAGATATCCTGCCGCCAGAACACGAGACGGCACGCATCCGACTTCCATGGTCAGTGGCTCGGCCAGTACCAAGGCTACAACCGGTTGCATATTCCCACACCCGGTAACTTAACAGTTGTTGCCCCTTCGTTTGTCAGGTTTTTGGGATCCCAAAACGGAAGTGGAGGAATAACTATGACTTCGCGAAAGTTGTCCGTCTGTCCGTCTGTCTGTGAGCACAATAACTCTCGAAGGGAATAGGATATTTTGATGAAACTTGGTTTGAGGATTCTTTGGGTCAAGGGTAAGGTCAAGTTCATAGATGGGCTCTGTAGCCCTATATTTAGGGGTGAGGGAGGGGGTTTAAAAATAAGAGGCAAAAAAAAATATTTTTTAAAAGCTACTGAGATAGTTGATTTAGGGGTAAGGAGACATGCTGAATCAGAATATGAACGATATTTTCTTGCCGGACAAGTAGTTTACCCGGAAGCCGGTGAAAACCGGACACCAAATTTGTCGACCAATTTTCGGCTATAGCAGTCCCTACCCCTTTATTTTAAAACCAAAGCAAAGCTATTGAGATAGTTGATTTAGGGGTAAGGAGACATGCTGAATCAGAATATGTAATTTTTTTTCTTGCCAGACAAGTAGTTCACCCGGAAGCCGGCGAAAACCGGACACAAAATTTGTCGACCAATTTTCGGCTATGGCAGTCCCTACCCCTTTCTTTTCAAACCAGTATAGTTCTGCACGTGTGGGTGACGAAATTCATTTGTTTATCTATGGACGTCGGAGAGACCTAGTGTAATCGAAGGTCGAAGGGGTTGATATATAATGTTCAAACGAGGAAATATGTTGTTCAAGCGAGGATGTTGTTCAATGAGGATTCGCTGGTAAAGTACAGGTCAAATTTGTAGATGGGTCCTTTAGTCCTATCTTTAGAGGCAGAGGAGGGGTTTCGAATTTACGGTAAAAACATGTATGTTTCATGAGCTAATAAGATATTAAATGAGGGGGTAAGGAGGTCCGCCGAATCCATATCTGAACTTAGTTTTCTTGCTGGACAAATGGTTCATCACGAATTCGGCTGAAACTGGAAATTTGGTTGAAGCTCAAAGTTGTTTCTAAAATCAATTAGAGATTCGGTATCGGGGCAAGGAGACATGCTGAATCAATTTTTGAACTTTATTTTCAAAGTAAAAATATTCAAGGAATCTGACGAAGACTGAATGGCGAAGACATGACCCAATTGTCTGAATTAAATGTTAGATTTTTTTGATCCTATCGAAACCTTTGGTCTTGTTTTAACAATGGATTTACAGTTGATTCCTAATATTTTCCCTTGGATTTTCAGGTTATCTTCTATATTGGTTGTTTTATTATAATTGTTGTTAATCGTAAATATTATGAATATTGACGTTAAGGTTAAGTGATATTAATCATTGTAATCTTATTGACAAGTTACGTAATCTGGCAGAATAATGGCCATTTATAGGCCACATTGTGATACGTGATTTGGTTCAATATATTATAATTTGAGTGTATGTATTGTGAACGTAAAATCAACTAGTCAGCTTACCGCTGTTTCAAGATTTTTTATGAATAAACTAAGTTGAAAAAAAAAAAAAAAAATTGATGGAGGCGCCGAACGTTGCGTCTTGGGCATACCCTAACCCAAATTTCCTAATCTTTATATCAGTGCCGCCACTTGACAGGGACGCGCTTCAGGATCCCACTAGTGATAGTGAAGTCGAGTTACAGTGATAGTGACGTACGAACCTACGAACTCTCGACGAGTATGAATATTACTGGAAAAGTAGAGACATGCGCTAGTCTGCATGCCATCGAAAGAGTCAGGGCAAATGAACTGACAAGAGCTCCTGCATTCTATAAGACTTGCTCTGAGATACTGCTTAGCCAGAAGGAACTTTTTCCTCGCGTCGCCGAATTTGATACCTCATTATCTCAAAATTACGAAAAGTCGAAATGAAGTTTTTACTTTCTAGGAAGACAAAGAAAGGAGCTGACTTAGCAAAAAACTTTAATCTTGAAGATTGACTTTCAAGAGCAGAACTGGAATGAGATTTAAGGATCGTAGAAAGGTGAGACGGAGATTGAGTCGTGTGAGTTTATATTTCCTCATTTCCTAGCCGAGGAGGTACGACCCCTGTTCTAATTTTCTTCTTCTTTCCTAAGAGTTGAGAAACAGGATCCCTGTTCTAGCGTAATTATTATTCTTCTTTCTTGACATATTTTGAGGTCCAGTCCGTCCTGGCCAAATGAATAGCACGCCAAACTATCCAGCAAAGGGTTGCTGGTTGGAGTCTCGGTGGCGCCTATCGTTTGGTTTGGGGTCGGGGTTTGTAGAGTCACTCTGTAAGACAAGCGGAAGTCCACCCAGTTTCAAGTGGGTACCTGGAGGAATCTGAGGAAGGTGACAGGAAGGGTTTGCGTAAGGGCCACAATGGCTAGCCCCGAACACCCATTGCACTTTCTGGCTGAGGGCAGAGACTCGGAGGCCAGCACTGCCAGTTAGGCCTGTATAGGCTGATGATGATACCATTTACCTTTATAATTTTAATTGATTGCACAGAAAGCCTGAGGCCATGGCAAAAGAGACCTTTGGGACTTTATTGAAATTTAAATGTCTCCTTACGTAAATAACTTGAAATTTGAGGTACTGAGACTCCTCTTGCAACGTTAACCTCATTGATGAACATGTCTACGACTTTTTCGACTTGCAAATTTTGAACCCTATGGGACTCTGTTGTAAATGTCTCCTTATCTAAATAACTTGAAACAGAATGAAGGTATCCAAGAAGTCGTAGGAACGATCAGAAGAACGGACTCGAGGGAACAAGGTACTAAAGTATCAATGTCCGGATAGGAGTTTCCTGGTAGTCTCGACCCTAGCAAGGTCGGTGATGGCGGGGGGGGGGGGCATCATTAATGCTCAGCCCTCTTGGAGACCCCCTCCCGAAATAAATTCCTAATTACGGCCCCGACTCTTAGTATCGTAGCTTTTGTCGAACAGACTTTTCTTACGGGGTTTTACCATCGTTTTTTTGTTTATTTTAAATGAAAGTTTACATACGGCCCTTTTTAGCCATAGATTTGTTAAGACAAACAATAAATAAATGTGAGCACAAAATTACACGCCAAGTTTGAACCCACAGCGGAAAAGAGGTTTGATTCGTGCTGACCTCACACAAGATGTGTGACTCCTCTTCACTAGACAAAGTAATTTATTAATTTACAGAGATCTTCTTAACGAGCGTAGGGACGCTTGCCGTGTCCGCTCTTTAACTTTCAGACAGAACAAAGAGAACTTCACATAACTGGCTTAGAAATTCTTGCAGAATAGCCAGGGGAATCTTTTCACGTCCACGGCGAGGAGGTCCTTTACATTTTCATTTCGGTTTCGCCGTGGTTGAAGATGCTTTGTATTCCGACCGACCTTCCCGGTCGCAAAACGAAGCTGACATTTTCGGCATTTTCGTAACTCTACTTTGACACTTTCAATATTTTTCTGGTGTCACTCATTTTCTGCGAAAGAAGGAGATTAAAAAGATGACATCATGATATTTTAAATATGCAAAGTACCTGCTCCACTTGTTGAAATTATGCCATAGCCATATACTGACGGAGAAGTTCAAAATTCAAGATGCAAGTGTTACCCTTTCGGATGTTTCTTCATCGCTATAAAAAATCATTGACAACAGAGCCCAGCCAACGCACGACCTTCTCCACTGCTTCCTCGCCCAGGATTGAAAATTAGTGTCTTTTCCTGTGTCTTTATGTGATTTATTTATTTTCTTTCATTTACTGCGCTTTTCCAAAATGGCGGGTTACAAATAAATTACTTTCTTACTTACTAACTTATATCAGAATAATGACTTTAGTTGCGTTTTTGCAGATGCCATGGTATCTGATACCACGGTCTAAAGTCGTTTTTGCAGTTATCGTGGTATCTGATATCAAAAGGCGTTTTTGCAGTTATCGTGGTATCTGGCCAGTTATCGTGGTATCTGGCCAGTTATCGTGGCATCTGATACTCAGATACCACGGTTGACCGTGGTAACTGATCGTGGTATCTGAAAAAGTCATCTCAGTTTCATCAACTTTTGTCAAAATGGTGGGAAACAAGTTTGGCACTTAATGATGTGACTGAACATCAGTTTTTCTTTTAGGATGACTTCGATAAGCGCAATTTCGGCAATTGTCGTTTTTGCAGAGCAACCGTATATCAGATACCACGGTAACTGCAACAACGACTAATTGCAGATCCAGATACCATGGTACCTGCAAAAACGCAACTTTTGTTTGGACTACTGAATTCTTGCAAGTGAAACACTGAAGATCTTTCTACATAGCCGTCACGGTCGGAGGCCCTCTCAAGAAAATCAATCAAATTTTGCTCACCTTTATCTGTGCAGCAGCCCAGCAACGATACGACGTTTGGATGAGGTTCAAGCAATTTCATGACTTGAAGTTCCTTCAAAAGCTCTTGACGTTCCTTGTTACCAGCGACCTCCTTGAGTGTTTTCACAGCGACAACGGTCGGTCCTTGAACCCCTGGAAAGGAACGTAATAGGTGATTCAAAAAGGAAGAAACAAAAGGTTTGACTTATTGATTTACATGGCATCTGCCGGGAATGCTGAGTCGAGGGGCTGCAATAAAACGAGGGATAAAAGACCAAGTAGCAGATTGCAAGCCGATAATCATGGAGGATTGTCAGATTCACGTCCCTTAGATAACTACGGCGGCTACAAAATACATTCCAGTTGTTTTGCAGACGAGACTTAAACTTAAAAAAAAGCTTACACAATTTAATTTCTTATATGTACCTGATGTACCCCGGCAGCGAGTGCGAGAGGTTACTGCCATTTGAAAGTGGCAAGAAAACACAATATTGTGCCGGGCACAACTAGAATATGTCCCTATCTTCTTTCAACATGAATTAGTGTCGGGTCAAAATTGTTGTCGGTCTCTTTCTGCCTTTATTTTCGTCATCGTCGAATGTTAGAATGCACGACTTCTATCATCTCGCCGTACAGTAGCTCCTCATCTCGTTTCTTCGAACTGGTGGTAGCTGCGATTTATTGGAGGGAGAAGTGCAAAATCTTTACTTCTTTTTGTTCATTTTGAGTTCTGCGACGAAGAATGGCCATCAGAAGAACCAGCACGAATAATCACTCTCTGATCGGAACAGGCGCCGGTTATGCTCCAACCCCCGGTAAATGAGAATCGCAAAAAAAATACTCGGTTCGATTCCAGTCTTCTTAAATCACCCCTTATTTATTCTTGGTTCGATTTCCGTATATTCAAACAATGGATAAAACGGATGCGTCAGGCATCCGGGCCGATATTTCGGGCCTTTTTGGCAAGGGTGCGGAGAAATCCTGTCCTGCCATCGCCCCAATCAAGCGGCAAAAACAGCAGCCGAGTCAAAAATGAAATCTTGGTACTAGTTTTTCCCAACAGTGGCATCTAAAAGTAATTTCACCAACACGGGTATTTACAGTCGGTAGAAGCTTCAGTTATTTATTGCATGTTTACAGAGCAAAATAATACTAGGGAGTAGCGCCAAGACATTAAAGAAGTGACACACACTCGAATAGCAGCGACATTACCACCTCTAGCGATAGTGAACGTCCCTACTGAAACTCAATCGGTCGTGCACATCGCTGTCTCCAATAACTTCATACTCTGAACATACCAAAAAAAAATATACAACCCCCTAGTTTTCTCGATGTGTGCAGACCGCATCTTAGCTTGGCTAGAAACTTCTACAACCGCTTTGTTTCGCTTTAAATGCAGCAAGCGTGGTGGGTGGCGCTGAGTATGGCCCGTTTGTGAAGCAAGGCAAGCATAGGTCTTGACAAGAGCAAAATAACACTAAGGAGTAGCGCCAATACTAGAAAATTGTGACACACACTCGAATAGCAGCGACACTAGCACCATTAGCGACAAAGAAAGTCACTATTGAAACTCAAGCAGTCTTGCCCCAGCGCTGGCTCCAATAACTTCATATTCTGAACGCAGCAAAAAAAAGATACAACCTCCCCTGTTTCCATGATGTGTGCAGACCGCATCTTCTTTACTAGAAATTTCTAATCCTGCAAGTTTGTATCGCTTAAATGCCGCAAGCGTAATGTGCGGTGCTAAGATTATGAGCCGTTTGCGAAGCATGGAAAGCATAAGTCTTGGCGCTTCTCCCTAATATTATTTTGCTCTGGTCTTGACGCTACTCTCTAGTGTTATTTTGCTCTACATGTTCGTTTCTTCAACGTTGTCCCTGATGTTCAACAGCCTGACGAGGAACCTTGTCAAGAAGAGCCCAGATCGCTGCCAAAGCATCCTTGCTGACGTATCCGCTGTATCCATTGTTTGAATATATGTTTCCAAGTCAGCTCGGGCTCAAGGAGTATATTCTCGATTGAGGAGCCGTTTTCTCAGAACCTAAAAAGTTTTGCACTTCCTAATCTGCCGAGGTTTTCACTTCCTGGGCAATCAACTGTCAAAAGCATCGAAATCGACGACACACCTAATTAGGCCTACTGATGTCTCCAACCAGGCTTGATAAGCGGAAAATCGAAAGGATTTTTCTTGCTGTCGGTCAGCACTGTCGCTGTCAGCTAAATGACCCCTCTAATGGGAAAGTGGGGGTCATAGGAAAAGGATTAACTAGAAATCGGTTCGACGCTCCTGACTTCCAGAATCGACAAGTATTCTGGGGTAACCGGATTTAGTCTTGGAGGTATTGATGTTCTCTGACGCGACCTTTACTGGATAATGGAGGGATTTATTTGAGTGAATTTTCTGTCGTTCGTGGCCAGGGTCCTCTTCAGGCTGTTGCTAGAAGAACTCTTCGCTATAGGCCTTCAAGCAATGAGCCTGTATGCCTAACAATATAGTTTTCTATTTCTACGGTGTATTCTTGCCGTTCCCCGCGTTTTTGTTTGTCCCAGGGACTCACTCCCCGTATTCTCGCGAGTCCCCACGGACGGAGAAAGCTCCAATTATCAAGACCATCATCAAGAAAGGACTCTCTTTCAGATTCACCGGGGAGTAGGTTTTGGGACCCGATGAAAAATTTGTATTTGTATGGTAGTAGTAAGAAAAAGTAGCATGTAATACTATGTAATAGCAAAGAATACTATCATTCAATGTGCCTCAGACTGGTCCAATCTTATGTAGTAGTATGTAGTAGTGTCCTGTCTTGCCATAGTAACATCCAGTCTTGCTAATAGTAGCATCTAGTAGTATGCAGTAACCAGAGGCGTTACTAGCCAAAATGTTTGGGGGGGGGGACGAGGCATTTACAGACTGGCTGGTAATTTTTACCGACTTTTTCTACAGAAAAAACGACTGTTTTCAGCAACAAAAATGACATTTTTGAAAAAAATCGACTGATTTTCAGAAAAACCGACTATTTTGACGAAAAATCGACCATTTTTCAGAAAAAACGACTTTTTTCATGAAAAAAAATCGACTGTTTTGACGAAAAATTGGCATTGGGGGGGGGCGTCCCCCCCCCCCCCCAGTCGTGACGCCCCTGGCAGTAACACGGTAGCCTTGAAGTAGAAGCATGTAGTAGCATCATTAGTAGCCTACTGCATGCTACTTTTTTGTACTGCTTCATAGTACTACTTTGAGATAAATTTTTCATCGGGGAGTTGCTGGTGTTGTCGGTTTTTGAAAAATAGATGCTGGTAATGGTTAATAAGAATTTCTGAGATCAATTTTGAGTTTAGTTGGGATATAACTGATTTTGAAAAAAAAGGTATCTATTTCACTGTGGTAATGATTTATGTTCGTAAAAAAAAAAGTTTAAGTAAAAGCAATCAGAATAAACAAAAGTGAAAATAAAGCGGATGATATAGCCATGGCCTTTACAGATTAATTCCGTCACCTGAATGTTTTTTTTTAACAATCAAGTGGAGACTCCATCTAGTGGAGACTGTGACTCCATCTATTCCCGCCGTTCCCCGAGGACCCATCCGCTAGTTTCCCTTTTTTTGTCCAGTGCGTAATAATATGTCGTCATCGTCATTCTCACATCACAGGTCTCCCGTCACCGTGTTTGGTTTCCCGAAAAAAAAATTACTAACCTCCGAAATCCTTGGCGTCATATTTCCACACCTGGCCGAAGCAGCCTTCGCCTAGTAAGCCTAAAATCTTGAGGTTCTCCCTTGGGAATTCCCACTTCTCGTCAAGCTGCTCAGGGTTCCTCTAAAAAAAAAGAAGCCTCTCAGTACAAGGACCCACAATAACTTGTCACAACTTATGGGGCCCTCCCCGGGAGATCCCTCCATCAACTATCTTGGTCCTGAACATCTGTTAACTCCATCTTATCTTCATGGAATGGGTTTGAGGCTAAATACGTCAAAAATGTATTCGGGAATACCAAATGTCTTCGAAGAATCGGTGTTTGCAGTCAAGAAACTACAAAAAGTATTCGAGAAAAGACAAAAAGTAATGGAGAATGTTTTGAAAGTCTTTGAAATTTAAATTGAAATTAGGTATTCGAGAATGACAAAAATGTATTCAAGAATTTTATTTTTGTCACTCTCGAATACATTTGTTTAATTCTCGAGTTCTTTACTTCAGTTTAAGTTTCGAATACATTTTAGAAAGTCTCGAATGCTTTTTATCTTTTCTCGAATACTGTTGTAATTTCTCGAAGACCTGAAAAAATCTCGAAAACTTTTCTTCGATTCTCGAACACGAAAACCAATCCCTCGAATATATTTAAGGGATTCTCGAACACATTCTGGAGATTCTCGAATACATTCAGGGATTCTCGAATACATTTTCGACGTATTTAGCATCAAATCCGCTCCATGTATCTTTTAAGATCAATACTAAATAAAGGTGTTGTGCCCAGCACAACTTTTGTCTTTCTTGGGTGATGGAAACCCAAAGTCTCCGAGGAAAGCCTAAAGTTCGAAACGTGAAGTGGATTGCTGCTGATGTTGCGAGATTTGCTGACAGTAGGGTATATAGCTTCTCTTACTGTCACTTTTCTGTGAGATTTTCGCTCATGAGCTAACGACTCTCATGTGCTGCTTGAATTCAACTGAATTGATTATTTGACGAGAAGTTGGATTTTTGGACGTTTGGATTTTTTTTCGTGACCGTTAGAACTGTTCTTTGAAGAGTAAATTACTGATAGATTGGTGTGCGCGGGGCCAGTATAAATCAGCTGAAAAACAAAAAATAACGTCTTGGGTGCTTTCATTTTCTCTCTTCCCAGTCTCACTTTCCGGATAAGCTCGTTCAGGAGTAGGGTTAAACCACTGAAAAAGAGACCAGCAGAACAGTGGCCTTTACAACTCGTTTACAACATCCTTTAAAAATCACAGCCGCGTTCACACATTCCAAGAGGATTTCGCATGCGAATTTTGCATTCCTGCAAAATACTCTTGATGCCGGTGAAGAATCGCCATTTGCCCGGCGAAGAGCAAACAATTTCAAAACAATAAGCGTTGTTGATTGGTTAAAATAGGATTAGAGTCAATTCTGAGGGTCCGTTTGGGTGACGTTTCTCGTTCTTTGCTGAGATCACTGGCGTGTTCACTTGGTTCATATATCCGATTGAGGCTGTTTTAGAGCGTCGTGCTCGATTTCTCGAATCCTTCGACCCTCTAAACAGCCTCCATCAAGCAATTAAACAATAAATATTCCTTCAGCCCAAGCTGACTGCGAATCATATTTGATGGTGGAAAACGGATACGTCAGCTGAATTTTATTGGACCTATATTTCGGCCCTTCTTGGCAAGGGTCCTCTTCAGGCTCAAAACCGCTCAAGTTGGAAAGACGAACTTGTGGGAAACGCAAAACTAAAGATTCTAGCCTAGCGTTAAATATTTAACTTCGTAAATTCTTTCAATGAGTCTTGCTTGGAGTTAAAAAGGTTGCTGTGATTTCATTTTGGACACGGCTGCTGTTTTTGCTGCTCGACTGGGTCGTAGGTCGGGTAGAGATTTTTCTGCATTTGAGTTGAATTTCGTTCTGTTGTAGAGAGGAGCTTGGGGTCTGAAATGTAGCTCCAATAAAATTCAGCTGACGTATCCGTTTTCCACCATCAAATATAATTATACAATAGTTACAGAAATAGTGTATTATTATTTATTTATTTATTTTCTCTCTTTTTTTGAATTATGTACTGCCAAGTTAAAATTTTATTTTGTGTGTTGTTCATTGTTCAGTTTCTTTATTTCTTTCTTTTATACTCAATCAGTGACATTTTATGTAATGATGAGTATTTAACATATTCATCCATTCATAGTGCTTCTCTCGGTGTTTCCGTCTCGTCGTTTAATACTTAATGCCCTTCCTAAATTTTATAGGACTTGTCCAATGCCGTGAAACTAATAATACATAGATGGCACTTTACAGAAGGGCTCTCACTCAAGCTCTATGTAATATTATTAATTTCCGTGACATGGGGATGTGAACTGGTTAGTGAATTTGCCTTCGGGCGGGATCACTGTTCCTATGGCCGGCTCCCACCAGACTATTGTAGTGGTTTGCGAACTCTGTTCACAAGCCCCTCGGTACCTCAAATGGTAGAGCGCATGCCTTGTAAGCAGAGGGTCCTGGGTTCAAATCCCTGCTGAGGAGCATTTTTGTCTTTCAGTTCACTACTTATAAAATGCTTTGAAACTCTTTTGGTCAAACAAAATAAAGAACTTCAGGTGTGTTGTTTTCTATGCGATCAAATCAGTCTTCTCTAGCTAGGTCCGAAGGAGAGCATACAGCGAGCACCATCTACTTCTGTCTTGGGTGCGCGCCACTAGCGGAAACCGAGGAAACAAGGGGGGGGGGGAAGAATCGCGGGAAAACCACGTGGTGGAATCTTATCGAGTACATCTCTCAGTGGCAACGAGGTATGTACGAGGTGTGTCGGCTCTGCCTTAGATCCCGATGAAAAATTTATCTCAAAATAGTAGTGCGAAGTTGTACGAAAAAGTAGCATGCGGAACTAACTGATGCTACTACATGCTTCTACTTTAAGGCTATCGTGGTTCTGCATACTACTAAATGCTACTATTAGCAAGACTGGATGCTACTCTGGCAAGACAGGATGCTACTGGATACTACTAATTAAGATTGGACCAGTCTGAGGCACATTAAATGATAGTATTATTTGCAACTTTTTCGGACAACTACCATAAACTACGCAGGCTACAAACTTTTCATCGGGACTCTAAAAGGCTCTATGATAGGAGGTGTCCTATCGTTTCGTCACGAAGGAATGGAATATTTGAGAAAAATTTGGATTTAAGAAAAAAAACAAAAAATACTGTACTCCACGACCTTTTTCGTGGGATCTCTCCATGCATAATTGATTGCTAAACCTGTCAGCTAAATGACTACAACAATAAAATATTCAGCAAAAGACCCGGTGGCATCCAAGCTAGGGGGTTGTAAATGTTCCCATTTTTTCTTTAGCTCTGGCAGCAGGTGAACTCTGAATGGCGACATCATATGATATTTATTGCAAAAGGCCAACTGCCCATAGCAGCAAGAAATAGGAAATGCAAGAAAGCAAGAAAGGAAAATAAACGAAGAAAATAAACAAAACAAAAATACAAAATACATTTTATACATCATCCGATGCTTCGCTGCTAACCAAACGAACTCCGCTAAATATTTCATTATTGTAAAGCACACATCTCCAACAACTTATTATTAACCATTCCTCCCATAACACTCCTCCAAAATATTTCCTCCCTTAATCCCCCAATCCGCAAATAAAATGTACAGGATTTCCATTAATTACACCACGCAGGGCAGAAGTACGTGTCAACGCTTAAGCTATCCTATTTTTCCCCTAGATATTTCCTCGTTTCCTCAAGTGGAAGTGCGTGTCCAATCGGATCTTCGGGAAATCTGCTGACGTTTCCAATTCCAGTACTGCCTACTGTCAAAGGAATCGAAATCACCGACGCACCAAATTATTGATCTCATCAACCAGGTCTAATAACCGGATGATTGGAAAAGACTTTTCCTGCTGTCGGTCAGCTTAATGTATGTCATCCTCTGTAATAGGAAAGTGGGAACCGGAAATAATGATTGACCGGAAACCGGAAACGATGCTACCGAATAGCAAATTTGGAAGGCGTGAGCACCCGAATAATTTGACAGGAATATTCTTTTTTTTGCATTCCTTTATTTGGAGACTTCGTCTTCAAGTATTATGTGACGCACCTCTTATTCCGGTCTCAACACCTGATCCGCTTGTATGTTTGGTGTTTCATCTTTTGCGTGCTATGTTTTCTTTTACCCCACTAGTCCCATGTTTCGCTAAAACCTTCCCACAGTCTTTGTCATGCAATTGGCCTGGTCTGATCCGAGCCAGCCAGCGCTCGTTAACAACTGCTAGAGTTTCAGTAGTGATGTTCGTGTTCGCTAGCGGAGCTAGTATCGCTGCGATTTGACACTTTCAAAACTTGGGCGGTACTCTCTAGAGTTAGTTTGCTCTGGGCAATTAGGTAGTAGTCTCGCCCAAAAAGCATTTAATACATGTTGCTTTTTTGTTTTATTGGTTTTTATGGGTCAAAGAGGGGAATTTTTTTTTTAGAGTGTTTGGTTTGACCCATAGAATTTAAAGCTAATTGCCTAAAAACAAAAAATAAAATTAAGGAAGTAAAAAAAAAGACTAAATTAGAATTTGTGATATAGGTCATAGCTCAATAACTGAAGTTTGAATTTGAGATTTTGAAAAGTAGGTTGTTTGTAGATATCGGTTGCGTGTTTGTTGGAGATAGTTTGTAGCAATTGAATATGGTTGGAATGGGAGATAAGAAAAAAAAGTATAAAAACTATTAAAGAAAATGAGATTTGATTAAGGAGAAATGATTAAAAGAGAAAATGTGGATTTGTCATCTGAAATTCATAAAATAGTTTTATAATTGAAAAAAAGATTATAGTTTTTAAGTATAAATTTGTAGTGTTGTTTTGTTATGGAAAGGGTAGGTGACGTTAAAGAGTTTAAGAAAATATTAACGTCACCGAGTGGAAGAGGAGTCGTAGCCCGAAAATTCGAAAACAGGATTATTTTATAGAAAAGATGCTACGCGGGATTAAAAAATAAAATAAAAATACTTGTCATTATAATAGGTTACAACTGAAAAAAAAACTAATATATACTGGCGGATCTGTCGATAGATAGTTCTCGAAAAAATTCTGCCAATTTTGTCCCTGTGAATGTCTGTTCGGATTCGGTTGCTTCTTTAAAGGACAAGTCGGACTCATGACAGTAATTCATTCAACTTCAGTAGTATTTCCATCTATTCTCGTTCACGAGATTCTACACGTCATAAGTGTATCATATCCTCTATTAGCATTACACTCCGCTTTTTCAAAATGGCGGGTTATAAACAAATTACTTACTTACTTACTTACTAATTATCACGCTTGTCACGTTTGTTCTTTTTACGTGACGCATCATCCGCCCGATCATTGTTTCCGAGGAGCTTATTGGTCCAGAAAATTCTTCGAGAACATCTGAGCAGAAACAATGTAGTGCGGGGTGTCCTTTAACAACTTTCTCTACCTATGGGGTAAGAAGCGTTCGCAAAATGTATCCGGAGCTAAACTAAGAGTTCTGGTAATTCCAAGAGTTGAACCGTTAACCTCAGTATCTTAATCCTACCAGTCTATCGAATGAGCTACGCTTCACTGCTTGTGAGAACTACCAGTTTTACAAAAAAACGTTCAGTCGCCGGCTTCAGTACTAACTTTTCAAGCTTACCAACTTTCCGCGTTTTGGCCAGTTCCGGCAGAATTGCATCTCTCGTGAGAACACAAAATCCAGATATGGATTTCAGCATGTATTTTTACCTACAAATCAAGTCTCTAATCAACTAAAGAAAAGAAAATTTCGTGAGCTAAATTTCAGGTTCTGGACGGTTTCCGAACGAACTATTTGTCCGGCGACAAAATCCGAATTCAAAATATTTTATTACCCGAAGCTCTAAACAAATATTTGTTTCGCCATTATTTTGGTACTCACCCCTAAATCTGCAGCTATAACACCTATCTATGAGCCTGACCTGTACTTTGACCCGATGTATCCTCACACTATGTTTGAAGAAAACGGGTTAATTCCTTCGAGAGCTATAGTGCTAACAGACAGACAGACGGAGGGGCGGACAAACTTTACAATATCACAGGTATCCCGTCACCAACGTTTTTGGGATCCCAAAAACATATTTTGTTTCTACATCTTCAGGGTGAAAGTAATCATTCCGAGAACTTTATTCTTCGAGAAGTCAATTACTGTTCAATAAGGTTTCTAAGACAGTTTCATGTTCAAACTTTGAGTTCCGCCTACACAGCTAGAAAAAGTTAACAGACGATTCTGCAAGTTGTTTTCGACGGCGTTTTCTGTTCTCTACACGAGCGGAAACACCATTTCGGATATTTCTTGATACTGGTCTCTTGTGAGATAAACAGCCTACGTAAAATTTCACACCTGGTAGAATCACTACCGGCGATTTGAAAGGATAAGCATCACTGAATTACAACCTATCGTATCTCTCGTAATGCTAAAAGGATTGCGTCTCCTTTCGTATTACCATTTAGCTTAAAGGGCAAGGGCAAAGGCTAGTTGTATGATAGTTGTGCGAAAAAATTGCATGTATTCATGTAATAGTAAAGAATACTATCATTTAATGTGCCTCAGACTGGGCCAATGTTAAGCAGTAGTATCCAGTAGCATCCTGTCTTGCTATAGTAGCATCCTGCATTGCTAATAATAGCATGCAGTAGAATGCAGTAGCACGGTAGCCTTGACATAGAGGCATGTAGTAGCATCAGTTCGTACTGCATGCTACTATTTTAGGATAAATTTTTCATCGGGAGTTGATACTCTTCCTGTTTCAGCATTCATCTGTCAGCTCCGTGATTGGCAAACTACACACGACTTTGACTGTGCGTAGTCAATAGCCAGGTTCTTTGCGTTTCATGAAACAAAACAAAGCAAAAACCGAGGGGTTGCCCACTCTCGATCTGAGCGTACAGCAAGTGACCAGTCGTGGCACCGGCTGCACTAGCTGGCACCGGTTACAAACCGGTGTATAATAATAATAAATAAGCATGTTCCGGTTATAATAAATAAGCATGTTCAGTAGCGTTTGAAAGAGGAATCGCCTAGATTTACGGCCGGCATCGGTGCCGGCATCACTGATTTCAGTTGGTGCCGGAAAAGGGGGTACAGCAGGTGCCGGGGAGGGTTACCCCCTCGACAAGAACAAGTATAGCACAGCACAAACTTTAGGCAACAGAGAAAGACAATTTTCTCTGTGGGATATACCTATCCAGAGGAACCTTCCAAGGGATTTGATAAATCTAAAATTCCTTTCTTTCGACACTTGTACGAACCACTCAGTTCCACATTCTCTCACCTCAAACATTTCCTCCCGAAAATCATTCAACTCCTTGCATTTCGCCAAGAAATGGTTCAAAGTTTCATTACCGCATCCACACACTAGGCAAAAGTACCCGTGCAATTAACAAAGTATTTTCCACATTCTCTCCACGTGTATTTCCTGTAACGCTTTTCATCAGACTCCAGCTTTAAACCCGCTCGGTGCTCCCCAATCTCTTTAGCCTTCAAAAGAGCTTTCGTCTGTGGCAAGCCCTTTGGATAGAATTTCCTAGGTGAGTTGAATATCTCCCTCTGGGGCAAGCTTGTGCAAATTCTGTGAACATTTTACGACCCCTCTATTCATCGCTGGCTCTTTTGAGCAATGGGCGGAATGGTCAGACCCAGATTATATCTTGAGTTTCGAAAGAATCACACATTAATCACAACATTTCCACACTTACGGGATGACCATGATAAACAAGAGCTGTAAGCTCATATGGCACTTGCATGTGTCAAGATGATTTGATTGGTCAAAAGTAAGTTTCGACTTTGCGGTTGAGATGCGCGCTATAAGGGAGCTGGAACTTCATTTGTAAGCAAAACCCTTGAGGCAAAACTGCTAATGGGCTGATGGGCATCACGAAAATGCATATATTGCTTAAAAGTATTTTTTTTACTTTGCGGTCAAGATTGGTACTTTAAGGAATACTCGGATTTGGGAAGTAGAAATTTCTAAGCAAATGTTGTTGAGTCTCCAATATTCCAGCGAAGTTTCATCGTCCTAGCACATCTGGAAGTACCTTAACGCGCGATCACCGGAATCCCAGACCCCCCTCCCCCTCCTCCAACTCCACCCACAATAACCGGAGCCAATCCTGTTCTGTAAATGATTAATCCAGAGCATCTGTTTGTCATTCCCACGAAGTTCGATCCAGATCACACCAGTCTAAGCGGGTCAAGTATTTTCCGCCCTCCCCCCGATAATTGCCGGTTTCGGTCCGGAAATGAAAAAAGGTCACAAGAGAAAAATGTCCTCTGTTTAATTATTAAATTTCACTCGAATCCGATCACCCGTTCCAAAGTTACGCATGACTCAATATTCCGGATTCCCCTCCCTCAACTCCACCCCCCCCCCAAGATTATCATATCGAGGATTTTTTTTTTATTCCAAGTCAGTTTGACCGAGTCCCTGATATGCCTTCCAAGTTTCGTCGTGAAAATCCCCCAAAAAACGGAATTCCGGGATACCCCTCCTCCCCCCCCCTCAAGTGTCCGGATCCAGTCAAATTATTTAAAAGATTTACATGGACCAGATGTTTGTTCTTCCCAGCAAGTTTCACTCCGATACCATCGTTCTAACCGTTTCTCGAGATTTCCGGTCCACCCCCCCCCCCCACCCAGCTCCCCCGCGGTGCACGTAGCCAATCCGATTCAGCAAATGACTTACCTAGAGCATCTGTTTGTTCTTCCCACAAAGTTCCATCCCGATCCCTCCATTCTAAACGGGGCACGAATTTTCCGCCCCCCCCCCCCCAATAGTTGCCGGATCCGGTCCGGATATGAAAAAAATCATCGGAGAAATGTCCTCTGTTGAATTCTTAAATTTCACTCGAATCCGATCACCCATTCCAAAATTACGCATGACTGAAAATTTCGGATTCCCCTCCCTCCACTCCCCCCACCATTATCTGATCGACAAAATTTTTATTTTGAAGTCAGTTTGATTGGGTCCCTGATATGCCTGCCAAGTTTCATCGTGAAAATCCCCCAAACCACCATCACCGGAATTCCGGGACCCGCCCCCCCCCCCCCCATAAGTGTCCGGATCCAGTACAATGGTCTAAAGGACTTATCTAGAGCAGATGCTTGTTCTTCCCAGCAAGTTTCACTCCGATCCCTCCATTCTAACCGTTTCTTGAAATTTCCGGTCTCCCCCCCCCCCCCCGACTCCCCCCTGGCTATCGAATCCGGTCAAGACTTTAAACGGGACATTACAGACATATATTCTCTTCAGTTATGAAGTTTCATTACAATCCGATCATCCGTTCGAAAGTTACACACTTCTCAGTTTCCCGGATTCCCCTGCCCTCCACCCCCCCCCCCCCAAAATGGTCGGATCAGAAAACTGATTATTCCTAATTTTGTTTCGTCGGGTCTCTGATATGCCTGCCAAGTTTCATGGTCCTAGCACAACTGGAAGTACCCTAACTCGAAAAAGTGTGACAAAATGCCATAAATTTTCAAGTTTCCAGCGCCCCGCACTCCCCCCCATATGGTCGGATCGGGAAACTGATTATTTCCAGGTTAGTTTGGTCGGGTCCGTGATATTCCTGCCAAGTTTCATTGTCCTAGCTCATCTGGAAGTACCCTCACTCGAAAAAGTGTGACAAAATGCCCTAAATTTTCAAGTTTCCAGCGCCCCAACTCCCCCGCATATGGTCGGATCGGGAAACTTATTATTTCCAGGTTACTTTGGTCAGGTCCCTGATATTCCTGCCAAGTTTCATTGTCCTAGCTCATCTGGAAGTACCCTAACTCGAAAAAGTGTGACAAAATGCCCTAAATTTTCAAGTTTCGAGCGCCCCCACTCCCCCGCATATGGTCGGATCGGGAAACTGATTATTTCCAGGTTCGTTTGGTCGGGTCCCTGATATTCCTGCCAAGTTTCATTGTCCTAGCTCATCTAGAAGTACCCTAACTCAGAAAAAAGTGACAAAATGCCCTAAATTTGCAAGTTTCCAGCGCCCCGCACTCCCCCCCCATATGGTCGGATCGGGAAACTGAATATTTCCAGGTTAGTTTGGTCTGGTCCCTGATATGCCTGCCAAGTTTCATTGTCCTAGCACACCTGGAAGTACCCTAACTCGGATATGTGGGACAAAAAACTCGGACCGACCGACAGACCGACAGACGGAATTGTGATCGGTATATGGCACTTGAGCCAGAGGCTGCAAGTGCCATAAAAACAAATATTTATTTATATCGGATCGGGAAACTGATTATTTCCAGGTTAGTTTGGTCGGGTCCGTGATATTCCTGCCAAGTTTCATTGTCCTAGCTCATCTGGAAGTACCCTCACTCGAAAAAGTGTGACAAAATGCCCTAAATTTTCAAGTTTCCAGCGCCCCAACTCCCCCGCATATGGTCGGATCGGGAAACTTATTATTTCCAGGTTACTTTGGTCAGGTCCCTGATATTCCTGCCAAGTTTCATTGTCCTAGCTCATCTGGAAGTACCCTAACTCGAAAAAGTGTGACAAAATGCCCTAAATTTTCAAGTTTCGAGCGCCCCCACTCCCCCGCATATGGTCGGATCGGGAAACTGATTATTTCCAGGTTCGTTTGGTCGGGTCCCTGATATTCCTGCCAAGTTTCATTGTCCTAGCTCATCTAGAAGTACCCTAACTCAGAAAAAAGTGACAAAATGCCCTAAATTTGCAAGTTTCCAGCGCCCCGCACTCCCCCCCATATGGTCGGATCGGGAAACTGATTATTTCCAGGTTAGTTTGGTCGGGTCCCTGATATGCCTGCCAAGTTTCATCGTCCTAGCACATCTGGAAGTACCCTAACTCGGATATGTGGGACAAAAAACTCGGACCGACCGACAGACCGACAGACCGACAGACGGAATTGTGATCGGTATATGGCACTTGAGCCAGAGGCTGCAAGTGCCATAAAAACTTGAAAATTTAGGGCATTTTGTCACACTTTTTCGAGTTAGGGTACTTCCAGTTGTGCTAGGACCATGAAACTTGGCAGGCATATCAGAGTCCCGACCAAACCAACTTACAAATAATCAGTTTTCTGATCCGACCATTTTGGGGGGGGGGGGTGGAGGGCAGGGGAATCCGGGAAATTGAGAAGTGTGTAACTTTCGAACGGATGATCGGATTGTAATGCAACTTCATAACTGAATAGAATATATATCTGTAATGTCCCATCTAAAGTCTTGGGGGGGGGATCGGAAATTTCAAGAAACGGTTAGAATGGAGGGATCGGAGTGAAACTTGCTGGGAAGAACAAGCATCTGCTCTAGATAAGTCCTTTAGACCATTGTACTGGATCCGGACACTTATGGGGGGGGGGGGGGTCCCGGAATTCCGGTGACGGTGGTTTTGGGGATTTTCACGATGAAACTTGGCAGGCATATCAGGGACCCAATCAAACTGACTTCAAAATACAAATTTTGTCGATCAGATAATGGTGGGGGAGTGGAGGGAGGGGAATCCGCAGGGGAATCCGGGAAATTGAGAAGTGTGTAACTTTCGAACGGATGATCGGATTGTAATGAAACTTCATAACTGAACAGAATATATATCTGTAATGTCCCGTTTAAAGTCTTGACCGGATTCGGTAGCCAGGGGGGAGATGGGGGGGGGAGACCGGAAATTTCAAGAAACGGTTAGAATGGAGGGATCGGAGTGAAACTTGCTGGGAAGAACAAGCATCTGCTCTAGATAAGTCCTTTAGACCATTGTACTGGATCCGGACACTTATGGGGGGGGGGGGGTCCCGGAATTCCGGTGATGGTGGTTTTGGGGATTTTCACGATGAAACTTGGCAGGCATATCAGGGACCCAATCAAACTGACTTCAAAATAAAATATTGTCGATCAGATGATGGTGGGAGGAGTGGAGGGAGGGGAATCCGAAATTTTCAGTCATGCGTAATTTTGGAATGGGTGATCGGATTCGAGTGAAATTTAAGAATTCAACAGAGGACATTTCTCCGATGATTTTTTTTCATTTTCGGACCGGATCCGGCAACTATTGGGGGGGGGGCGGAAAATACGTGACCCGTTTAGAATGGAGGGATCGGGATGGAACTTTGTGGGAAGAACAAACAGATGCTCTAGGTAAGTCATTTGCTGAATCGGATTGGCTACGTGCACCGCGGGGGAGCTGGGGGGGGGGGGGACCGGAAATATCGAGAAACGGTTAGAATGATGGTATAGGAGTGAAACTTGCTGGGAAGAACAAACATCTGGTCCATGTAAATCTTTTACATAATTTGACTGGATCCGGACACTTGAGGGGGGGGGGGGGAGGAGGGGGTTTCCCGGAATTCCGTTTTTTGGGGGATTTTCACGACGAAACTTGGAAGGCATATCAGGGACCCGGTCAAACTGAGTTGAAATAAAAAAAAAATCCTCGATATGATAATCTTGGGGGGGGGGGGGAGTTGAGGGAGGGGAATCCGGAATATTGAGTCATGCGTAACTTTGGAACGGGTGATCGGATTCGAGTGAAATTTAATAATTAAACAGAGGACATTTTTCTCTTGTGACCTTTTTCATTTCCGGACCGAATCCGGCAATTATTGGGGGGAGGGCGGAAAATACTTGACCCGCTTAGACTGGTGTGATCTGGACCGAACTTCGTGGGAATGACAAACAGATGCTCTGGATTAATCATTTACAGAACCGGATTGGCTCCGGTTATTGTGGGTGGAGTTGGAGGAGGGGGAGGGTGGTCTGGGATTCCGGTGATCGCACGTTAAGGTACTTCCAGATGTGCTAGGACGATAAAACTTCGCTGGAATATTGGAGACTCAACAACATTTGCTTAGAAATTGCTCCTTCCCAAATCCGATTATTCCTTAAAGTACCAATCTTGACCGCAAAGTAAAAAAAATACTTTTAAGCAATATATGCATTTTCGTGATGCCCATCAGCCCATTAGCAGTTTTGCCTCAAGGGTTTTGCTTACAAATGAAGTTCCAGCTCCCTTAGAGCGCGCATCTCAACCGCAAAGTCGAAACTTACTTTTGATCAATCAAATCCTCTTGACACATGCAAGTGCCATATGAGCTTACAGCTCTTGTTATTATGGCACTTGAGCTTACTGAAGTGCCATATAGCGATCGTAATGTCTGTCTGTCTGTCGGTCTGTCCGCATTTTGCTAGTTTGGGCACTTCCACATGACCTAGGACGATAAAACGTGGCACGCATCTCAGAGACCCAACCGGATTAACTTGGAAATAATCACTTCCCCGATCCGACCATCATTGGGGGAGTGGCTAGATGGGGAATCCGGAAATTAGTAACATTCATAACTTTGGAACGAATAATCGGACGTGCATTAAACTTGACAGGTATCAAGAACAAGTGTCTTGGATGTTCATTGTCAAATTCGGATCGGATCCGATAACTGGGGGGGGGGGGGGGGCTGGAGGGGGACACCCGAAATCTCTTGAAACGCTTTTTTTAGTTTTTGTCAAACCCCTACCCCTTTCTTCACACTAGCGTGGATGACTCATTATTTCTTCACACTTGGACGAGTCATTCTTTGCTTAAATTCGTTCGGATAGAGCTAGAGCAATCGAAGGTCGAAGGGGTTGGTATAATATGTTGTTGAACCTTAGTAGGGGTTGATATAGATTAAGGACTTCCACACAAGCTAGGACGATGAAACTTCGCGGGCATATCAGGGACCCGACCAGATTAACTTACAAAATAATCACTTCCCCAATCCGACTTTGCCCGGATCCGGGAGTCCGGAAACTAGGAAGAACGGTAGCAAAAGGGGAGCAGGCAAAAAGAGCGATGCCCAAATGCGGTATCGATCCGCGAACCTCTGTGGCATAGGTCCAGCTTTCTACGACTGCGCTACGACTTGATGTATTTAGAAGCGAATGGGGGAAGAGATACGGTTTAAAGATTAAAGTCAGACTAAGTGGTCTGACCCCATGCGAAATGCTAACGAAACACTTCCAGATAAGCTAGGGCAATGAAACTTGGCAGGCATATCAGAGAACCGACCAGATTAACTTGGAAATAATCACTTTCCAGATCCGATCATAGTGGGAGTGGAGGGATTGGTAATCCGGAAACTATTAACATGCATAACTTTGGAGAGGGTAATCGGACATGCGTGAAACTTGACATGTGTCAAGAACAAGTGTTTCGGATATTCAGTTTCAAATTCCACATAAGCTAGGACAATAAAACTTGGAAGGCATATGAGGGAACCGACCAGGTTAACTTGGAAATAATCACTTCCCCGATCCAGCCATCGCGGGGGGAGTGGAGGGATGGGGAATCCGGAAACTAGAATCATACATAACTTTGGAACGGGTAATCGGACATGAATGAGACTTGACAAGTCTGAAGAACAAGTGTCTCAGATTTTCAATTTCAAATCTGGCCCGAATCCATAACTGGGGGTGGGGGTAGAGGGGGGACCAGAAATCTTTTGAAACGCTTAGGGTCGAGGGATCGGGATGGAACTTGAAGGGAAGAACGAGCATTAACCCTAGATACTTTATTGACAAAATAGGACCGGATCGTGTCGCAGTGGAAGGTGTTGGAGGGGTTTCTTGGATTTTCGCGGTGATCACGAGTTAGGATACTTCCAGATGTACTATGACCAGGGGCGTCACGACTGGGGGGGGGGAGGGGGGGATGCCCCCCCAATGCTGTCGGCCAGTCGGTAAAAAATAACCGAGTCGGCGCGAAGCGCCGCGATTTTTCGTCAAAACAGTTGATTTTTTTCATGAAAACAGTCGTTTTTTCTGAAAACTGGTCGATTTTTCGTAAAAATAGTCGGTTTTTCTGAAAATCAGGAGACTTTTCTGAAAAACAGTCGATTTTTTTCAAAACTTGTCATTTTTTGTTGTTGAAAACAGTCGTTTTTCTGCAGAAACAGTCGGTAAAAATTATCATCCAGTCGGTAAATGCCTCGTCCCCCCCCCCCAAAACATTTTGGCTAGTGACGCCTCTGACTATGACCATGAAATTTGGCAGACATATTAGGTACTCTCCTAGGTCGACTTGAAAATAGTTCCGTCCCCGATACGGTGATGTTGGGGGGAGTGGAGGGATGGGGAATCCAGCATCTAGGGACATGCATAACTTTAGAACGGGTGATCGGACGTGAATGAAACTTGACAAGTGTCAAGAACAAGTGTCTCAGATGATCAGTTTCAAGTTCCGAACGAATCCAATAACTGGGTGGGGGGGGGGAGCTGGAGGGGGGCAAGAAATCTCGTGAAACGCTTAGAGTCGAGATATCGGGATGGGACTTGGAGGAAAGAACAAGCATAAGCCGTAGAGACAATACCAGACACTACTGACAAACAGGACCGGATCTTGTCGTTGAGGGACTTCGAGAGGGTTTTCCACACTTCTAGACATCACGAGCTGGGGGACTTCAAAATGTGCTATGACCATGAAACTTGGCAGTCTGTGCTATGACCATGAAACTAGGCAGGCATGTTAGGGACTCGGTCAGATTGGCTTA